>OU342745.1:284687856-285287856 GCA_910589775.1 Avena eriantha | reverse complement strand
TAGTAAGATTCACCCAACCAACTTGAAGCATGTCATAATAGTTCAAATCCCCGGCTCAACTACAAAATCTAGAAAAATTTGCAAAGTTATACCTATCAGAATACATGGGATAGATTTTTATGCCAACCTAATTGTACTTGGAACCAAAGGATTGGAAGTAGTACTAGGTATGGACCGGATGTCAAGGCATAAATGACTGATAGACTATGCTAAGAAAGCCATCACCATGACCAGTAGCTCTGGAGTCACAGTAGAGCATATCTCTGAAACCTTACCCCGTTAATTCAAGTGCAACAAGAGTCTATCCCTACCTATCGTAGACCAGGTCAGAGTAGTCTGTGAATACCCTGACGTATTCCCAGATGAATTGCCAGGTATGCCCCCGGATAGGGATATTGAGTTCATTATCGAACTAATCCCTGGAGCCGGACCCATATCTCAGAGACCCTATAGCATGAACCCCTCAGAGTTAGTGAAACTGAAGAAGCAGTTGGATGCCATGTTAGCAACAGGCTTGATTCAACCAAGCGCATCGCCATGGAGATCACCAGTGTTATTCGTCGACAAGAAAGATGGAGGCAACCGTTTGTGCACAGATTACAGGAAACTGAATGATGTCACTATCAAGAACAAGTACCCCTTGCCAAAGATAGAGGATCTATTTGATCAGTTGACCGGAGCACAGGTATTCTCAAAGATTGATCTTAGGACTGGTTATCACCAACTTAAGATTCGTGCAATGGATATTCCAAAGACCGCCTTTACTACTCGCTATAGTTTATACGAGTATATGATTATGTCTTTTGGATTAACCAATGCCCCTGCTTATTTTATGAATCTCATGAATAAGATCTTTATGAATTTCCTAGATAAGTTTGTAGTTGTATTTATTGACGACATCCTTATCTACTCCAAGTCAGAAGAAGAGCATGAGCAACATCTGAGAATCATCCTAGAAACCCTGAGAGAGCATCGGTTATATGCCAAGTTCAGCAAGTGTGAGTTTTGGCTGAAAGAAGTAGGATTTCTAGGACATATTGTGTCTGCCGGAGGAGTCTCTGTTGATCCTGCCAAGATCAAAGATGTCGAAGAATGGGAAGCCCCAACCACTCAAACCCAAGTCCGTGCATTTCTCGGATTAGCGGGATACTACCGCAAGTTCGTAGAAGGATTTTCTAGCATCGCCAGACCCATGACTCAATTGTTGAAGAAGGACAAGAAGTTTGAATGGACCGACAAATGTGAATCCAGTTTTCAAGAACTAAAGAAGAGATTGATATCAACCCCAATATTGATCATGCTAGACATCAAGAAGCCGTTTGATGTATATTGTGATGCGTCCAGGATTGGCCTCGGATGTGTATTAATGCAAGAAGGCAAAGTTATCGCATACCTATCTAGACAACTGAAGCAGCACGGGTAGAACTATCATACCCATGATCTTGAACTAGCAGCCGTAGTTTTGGCATTGAAGACATGGCGTCATTATCTGATGGGTAGTCGCTATGAGATTTACTCAGATCACAAGAGCTCGAAGTATATTTTCACTCGGAAGGAGCTGAATATGAGGCAAAGGAGATGGATAGAGTTAATCAAGGATTATGACCTTGACATTCACTATCACCTCGACAAAGCCAATGTGGTAGCGGATGCTCTTAGTAGGTTGCCATGCAGGCTAAACACCATGATCAAAGAGAAGCAGCCAAGTTTGTATGAGGAGTTGTAGCAGTTTAGAACTAAGCTAGTTAGCAAAGGATTCTTAGCTAGCATTGAACTTCAAACCACATTGATCAGCCAAATCAAGGAAGCCCAGAAGGGAAATGAAAGTATCGACGGAATCAAACGTCATATTGGTACAGGAAAGGTACCTGGATTCACTGAAGACGAAGAAGGAGTTCTGTGGTACAAAGGACGTATCTATGTACCAGCAGATTCGGAGCTGAAGGAAGTTATCCTGCAAGAAGCTCATGATACTCTTTATTCTATCCACCCGGAGGAACGAAGATGTATCAAGATTTGAAAGAGCAATTTTGGTGGCACAAGATGAAGAGAGAAATCGGAAGCTACATCGCCAAGTGTGACATCTGTCAAAGAGTCAAAGCCGAGCATCAGAGACCCGCAGGACTGTTGCAACCATTACAGATTCTAGAATGGAAATGGGATTCCGTCGGAATGGACTTTATCACCGGTTTGCCTACTTATAGTAGGGGAAATGACTCATTCTGGGTCATAGTTGATAGACTGTCCAAGGTAGCTCACTTCATACCTGTCAAGACAACCTACTAGAGTTTGAAGCTAGCAGAACTGTATATTGCTAGGATTGTTAGTCTGCATGGAACCCCAAAGACCATAGTATCAGATCGAGGAACCCAGTTTACCTCGAGATTTTGGCAGAAAGTCCAGGAAGGATTGGGAACCAAGTTGAATTTCAGCACCGCTTATCACCCGCAAACTGATGGACAGACTGAAAGAGTCAACCAAATCTTAGAAGATATGTTAAGAGCTTGTGTGTTAGAGTACGGATCAAAATGGGAAGACTGCCTGCCTTTCGCAGAATTCTCATATAACAACAGTTATCAAGCTAGTTTGCAAATGACACCATTTGAGTTCCTATACAGAAGGAAGTGCCATACCCCTTTGAATTGGTCGCAAGTAGGAGAGAGTCAGATTTTTGGACCCGACATTCTCCGAGAAGCCGAAGAGAAGGTTCACAAAGTCTGTGAACACCTCAAGACCGCCCAATCCAGACAAAAGAGTTATGCTGACAAGAGAAGGAGAGACCTGACTTTCAATGTCGGAGATTTTGTATATCTCAAGGTTTCGCCATTGAAGGGAACGCAACACTTTAGTTTGAAAGGAAAGTTAGCCCCTAGATATATCGGACCTTTCAAGATTCTGAACCATCGAGGAGAAGTATCATATCAACTAGAACTGCTAGAAGAGATGTCAGCCATCCACAATGTGTTCCATATATCGTTACTTCGCAAATGTCTAGAAGTGCCGGAGAAGACGGAAGTTTTCAAGAACATCGATCACAGGGCTGTGGAGATCAACAATGACCTGACATATCGTGAAGTGCCCATCCGTATCTTAGAAGAAGCTTACAGAACCACCAGAACCAGAAGTATCAAGTTTCTCAAGATTCAATGGAGCAACCATGCCGAAGAAGAAGCCACTTGAGAGCGAGAAGATTATATTAGGACAGAGTTCCCAGATCTCTTTAGTTCCTAGTTTTCTTTTGTAAATCTCGGGACGAGATTTTATTTAAGGGGGGAAGGTTTGTAACATCCCAAAACTTTAATCCAAGGTTATTAAGATCCAAATCATCAAAATTAGGGTTAACAAAAACTTTTCCAATTGAAATTATTAAAGCATGAATATGTGTGTGCATTTAAAATAGGAGTTGATTTGAATTTCCATGATTAAGTGGTCCATTGCTTGTCAAATGATTCTTAGGTGAAATAAACATCATCTAGATCATCCCCAAACAAATCCCAAAGAAAAACAAACCAAGATCAATAAAAGAAAGAAATGCTCATTTGTGCCATTTTAATCAACATGCCTACTTTGGCTATTCCTAGAACTCAAAACCCAACAGAAATAAATATGGATCTTTACACCCCTTGCTAGTAAATATAGTAGTGTACTAAGGCCCACTTTGTGATCTGCCAAAAACATGCAAACACCAATTTTAAATGGCATTTGAAAATTGAATGTAGTTCATATGAGAAGATCACACTTATTCAAAAACCACTCAAATGAGCTCCATTTTCAAATCCCAAGCAACCACAGAGGCTTAAGCATGTAAGCAACTCCACCAAAAATCATCCAAAAATTCAAAACTTGAGTTCATGCGGCCATTGTGTCGAACAGGTGGCATGCACAAAATTTCTGCCTAACTATTACTATTCAATGATCATTGCATTGTCGAGTAATTGGGCTCCATTTGGTCCCCTTGTCCCCTCTAACTCTAACCAACACCTAACTAAGCTACTAACTGGCCTAGAGAAGCAGTGGAGCGCCACCACTTTGTGGTCGCCGCCGGCCGATCGTGGACAGAGCGCCACAGACCGCACAACGCCAATCCAGCGCCACCACTAGCTCCGCCCAACCCTACCGCCACTCCCTTTCCACCCCTCGATCATCCCCAGGCCCTGGACCACACCCCAGCGCCGCCGCCCAGTCTCTCTGCGAGCTCGCCAAAGCGCGCCAGAGCGTGTTAGCCGCCAGCACGCTGCAGACCGCCCCTCGACATAAAATCCCGTACACCGCTCCGCCTCGACCCCAGCACCCCGCCAGACATGGTCGTGCACCACGCGCGACCCACAGTCGCCGTGCGCCGCGTCGAGCACCACCTTTGTCTCCTAGAGCGCGGGACGCTCCTGACCAAACGCCATCGTCCCTAGCCGCGCATTAACGCCATAGAGTACCGCCAGGAAGCAGGCCACCGTCCGCTTATGCCGCCCATGCCTCTAGCTGCCTGTACTAGCATCACTGGTGAGATCGCCGTCGTGCCGCTCGGTCCCCTCGTCGCCCTATAAAAGGATCCCTCCCCCGCACCAACTACTCACACCATTCCACTCCCCTCTCCTCACTGGTCCTTCCCCACCTCTCGCCGGAGCCGCTCGAGCCTGGGTTCGCCGGAATTTGGCCGAAGGAGCCCGCTGTAGAGGAGGAGAAGGCGTCGTCGATTTCGTCCACCTCAGGAGCTGCCGCGACCACCTCTGAGTCTGCCGTCGACAGCACGTTCGATCGCCCCCATCGCCGTAGTAGCTGGAGCCCTGGTAAGCCTCCTGAGCACCCCCACCGAGCCGCTAGGGTTAGACCTCGCCGGCGACCTGTCCGTCGTCGATGACGAGCCCCAGCCGTCGATCTAGGTTCTAATCTAACGGCCCACATCGCCCCATACCGCTTCGCGTGTAAAGAGCCACTGACCGATGGACCCCATATCAGCTGTTCTCTGTGCCGCGGAACGCCACTGGGCCGGCCCATTTCCTTTCCCGCGCTAGCCCGTGAATTCAAATTAGGATTTTTCTAATTTAGTTTGCACCTAGTTATGTCCCTTAGTTTAAAAATCCATTCAGAGAGATTTACAAATCCAAATGGAGTGATTCCAATTTTGTTAGAAAGCTATTGAAAAGATCTACCCAAGCCCGTGGATTTAATCCATTTAGAGTTAGAGATCTCTCCTAGTAAAAATAACAAAACAGAAGCTTTTGCACATTCAAACATTTTTATAAAATCAACCAAATTAGCTTTTGAGTTGATTCCAACTCTCAAAATTCACATTTCACCATACCTATCTGAATATGTAATAATATTAAGGTTTACATGTAGTGACTTGGACTAGTACCAAAATAATGCTATATAGGCATTTCTAGTCACTTTAAATCATTAAATAATAAACTCAAACTTAAGTAAAAGTGATCCAACCCTTAAATCACATTCCCACATGTTAGAATATGTGGTGAGGACATGTGTCCACATGATCCCATATTTTAAGTGGTGAATATTAAATCTTAGTTAATTTTCAATGAGTAGAAATTACTTTTCTTAAATAAAAAGAAAGAAGCTAGTTAATAAAACTTGTGATGCTTGTGATGATAATAGATCATCAAATGTGTGCCTTAGAGTGCTAATTAGACTAGTTAAGTATTGTTTGGTGATTGTGTACTTCGTATGTCTTTATAGAAGATAGTCTCGACCAAGCTTTCGAGGAGGAGGAGTTCTATCGAGAGGAGGAAGAAAACTTCAACCACTGCACTACACAAGGAAAGCCACCATTAACAATGCAAGCTAACCCTTGCAAGCTAGATAATCTAAGCAAATGCATTATGCATGCTTTGGTTATACCACTTTGACTATTACTTACCCCAAGTATTATTTCCAAGCTTTACTTCCTTTACTTCACCAAAGTCCTTTACTTGTTTTAAAGGTAGCATAAAAAGTATAAAACTTGACCTATCTAGATAACTTTAGATGTCATTCTATGGCATGAGATTGATCCCATCTTTCCACCTTAGTGAACACTCTTAACTTAGTAGTTTAGAGTAGATAAAAACTTGAGTCACTTTAGATGGGAACACTTGGTAAAAATGAATTATGAAAACCTTGGAATGATGAGTCATTCTATTGAGATGTTTTGACATGTGTTGAGAAACACAAATGGTTTATGATGATGACAATGTTGAGGCATGAGTCTTAACCCTTTACAAAACTGATGGTTGGATTCGGATGCGATACCATTCCAAATTTACCCTACAACCACACTACCTGAATTGGGTAAGGCTTAGACGAAAGTTTATATGTATTAGTATTAGTTCCTTCGCGGGAGAGGTTTGAGCTGAGGCTACCTCTCAATGTTGTCCACCTATGAAGTACCCAAGATGACAGATGGTCATGGTTGCGAGGCCATGCTCATAGGAGAGGTGCTTATACTAGGGTGTGTAAAGGAAAGGTTATGTTTGATTATCTGCATACTAAGTATGATGATTCAGGGTTATCCCTGACAGATGTATCGAATCTTTTGGTGAAAGTGTACCACCTCTGCAGAGTGTCAAACTATTCGAATAGCCGCGTTTGCGGTTATGCACAATTGGAGTGGCCATATTGTTTCGTTGTCAGATGTTTTCAAAACAACTTATGAAATGTTGAATCTTGACTTGACCACAACAGGGTTGTGTTTCTGACACTAGCTTCCCAATTTTTAAATGATTCTAGAACTTTATTTTATCTTTCTTTGCTTCTGAACTCAGCTTAGGTTTCAAACTTAACTTGATAGTAAAACTTAGAGTTAGCACTTTAATCTAGAACTATACTACTTGTTAGTGGTAGTTTGCGAGTACTTAAAGAGTACTCATGGCTTTTGTCCCTGGCTATTCCTATGGCCAGACTATGAAGGAGACTATCAAGATGATGGCCAGCAGGACGGCTATGATAACTAGGACTATCTGCCTTCGTCAGCATTGCCTGTGCCCCTGAAGATGGACCCCACCGCTACGCTTATTATTTATTTCGCTGCTTGTTGTATTAAGACTGGATCACGAGATCCTTTATTTGTGTAAGACCTTATGTATGGTTTGTAATGGATGATGTACTGTGATATCCAATCTGTTATGTCTCGCAAAAATAGTAATCCTAGGATTGCGAGGTATGGCATAACAAGCATCTGGGATTAAAAATCCGGGTGTTGACAACAACCCCACCAAACCAAATCCCTTCTTTGTGAAGGAATCCTTGGGATCTAGAACTTTGAGAGTTTTGTGTTCTTGTCTTGTGTTTTTCCTCTCTTATTCCCCCAATAGATTTTGTAGCTTTGGTGGAATTTGAGAGTGAAAGGCTTGCCTCTTGCATTTATTGCATAAGTTCGAGTTCTCCTTGGAGATTCGGTGAGTTTAAACTCCTTGGCTTATTTTTCTTGGGTTCTTGGAACCCTAAACGGTTGTGTGGAGTTGTGGTGTGTTCTTGAGGCCTCCAATTGAGTTGTGGAGATTCCTCAAGCTTGTGGCTTGTTGTGGCATTGTGGAGCCTTTGTGGTGTTTCTTGGGATCACTCCAATTGAGTTGTGGAGATTGCTCCATGTTTTGTACGGGTTCGATGACCGTTCTCAAGTGCCATAGTGGATCGTGGGTAGGCCTTTGTGGCGAGCTCACGGGAGAAAAGGGTGAGTCTTTTGTGGCGTCGGTGATTTGCATGTCTTCGCATCTTGGGGTGAGGCCTTATGTGGCATTTTGTGAGCATCGAGCCACCACACCTCAAGGTGAGCCATTTGTAGCATTCAAACTATATTGCGCCATCGCACCTCTCCAACGGAGACGTAGCTTCTTTAGAAGTGAACTTCGGTATAACAAATCATCGTCTCCGTATCCATCGATTATCTCTCAACCGAGCCCTTTACTTATGCAATTTATATTGTGATAATCACTGTGCTCGAAGTATTTTATATTGTTATCACCTTGTTGCTTGTCTTGCTACAGCATAGGTTATTGGTGCACTTAGTTGAACCTAGTGGATATAGATTTTGGCTTAATAAATTAAATATTAGTTTTATTCCGCCTTTATTAGAGTCTAAACCATAATAATTTTAAAACGCCTATTCATCCTCCTCTAGGCACCATCCATTTCCCTCTCAGTTTGCCTTATCATTCGCAAAAAAAATGTTTGTATTATCTTATGATGATTAACTTTCCAAAGTAAACACGCCCAATTTTTTTATTTTATGTCAAAATGTAGTGCACATTTGTTTTTCCCAACTATTTTTTTAAAAAGTTTTATAAGTTTGTGGAAACATGATATTAACATTTATAGCCCCAAAGTATTAAAATAAAATTCATGATAGATGCAGTGATATTGATATTCCTCCGATCTAAATTAATTGACTCAAGTTTGTTCAGTATCTACACATTTTAGTGTCTAAATACATAGTATATATCTAGTAAAGTTGATCCAATTGCGTAAAAAATAAAGTTGAGTCAATTAATTTAAACCAGGGAAAGTATGTTATTATAAATTTTGATATTTATAAAATTTTACGAAATTTAATCTAGAGTGTGTATATTACTAGCTCCGTTCCACAATATGAGCCTTTTAGCAAGCTATATATTATGGAACAGAGGTAGTATTTTCACAAGGTGGGAGTATTACTCCACAATCAAAAATATGCACACAAATTTTGTTTCTTGGTAATACCATTTTCGGCTTACAAAAGCAAAAAAAAAAGAAATCCATCTTCCTCCATTTCTCCCTTTTTTATTATTGATCTCCATGTTTTTTCGAGGGATTATTGAGCCACATGTTGCTTACCTTTTCCAATTTCGAGGGATTATTGATCCACATGTTGCTTGCCTTTTCCAATGCCTTAACCCCGAGGAAACCTAAAATAAAGAATAAATAAACAAAAGAAACAACAGACCCCACCCTTACCTCCTCTCCTCGTCTCCGCCACTTCCCCCTGCCTCCCGCCCCCACGAAATCTGGAACTTCCCGGACGCCATTGCCCACCTTTTCCCTCGAGCACAAGGAAAGCACGCCGCAGGGAGGAGGGGGTGGTGGAATTACCGTGACCAATTCGGAAGGTATCTTCTTCCTCCTAACCTCCCCTCTATCCATGCTGACGGCGCGAGCGATCTGTACATTATTTTCTGGGGTTCCAACTCGCGACCTTCCTGATCTGAAATTTTGCTGCAGCTGCGCCGTAGGCGGATAGAATCGGGCTGCGGTGAGAGGAAATGTCCGGTTTTGTGGGGGTCATCGTCTCCGATCCCTCGCTGCAGGGGCAGTTCACTCAGGTCGAGCTCCGATCCCTCAAGGCCAAGGTGACGCCCAAATCCACGGTTTCCTTTGCTCCTCTGCACGAAAAAACCACAATCGCATATTTTCCTCTACCAGCTCCGCTCCAATTCGAGGTTTCTGTTTCGTTGGGTTGCAGTTCGTGACTCTAAAGAGGGAGTCAGGCCATGTCACCACTAAGAACCTCCCGGGGCTGATGAAGAAGCTGAGGGGACTCAATGAAGTGGTCTCCGAGGAGGAGATCGCCGCTTTCCTGTCTGAGTCGTACCCCGACAGCGACCAGGAGATTGAGTTCGAGTCGTTCCTCCGGGTACCATCTTGGCGATTCTCTGAGCTCTTGTGACTATTACTTATTTTCTGTGAAGAGGAAGAGTATGTCATTATCTTACAGAATTTTGTTCGAATGGGGAATTCGGTGTGGTGTTTTTGCAGGAGTACCTGAATCTGCAAGCAAGGGTGAGTGCCAAGGAAGGAAGTGCCGCCGGCACCGGTGGTGGGGCTGGCCGTGGCAAGAACTCGTCATCGTTTCTCAAATCTACCATCACTACGCTGCTGCACAATCTCAACCAGGCAGAGAAGTCTTCATATGTGGCGCATATTAACACTTACCTGCGTGAAGACCCATTCCTGAAGAAGTACATGCCAATCGACCCATCAGGCAACCAGCTATTTGATCTTATTAGAGATGGCGTTGTGCTCTGGTGAGATGGATTTCTAGCTAGCTGCAGGGCACAGGCCCATTCACTCTTGGAACAGAAATTGTCTGCTAGTCGTAGCTCATGTTAATTCATTGCTTGATCTTTTGTCAGTAAGTTGATCAATGTGGCTGTACCGGGGACCATTGATGAGAGGGCAATAAATAAGAAAAGAGTTCTTAACCCATGGGAGAGGAATGAAAACCACACTCTCTGCCTCAACTCTGCCAAGGCCATTGGATGTACTGTTGTCAACATTGGTACCCAGGATTTAGTGGAAGGAAGGGTATGTCATTGTATTCCACACCTGATATATTTTCTTGTTGCTCATGATGTGATGTGATTGGTCTAAAAATATCTGAACATTTGCCATGAGCTGGATTATTCTTCTTCCTTTAATTCTCTCATGTCCTAAGTGGTGTTTGATAATTTTTTATCTGATGAACTGATATGTAAATATAGGTATATAAATACTCTTGTCATTACTAAATGCTGTGTATCCTATGTGCTTCTTCAGTATATCACTTACTAGTATGCTCTGCCCGTACTTCTTTGCTCACTTGTTGATTGCTGCATGTGCTCTTCTCGTATCCAGTTGTTTTAGCCACCTTCCCTTTCGGAGAAAATGTTCCTTATTTCTGTATTCAATTCTATAAATTTCACTTGATAAAATCAATGGTGACTTACAACATACTTCTATTGTTTTTGGCAGCCTCATTTAGTTCTTGGATTGATATCTCAAATCATAAAGGTAAATAGTGAGTTGAATTTTTGCATTTGAACGCAATTAAATGGACAAGTAATGGTTGAACTCTGGCTTCCTCACATAAAGAGTTGCTCGCACTTGTTCATCAGATTCAACTTTTGGCTGATCTTAATCTCAAGAAGACACCACAGTTGGTGGAACTGTTTGATGATAGCAAGGTAAATAAAAGCATTCTACCTTTGTTTCATCTCCTACTGTACACCTTTGCTCAAAACCAAATCTGTTTTAATTCATGTTGTGCAGGATATTGATGAAGTTTTGAGCTTGTCACCAGAAAAAATGCTACTAAAATGGATGAACCATCATCTGAAAAAAGCTGGCTACAAGAAAACTGTTAACAATTTCTCTTCAGATGTGAAGGTGCGTATGACAGAAAATGTCACAACACTTACTAATCACTTAATTATGTACAATTTTCACATCAAGATCTTATTGTTCATTTAAGTTTTGTGGTAAAGCAGCGGCCAGCTTTGCAGGTTGCGCATTATCTAAGAACCATTTTTCACAGTTGAATTTTTTTCTTCATTTTATGTAATAGTTGTAAGTTTTGTCAGCCTGTACTTGATCTGTCATTATTTTGCTTGTTTTCATGCTTTTGTTCTTGCTCTTGTCAACTTGGATGGTCACATGAGTTAGTTCTGTACAGGATGGTGAAGCGTATGCTTATCTTCTGAAAGCTCTTGCTCCAGAGACCTCCCCTGAAACTACAATGGAGACTAAGGATCCTGACGAGAGGGCAAAAATGATACTAGAACAAGCAGAGAAGTTGGACTGCAAAAGATACCTTACACCAAAGGATATCACTGAGGGTTCTGCAAACTTGAATCTTGCATTTGTTGCACAAATATTCCACCATCGGTAAGTGCTGACTCCTGTTTCTGGAAGGTTCTAGAATTTTAATATATGAGTAAAGTCGTATGTACTATTTTCACTAATGATTTTTTACTGTTAAACGTTCATTGCTTGAATTCTGTCATTCCATGATGTGCAGGAATGGTCTAACTAGTGACGTTAAACAAGCAACACTCACGCAGACAGCAACACGGGATGATATTTTAGTATCCAGAGAAGAAAGGGCCTTCAGGATGTGGATCAACAGCCTCGGGGTCGAAACATACGTGAATAATGTTTTTGAAGATGTTCGCAATGGGTAACAAGATTATTTTCATAATGTCTCGTGTTTATCAAATAGTGAGTTCATAATTTAGTAGATATTCTTGCAGATGGGTACTTCTTGAAGTACTTGACAAAGTTTCTCCAGGATCTGTCAATTGGAAGTTAGCATCAAAACCTCCAATTAAAATGCCATTTAGGAAACTGGAGAATTGCAATCAAGTTATTAAAATCGGGAAGGAGCTAAAATTTTCATTAGTAAATTTAGCTGGGAATGATATTGTTCAGGGAAATAAGAAATTGATAGTTGGTGAGTTCGAATACATGTCAACTTTTGTAGATGCTAATGCACTAGCCTTGACAATTTGTTTGATTTATAATTTTACCTTCTTGTGATGTCTTTCAGCACTCCTGTGGCAATTGATGAGATTTAATATCCTTCAGTTGCTAAACAGACTGAGATCCCACTCCAAAGGATCCCAAGGTAAACAAATTACTGATGCGGATATACTAAACTGGGCCAACAACAAAGTGAAAGCTTCAGGAAGAACATCTCGAATCGAGAGCTTCAAGGTGATATTAATTTCCATATCCTTTACTTGTCGATATCAGAAGCTCCAGCTGTTCATTTTTCCATTCCGTTTTTCTCTTCAGGACAAGAGCTTATCAAATGGAGTGTTCTTCCTTGAACTTCTTAGTGCAGTCCAGCCAAGGGTTGTGAACTGGAAAGTAGTTACAAAGGGAGAAGCCGGTCTGTTCTTGGTCCATATGTGCTATTTCATGAATTGGTTCAGATTAATGATGTATGCTTTGTATAAAAAGAAGTACTGTATTTGCTGATAAGACACTTCCTTTTGATCTTACAGACGATGAAAAGAAGCTAAATGCTACTTACATCATCAGTGTTGCAAGAAAGCTCGGATGTTCTGTCTTCCTACTGCCAGAGGACATTATAGAGGTAAGGGCTAAATGCTATAGTATCTTCATCTCTGACAGTTTTAAATCCATTTTTTCTTCAAAATACTGGTGATGTTTGTTGATCGAGAAATGAAACTGAGGTTGTCTTATTTATATCATTGGTTTCATATTCTTTGGTTCTTGTTGTTTGAACAGGTGAACCAGAAGATGATCCTAACTCTTACTGCAAGCATTATGTACTGGAGCCTACAGAGAACGCCACTATCACAATCTGATATGTATGAACCATCGGAGCCATCTAGTATGGCTTCGGATGTTGCTTCTGATATTGGTTCGGAGGATGGCGCCTCAACAGCAGCACCATCTGAGTGCGAAGAGGTGAATTCGTTGTCTGACGGTATATCAAACCTCACCACAGATGATGCTACCTCGAATGCTCCGCCTGCAGAAAACGGAAATGGCGAAGCAGGGTCCTGATGATTATATGTCCGTGGTCGTAGCTCTGTCCATCATTAGTTCTATACAAGGATTGGTTGGTGCTTGCGTAATGCCCAAAGTTGCTGCTACCAGAAGTGAATTTTTCTCCTGCTTTCCAGGTAGCATAATAGGTACACATACAGATTTAGACGTAGCTGCCGTTTGTTCATTGAATTTTTGCTCGATAGTACTATACGAGGGTAAGAAATACACACAAAAAACGTAGACATGGGCCACCGGCCTAGTGGCCATTTCCTGTACACTCTTTTAGTACACTTTGATGTCGAAGCTCCTTCCCAACCTGTGTCTTGTCGGTCCATGTGCTCGGTTTTTCTCAACTTGTACTGCTTTGGCCATTACCGTTTGTACTAAACTGTCGCTGCTGTGGACCATGCGTGAGCTGTACATAACATGTCAAGAATTTCTCCCATGTCAAGGAATTATTGTACACTGTAGTATCTTTGTTCATCTGCGTGTAATGTGACATGTTGGATGTGCCGTGTAGTACTACTCCCTCTGTCTCAATGAATTAGATGTCGATAGATTCGTCTAGGTTCACATGTATATATACACTTAGACGTAGATACATGCGTATCTGGGTAAATCTGAGACATCTAATCTGGGACGAAGGGAACATAATTAATCTGGTAAATAAGTGGGAAAAACTTGCCAAGTAGTGCTGTATTTTTTTTTGGAGAAGAGACTTGTGAAATTTGTTTAATATCTTCCTCACTCGATTTGAGTGGTAAACGCTGTTGAATTCCTTCCACACTCATTTTGAGTTTGGATGAGCGGAAGTGGTCAACCCGCAATGCTCAGTGTGCTCAGCTGGATCGACCCGAGATCTGCATTCCACATGAACAATAAACCGGGGTGGAAGAACATGACGCCCAGATGATGTTGCAACTTGCGCGGTTTGCACCAACAGGTAACAGCTGGTTTTTGAGATTTAAATCTTGGCCTGCTTGATGCTGCTTCTTTTATGCGAGATTTGAGGAAAGATTCCTGTGTATCTGTTCACACACAGTCCAGTTTATTTGGTGTGAGCTTGGTGCGTCGATTGGTTCGAGCTCGAGCGAGAGTCCATAAGTTGGTTACCAAGGAGTCTTGAATACTTAGAGCATCTCTAACCCAACCCCAATAACTTAGATGAGAAAAAAGATTCCTAAACTAGATCATACATTTTTTCTCCTTTAAACTTCAGCCGCCTGATTCGACCCCCCAAAATTCAGAGGATTAAAATTTTTCCATCATCATTTTCAAATCTCCACACCACAATCCAAATATCTATAATACAAACATGCATAAATATTATCCAAAATACGTCAAATCGATCAAGTTAGATCAAAAAGTTCGGCCACCACCATCTCGGCCACCTCAAAGACCACCTCAGCCACCATGACCACCACCACCACCACCACTCTCTCAGGCCAAGATCCTCGCACGAGCAATCTCCCAATATGCCCTAGCCTTGTCATGCAATGTGCTTGGGTTCATGAACATGATGTTGCGGTCGGCATCCTCCCTCTCCTTGGCCAACTTCTCCCTCTCAAGTGCTAGCCGTTCCTCTTCTATCTTCTTCCCCTTCGTCATCCTTTCTTCTTCAAGTGCAATCCTTCGCTCCAACACACCGCCAACTTGGACCACCACATCTCCTCCTCCAACACTTTGAGCTCCTTCCACCTAGCCTCTTTGTCCTCTTTGCGTTTGGCCACCAATGGCATTGAACTCTTCCTTGTAGGTGCCGACACCTCCCATCTTCTTCTTCTTCTTCTTCTCTTTTTCTATCTTGACACCCTCCGGAATCTTTTTGAGGTCTTCCTCTTCATCATCGGCATCCTCCTTTTGGCTAAGCCTAGCCCTCTTTGATGTGGCCTCGTAGTTTCTTCGAATCCACTTCTCACTTGTAATCCTCGGACCTCACGTTTCTAAATCACAAGCCGGTATAACCTGAATCTAGGGAGGACATACTACCGTGGAGGCCACGAGGTCGCCCACAAGTAGGCCGCAATGGCAGGGCACGGTGCCGGTCAACCATCCACCCAAAAATTCATGGTTATAGCTTCGAGTGCGAGAAACGTGACCGACTGACTGCGAGTCTAGCGTACATAAGTGAGTATGCACGCCAGCGACATACAAGAGCATATCCGAGCTATTCCATCTAAAAGAAATAGAAATATATTGCAACGCCATTATGGCAAGATCCAAATTATATAGATAGCAGTAATAATATTTTAGGATTATATGCTCATACATCACTCAACATATCATCAAGCGGAAGCGGAAAACGCAGATCCGAGTACGGATTAAGAGCCAAATCGGCATAAGATGCCACAGAAATAAGCATATTCCCGCCCACAGATCTCATAGATCTCCATTCCAAGAATCTCTACGCAAGAGGGTCATTGCCTCCATCATCGGCCTTGTCGACGTAGTAGCCTTCATATGAATGTACCTGACAACCTAATCAATGTTTATGGTGTGAGACCCTAGGGCACTCAACAAGTCTTTATGCATCTAAAGGGAACAACCTAGGGGCGACGCAATTGCAGCGAAAGATAATTAGCTAAACAGTTCTATATAGACACGCTACAACATCCGCCCAACCAGATATGCACAGACGCTCGTTAATTAGAACCAACAGTTATATAAGCAACATAAGTAAACATCGCTCATCCTCCTTCTCGCTTACCAAACGAGAAGGCGGAAGAGCATCCCATTCGTTGGCAACTTTATTAACCATTCCATGAGTTTTGCACTATTTACTAGTCATATTTTAGTCAAATTAAACATGGTACTTTAGTTATAATTGTCTATGATCAAAAAACTATGCTCCAAGTCGTCCATAACCGCGGACATGACTTTTAGAAAGATTTACCCTGCAGGGGTGCATAAATAGCAACACACGCATGATCAACCCCGGGAAGAACCAAATAAAAAGCAACAAGGCATCACGACAAAGCGTTCACAAGATTCAAAAATAATTTTAGAGGACCACCCCACTAAGCTACCCGCAACGAAGTTGGTAGGCTCCAAGACGGACCAGTGTTTGCGAGAACGGTTGTAAATGACTAGGAACCAGAAAGTGTGACTGAGCTTATCGATACCGCGAAATCGTGCCGCGATCCAAAACAGTACATGCGCTCCACGCGCAATAGTAGATAAAGCAGTAAAGCATGTCATAAGTACATGATAGTAATAACGCCCCAAACTAGTTTGTGGCCCTAAGAAATAAGATGTGAATCAAGCCTAGGCGAAGGGAATTCATGGTCCCACATGCAGATAGTGCGATATTTAAGGAACAAGAATCAAGTACTCGAGGTCCTACAGGACACAAGTGGGCATGGAAGAACCAAATAATAACTATTGTCCACTGGTGCCACTTTCTTTAGTTATCCCATCACTATACAGTTTAAGTTGTGTAGGTACCTCATTATCCACAACATACTCGCACAAACCCTACACATGTAATTCTACGCACTACAAGAAAAGTTGGCTTTTACAATGGACGATTTTTGTGGTTGAAGGTCTGTTTTTCGTGGCCAAAGAGTCTTGCACGACGGATGGCCTTCGTGGTAAAAGCCCCGTCACAAATGAATTAACCATGTTTTTTTTGACCGTGGCGGATCGCACCCTTCAGCCACAAAAACTTGTTCCGTCATAGATCTGTTTGCCAGCCACGCTGATGGCTGACATCATGCAAACTACCACGTGGCAGCCGCCGTTAGCGATCGGTTACCGCCATTAACGGTCATAGAAACCGTGGCAGAAGCCAGACCCATCCAAGGCCTGCTAAATACTAACTGGGGTAGCCCATCAGGGGAGCCCAATAAGAAGATGGCCCGTTACTGTTTTGTCCTGCACTGTTTGATGGCCCAAAAATGCAGCCAGCAGCAGCCCGTGAACTTTCAGGCCCGATTCTTTTTCGGCCTACAGAAGACCCATGTTGGTCGAACACTGTGCCGCCACTTGAGGCCTGCACAAATCCGGCCCGGCACTATTCATGCCTGTTGCCAATCTAGCCTTTTACTGTTCCATCCTGTTAATGTTCCAGCCTTTTAGGAATTTCGACCCGTTACTGTTTAGGCCCTTTAGTGTTTGGGATTTTACTTGTTCAGGCCGACACAGTTTGGCATGTTATTGTACTGGCTTGCCACCGTACTGGCCTTTTGCTGTTGATACCTTTTACGGTTTCGGCCTTTCACTGTTTCGGCCTTTTCTCTGCTCTGGCCTTCTACTGTTCTGGCCATTTACTGTTCTGGCCTCTTACTGTTCTGGCCTTTTGCTATTCTGGCCTCTTACTATTCTAGCCTTTTACTGTTCTGACCTCTTACTGCTACTGCCTTTTACTGTACTGGCCTTTTACTATACTGGCCATTTACTGTTCTGGCCTTCTACTATTCTGGCCTTTTCCTGTTCTGGCCTTTTATTGTTCTAGCCTTTTACTGTTCTGGTCGTTTTGGACCGTCCATGCGCATGTTGTTTCAATGTTTGGCATGCTACTGCTCCAGCCTGTTACTGTTTCAAACTTTTTTGCTAGCGCCTACTTTTTGCAGAACAGATGAATATCAAGACATCAATTAACACAACAATAAAAGTTTGTCACAACAGGTTATACAACAAGATCATAATTCCGACAGATTACAATGTGTCAGTACCATCAAGAAGAGGTCGGTACATGGTGATTTGCTTCAATGTATCATCTGTCCTCTTATTCAACATTTCAGCTACATATCTAAGAGCAGCTACACCCTTTCGTTCTGCATGCAATACAACATTTGTATATTTATCACCTGCAGAAGTTGTTCTAGGTGGACTGTTAAGTAAGTTATTTGCTTCGAAAATGCAATGGGAGGATGAATGGGACGAGGGATCACAACTTTCAGTCCTGCCTTCCAAGGACTCCTGCTGGGTTTTAACTGTAGTCTGCTAAAATATGGTGAAACAGGTTAAAACAAACAACAAGGGAAACAAGTAGTATTATATAAAGTAGAGATCATTTAAAGTAAGTATGAACTTACAATAGCACGTTAGGCTGACAGTAGCTCCTTCTCGAGTGGGTGCGACTCCTGGTCAATATGCCAGAAGAATCTGAGCAGAGCAGTTGGAACTCTGGTCCTTATACTCCATTGTCATTTCTCTGCATGACATTTGAAACCAAGTTGGTTGGTTTGGAAGGATGGAAACTCTTAAAAAACACCAAAAACATAGCATTAAAAATTACCAGATGTATGTTTCAATCTAGATAGCTGGTTTGGAAGGATGAAAATAGGTGAAAACACCAACATATAGCATTCAAAATGACCAGATATATCATCCAAACTAGATGGACATTTTCTGAATTAGGCATTCGCACATATATTCACAATTGAACATAAATGTAAATGTCATGGCAAGTTCTTAGGTAGAATGACTTATTAACTTATTAGGCATGCAGGTTATACAACTAATTAACATGACAAGAAACTGGCCTAAGTAACACAAAGAAACCTCACGATTCAGCCTTGTTGGGCGTCAAATTGTTAGTGTTGGATCATCTATGAGCTGTTTGCATGGCCTGTGCGAGCGCTTGGAAAGAATAGAATCTATGAGTTCGTGTTGGAGGATTAAACCGATAGCGTGAGAATAAAGAAAGGGAATAAAAGCAAGAAGATAATGATGTGGATAGGACCTACAAGATGAAGGGTGCAAATGAAATGGCAATATCATCTAGGATATTGAGCAACATCCTAACGATTTCGTAGCTTACGAGTACCAAAAACATAGCAAACGAGCAAGAGAAATTACTGCTGCGCGGCGAGGACGGTTGGGACGGGCAAGTGGGTGGCGGGGGCGGCGGCTCGGCATTTCAGGGTCAGCAACGAACGATTCAGTGAAGTGGCCCTGATAGGGTAGACGACAACGTTGGCGAAGCAGATCCGGTGCTACGAGGGAGTCGGTGAAATAGTTGCAGTGACGAGCGCCTGTAGTGGAAGAGCTCCGGTGTGGAATAGAGGGCTGGCGGTGAAGCAGCTAGAGGAAGGTCGAGGTTGGAGGGGTGTGGGAGGGGAAGAGACGATGGGGGGGGATATAGGTGGGATGACGCACATTTATGACCTATAACCCCTCTATTATTGTAGTACTCACACGGTCCTTGTTTCCGGAGCAGGGATAGAAGAGGAATTTTGCATTTGCAAAAATCAGGGCGGGATATTTGAATAGATGCATAGAATATTTGAATAGATGTGCGCGGGATGTTTCGGTGCCATGCAGAAATTTTGAGGTTGAAGCTTTCGACATACACTACACCGACGCGGCCGCTCTCACGTGTTGGCCCCGTCTAGACCCACACGCCAGCGACAATATGCTTACCAACATATAAATGAGTTTCCACACATTTTCCAAAATTGATAAACAGTATATTTTGAAGGCTTTCATACAAGATGACCAAGGTTGCGGCTATATCTCTGTTATAGTTTATAATAGCATGTCCATATCTGGTAGATAGCTGCATCTTTGGCATTTCAAAAGAGGATTCTAGATTTGATGGACAATGCCCTACTTTCATGAATTTCCAAACTTTCTAGCTAAATCTATGCAATAAAATGACTTTTTGACAATCTGAAGTAAATATGTCTAATTTCGAACTAGAAAGTGTGTGATATGCCTTACTCTTGACTTTTTAAAATAATTCAAAGATATCAAGTAGTCAAATATTGGAGAACCACCGAGAGTTTCGCAAAATTCAACTTTTTGATATGAATGGTAATAACACCTAATTTCGCCCATTTTAAAAAATACAAAGAAAAAAATATAAAAAGAAATGCATACATTATTTTCTCTCTTCGTGTCTCACTATGTGCACTAGCTAGTTTCCATGGAAAAATATAATCTTGAAATTTGATAATATCTGAGAAAATTATATCACAATATATGGAGTACCATGTAAGAATATGCATGGCTTTCAAACCAGATGACCAAGGTCATAGCCATATCTTTTCTATAGTTTATAATAACCTATCCATATTTGTTATGGTGTATATTGGCATTTAAAATATTATTTACAAATGAAGCTTCCGAATGGTCCATGAAGCTACTACAAAACATGGCTTAAAATCCCACTGCCCTGGTTTTCACTCAAAGTATATATAGCCTAGGGTTAAGTTTAGGGTTCGGAGTTTTATTTTGGGTTGAGGGTTTAAGGGTTCATGGTTTATGGTTTAGGATTTTAGGGTTTAGTGGCTTAGGGTTCATGATTTAGTGTTTAGGGTGATGGGTTCGTAGCATGGAAAACAAAAATTTTCTACCGCAAGAACGAACAAAACCCAGATCTAATCTAGATAAAAGCCAAGATCTAATCTATTAGACATGAGCAACGAGATAGATAGGAACTAACCCTCGTAGATCTGAAAGCGTTAACAAGATTAGATCTCGTGGTTGATGTAGTCGATCACTTGCTGATCTCAAGATCGTGTGGACAATCCTTCCGGCGTCGCGTTCCGGCAGCGCTCCCGCAGTCGGTCAAGTTGATGATCCTTCTGGCGCCGCGTTTTGGCAGCGCTTCCGCAGTCGGTCACACGTGCGGAGTCGAAGCAGACCTTCCTCTCCCCGTTCCAGCGAGCAGCGGAGGTAGTAGATCTTCTCCACGGAATCCCAGTAGCACGACGGCGTGGTGGTGGTGGTGGAGTAGAGAATTCTGCAGGGCTTCGCCTATGCCTGTGCAGAAGAAAGGTGGAGGAGAGAGGCGACAGAGATTGGAGTTATGGGAGCGGGGTCGGAGGGGGCGCCCCTACCCTTCTATTTAAGGGGGTGAGGTGCCATGGGAGGGGGAGTCCTTGTAGGACTCCCCTTCCCTCTATGGCCGGCGGATTGGGGAGTGGGGGGAGGAGTCCTCCTCCCCCACGACTCCTAGTCTTGACCCACCAGGACTCCTTGATCCCTTCCTTGGTTTTCAAGCAAACTCCAAGAAATCTTCTAGAACCTTCCATAACATTCCGAAACCTTCTAGAACCCTCATACAAATACTCCGGAACATTTCCTAACTCAGAAAATGATCCCTAATATATGAATCTTATTCTCCGGACCATTTCGGATCTCCTCGTGATGTCCTGAATCCATTCCGAGACTCCGAACAACATTCGGTCTCCAACACATATTCCATATCTACTTAAAACAACTTCGAACCTTAAGTGTGTCACCCTACGGTTCGTGAATATGCAGACATGATAGAGACACATCCCCTATCAATAACCATCAGCGGGACCTGGAGATCCATAATGGCTCCCACATACTCAACGATGACTTCGCGATCGATTGAACCACTTACATACGAAACCAATTCCCTTTGTCATGCGATACTATACTTATCCGAGGTTTGATCATCGGTATCTCCATACCTAGTTCTACCTCGTTACTGATAAGTACTCTTTACTCGTTGCGTGATATGTCATCCCTTGTGACCTAGTCACATGCTTGCAAGCTAACTAGATGACATTCCACCGAGAGGGCCCAGAGCATATCTATCCGTCATATGGATGGACAAATCCCAATCTTGGTTCATGTGCTTCAACACATACTTTCAGAATACCCAATGACATCTTTATAACCACCCAGTTACGAAGCGGCGTTTGATGTCATCAAAGTATCCATCCGGTGATGGTGATTAACATAACCTCATGGTCGAAGGATTAGGTTACTATGTATTTGAAAGCTTACAGCAATACAAACTTAATGACTTGATCTTATGCTACGCTTACTATGGGTGTGTGTCCATTACACCATTCTCCTAATGATATAACCTTGTTATTAATCACATCCAATGTCCATGATCAAGAAACCATGATCATCAATTAATCAACAAGCTAGTTCAACAAGAGGCTTACTAGGGACTCTTTTATGTTTACAAAACACACATGTATTAGTGTTTCCTAATAATACAATTATAGCATGGGATGTAAACATTTATCATAAACATAAAGATATAATAATAACCACTTTATTATTGCCTCTTGGGCATATCTCCAACATAGGGTTGTTCAGGGTTTTAGGGTTTATGATTGTTTAGGTTTTAGGGTTTAAGGAATTTTCAATAATAATGTTCAAGCTTTATATATATGGTTATATTCATGGAATAGAATGGCGTTATCGCAATTTAATAAAAGTATTTCAAATTTTGATCTATAAGTGCATTATACCTCCTTGGTAAGGGTTTAGGGTTCTAGGGTTAGGAAGTTGGGGTTCTAGGGTTAGGAGGTTATTAGGGTTTACGGTTAAGAGTTTTTGATTTTCAATAATGTTCAAGCATTATTCTCATATTCATGTATAGAATGGCGTTATCACAATTTAACGGAAGTATCTCAAATTTTGATTTATAAGTGCATGGTACCTGCTGGTTTAGGGTTTATGGATCGATGATTTAGGGTTTTACGGTTTAGGTTTTATGGTTTGTTTAGGATTTAGGGATTAGCGATTTTTCAATAATGCTTAGAGATTTATGCTTATATTCGTCGAATAGAATGGCGTTACCTGCTTTGATGAAAGTATCACAAATGTTGATCTATAAGTGCATGATACCTGCTTAGTTAGGGTTTTATAGTTTAGGTTTTATGGTTGTATAGGGTTTAGAGTTTAGCGAATTTAGAATAATTCCCAAGCTTTATTGTTATATTCATCGAATAGAGAATGACGTTACCTAATTTATTGAAAGTATTTCAAATTTTGATCTATAAAGTGCATGATACCTGCTTGGGTAGTGTTTATGGGTTGAGGGTTTGGGGTTTTAGGGTTTAGGTTTTAGGGGTTGTTTAGGGTTTAGGGATTTTTCGATAATGCTCAAGATTTATGCTTATATTCGTCGAATAAAATGGCATTACCAAATTAAACGAAAGTATATCAAATTTTGATCTATAAGTGCATGCTACATGCTTGGTTAGGGTTTAGGGTTTCGGGTTTTAGGGGTTTAGGGTTTTAGGAATTTTCAATAATGTTCAAGTTGCTTTATGCTTATATTCGTGGAATAGAATGGCATTACATCAATTTATTGAAAGTATCTCAAAATTTGATGTATAAGTGCACGATACCTGCTTTGGTTACGATTTATGGCTCGAGGGTTTATGGTTATAGGTTTTTACGGTTTAGTTTTATGGGTTTTTTAGGGTTTAGCGAATTTTCAATAATGCTCAAGATTTATGCTTATACTCGTAGAACAGAATGGGTGTTAGCTGATTTAATGGAAGCATCTCAAATTTTGATTAATGTGTGCATGGCACCTGCTTGGTTATGGTTTATGGCTGAGGGTTTAGGGTTTAAATTTTAGGGGTTGTTTAGGGTTTAGGGAATTTTTGATATTACTCAGGATTTATGCTTATATTTGTCAAATAGAATGGTGTTACCCACTTTAACAAAATTATCTTAAATTTTGATCTATAAGTGCATGCTACGTGCTTGGTGAGGGTTTAGGGTTATAGGGTTTAGGGGTTTAGGGGTTTAGGATTTGGGTTTTAGGGGTTTCGGTTTCGGGAATTTTCAATAATGTTCAAGCGTTGTGCTTATATTCATGGAATAGAATGGTGTCACCCAATTTAACGAAAGTATCTTAATTTTTGATCTATAGTTGCATGATACCTGCTTGGTCAGGGTTTATGTAACACCCCGTCCACTCCTGGGCCCGGGGGGTGTCACTCCTGGTTGCTCCAAGCACGCTTAACCTTAGAGTTCTTTTCGAATGAGCTTCTGGAAAAGAAGTTGCAACTTGTTGATATGTGTATCCTATCAATCCTATTAAGCCATGTGCCTGGATCTCACATACAACCACCCTTTAGAAGATCGATGCCCTCATCGATCAAGCACACCCCAGGAACGTTCCCTTTTGGCACGCGTATGTGCGTCCAATGCCGGCACATGTGTCATGCCGTGTCCACTCCGGGACACACGCGCCATGCTCCACATGTCCCGCCACTGACCCGCACACACCCGTGTAATCGCAAGGGTCGGCTCTGATACCACTTGTAACACCCCGTCCACTCCTGGGCCCGGGGGGTGTCACTCCTGGTAGCTTAATAGGATATCTAGACTAGCCCCACAGACCAACACTAGTCTTTTCTGCGCACTTTGTCCTCACTCGTGCGCACCCGGTTATCCACTTCCTGGTCGGTCACCCATCCTAGAATTGCTCTAGGACAAGCACGCTTAACCTTAGAGTTCTTTTCGAATGAGCTTCCGGAAAAGAAGTTGCAACTTGTTGATATGGGTATCCTATCAATCCTATTAAGCCATGTGCCTGGATCTCACAGTTTAGGAGTTTACATTTTATGGTTTAGGATTCTGTGAATTCTCAGTAATATTTTCAAACTTTATAGTTATACATATTTGTGGAACAGAATGGTTTTACCGCAATTTAATGAAAGTATCTCAAAAGTTGATCTACAAGTCGATGATACCCTGTTTGGTCATATTTTTTGTTAAATAAAATTGAAGGTACCCAAGTACTAAAACAAGGGAGAAACACGAAGAGTTCCTTAAGATTTAGGCGCTGTTTGGTTGGGCTCTAATTCTGGCTTTTGATTTTTGGCTTATAAAGCTACGAACATGTTTTTGGCTTTGTTTTTTTAAGTTTTACTCTAACATAGTGGAATGATAGTATAAGCCAGGTTGGATGATTTTAACGATTTTATCTCGGTTTAGCGAAAAATGTTCGAATTTTGAACAATAAGCGATGGGAATCTCTACTTCCCGTAATTCTGGCTCACTGACATGTGGGTCACTTGCATAGTGGGTCCAAAAAGTCAGTGTAGTTCGGAGTGGGCGGGCAGGTAAATATTGAAGAAGGGCTGGGAAACATGGATAGGGTGATGCACTTGGGAGAACACAAATTTACCACCTATATCCCTCTGTTATTACAGTGCTCCATCGGATTCTTGTTTCTAGAGCAGGGATAGAAGAGGAATTTTGCATTCTAGAAAGAGGTGAAGCATGTTTGAATGGATGCGCGGGATATTTTAATGGATGGGTGCGATGTTTGGGCGCCGTACCAAATTTTGAGGTCGAAGCTTCTAGCATACGCTACTCCGGCGTGGGGCCTCTCAGACACGCTGTCACCGTCTAGGCCCACACGCCAGCGAGAGTTGCTTCCGAGCAATTAAACCAATTTTTAGGAATTTGCTAAAATTTTCGAACAGTTTAAGGCTTTCAAGAAGATGACCATCATCGAAAAAAAGGTGACCAAGGTTATGGAAATAGTTTATGATGACGTGTCCGTATTTGGTAGATCGGTGCATCTTTGCAAATCAACCAATATGTCTACTTCCAAATTTGAAGTTTGTTTTCGAATATCCAAGTAACAACAATATGTTTTGTTGTGAAGCAAGCAACTACAAAGATCATGTCTAAAAATTCCACCGCCCCCTTTTTTCACACAATGTATAACACCCTTTCAAGCTTTTAGGCAAAATTTGTGCAATAGAATAATTTTTTGGGATGGATGTTTGAATGGATGGGCGGGATGTTTGAATGGGTGGGCGGGATATTTCAGCGCTCTACTGAAATTTTGAAGTTGAAGCTTCTAAGGTACGCTACTCCCACTTGGGATGCTGTCCCCATCAGATAGACCCACATGCATGTATGCTTTCCAGCATTTAATGAGTTTATAGACATCTACTAACGATAATGAACATTAATTCAAGGCTTTCAAACAAGAGGAGCAAAGTCACAACCATAGTTTATGTACCTTTTTTATGTTTTGTACTACTCCGTACATTGAATCATCTTCGCCAACCAAGCTTACAAACCTGTCCATATTTGGTAGATTGGTGCATCTTGGCATTTCAAGAAATTTCCTTTACCAAGGAGATTCTAGATTTGATGGATACTGCCCTACTTTCATGAGTTTCCAAGCTTCCTAGCTGAAGATGCTGAAATTAAATAACTTGTTGATGATTGAAAGTAAGTATGTCTATTTACGAACTACAAAGTGTGTGATATAGCTTGCTCTTGACTTTTTAAAAATAGTTTAAAGGTACTGAATTAGTGAAATATTAGAGAACCACTGAGAGTTTTGCAATATTTCAATTTTTTTGATATGAATAGTAATGACATCAAATTTGGGCCAGTTTTTTTAAAAAATAAAGAAACAAAATATAAAATGAAATACGACCATTCATTTCTCCGTTGGTGTCTCACTGTGTGCATTGGCTAATTTCCATGAAAATATATAAAATTTGATAACTCTTAAAAAACTCGTTTCACAATATGGCGTACCATGTTTGAGCATTCATGGCTTCCAAAAACTACATGACCAATGTCAAGGCCATATGTGTTACCATACTTTATGATAATGTAACCATGTTTGGTAGATTGGTGCATATTGGTATTTCAACATTGTTTAGAAAAAGAGCTTCCATATTTGGAGTAATTTTAAAAGCTCCAATGGATAATAATGGCTTTAATTTTGCCATACGATATATGGCGTACCATGTATGAATTTGCATGGCTTTCAAACCAGGTGACCAAGGTCATGGCCATACCTTTGCTATAGTTTATAACAACATGTTTGTATTTGGTAAATTGGTCCGTATTATTGGCATTTAAAATATTATTTACAAAGGAAGCTTCTGAAATTTAAGTTATTTTCAAATTTTCAAGTGACGACAATGGCTTTTGTCATGAAAAAACTACAAATAAGTATGGCTCAAAATCCCATTGCCCTACTTTCCACACAAGATATATATAGCCTAGGTTTAGGGTTCATGTTTTTTGGGTTCAGGGTTTAGGGGTTTAGGGTTTATGGTATACGATTTAGGATTTTAGGGTTTAGGGCTTAGGATTTTAAGGTTGGTATTTAGGGTTTAGGGTTTAATGTTTTCTAGGTTTTAGGGTTTATGAATTTTCAATAATAATGTTCAAGCTTATATATATGCTTATATATATTCGTGGAATAGACTGGTGTTATCACAATTTAATGAAAGTATCTTTGATTTTGATCTATAAGTGCATCATACCTGCTTGGTAAGGGGCTGAGGGGATGAGGGTTTAGAGTTTATGGTTTTGGGGGTTTAGGTGTTTAGGTTTTAGGTTTTTTGGGAATTTTCGATAATGTTCAAGCTGCTTTATATATGCTTATATTCATGGAATTGAATGGCGTTAGCACAATTTGAGGAAAGTTTATTTGAAATTTTGATCTACAAGTGCATGTGATACCTCATTTTCCAATGTCATTTAGGCGGGGTTGAGGGTTTAGGGAATTTTCAATAATGTTCAAACTTTATTTGTTATATTCGTGAAATAAAATGGCGTTACCACAATTTGATGAAAGATCAAATCTCAGATTTTGATCTATAAGTCCATGATACCTGCTTGGTTAGGGTTTATATGGGTCGAGGGTTTAGGGTTTTAGGGTTTTACGGTTTAGGTTTTATGGACTGAATAGGGTTTAGGGGGTTTATCGAATTTTCAATAATACTCAAGCTTTATGCTTATATTCATCGAATAGAATATGGCGTTACCTAACTCATTGAAAGTATCTCAAAATTTTATCTATAAGTGCATGATACATAATTGGTTAGGGTTTATGGATTGAGGGTTTGGGGTTTCAGGTTTAGGTTTTATTAGGGGTTGTTTCGGGTATTTTCGATAATGCTCAAGATTTATGCTTATATTCATCGAGTAGAAAGGAGTTACCAGTTTAATGAAAATATATCAATTTTGATCGATAAGTGCATGCTACGTGCGGGGTTGAGGGTTTAGGGTTTTAGGATTTAGGGCATTTCCAATAATGTTCAAACTTTATTGTTATATTCGTGGAATAGAATGGCGTTGCCGCAATTTAATGAAAGATTGAATCTCAGATTTTGATCTATAAGTCCATGGTACCTGCTTGGTTAGGGTTTATATGGGTCAATGGTTTAGAGTTTTAGGGTTTTACGGTTTAGGTTTTATGGACTGAATAGGGTTTAGGGGGTTTATTGAATTTTCAATAATACTCAAGCTTTATGCTTATATTCATCAAATAGAATATGACGTTACCTAACTCATTGAAAGTATCTCAAAATTTGATCTATAAGTGCATGATACCTGATTGGTTAGGGTTTATAGGTTGAAGGTTTGGGGTTTTAGGTTTAGGTTTTATTAGGGGTTGTTTAGGGTATTTTCGATAATTTTCAAGATTTATGCTTATATTCATCGAATAGAAAGGAGTTACCAGTTTAATGAAAATATATCAATTTTTGATCGATAAGTGCATGCTACGTGCGGGGTTGAGGGTTTAGGGTTTAGGGAATTTGCAATAATGTTCAAACTTTATTGTTATATTCATGGAACAGAATGGCGTTACCGCAATTTAATGAAAGATCGAATCTCAGATTTTGATCTATAAGTCCATGGTACCTGTTTGGTTAGGGTTTATATGGGTCGAGGGTTTAGGGTTTTAGGGTTTTACGGTTTAGGTTTTATGGACTGAATAGGGTTTAGGAGGTTTATCGAATTTTCAATAATACTCAAGCTTTATGCTTATATTCGACGAATACAATATGGCGTTACCTAACTCACTGAAAGTATCTCAAAATTTGGCCTATATGTGCATGATACCTGATTGGTTAGGGTTTATGGGTTGAGGGTTTGGGGTTTTAGGTTTAGGTTTTATTAGGGGTTGTTTAGGGTATTTTCTATAATGCTCAAGATTTATGCTTATATTCATCGAATAGAAAGGAGTTACCAGTTTAATGAAAATATATCAATTTTTGATCGATAAGTGCATGCTACGTGCGGGGTTGAGGGTTTAGGGTTTTAGGGTTTAGGGCATTTCCGATAATGTTCAAACTTTATTGTTATATTCGTGGAATAGAATGGCGTTACCGCAATTTAATGAAAGATCGAATCTCAGATTTTGATCTATAAGTCCATGGTACCTGCTTGGTTAGGGTTTATATGGGTCGAGGGTTTATGGTTTTAGGGTTTTATGGTTTAGGTTTTATGGACTGAATAGGGTTTAGGGGGTTTATCGAATTTTCAATAATACTCAAGCTTTATGCTTATATTCGACGAATATAATATGGCGATACCTAACTCATTGAAATGCTTATATTCGTCAAATTGAATGGCGTTACCGAATTTAACGAAATTATCTTAAATTTTGATCTATAAGTGCATGCTACGTGCTTGGTGAGGGTTTAGGGGTTTAGGATTTGGGTTTTAGGGGTTTCAGTTTTCGGGAATTTTCAATAATCTTCAAGCTTTATGCTTATATTCATGGAATAGAATGGTGTCACCCAATTTAACGAAAGTATCTTAATTTTTGATTTAGGCACGAAGAGTTCCTTGAGATTTAGGCACTGTTTGGTTGGGCTCTAATTCTTGCTTTTGATTTTTGGCTTATAAAGCTACGGACGTGTTTTTGGCTTTGTTTTTTTAGCTTTTACTCTGACATAGTGGAATGATAGTATAAGCCAGGTTCGATGATTTTAACGATTTTATCTCGGTTTAGCTAAAAATGTTCGAATTTTGAACAACAAGCGATGGGAATCTCTACTTCCTGTAATTCTGGCTGACTGACATGTGGGTCACTTGCATAGTGGGTCCAAAAAGTTAGTGTAGGTCGGAGTGGGCAGGAAGGTAAATATTGAAGAAGGGCTGGGAAACGTGGATGGGGTGATGCACTTGGGAGAACGCAAATTTACCAACTATATCCCTCTGTTATTGCAGAGCTCCCTCAGATTCTTATTTCTGGAGCAGGGGTAGAAGAGGAATTTTGCATTCTAGAAAGAGATGAAGCAAGTTTGAATGGACACGCGGGATATTTTCATGGATGGGTGCGATGTTTGGTCGCCATACCAAATTTTGAGGTTGAAGCTTCTAGCATACGCTACTCTAGCGTGGGGCCTCTCAGACACGCTGTCACTGTCTAGGCCCACACGCTAGCGAGAGTTTCTCCCCAGCATTTAAACGAGTTTCTAGGCATTTGCTGAAATTTTCGAACAATTTAAGGCTTTCAAGAAGATGACCATCATCCAAAAAAAGATGACCAAGGTCATGGAAATAGTTTATGATGACGTATTTGGTAGATCGGTGCATCTTTGCAAATCAACCAATATGTCTGCTTCCAATTGTGAAGTTTGTTTTCGAATATCCAAGTAACAACAATGTGTTTTATTGTGAAGTAAGCAACTACAAAGATGATGGCTCAAAATGCTACTGTCCCCTTTTTCACACAATGTATAACGCCCTTTCAAGCTTCCAGGCTAAATTTGTGCAATAAAATAATTTTTGGGTCTGGATGTTTGAATGGGTGGACGGGATATTTTGGCGCTCTGCCGAAATTTTGAAATTGAAGCTTCTATGGTACGCTACTCCCACTTGGGATGCTATCCCCGTCAGATAGACCCACATGCATGTATGCTTTCCAGTATTCAATGAGTTTATAGACATCTGCCAAAATTAATGAACATTAATTCAAGGCTTTCAAACAAGAGGAGCAAGGTAACAACCATAGTTTATGTACCTTTTTCATGTTTTGTACTACTCCTTACATTGAAGCATCTTCACCAACCAAGCTTACAAACCTATCCATATTTGGTAGATCGGTGCATCTTGGCATTTCAAGCAATTGTTTACAAAGGAGATTCCAGATTTGATGGATACTTCCCTACTTTCATGAGTTTCCAAGCTTCCTAGCCGGAGATGCTGAAATTAAGTAACTTTTTGACATAAATCCATTCTTTCGCAAAGTGCAATGCTATGTGCATTAGTTTCCATTGTAAAACATAAACTTGTATTTTGACAAGTTTTGGATCAATTTTGATCTATGGTGACTGGCAGGTGGGCCACGTATATGGTCGTGCCCAAAGCAGGGTAGGTCAGAATTTCCAAAGTTATCCCTCCGCACCCCTTCACGTTGTGTATTAACTTCCACCCTCCACCGCCTAGGCCTCACCCCTTCCCCACAAAACAGACGCGCTTACGGTCGCTCCTCATCACCAACGTGCGCGGAGAAGCTTTCCCGTCGGTCTTCTTGAGACGCACCAGTGGGCACATCTATCCCACGGTAGTCCTTCTATCTCTAGCTCTATTGTTTACAAAGGAGATTCCAGATTTGATGGATACTTCCCTACTTTCATGAGTTTCCAAGCTTCCTAGCTGGAGATGCTGAAATTAAGTAACTTTTTGACATAAATCCATTCTTTCGCAAAGTGCAATGCTATGTGCATTAGTTTCCATTGTAAAACATAAACTTGTATTTTGACAAGTTTTGGATCAATTTTGATCTATGGTGACTGGCAGGTGGGCCACGTATATGGTGGTGCCCAAAGCAGGGTAGGTCAGAATTTCCAAAGTTATCCCTCCGCACCCCTTCACGTTGTGTATTAACTTCCACCCTCCACCGCCTAGGCCTCACCCCTTCCCCACAAAACAGACGCGCTTACGGTCGCTCCTCATCACCAACGTGCGCGGAGAAGCTTTCCTGTCGGTCTTCTTGAGACGCACCAGTGGGCACATCTATCCCACGGTAGTCCTTCTATCTCTAGCTCTACCTGGTTGGCATTTTATTGCCCTTTCAAATACGTAGTTTAATTTGTCCTCACTCTGTATGGTCATAGTTTAGTCTGCACTGGATCTGTGTTCCTAAATACCTTCGGCGATTTTTGCTGTCTATATGTTTGGTGAAATGCATAGGCATATATAGTTTTTGTACTCCATCTATATGTTTCCTGCTTTTCTTTTAATAATAACCAACCTTGTATGTCATAATTAGACAGATGGGAAGATTTTGGATAGAGATTGCTCCATTAGGCAGCGCTAAACGTATCTTTGATGTTCTACGATTTATGGGATTTGTTAGAGCTCATTGTGACAACTCAAAAGTACATTGCCCCTGCCGGTTGTGTGCGAATCATTGGGTGTTGCCTCAAAGTATAGTGGAAGACCATATTTTTACATTTGGGATGCTAAGAACATATGTTAGATGGGTATTTCATGGTGAACCATATGATCCTCCATATGAACCGGGGGAAGCACATCTTTATCATCAAGATCAAGTAGGGGAAGCAGATGTTGATCAACTAGATCAACTGACAGAGGCAGCTCCTAAGCACCTAGATCAACTTGGAGAAGGGGGAGAAGAGAAAAAGCGCAAGCTGCATGAAACATGTTTTATTTCTGGTACTACCGCTATGCCTAATGACAAGGTATATCTGTGGAACGATAATGTTCAGGTTGTGTGTCCTTGATGTTTCTCTAAAAACGCATCTGTTAATCTACTAATAGCAGAAGCAGACGACCGAAGAGGACTTTGATGGTAATGACAATGACCTCTTCATTGATGAGCCTGTACCTGAGGCTATGGATCGGGTACACTGCTTCTGGATGGATTTGATGCAGGGCTACTGATCATCAAGGGTGTACTTTTGGTGCCGTTTGGGTAGTCTCATGACCACTAGCCCAGCTGCAAAACTCTTGGGGTGTAGAGTTATCCCATGATTGGTTTGCTACTATCGTAGTTCTATAATATGGAGCTACCTTATTATAATTTCTAGACCTTTGTAAGCATAACTGTAATTGGAAACTATTCCATATATTAGTATATATGGAGTATATGTGTGTTTGTGTGTTTTTCTAGTCTGAAATCTGAGCTTATCATTTCATCGGTTCCTAAACTATTTTTGAGGCCCCATCGCTGGTGCCCTATGCTGCAACTACTGCCGTCTTGTCCACTGCTCTGTGAGACGAATCAGCAAAAGGATAATAAGCTGGGATCAATTTGATTCAAAGAGGGGTGATTTTCTCTGTCCTTGGAGAGGAACCCGGGAGAACTAGTACTAGTACCAAGGGAAGGAGGAGGTTGGCTCGGTCAATTATCTCACCCACTTGATGTGGGACGTGCTTGAACTCACCCCTGACGTGGGTCCCACTTGAAACAGCTGTAGGCCACCACGTGATAGCTAGGATAAAAAAATCGGGATTCTCTCCCAGCAAAATATTCTCGCCACTGCCACTTAAAAATACTTACTGTAGAAAAAGGTGTATTGCCCAGCCCTACTACTACTACTAGTACTACTCCTCCTCTGTCCATGCCTTTGTACCAACGACAAGACAAGAAACCATCACTAGCTAGCTCACATCCAGCAAGGAACTGTTGGAACTGGTGCAACCTAAGATTGGGGAGTTCTTGTTGAAATAGGTGGGTGTATTTGCTCACCTTGAAATCCGGCTTTGCTTAATTTGCTTCCGATTGGGCCATTGGGGGTACTATTAGTGCTAGGAGTAGTAGTATTCGGTATGCTTTGATTGTGGAGTTCTTGCTTATTGCTCACCTCGGAATCACCTAATTAGGATATTTTTCCTTTTCTCTAATCGATTGGGTCATTTGGGTGGGGTGGGGGTGGTGGTGGGGGTGGGGGGAGGTGGTACTGATTTCGTATGGATTCCGGATCAGGGCATGGTCACCGCTGTTTTGATTGGGGCATTTGGTCGGGTTCGATTTCAGCGTTCTTCACTTCTATAACCTTTAGTTGCTACTCGTAATGTGCAATGGATTTTGTGTTAGATTATGTATGGAGAACTATGGGTCAGTGGCGCGCACGACCACTACGAATAGGGATGGTCCTGTCAGTTCCCTTAAAAGTTGCCTAAAAAAGGTAATGTAGCAGTATATTCGTTGCGTTCTTCCATTCTTTCCAATGTTGAAAGTGGTTGGCTGCAACCTGGATGTATCCTTGTGCTAAAAGTTGTCTCTGTCTGCATCCTGTTTTGGTGGAAGCCTCTGTGACACCATCTCTTCTTCATTTACTGTAGCACAGTGGTACATACCTGCGAACATGCGGTGCTCCAGGTGTGGCAAACATGATGGTACCCCCACATGCCGCAGGATCCGGCGAGTACCACTACTCACCAAACAAGCGCAAGGCCACCGACCAGCTGGGAGGGCCGAGCTTAAAGAGAAAGGTATTTGTTATTTATACCCTTATTACCATGGTGCAGTCAGATTTAAGTATTACCCGCTTGGTGTCATGCATGCTTATCAGATGTTCAGAAACATATGTGTGATTTTATTAATTCTGGCACTATGTTTATGTGAATCCAGATCTAGATTTGTCAGCCTGTCTCATACAATCAGTATATGACTACTATGTATTGTACTCCCTCTATCCCAAGGCTTAGGCATATACTACCTCCATCCCAAGGATTAAGGCATATAACTTTTTCTAAAAGTTTGGTCAAACTTTACATGGCTTGACTTTTCAAAAAAGTTATATGCCTTAAGCCTTGGGATGGAGGGAGTACTATATTTTTTGAAAAGTCAAGCGACAGAAAGTTTGACCAAACTTTTGAAAAAAGTCAAAAACTATTAAGAACTATGATATTATATACATACGACGTGAATATATGTTTCATGATGTATCCAAGGATATATAATTCATATTGTAATTTTCTTTCTAAAAACATGGTCAAACTTTACATAGTATTGAACTATTGAGCTCTTTTGCTATTTATGCAGATTGAAGGTGCTGCTGCGGAGGCTGAGGCTGTTGTAGAGGCTAGTAGATTTCTGATGCCCGCACCAAAAGAGGACATCCTCTACACAACGAGGAAGCGCCAACACAGTACCCAGGTGGGCAGTGACCTCTCTAAGAAGTAGGTATAATTTGGAAATCCACAATTTCACATGTTATGATTTTCCATGTTATTGTTATCAGCTAGTAGTATATGTTTACGCTCATTAGAAGTTCACAAAAATAAAATCTGTTTGCTTTATAGGCAATGGTTTTGTCTTATATTATTAGATTTACTTGCTCTTTACATAATTTAACCTTTCTACTTAATTTCAATCACTACCACACACTAGCTGCTCAGCCCTTTCTTCTACCCTCCTCTTGTCAAGCTTGTGGATTGAAAGGGGGACCCTGTATGCCATTCCAAAGGCAGAGGGATGAAAAATGGTGCATGACCACCCTTCGCAAAGGGTACCCATGGTATCAGGTATGGATTCCAAGTGGTTTAGACCGAATTGATGTAAGATCTTGTATCTCACTTTTTTTGGTTGTCGCCTTACTTCTCTATCAAATTTCTCATGAAGGTTGTCCCTTGTGTCACTCGCCCCGTTATAAAAATGATGGTCAAAAACGACAAGTATCTAACTCTGGATAGCGAGGGCCCTAAATGCATGCAACAACTATATGATGTGAATGTCTCCCAAACAATGGCCACCACCTATTTGGGTGTCTGAGGTTGGTCCAAGTATGTCCATGAGAATGGTATGAAGTAGGGGGACGAGGTATGATTCGATTTGAGCAAGCGTGGGCAGATACTTGCATGCCATCGTACACCTGTTGACCGAAGGACCAATAACAGAGGTAGTACTAATTAATTTTATTCTGTACTCATCAAAACCTCTAATGATTTTCTTGCGACTAACTGTTCTGCACCATTGTCTTTACTCATCACATGACCCTGACCACTTCTGAAGTCCGCTTCCCCTTATGTACCACCCAGAAGGGTGCCAGCATCAAGCTACTGGCACCGGCACCAGCATCGGCCCCAGTTCCTGCAACGACACCTGTTGACCTTAGTAGGAGAAAGAATAGAGGTAGTAACTTAATTCGCTTGTATACTCTCATCTCTGTCTAGGAGTTACTATTGTATATGATACCATTTTGCTTGTCCACATCTCATATGCCTCTCTGACCACTCTTGCAGTCCCCTTACCTATCCCTTAGAAGGTAACCAGCAATAAGCTGTTGGCACCCCCAATAGCACTGGCCCAAGTTCCTGCTCCGACACTTGTTGACCTAAGGAGAAAGAATGGAGGTAGTACCTTAATTTTCTTGTATACTCATCATATCCTCTGATCACTTCCTATTCACGGATGGTATTCTCGAGAGCAGCCACCTTCTTGCAGAGACGATCGATGGTGCGATCCTTCTTGTCGCGCTGACAACGAAGTGATTGGCGCTCCTTGGCAAGGATGGCGAGGGTCTAGTCCTTATTGACGGCAATGGCAAGGTTGTGGTTGGCGTAGGCACGAGCGTTGTCCAGCTCCTTCTGCCTATCATACAACATGAAGTCAAGATTATCCACCTGGTGCTTCAACTCCGGGTGTCCCGGCATCTCCAAGGGTATCCCCATAGAATCACGCCTTGCAAAGTGAGCAAAGCGAGTTCCCTGGATCAAGTTGATGTTTTGCCCACATAGACGGGCAAGAACTTTATGCATAGCCCTAGCTAATCCATCTAGCCAGTTGTTCTCACAAAAGGTGAATTGGATCTTCTCCGAAGTGGGTGCTTCCATCTTGCCACTGAGATCTGCAACTATCAGCCATTGTAGATCTCCTCCTACGTGATCCGAAGAATTCCGGTTGCGGACGCTCAAGATACTCTGACAGTGCATCTAGATCCCTCTCAAAGATCAGGTGGCCTCCGTTGCCCAGCTGGTGGAACTTGCAATGCTGGACTTCCATCTATAAGAATTTAGGATGACTAAGTTAGTGAGGTGATCAAGTGTGTCAAATTTTATGTAGGTTTGAAAGAATTTTTGAGGAACATGATTTTTTTGAAAGAATCAAGGATAAGAGTGGGCATAGGTTTTCATAAATACTCACTTCTTTTGTTTTGAAACTAAGTTTTTGTTCGGACGTCCATTCTAACTCCGGTCTCCTATGGTAAGGATGGCTCTGATACGAACTTGTCAACACCCGGATTTTTAATACCAGATGTCTGTTATGCCATACCTCGCAATCCCATAATTACCATTTTTGCGAGACATAACAGATTGATATCACTGTACATCATCCATTACAAACCATAATAAGGTCTTAGAAATAAAGGATCTCATGATCCAGTCTTAATACAATCAAAGCAGCGTAATAATAAACGTAGTAGTGGGCTCCATCTTTAGTGTCACAGGCAATGCTGACGATGGGAGATGATCCTAGTTGTCGTAGACCTCCTGCTATCCATCATCCTGATAGTCCTCCTCACAGTCTGGCCACGGGAATAGCCAGGGAGTAGTCTTTAAGTACTCGCAAACTATCACTAACAAGTAAGGTAGTTCTAGTAGGAATCTTAAGCTCTAGGTTTATTTGGAAAAACCAGGTTTATTTCTAGCTGAGTTTAGAAGTAAAGAAAACTAAAGTAATGTTCTAAATCACTTAAGTGGGAACCTAGTTTATATATCCACAACCCTATTGTGGTCACGTCAAAGTCATAGTTCAATTCACAAGTCATTTTTGAAAACATCTGATAACGGAACAGTATGGCCACTCCAACTATCCATGACCGTGGACGCGGCTATTCGAATGTTTAACACTCTATAGAGGTGGTACACTTTCACCACAAAATTCGATACATCCGCCAGGGATAACCCTGAATCAATCATACTTAGTATGCGGATAATCAATCCTAACCTTTCAATTACACACCCTAGTATAGGCACCTCTCCTATGTGCTTGGCCTCCCAACCATGGCCAGCTGCCATCCTAGGCACTGCATAGGTGTACAATCATCAAGAGATAGCCTCAGCTCAACCCATTCCGCAAGAGAACCCATACTAAGGCGTATAAACTTCCGGCTAAGCCCTACCCAATTCAGGTATTGTGGCTGTATGGTAAAATTGGAATGGTATCGCATCCGAACCGAACCATCAGTTTTTGTAAAGGGCCAAGGCTCATGCCTCAACATTTTCATCATCAAACCATTGTGTTTCTCAACACATGTCAAAACATCTCAATAGAATGAATCATCATTCCAAGGTTTTCATAATCATGTTCACCAAGTATTCCCATCTAAAGTGATCAACTTTTATGCTTAGCACTAGCCACTGAAGGTGGGGGTATTCCCTAATGAGGGGTACTAATCTCCAATCTCATGCCATGGAATAACATCTAAGTATAACTAGTTAAGCCAAGTTTTATACTCTTTATGGTATGTATTCTATTTTTCCAAACACTCACAAAGCACTAACTAATGTAAAGAACTATGGTAAAGTAAAAGAATAAAGCTTGCAAGTAAAACTTGGGATTGGTATAATCAAAGTTGTATAACCAAGCATGCCTAAAGCATCTTGCTTAAGTTATGAAGTGGGCAAGTGTTAACTTGCATAGTTCTAGCTTGCAAGTAGTGATGGCTTGCATAGGTATGAGACTTGCAAGTGTTAGCTTGCCTTAAGTAGTGCAGTGGTTGATGTTTTCTTCTTTTTCTTCTTGGTATAACTCCTCCTCCTCGTATCTCGGATCGGTACCATCGTCTATAAATGAATACGGGGTACACAATCATCAAACAATACTTAACTACTTCTATTTAGCACACTAAGGTTCACACTTGATGATCTAGCATCATCACAATCATCACATGAAATAAAGACTTAATCTTGTTTACCTTATTTTAGAAAAGTAATTTCTACTTATTGAAAAATACTTAAGATTTAATATTCTCCAATTAAAATATGGGACTATGTTGACACATGTCATCACCACATATTCTAATACATGGGAATGTGGCTTAAAGTGGTGGTCATATTTTATAAAGTTTAAGATTATCATTTAATATAATTAAAGTGACTAGAAATGCCCATATAGCATTCTTATGGTACTAGTCCAATGTCACTACATGTAAACCTCAATATTTTTACATATTCAGATAGACATCATCAAATGTGATTTTTGAGAGTTGGAATGAATTCAAAAGCATTTATGGTTGATTTTTGAAAAAGTTTGAAGTTGGAAAAGTCTCTGTCTTGTTATTTTTACTATAGGTGATATCTAACTCCAAATGATTTTAATCCAACGGGCTTGGATAGATAATTTAAATACCTTTCTAACAAAATTGGAATCATGTAATTTGGTTTAGTGAATATCTTTGAATTATTTTTTGAATCTGGTTTTAACTAAATTGGAAAATACTTATTTGAATATCCAGGCCTGCGCGGGAAACTAACTGGGACGGTCCAATCTGCATAGCGCGGCGCAACGGGCTGCTAACAGGGGTGCCCCACTAGTCAGCAACTCAGTTTAATCGAAGCGGTATCTTTCAACCAGAGCCCTACGATTAGAATCTAATATAACAACTACGGTTCATCATCGACGACGAACAGCTCCGGCGAGGTTTTAACCCTAACACGGTAGTGGGGGTCGTGTGGGGCTCACCTAGGCTCTAGCTACGATTGACGATGGGGGCGAACGACGTGGTCGACGATGGCGGTTCGAACGGTGGTCGCGGCAGCTCCTGGGGCGGCTTCAATCAATGACGCCCTTCTCCTCCTGCATCGGCGGGCTCCGGCCAAATTCCGGTGAAGCGGTGCTCGCCTTGCTCAGGGAAGAAATGTGGGAGGGTCTGTGAGGAGTGGGGAGTGTGTTGGTGTGGAGAAATGAGGCGGAGAGGGCCTGTATTTATACACCGACGAGGGGACCGAGGGTGGTACATCGTGCTATCGGCGTGGCTGTGGGTAGGGGATGGTGTGGTGTTCCCTGGATGTCATCACGAGCATAATGGCACGACACATGGAGGTCTAGGTTGGTCGGGCGTGTGCGGTGCTCTGCGCGGAAGCGGCGGTGTTCAAGGTGGCGCACGGGTGCTACGGGTCACACGGCGGTGAACGGGGGTGTCTAGGAGCGTGCTGCGATCATGGTGAGTGGGCGCGTGCGTAGAGAGAGCGAGGCGCAGTCTGTGCGAGCTGGTCGGGCGTAGTGCTCTGGCGTGCTCTCGGCACAGCGCAAAGACACTAGGCGCGGCTGGTCCTAGGTGGTCCATGGCCTGGCTGTGGTCGTGGGCTGGACAGTGGTGGCGGTGGATGGTCGCCTGCCTCCTGCGCGTCGTGGGCAAGGACAGCGTGGTCCGTGGTGCTATGTCCACTGTCGGCCGGCGATGACCATTTCCAGACAGCGCTCCACTGTGCAACGGCAAAGGGGCAAGCGTGTCTAGTACCGCTAGGCCAGGGGAGACCAAGGGAGTGTAATGGGGGCATTTGGTCTGGTGATCAATGCCCCAAACAATGAAGTTAGGCAGAAGTTAATTAGTGTCTGCAAGGTGTTTGATGAAATGGCCAAAAAAATTAAGTTTCAAATTTTTGAATAATTTTTGGTGAGTGATCTAAAGTTATGCTTGGTAGTCTCTGGTTGCTTGAGTTTACCAAGGTGAATTGATTTGAGTGGTTTTTGCAAAATGGTGATCTTAGTACCTACACTTGATTCAATTTTGAATTGTCCTTTAAATGGATTTGGAAATTGTTTCTGTGGGTTTGTAAAGTGGGCCTTGGTTCACTTTTACTTGGTCTAGTAAGGGGTGAAAAGAAGTGGAATTGTTTCTGTTAGAAATTCTCTTCTAGGAACACTCAAAGTGACCTAGTGGTTAACTTTGGTCAAAATGACCATTTGCTTATTTTATTCATATTTGATTTCTTTTTCTTTTGATTTAGTGTGTAATTGGCCTAGATGATGTAGTATTCATCACTAAACCATTTCTTATCATTTGTAGCAATCAAACATGGCAATTTCACTCAATCCTATACTAATGCAAAACAAACATGCACTCATATAGATTTTTGGAATAAAAGTTTTTGTTAACCCTAAACTTGGGTGATTAGAACTTGATAATCTTGATTAAAAGATTTGGGGTGTTATATTTAAAATTATTATTTAAATGCAAAACAATTTAAAGATGGGTCAAAGTCAAAGGTGTGATTAGCTGCAGTCAACTCTGGTCAAATGTGAAAATATGTTTGAATTCACATTCAAAATTGATTTATATTTGATATAGAAAGTTTCCTCAAATTCAAATTCATTTGGAAGTTATGAATTATTTGATTAATATTCTTTATTCTAGAATTTTTATTTGAATGATAAATGCTCGCAGTGTTTTTCTCACTCAGGGATAACCTACCCACGGGCAATGACATGTGGGGCCAGGGTCAAGGCGAGACCACAAGTGTGCGCACTAGAGAGGCGATGACACGTGGGTGAGCCAAGGAGTGCGGTTTAGTTTGCAAAACACCCCGGCACCTTTTCATAAAAATGCTGGCTGGGTCTTAACTGGGTGTATGATATGTGGGGCCTCGCAGGGACACCGGGTTGAGGATGCAAAAAGGCAAGGGGGTATCTGGGTAATGCCAGCTCTAACTGAATAATGCTACTATTCGTCTTCTCTGTTTAACTGATGGACACGACAACAACAAAAGTTCAAAGGCGCGGGGAAGTCGATCATGTGACCTCGAGGCCAATCTGGACGAGACAGAACCACTACGGGGGTGCGGGGCTGATGTTGGGTAACGGGCGCGGTGCTAGGTGAGGTTTACTGACCCAGCAACAACGTGTCACAACGGCGCGACCAGGTGGTGTTTCAGGCAGCGGGATCGGGTGTTCTAGTGCGGCACAGCTGAAAGTGCATGTGTGCCCCATGTGTGGTTTTCGTAATTAATGACAATCTTTATGGAATTATTTTTGTATTGAGTTTTACTTGTAGGATTTGTCCATAGGAAATGCTTGAACCATATGTTGGCTTCAAGGTTGGGAGAAGAAGAAAGTAAAGAAGATCAAGTGTTGACCAAGATGTTGAAGGAGTGATCCAAATATTGGTCATGGGAGAGTTGAGACTATGGCAAGTGTGTCTTGAAGAATAATGTTGGAGTTATATCTCTTATGTACCTTCAAGACACCAACATAATGAAGAAAGAAGAAATGATGTGCAAGTTCAAGATGAGCTATCTCGAAGAGATTATTTTCTTGAAGCTTTGTCGTCCTATGGTGATCATGGATATAGGAAGATGATATTCCCAAAAGATAAGCTCTACCATAGTGGAGTATGGAAAGCAATTGGCAAGTCTTCACCAAGCTAGCGCAATCAAGAAAGGTGTTCCATCTTGAGATGGAGAAGATCGTCATCATCAAGATCAAATGGAATATGTGCAAGGCAAAGGTATGTTTTTGATAGGGGTTCGTTCTTACCGGTCTCATAGTGTTAGTTGGAGAGACCGGTTTATAAGATAGATAGCCGTACTATCAAGAGGGGCTCTCGAGTGAGTAACTTGATCATATCCTTGAGAGAGAGCTCAAACATTTGCATACTTGGCATTAACTTTCTTGGTTGTTATTTGGATCTTATCCATGTGAGGTTCTAGATCTTGTGGTAATATTCATAACAAGCTCTAGTTCATCGAAAATGGATTTCATATGCATTCTTTATTACATTTTCAATGTTGGAGGTTTGACTGGTTCGTCTTTTTGAGAGAGGTCAAAACTTTTTTGATTTGGTTCTATCCTCCATTTCTAGACTATGATGTTTTTCTGTATGATCTTGTAGAGCTTATTGTTCTCTTTAAAATGAGCCCAAGATCATCAAAATCGGAGTCTGGATGCAAAAGTTATGGTTGTTTTCGTATTGGTCTTTCTGCCAGTTTTTGTAAGACCAGAGACTCCAGACTAAATCTCTGATCTATCTTCGGACCGAGTACTGAATGTCCCCTAGTTTGTCCCTGTTTGGCCTAGGTACACCAGAGACTCCGGTCCCAGTCCGGGGATTCTGGCCCGGGCGATTCGTGGGCCTATTTCTAGGGACCTATTTAAGGGGCCCTTCTTCCTCAATGGTTCCCTAACCTTTGTTGCAAGTTTTACCCTCTATTGTTGACCTTCTTGAGCTTGCTTTCCCTCAATCCCTCCTATTATTCTTGCATATTCTTGAGGGATTTGAAAGAGGAGATCTAGATCTACAATCCCACCAATCAATCTCTCCTCTAAGTGAGGGGAACATCTTGGGATCTAGATCTTGGAGTCTTTTGTGGATTTCCTCCATTATTCTTCCTCTCTTATTCCCCCATAATATTTTGTAGCTTTGGTGGAATTTGGGAGAGAAGGACTTGAGCACTTCTTGTGTTCTTCTTGCTGTTGCATTTTGTGCATCGGTTTGAGTTCTCGGTGAGGATTCGATTGGGTGAAAGGTGATAAGCTTTTTACTCTTGGGTTCTTGGAACCCTAGACGGTTTGGTTGTATTGTAGGTTTGTGGATTACTTGGGGCCTCCAATTAAGTTGTGGAGCTTCCCCAAGCTTGTTAGTTGGGAGCCTCAAATTGTTTTTGGAGAAGTGCCCCAATCTTGTGAGAGATTCTGGATTGCCACCGACAAGTGCACCGATAGTGGAAGTGTGGATCGATCCCATTGGGGTGAGATTCACCTTAGAACAAGGGAGGCCTTTTGTGGCATTGGTGGTTTGAAACCACCCCCTCTCCAAATGAGACGTACTCCAGTGTTGGGAGGAACTCAATAAAACATCCTCTCCGCGTGCCTCGGTTATCTCTATACCTGAGCTCTTACTTATTGATGTCTACGCACTTCTATTCTTGTAGACATTTGTTGGGCCTCCAAGTGCAGAGGTTTGTAGAACAGCAGCAAGTTTCCCCTTAAGTGGATCACCCAAGGTTTATCGAACTCAGGGAGGAAGTGGTCAAAGGTATTCCCTCTCAAGCAACCCTGCAATCAATATACAAGAAGTCTCTTGTGTCCCCAACACACCAATTACACTTGTCAGGTGTATAGGTGCACTAGTTCGGCGAAGAGATAGTGAAATACAAGTGGTATAGATAATTATAAGTGGTAACGGTGCCAGAAAATACTTGCTGGCGTGTGGTTGACGTGGGAAGAGACTAAAGGCAGTCTGAAATAAAAATGGAAGCAAGCAAACATGTAACAGATCTAGTTGCAAATGGTGTATCAATTCTTAGAAACAAGGCCAATGGGATCATACTTTCACTAGTGAACACTCTCATATAAATATATTATCTTCATGATACTACTCTGAACTACTCTTCGGTTGGACACTCTAATCCATGGTAGGGCTATAACAGCACACCTCAAAGTTCGCTTTCCGCATCTAGATAACCCCACACTGTCACCTTGCACTAGATGGTTCCAACAAACACCACAATTTCATAAAGACATCCAACTCCAAATATAAATCATAACAAGTATTTGTAATCTCTAGCCTAAGTGCCACCATGGTGTGCACACTATCAACTTCACACACATGGGGGGAGCAGAGATTTATTAAAGCACTTGAGTAGCAAGGTAGATCTATAGATTACAAGATCATGATCACAGTATGATCATGCATAGAGAGAGAGATGAACACATAGCTACCGGTAGAACCCTTAGCCTCGAGGAAGAACTACTCCCTCATCATCATGGGAATCAACAACGGTGATGGAGATGGTGGTGGAGATCGATGGAGATGGCTCCAGGGGCACTTCCCCGTCCCGGTAGGGTGCCAGAACAGAGACTTTCTGTCCCCCGAATTTCCCCTTCGGTGGCGGCGGCGTTGCGGAACTTTTCATGGATGAAGGCTTGATGACTTAGGGTTTTTGCATCGGGAGGCAAGGTCGGTGGGCGGCCAGGGGGCCCACACCACCTGGTGGCGCGGCCAGGGCTAGCCCGTGCCACCACATGGTGTGGCCGCCCTGTGGCCCCTCTCCGTCTCGTCTTCTGGCTCCATGAGTCTTCCGGTAAAATATCAACTTTGGCTTTTTTCCCGTCCAATTGCGAGAATATTCATTTTATGACTTCCTGGGACCAAAAACAGCAGAAAACAGGCAGCTGGCACTGAGGCATCTTGTTAATAGGTTATTCCAAGAAAGTGTATGAAAAGTACTCCAAAGTTGGAACAAAACATAAGAAAGTAGATAAAACCAAGCATGGAACATCAAAAATTATGGATACGTTAGCAACGTATCAACATCCCCAAGCTTAAATCCTGCTCGTCCTCGAGTAGGTAAGTGATAAAAAGAAAGAATAATTTTTGAGGTGACATGCACCATCATAAACTTGATCAAAGTATTTGTAAAACGTTGAAAGTTGGGATCATAGTACCTCAACATAGCATGAAAGATGAAGTTCTAACAATAAGACATAGCAACTATGTTGCAACATGAAAAGGTACAAACAAAAGATTCATGAATAACAATGCTTTGCAAGACATTTGTTTGTTTCACATAAAGAAAACATAGCATAGTGGCATTCAGCTTGTCCCTCATAGAGAAGCAAAACATAAATGCATAGGACACCTTCAAAGTTCATAACGGTGACTAGATACAAATAGTTTAAGAACAAGCAATATCAAGTTATGCATCAATCAAAAAGTCTTGGGACAATGCACATAGAACTAAGAATGGCCACTATGCTCTCAAAGTAGGTGCATAAAGATAGAAGGTGGAGACTCAATATTAAAGTGGAAGAAAGGCCTTCATAGAAGGAAGGATAGATTCAAGTTTCATAAAGAGTTTCCAAAAATTATGGTACTTATTAGCATTCAGCTCTCATTGCCCCTATCATAAGCATCTTTACGTGATTAAGGTTAAAGTGACACAACTAAGATGATATGCTTGACAAGTTATAAGCTGAAATATCATGCCCCTTACTTACGAAGACCGAACCTCATGCTACTCAACTTCAGTCACAAGTAAGCTCTTGTCATTGTAAGTACATGTTTATCATAGAGAACCGCCAACGGGGTACCCCTTGCCCGATGATACGGAAGAATCCCCATATCAAAATGACAAGGCAAGCTGACAACGAGCATCTCAACAATCTTCTTATTTACCATGGGAAAATGGTGCTTTTTTCTCTCTTTCCTCTTTTCTCATATCTTTTTTTCTTTTCTCTTTTTCTCAATATCTGACTCTCTTTTTTATAAGAAGAATGCTTCATAGACAGCTCATTATGGTTATGCTACATGTTTCCACCATGACAACATGGATTAGACCGGTGTCCCAGGCGTTTCTCTAACACACATACATAACTCCATGGACTTACAAGCTCCCCTTTCATTTCACACCGACGACATCCATAGACAAAAGAGCATGATATCAACTAGGTACAAAGTACAAGTGCAATGTTGAAAGGGTTCCCCATGACAGCATGGTTCTGCTAATCCCCAACAAATAAGTGCAAGCATATACAACATAGATGACACAATGGTTCAAGTTTATTAAATGCAAGAAAAGTAAAGTGTGCCATCAAATTCGTGAGAGCTTTAATCACTAATTTTCACATAACAAGTTTAATTCGGAAGGTAGACAAAAACATGAATATACTTGGAATAGCAATTGCTAATAGGTAGGTATGGTGGACTCTTTGGAATAACTTGGTTTAAGGAGTTGGATGCATGAGTGGAACTCATACTTGGTTACTGAGGCTAGCAAAAGACTAGGAGCGACCAACTAAGAGAGAAATAATGGCCATAATCATGCAAAGCAACAAAACATCATTGATTAAAGCATAAAGTGATATTACAAGCCAAAAACTAAAGGATCATCAAGGCTATGGTGACTTTTGGTAGTCATAACATGGTGTGAGCATGTGCCAAGTCAACCCAAATAAAGCATCAAAGGAGAATACCACAATACTATGCTTTAATATGCTAAAACAACGTATGATTCTTGCAAGGCACATTAAGCAATCTCAATTGTTTATAACAAGTCATGCTACAACAAAGAATACTAAGCCTAAAGCCAAAAAAATATCAAGCATGGCATGACAAAGCATAGGCCACAGAAAAAAACAAGCTCTCTTTACCACTTAAGCATGAACTTTTCCTAGTCTTTTCCAATCCAAACCAAACTATTTGAAAACCAATGCATGAAAGAGGGGGTCCAACCAATTTATTTAGCAAACTAAGCAAACTAAGCAAACCAAGCAAAGGAAAAACCAAAACAAAAACGAAAAAGAAGACGCTCCAAGAACAACACAACTGTGCATGAAGCAATAAAAATGAAGTGCTTGGAAGAAACCTGGGATTTTTATTGATGAAGAAAGGGATGCCTTGGGCATCCCCAACCTTTGACGCTTCTACTTCTTGGATGTTTCTTGGGTTGACACACGTGGCATCCCCAAGCTTGAGCTTTAGTGCATTCTTCATCTCATTACTCATTCTTTCCATACACCTGAAAATTTTCCTTCATACAAAACTTCACACAATCTTTATTAGCAACATTAGTGCACTCAAGATAATAAGTCTTTAGGTTCAGTTATAACACCAAATAAAACTTCCATTAAAACACTAGCTACTGTAGCACTTCCCTCAAAAAGCTCAATTCCCCAAAAGAACTCAAAAAGGAACCAACAAGAAGCAAATGCAAATAATGGCAGAAACCTGTCAAAACAGACCAGCAGGTAAAGACGATTTTTTTCTAAGACCTTCTGTTGCTCAAATGAAAAGTGTTGAACTAACAGCAGCAAGTTTCCCCTTAAGTGGATCACCCAAGGTTTATCGAACTCAGGGAGGAAGTGGTCAAAGGTATTCCCTCTCAAGCAACCCTGCAATCAATATACAAGAATTCTCTTGTGTCCCCAACACACCAATTACACTTGTCAGGTGTATAGGTGCACTAGTTCGGTGAAGAGATAGTGAAATACAAGTGGTATAGATAATTATAAGTGGTAACGGTGCCAGAAAATACTTGCTGGCGTGTGGTTGACGTGGGAAGAGACTAAAGGCACTCTAAAATAAAGATGGAAGCAAGCAAACATGTAATAGATCTAGTTGCAAATGGTGTATCAATGCTTAGAAACAAGGCCAATGGGATCATACTTTCACTAGTGAACACTCTCATATAAATATATTATCTTCATGATACTACTCTGAACTACTCTTTGGTTGGACACTCTAATCCATGGTAGGGCTATAACAGCACACCTCAAAGTTCGCTTTCCGCATCTAGATAACCCCACACTGTCACCTTGAGCACTAGATGGTTCCAACAAACACCACAATTTCATAAAGACATCCAACTCCAAATATAAATCATAACAAGTATTTGTAATCTCTAGCCTAAGTGCCACCATGGTGTGCACACTATCAACTTCACACACATGGGGGGAGCAGAGATTTATTAAAGCACTTGAGTAGCAAGGTAGATCTATAGATTACAAGATCATGATCACAATATGATCATGCATAGAGAGAGAGAGATGAACAGATAGCTACCGGTAGAACCCTTAGCCTCGAGGAAGAACTACTCCCTCATCATCATGGGAATCAACAACGGTGATGGAGATGGTGGTGGAGATCGATGGAGATGGCTCCAGGGGCACTTCCCCGTCCCAGCAGGGTGCTAGAACAGAGACTTTCTGTCCCCCGAATTTCCCCTTCGGTGGCGGCGGCGTTGCAGAACTTTTCATGGATGAAGGCTTGACGACTTAGGGTTTTTGCATCGGGAGGCATCTTATAGGCGAAGAGGCAAGGTCGATGGGCGGCCAGGGGGCCCACACCACCTGGTGGCGCGGCCAAGGCTAGCCCGTGCCACCACATGGTGTGGCCGCCCTATGGCCCCTCTCCGTCTCGTCTTCTGGCTCCATGAGTCTTCCGGCAAAATATCAACTTTGGCTTTTGTCTCGTCCAATTCCGAGAATATTCATTTTCTGACTTCCTGGGACCGAAAACAGCAGAAAACAAGCAGCTGGCACTGTGGAATCTTGTTAATAGGTTAGTCCAAGAAACTGTATAAAAATACTCCAAAGTTGGAACAAAACATAAGAAAGTAGATAAAACCAAGCATGAAGCATCAAAAATTATGGATACGTTAGCAATGTATCACTTATGCACCTTACTTTGTGATAGCCTTCGTGCTTGAAGTCTATATCTTGCTATCACATAGTTGATTGTCTTGCTTAGAATAAGTTGTGGGTGGACATAGGTGAACCCTAGTTGTTCTAGGTTTTGTGCTTGACAAAGTAAACTCTAGTTTAATTCTGCCTTTGTTGAGCCCCTCTCGTAAAAGTTTTAAACCACCTATTCACCCCCCTCTAGGCGACATCCTTGTCCTTTCAGCAGCGAGGCAAGTGTGGATGTGCACACGCGTGACTGAGGCAGGCAACACAGAGGCAGAATGCTAGCAAGGCAGCAGCGAGCAGCGGTGCACGAACGGTGTTCGACAAAATAATCTCGCCATCCAGGAAGCACACTAGCAGGAGGTCATGTCTAGGGGGTAGAGTTGCTCACCTCGGGTCCGATGGTGTGTTCGAGCAGGCGCGGGGTGACGACGATCTAGCGCGTAGCTCGAGGGAGGTGTAGCTAGGGTTTTCTTGGTCTTGCTCTTGTTCTGCTGGTCCTGGGACTTCTCCTCCTCTTCTCCGTGTTCAAGCGGGGTACTAGGGTGCATGCGGTCTTCCTTAACACTCTGATGCTCCCCTCCTCCTTCTCCTCCATGCCAGAACAGAGGGTGGCCGGTGTTAGGTGGCCATGGTGGATGGGGCAGCTAGGAGGAAGGGGCTCGGTCCAGGCCTTGGGATGCGATCTAGATCGAGCCAGAGTGGTTTGGGCATCTAGATAAGGACAGGGAGGGGGAGGCAGCAGCTCAGGTATGATTTTCTCTAAAGTAGCTATGGTTACGAAGAACCAAAAGAAACCAAGTTGGAGGAGAACTAGAGGAACCATATGATTTGTTTGAACTTGAATGGACTTGTATGAATTAAAACCAAACTAGCTTCCTCACCAAAACCCAAATGAATTCAAATAAAAGAAGATGAGGGTAGCTTTGCATGGTGCCATAAATGCCACTATTATAATTGTGAAAATAACTATAACTATGTATGGTCATATATTCCATACATGCCTTCAAATTTGAATAAAGGCCAAACCAAAAATATCCAAGCTTGCTTCTCACATGGAATAAATGAAATACAATCATAAATTAATATAAATGGGCAATGCTAGTGTGTGTGTGTCACTAGATGATTATATAGCCTCATATATATTCAAACATCCTCACATATTCAAACATAAACCATATGGAAGCTTGACAAGGAATTCTACTCACATAGCATGAAAATGTGGCCCCACATATTTAATATTATGAAAACAACATGTATCATATATGGTAGCATGTAGAATATAAGTGGATCTACCCCAATACATATGAGATAGATTTAAATACCAAGGAGAAAACAATGGCTCATATATAATTAGGGTGATGAAATTTATATGGAGGCAAAAGAAAGGTGGTGGAAGAATAAAAGATATGCCCCCAACTCAACTTGGGCATTAAGTAATGTATCAAGAACCAACTACAATATATCAAGAGGCAAATACAATTAATAAGGCAAATGCATATGAAGAGAAGAACCAAATGAAGAGGGTTTTAATATGATGCTCAAATACATTGTGGCATGGTGACATGAGCATGATTAATGATGATGCAATTAATGATATGTAGTAAGTAGCAATGTATATAATAAACCAAGTAGCATTACAATTATTAGACAATTGGGATGCTACACCCCCCCCCACTAAACCAGAATCTTGCCCCGAGATTCCTAGGAAAAAGGAAAGACTCAAAGAGAGGCGGGTGTTCGGGATGAAGGTGATCCTCATGTTCCCAAGTTAATTTATCAATGGAATGGTGCGACCATTACACCTTACAAAACTTGGTAGACTTGTTGTGAGTCTTGCGTTTTGCTTCTTCAAAATAAAAGACTTGAAGATAGGAGGATTTCCGAGAACAAGGAAGGTAGGATGAACATAGCTCAAGTGTTCAAGAGAAAACAAGATAAGAAATAGAACCACTTCTTGAAATAATTTTGAACAGATGATGTATCGAGGAGGAAGAAAAAGACAGATCATTAGGATTAGAGATCCAAAAGCTGCTAGTGAAGATGATTCTTCTATCGCTGGAAGCAAAGGACTTTTGGAGAAGTATCAACCACTATGAAAATAGCATTGTTTCCTCCTTAGATTTAAGAAATGAAGTTTGGGAAAACCCACATTGCCTTCAAACAACAGAGTTCCTAGATATCAACGGAAAAGATTTGAGTTCGTGATTCTTGGATCAGATTCTTCTTGCACCGGTAAGAACCAAAGGATCACGCAATTGAGATACGCAGATATATCTTCAAGAGAAGGAGGCGATGCTAGTTTATGGTGGAATCCTGAGAAAGAAGTTGAATGTTGAAGACCTTGATTATGTTGTAGAGATGCTTATTGCTTTCCTTAACCATGAGGTTATTGCAAAAGATTTTGCGCTTGATGCCATCAACCATAATTATCTTTACCAAGAGGAAAAGAATTGACACATGAGTTCAGAGATATACTCCATTCATCTTATATGACGATGTTGAACTCCGGTGGAATGAAGAGGACGGAGAATATTTTGCATTTGCTTCCACCAGATCGTTGAAGATTTTGCTCCATCTTGAAATAGATGAGATCACCAACAAGAGATTACTGATTACATTCTTTGAGAAAATACTCCAAAAAATAAGGATGGAAGTGAAAGTATCAAGAGATAAAGGCCACTTCTAACTTCCATGGAATGAGTAAAAATCACATTGATTCACCAATTCAATGTACAAGAGCGAATGATACGAGTAGTGGGTATGGTCATGACTCCATCCCGCACTCAAAGTAGTACTCCGAACATGAATAGGAAAATCATGCAACCCAACTCTCAGACATTTGGACTGAAGATCTTGACAATAAGTCATTAATCTCCATAAGAAACAAAGATTTGATGCAACGCTTCGTCGGATCCAAACATATAAAGATGATGATGATGTTGTGTCGAATGTTCCCGAACCACCGAAAAATATATGAAGGATGATTGTCGTCGGATTGAGGAAAAGTACGCCATGCGGGGGTCCTCGAGGCATGTGGAAGAGAGGGGTGTGAGACATACGGTGTTCCGAGATGGTGAGCACACAAGTTTACCTAGGTTCGAATCCACCGACGATGGATAGATTCTACTCCTGCTAGCAATCCAGTAATACGACAGAGCCGGAATATGGATTACAAGGGTTTTGCCTATGCGAGTTGAGATTGTAGCCTATTATGGGGCGCCCTAAAGGCTGGTCCTAGGATGGCTTATATAGATATCCAGCCTAGGGTTACAGGAGAGACCTATCCGGCTACGACTAAGAGTCGGTTACAAAGTACATCTTGGACTACAAGTAACTACACATGCCTAAGTCGATAAGTCTTCTATGCCTTCCTGTAGCCGGACCGTACTCCGTCTCTTCTCTTTGACTCGGCCGCCCGTGGAGCAAAGATCTAACCCGAAGTGGGCCACCCTAGTCAGAGAGGTACAGTGAGGATACCCGGAAAGTATATCCCCAACAACAGCCCCCGAAAGCCTCCAAGATCCAGAGTCAGATTTCACCATCGTCTAGCTTGATTCATCTTCATCTTGCAGAATCTTGAAGGGTTCCTGAAACTTCAAAAGAAAGGATAGGACCCGAGTCTCAAAGCGAGTCGGACCTTTTAAGTACATCATTTAGATTTCTAGCTTGAAATTCAAACTGACCCGGAACTTGGTCTCTGATGTAACCTGACATCAGTCAAGGCCAAGTCATATCACTGCCAGACATTCGTGTTAGCATGAACGTTGTTGGGTCCGCCTTTAGCAGAACCGAGGCGTCGTTTTAATGCCCACACGGAGATCAAGGCGGTGTAATCCTCGCGAAGAGGTTACCTAGCTCCTTCCACAATGTGTGGCACGGTTACTATTCACTTTACATGAATCTTGGCGCAGGTGAGGGATATAAGGGGTCAAGATTTTCTCTTTCTTCCATACCAACGCTAGTGCCTTCTCGTTCCTCTCGATGCCACCGTGAAAAAGCTCCTCTATCTCCTTCCCCAAACGTATAGCGCCGCCCATCCAAGGTCACCACTGTACACAAAATGGTTGAGGCCTCATCTTCCGGCATAGCGGCAACAACGGCGACGACCTCCGCAGCGGCGGAGAAAGAGAACTTCCGCGAGGTCTAGATCCCCTACGTCCTTGATGACAAAAAGCTTTGTGTCATCAAGAAGGAAGGCATCCTCCATGCCGATGACTAGCGGAGCGGCTTCGGTCAAACCATCCCCACCCCCAACACCGACGAGCGAGTGTACTTCGGCACCCACCTCGACAGATGTTTGAGCTTTCCTCCCTTAGATTTCTTTTCTGAGGTTATAGATTACTACGGAGTTCAACTCCACAACTTCCCCCGAACTCAATCTTAGAAACTAGTGCTTATGCATCTTTGTGTGAGGGGTATCTCTAAATTAGGCCGAGTCTTGTTATATTCTAGTACTACTTTGGTACCCGGAGAAATTCTATCACTTCCGGTAATCCTTACATTACCGGAAATCTTAGCCTCACTATTAGGAGAGAGCGAGTCTATCCTAGGATTAAGGCTAGTGAGTTCGTGAAGAAATGGCCGTCCATGTTCTTCTATCATAAGGACAAACCGGCTCTCGGCAAAGATCATGCTTTTCCAGCTCCCGTCGATGGCGCCGCCACGCCTCAAGAGTCCTGGGACATGGAAGCTCTGGCTCTCATCGACGATCTGCTTCACGCCAAGAGGCGGATCGAGGACCTAATGAAGCACAAGGATCTGACTTAATTCACTGCTGGCTGGCGCGCCGGATTCAGCCCCTCCAACACCATGGTGACCGGCTCATGCATACGATCACCAAGAGCAAGACAGATTCTCTCCGGATCTACTCAAAATCATATTCAGAAAAGGACTACAAGTCCTATGTCAAATGGTTGATTAAAGAGCAGATCAAGAGGAAGATTCCATATATTTCCTTGGACATGCATATGGCTGATAATCATGTGACACGAGTAATCTTTCCAACTGTTACTTATATATTTGAATATGTGCTCATCCGTACCTTATTATAGTTTTTCCGCAATACAGAGATAATACTTTTTTTCAGCTTGCTGACCTCCCCGAGTTGGAGCTTGCTCCTCTCGAGGGATATCCACCCAAGGATCCGGCTCCTCAGGGGGAAGGAGAACTTGAACTATTGCCGGAGGAGTTTACCCGGAAATGCAAAACTCTGACTGTTTCCATTAACACAAAGGAAGTGCCCGTTGTGAAGAGGTAACTTTCCTCACAAGGTCTTATATTTTATTTCTCATTCTTTCCAAAGTGTAACGATTTTGATCTGTTACTCTTCAGAGCTAAACATCTCATCAAGGGCAAGGGGAAGGGAACCATGACAAAGCCCCTACGCTAGTCAAAGTTAACTCTGACTTCTCCTGCCATAGCGCCTCTGACTCCTACCACAACGCCTTCTACATCACCGAAGGTTACTTCATCTCCATGTGCTGAAGAAGGTCTGTCTCAACATTCTGAGCTAGTGATCCTTGGCTCGCAGACCGACGTCACCATAGGTGACTCGGCAACTGATCAGGGTGAACCCTCAAAGGGTAATGATCCCTCAGCAAAGATTTTTGCGGATAACCTGCTGAGCAATCTGGGTCTTGCCAAGCTTGGCATTACTCGGAAAACTACAGAGGAAATCCAGAAGCTGGCTCAACAATGCTTGGAGAGCCGGGACATCACTGCTGAAGAAGAGGCCCAAGGAGCCGAGGATGTGAAGTTCTCCGAGCTTCTTGACCAAGTTTGTCTCCGCGACAAAAAGCTGAAGGCCGGTGTGGCTCTACCACCACCAGTGATCCCGCTGACTCTCGCCGAGAAGGTTTCTTCTGAGGTGAACATGAGTCTGAACAAGATATCTCATGAACATTATGTAAGTCAGAATTTGACTCTCTTTTACTGTATTTTATATCATATCCTCTAGCTCCCAAGCATGAAGTTGGATAGGAAATCCATATTTATGCTTTCATAGGATGCCAAAGAACGAACTAGTGTATCCCCCAAGGCTCGCGCTGATATTTAACTTAGTTAAAATATTAGCCCGATTATTTACTAGACTTCTGACTCTGGGTATTATTTTGACTTACAGAAAGTTAATGCTTATAACCAGGAATTGCTGAAGAATATCTGTAATAAGCGGAGAGAGATTAGAGCTCTCCGCCTAGAAAATGCGCAATTGAAGATTTCTAAGGATGAAGATGAAGTTAATCATTTCAGTCTTCATACTTGCTCTTTTGATTTCATAGTCGAATTCTTATTCAACTGTGTTCTTGTGTTTACAGAACTGGTCAAACAGTCATGCAAAATGATTGAAGAGGCCAAGAATTTCAAGATCCTGGAGGTGGAGACTTAAGGCGAGAGCTGAATGAGCTTAAGGTGGATCATGAGCGTAGTATCAACAACATTCTTGAATCATCCAACATGGCCACCGAAGAACATGATCGCAAGATCACCATCTAGGATAAGAAAATCTCGGATCTCACAGATAAGTTGGCCAGGGAGAAGGACATCACCCAAGCTCTCCGAGATGAACTTGAGTGTTCGGGCGGAGAAAACCAAAGTTGACGATGTCATCTTTGGTAATTTTCCTATCTCTGGATTTTCTTTCTTCCAACTTGATACGTCCAAAACGTATCTACTTTCCCAAACACTTCTGCTATTGTTTCTTCTCTAAACTTGTGTGATTTGGCTACAACTAACACGAACTGACATTGTTTTCAGTAGAATTACCTTGGTGTCTAGTTTTTGTGCAGAAAATCAACTATCAGGAAAAATCCCGGAAAATATGCCAAAAATCCTATTTCACCAGAAGACTCACGGATCCAGAAGACGAGACGGAGTGGGGCCACGAGGGGCCCACACCACCTGGCCGCGCGGGCCAGGCCAAGCCACATCTGGGGGTGGTGTGGCCGCCTCAGCTGCCCCCTCGGCCTCCCTCTTCGCCTATAAGTTGCCTCTTGACCTAAAAACCAAGGGGGGTTCAACGTTTTTCCAGAAGGAGTTTCGCTCCGTCGCCACCACCAGATTCCGCGAAGCAGCACCAGAAACTCTGTTCTGGCACCCTGCCGAGACGGGGAATTGGAGGAGATCATCGCCATCATCGCCACCATCGCTTCTCCATCGACCATCCATGTTCCCCCATCTATGAGTGAGTAATCCCCTGCTGTAGGCTATGGGGATGGTAGGGATTGGATGAGATCGTTCATGTAATGGCATCAGATTGTTAGGGCATGGTGCCTAGTATCTATTATTAGTGCTATTTGACTTTGTTGCAACTTGTTATGCTTAATGCTTGTCACTAGGTCCCGAGTGCCATGATTTCAGATCTGAACATGTTATTGATTCATTATGATAGTATTGTCTTTGGTCTTACCTACAAGTTGTATACACACGTTGTTGTCCGGAACCAATGGCCCCGAAGTGACAGAAATCGGGATAACCGGAGGGAATGGCTTTGATGTGAGGATCACATGTGTTCACGGAGTGTTAATGCTTTGCTCCCATGCTCTATTAAAAGGAGCACCTTAATTTCCAGTAGTTCCCTTGAGGCCCCACTGCAAACGGGCTAGCAGGACAAAAGATGTTGTGCAAGTTCTCATTACGAACACGTATGACTATATATGTAACACATGCCTATGATTATCTTGTACTTGGCTGCTTTATCTTATTTATCTGCAATTGCCCTATGTCTGTTTGCCATGTGAATTGTCTTGTCCATGCAACGCCCGTCCATCCATCCCTATGCCTACCGCGCTCTAATCCTATTGTTTACTGCTACTGTTACTACTGTTTTACCTTTACTATTGCTACTACTCTGCTGTTACTTTACTATTGCTACCATAAAACTGTTGCTACTGATAAACTGCTGTGAGCAAGATTCTTTCCTGGTGCAGCTGAATTGACAACTCAGTTGTTAAGGCTTATAAATATTCTTTGGCTCCCCTTGTGTCGAATCAATAAATTGGGTTTCACTTCCCTCGAAAATACTGTGATACACCCCCTATACTTGTGGGTCATCAAGACTATTTTCTGGCGCCGTTGCCGGGGAGCATAGCTTTATTTATCAAGTTCACTTAGAATCACTATTGTTCGCTACTATCCATCCATCATGGGTAAGTCTCGTGATGGCAAGGTTCCTATTTTACCATCCACTACAAGAAGAGGTATGGTTCTGAACACCTCTGTTGCTCTTGATTCACCATCTGTTATGAGTAAGCTTGTTACACCACCACATACACATGCTACACACACTGCTACTACTGCTGAATCTGAAACTTCTGATGCTTATGATGCTGCTTCTACTGTGCTTGATAAGAGTGGTTCATTAGGTCCTTTCCTAGATGCTACGATTGCTAGAACTATAGCTGGAAATACTGAAACTCCTAATGAAGACACTACTACACCTGTTAGTTCACCTGAGTCTATAGAAAGCTATGATATTGAAGACGGTTATATAGAGATGACCGATGAATTTATTGAAGAATGTCAAAACACCCATGATAGGAGTGCTGCTAAGAGTCTCCTTGAGAGGCGTACTATAAAACCCAAATTGTTTCCTAATGCTAAGTTTGCTGCATCTCCCATAAACATTAAAGATAAGGATTATGATTTCTCTCTTGATTTATCTTACATAGCTATTGTTGAGGAAGAACCTTTTTGTGGGACTAAGAATGAGAGTGCGGTAGCACATATGACTGAACTTTCTACTATGAGTGGTTTATTTTCTGATGATATTAAGATGCACACCTACTTTGTTGCTAAGATTTCCCCTTTTTCACTGAAAGGAGAAGCTAAAACTTGGTTAATAATTTACCTCCTGGATCTATTGATAGCCCTGATTGCTTGATTAGTACCTTCCTGCAGAAATATTTTCCTCCTAGTGCTAGACATGCTATTTTGCAGGAACTTTTTGATTTTAAACAGGGAGAAAAAGAGATATTGCCTGAATCATGGGCAAAGTTTTGTGCTTTGATTCATGCACAAGCTGGATGTCCATTACCTAAGAATGAGCTTCTTGATATATTTTATAATGGACTAACTAAGAATCTAGGACATACCTGGATAGTTGTGCTGGTTGTGTTTTCAGGAACAGGACTCCCAAAGAAGCTAAGGAATTAATGGCTAAAATAAGCAAGAACTATGAAGATTGGACTCCTCCAGAACCAGTTATACCTGAGACAACTATACCTGAACCAATTATTCCTGTGCCTATACCAACATCAAAGAAGAGGGGAGTTATTGAACTAAATGATGAAGTGATGAAGGAAGCTAAGAAATGTCTTAAGGAGAAGGGTATTAAAGCTGCAGATGTCAAGAATTTACCTCCTATAGAAGAATTATGTAAGCCTATCCCCCACTCATCCACTATTGAGATACACTCTCTCCAACACTTTGATGAAGGTGATATCCCTTACTCTAAACTCCTGATCAATGCTTAGAATAATTCGATATTTTTATTGTTAAGCAAGATAATTTTAATAAAAGGGTGCAAAATCATTTAATGGAAGACTCTAGAGCTATTGTTGAGTTAAAAGATATTGTGGAAAGAACATCTAATGATGTTAAAAGAGTGCGACTAGGGAGAGGGCGCGCTTCGTGAAGCACGCGAGAAGCATTGTGTGCGGTGCGCAGAGCGAGCAGCGTGTGGGTCTTTTCCGTAGTCAACACGTGGCTTCATGTGCGCGGGAGCCCGTCTGCATGCTGCAAGTGCGACCCGGTGCATATGGGGGAATCAATCGATCATAGTAGTAGTACATGCAGGCACACAACAAGGAAGTGCACCTACGGTGCACTACCAGGACACCGTGTAGTACACTGTGACCAAAGGCAGTGCAAAGAGGTACAACAAGGCAGTGCACCGCCGGTGCACTGCCAGGACACCGCGTAGTACACTGCGACCGAAGGCAGTGCAAAATAGTACAATAAGGCAGTGTGCGGGCGGTGCACTGCCAGGACACCGCATAGTGCACTATGACCGAAGGCAGTGCAACACAGTACAACAAAGCTGTGCACGAGCGGTACACTGCAAAGACACCGCGCTGTGCACTGCAACCCAGTACAACAAGGCAGTGCATGGATAGTGTACTGCAAAGACACTTCATCGTGCACTGTAACCGAAGGTAGTGCAACGCAGTACAATAAGGCAGTGCACCGCCCTGTGCACTATGACAGAAGGCAGTGCAACACAGAATAGTAAGACAGTGCACTGCTACTACACCGTCTCATGCACTACAGAACATGAGGCAGTGCAAACTAGGTACCGAAGGCAGTGCAAAAAAAGTTTGTCAGAACCTATCAATATGGGATCTAGTTTTGTAGCTCTTGACGGGACTAGAATAGCTGAGAAAACGGATCTTGATTTGGATGCTCGGTTCGAAAGATATTTCATTTTTCGTATTTAGATCGGTAAAGAAAAAGGAAAACATAACTGATAACATCCTCCGCAGTCGACACGTGGCGCGCAGGAAAGGGACAGGAATTCGCGGGATAAATTAGATTGCACCACTTGTCAGCATGAGGCACGAGGTGAGGCGCCCTCTAGAAAGGGCGCCCTTTTTCTAGTGTTTCTGATGTTAAAATGCTTGTTAAACACTTCCAAATGGTTCAAACTCAAATAGATCAACTTATTAAAGTGCAAAAAGACTTGCTAGTTAATGCTGCTAAAGAAAAGCATGCTTATGAAATTAGAACTAGAAGTGGTACTGCTACCCAGGATCATCTATATCCTGAGGGGCATCCTAAAAGAATTGAGCAGGATTCTCAACAAGTTGAAAATAGTGGTACTTCTCCTAAGAAAAGGAAAAAAGAAACGTAAAACTATTGTGGAATATCCTGAACCTGCTATAGATCCTAATAGTATATCTGTCTCTGATGCGGAAACTGAAAGTGGCAATGAGGAAAATGATGCTCTTGATAAATAAAAAGTTGAAGAAGAACCTGAAAATAATATTAAGAACACTAAATACACTAAAGAAGATTTTGTTGCTAAGAAACATGGTAGTGAAAGAGAGCCTTGGGTCCAAAAACCTATGCCTTTCCGTGATAAGAAACACAAGTCAAAGGAAGATGAACACTATAATAGGTTTTTTGAATGGATGAAACCTTTATTCTTGCAAATTCCTTTGACTGGTGCTATTAAATTGCCTCCTTATTCAAAGTATATGAAGGATAGTGTCTCTAATAAAAGGAATATCCCCAATGAAGAAATTTCTACTTTCCTTGCTAATTATTCCTTTAACGGGAAGGTTCCAAAGAAACTTGGAGACCCAGGGATTCCAACTATTCCTTGCTCTATTAAGAATAGTTATGTTAGAACTGCTTTGTGTGATTTGGGAGCAGGAGTTGGTGTTATGCCTTTTTCTCTCTACAAGAGACTTTAGTTCAAAAAATAATACCAACTTATATATCTTTGCAAATGGCTGATAAATCTACTACTGTTCCAGTTGGTATATGTGAGGATGTGCCTGTTCAAGTGGCTCATAATTGCTTGATATTAACTGATTTTGTTGTGCTTGAAATGCCTGAAGATGATAATATGTCTATTATTCTTGGGAGACCTTTTCTTAATACTGCAGGAGCTATTATTAATTGTAATCAAGGAAAGGTGAATTTTAATGTTAATGACAAGGAACATACTATCTATTTCCCCAAGAAGATTGATAGGACTTATGGTTTGAATTCAATTGAACATGTTGAGGGAAATATATTGTCCCATACCCAGAAAAAATATGAAACTATTATGATTGGGACCATTGCTATCAAGGTTGAGGTAACATAATCATTGAGTGGAATACAAAGTGTTGTTTCATATGAAATTGTTTTAGTAACAAGACCTGATCAACCTTGTTGACAAAAGGATTTCAATGAACAAAACAATGTTTTCACCATGATTATCTCCGTTTACTTTTACTTTTTCCATCTTTGTTTTTGCTTTCGTTTAGTTTACCTTTCTTGTGCTAGTTGCTTGCATGTTAGAGTGTCTTAGAAATTCTATAGCTTTTGCTTTGTTTTGCTTTTGCATCTTTTCAAAATCACTTTATTGCAGAAAACTCATTCATCTATAAGTGAAAATTTCTCAAAAATAAAGTGTCTCGAAAAATTCATATTAAATTTTTATGTGAAAAGGGGGTAGAGAAGTGCCTGGAAGGTACCAGGGGGCCCATCAGGCAGGCACACCACCTGGTGGCGCGGCCTGCCCAGGGGCGCGCCTGGCCATGGTGTGGGCCACCCCTGGCCTTCCACTCACTCTCTCACTTGCCTCAGTCTTCTCTCTCCTGAGAAAACACTAGCTCTTTGCTCGAAATCGCGTTCTTGTTGTTCTTGTCCACGATTTTTCGATCTCCTTGCTCAACCCATCTTTGCTGCTGAAATTTGGAGCATTTGTTTTCCGGTATGTGACTCCTCCGCTTGTCCAAGTAGATTTGTGTTTAGTGGATTGTATCTTGAGTATTTTGCTACTATAGGTGACAAGTTTTGAGTGCTTGCAAGCTTGTTCAATGCTTAGAGATATAGTTTTGATGCATGTTTAGGCCTCGTACAAATCCCTATGAGTAGTACCTTTCATTATGTATTCACTTTGCAACTACTTGTTTAATAGGTGTTTAAATTTCAGAATATCAAAGATGAACAACCATACATTTGGAGAAATATTTGAGAGGGACACACCTAGGAGGTCAAGTCCCTCAAGATCAGCCTCTCAGTTTAGGCCTTCATACAATGAAGATCTCATTGCAACATGCTTTGGCAATGAAGGAGATGAGGGGGATGCTCACCCATCTACTTTTCCTTGTTATACCTTCTTGCAAGCTGCAGGGATCCTCGATGAATTCTTACTACTGGTTCAGAGGGTCGGGTTGACTTCATACATGGAAGATGAGAGTGAGCAATATGCCATGCTAACCAAAACTTTCGTTGAGAGTTTCGTTTTCACTAACACTCCCTATCAGTCAACTGTATCTTTCAGAATTTATAATCTGCCATTCACCATGACTTTAGAGAGATTTTGCAGTATTATAGGTATAGGTATGACAGGGACCATGAAGAAAATCCAAGGGCGACCCGCTGATTTGCTGGAGCTCTATCGAAGTGTGACCAATGACGATGACCGCGTGGCTCAGCGCGGGAAGATAAGAAACATCCAACTCCCAGCTCTCAGATACTTTGCTTATTATCTTGCTACTAGCATTCTGGGTAGGGAGAATATGAGTAATATCTCCAATTATCATTTAGACTTCCTCGATGTTGTGCTTAACAATGATACTCGGTACAATCTAGGCTATCTCATTGCTCGCCGTCTAGCTACTAGGGGGCCTATTTATGGGGGCATTATTGCTTCACGTATGGTTACTGCGTTAGAACTTTCTGTGGATCCGAATGATACTATATTAGCACCACAAAGCCTTGATCTTGCTGCCATGAAAACACATCACTTCGTCACTGCTAATTCTATTATGGACAGTCTAGTATATAGGATGTTGTTTACTGACGGGGATGAAAGGGAGATTTCTTTGCCGCAATCTACTTTGTTCAGTGTTCACAGGAGGCCGTGGTCGCGTTCTAAGGAGGAGGTGGACGAGCAGCTCCGCTTGCTTGGTTTCCATAGGCAGCACCCGGAGGATGTGCCTTCTTATGACTACTCTACACACTACGGTGGGGCATCCTCGAGCTCATACCAGGACGAGGGCACCTCCTTGTCATACCACGGAGACACTTCATCTTGGCCAGCTTGGGATTGATACCCACTTAGGCCAAAAGCCTAAGCTTGGGGGGAGGTACACCGATACCACACTCATCTCCATATCATGTTTCATCAGTACTTTGTATATCCATGTTTCGCTTTCTTTTTAGTTTTTGTTCTTCCTTTTTGCTTTTGCCTTTAAAACTCGAAAACACCAAAAATATTTGTTGTTCTTCTTTGGTTTTGTGAAGTCTGTTGTAGGGTTCAACAGTCCTCAGTGGAGTTTGGTTTTCATGTTATTATTCATGCCACACAAGTGAAGGGCAATAATGAGGATTAATGATAGCTCGAGGTGTGGTAAGAGGCTAGTAACGAACTCTATTTGTTTTCATTTTTGTACATATACTCATTGTTGTGGGCATGCTTAGTCTGTCATGTAGGGTGTATGCTATTTATGGATGCTTAGTAGTTTTTGCTTTCTTATGATTAGCTCCAGCTCGCTAACAGTTTGTATCATGTCATATGAATGTTCGCTTGCATTGCTCTATTCATAAATTGGTATGACATTGTGGTATCCTCCTCTGAATGTTTCGCTTGAATTGACTTGGCACATGCTCGCGCATGCATATGACTGTAATAATCAGTTAAGCCTCGATGAATTATTTTTCCTCAGGGGTCTTGAATCACTTTCATGCCATGATTAGTCATGTTTTGTTGCAAGCATGATTATGACAGTTATTGCTCTCTCGTTTATCGCTCCGTCTCTATTGCTAGCCTTCACTTGTGCTGAGTATAACCTTTACTCGTGCATCCAACTCCCCAAAACCAATATTGCCAAAGTGTCCACCATATCTACCTATTAGCATCATTTGCTATTCCGTGCATCTTTAGTATGCCTTGTTTTCTTCCGAATAAAATGTTTGCTTGTTATGAGAAAGTTAGTTAGTAAAGCTCTCACGAACTTGATGGCACACTTTATTTTCTTGCACTCAATAAACCTGAACCATTGCGTCCTTCTTTGTTGCGTATATGCTTGCACTTTATAAGTTGAAGTTAGCAGAACCATGTATCATGGGGAATGCTTTCAGCATTGCACTGGTACTTAGTACCTCGTTGATATCATGTTCTTTTGCTTATAGATCCCGTCGGTGTGAAATAAAAGTGGAACTTGTAAAATCATGGAGTTTGTATGTATGTTAGAGAAACGCCTGGGCCGCTAGCCTAAGCCATGCCTAATCATGGTGGAAACTTGCAGCATAACCATAATGAGCATTCTATGAAGCATCCTCAATAAAAATCTATGCACATAGTAAATAAAAAGATCGCCGAGATGCTCATTGTCTGCTTGCCTTGTCATTTTGATTATGGGATAGCTCCTGTATCATGTGCAAGGGGTACCCCGTTGGCGGTTCTCTATGATACGTATGTACTTACAATGACAAGAGCTTACTTGTGACTGAAGTTGAGTAGCATGAGGATCGGTCTTCGTAAGTAAGGGGCATGAGACTTCGACTTATAACTTGGCAAACATATCCTCTTAGTTGTGTCACTTTAACCTTAACCACTTAAATATGCTTATGATAGGGGCAATGAGAGCTCAAAGCTAACGAGTACCATACTTTGAGCATTTGGAAGCCTTTCAAACTATTCAAAACCTTTTTCATTTTTCCTTGTTGAGTCTCCACACATTCTTTGAGTACTTTCTTGAGAGCATAGTTGTCATTCTTAGTATAATGTGCTTGTCTCAAAACTTGATTAATTGTGTTATGACCTTGATGCTTGTACCTTTGATATCTTTACTTCTAGTCTTCACTTGAACTTCAGAGGTGCCTTAGCATTTATGTTTTCTCTACAATCAAAGGCAAGCGAGATACCACTCTATCATACCTTGTTATGAGCACTGCAATGTTGCTTATGTTTATGTTTCATGATACTTATTATTTTTGAGTTGGAATCTTTTCATAGCTTGCAATGACTATTAAGTAAACTTAGTAGCATACACTTAACTATGAATTGCATAAGTAGTTGATCACATGCTGAGAATATATAGATCATATGAAGCAAATGTGTTCGTGAAAGTTCTTTTATTGCACTCAGTTTTCAACTGAATTGCTTGAGGACAAGCAATAAGCTAAGCTTGGGGGAGTTGATACGTCCAAAACGTATCTACTTTCCCGAACACTTTTGCTATTGTTTCTCCTCTAAACTTGTGTGATTTGGCTACAACTAACACGGACTGACGATGTTTTCAACAGAATTACCTTGGTGTCTAGTTTTTGTGCAGAAAATCAACTATCAGGAAAAATCCCGGAAAATATGCCAAAAATCCTATTTCACCAGAAGACTCACGGAGCCAGAAGACGAGACGGGGTGGGGCCACGAGGGGCCCACACCACCTGGCCGCGCGGGCCAGGCCAGGCCACGCCTAGGGGTGGTGTGGCTGCCTCGGCTGCCCCCTCGGCCTCCCTCTTCGCCTATAAGTTGCCTCTTGACCTAAAAACCAAGGGGGGTTCGACATTTTTCAAGAAGGAGTTCCACTCCGCCGCCACCACTAGATTCCGTGAATCAGCACCAGAAACTCCGTTCTGGCACCCTGTCGGGACAGGGAATTGGAGGAGATCATCGCCACCATTACTTCTCCATCGACCATCCATGTTTCCCCCATCTATGAGTGAGTAATCCCCCGCTGTAGGCTATGGGGATGGTAGGGATTGGATGAGATCATTCATGTAATGGCATCAGATTGTTTTGGCATGGTGCCTAGTATCTATTATTAGTGCTATTTGACTTTGTTGCAACTTGTTATGCTTAATGCTTGTCACTAGGGCCCGAGTGCCATGATTTCAGATCTGAACATGTTATTGATTCATTATGATAGTATTGTATTTGGTCTTACCTGCAAGTTGTATACACACGTTGTTGTCCGGAACCAATGGCCCCGAAGTGACAGAAATCAGGATAGCCGGAGGGAATGGCTTTGATGTGAGGGTCACATGTGTTCACGGAGTGTTAATGCTTTGCTCCGGTGCTCTATTAAATGGAGCACCTTAATTTCCAGTAGTTCCCTTGAAGCCCCACTGCAAACGGGTTGGCAGGACAAAAGATGTTGTGCAAGTTCTCATTGCGAGCACGTATGACTATATATAGAACACATGCCTATGATTATCTAGTACTTGGATGCTTTATCTTATTTATCTGCAATTTCCCTATGTCTGTTTGCCATGTGAATTGCCTTGTCCATGCAACGCCTGTCCATCCATCCCTATGCCTACCGCGCTCTAATCCTACTGTTTGCTACTACTACTACTATTGTTTTACTTTTACTATTGCTACTACTCTGCTATTAACTTACTATTGCTACCATAAAACTGCTGCTACTGATAAACTGCTGTGAGGAAGATTGTTTCCAGGTGTAGCTGAATTGACAACTCAGTTGTTAAGGCTTATAAATATTCTTTGGCTCCCCTTGTGTCGAATCAATAAATTGGGTTTCACTTCCCTCGAAAATACTGCGATACACGCCCTATACTTGTGGGCCATCACGACTCTAGGAGTTTGGATATATTTCCGACTTTGCTTTATATCTGCAGGTCCTCTGAATTTGCTTGATTCTTCTTCTTCTGAGTCTCGCACCAACTGGCTTAATGAAGTCGAAGATCTGCTTCACGATTTCCACCGGTCAATGGAGGATATTGGCGAAGCCTTAAAGATTTCCGATATGAATAGAATGTCTGCCTTTGAAGTGCGAGATAAGGCAAAAGAGATGCCTCAGCTCATCCAAGACTGGAACATGTCGTATGCGCGAACTACAGCACAAAATGCCCTGACAATGGTTATGAGCCACCATGGAAGCATGGAAATTTGGCAAGTAACCAGGGGTTATTCGACTGTTGATGAAGACGACAAGGAACAAAACATCAATGATATCATGGATGCATGTGCTGGTTATGGGTGCCACGTAGCTGATTTGACTATTTACGACACTCCATTCTTCACTCACGTGGAAACGCCCCCTCCGCCTCCAGAAGAAACAATTGAAGTTTCTGGCGATGAGAAGACCGAATCTGATCTCCTTGTCTCGGAAAGATACTAAGGAGGAGGTGATGTCACCAGTGAGCCGGTTGATGCTCCATCTTCACCTGTGGCATAAGAAATGCCAGAAAAACAATGTGTTATTCCAAAAAACAAATCGTATTGTAATAAGTAGAATACTTTATTTTGATGTGCTAGCTAGTAAGATTTTGCATGATTTTACTTCTTTAACACTTTTTGGCTTTGTGTTGTGCTTGAACATTACATAAGCACTTTATCGTTTTTGTCTATACATATCGTTTATCTCGCTTTCCGCCTCGTCCCTTTCGTGAGCCGACAAACCTTCAACATGGAAACTTTGCCGAGCAACGGAGCTCAATTGCTAAACTAGTTTAAACTCGTAAACAAAGCCAGGTTCCAGTACCAACAATTCACTACTCAGAAAATACCCGCATCTAGCAATCAGACAAAAAACCAAAGTATAGACTAGAAAATTTAGATTATTTAGAATCAGAAATCTAACCAGAACAAACATGAGCATAAAGTACTTTCAAGTATTCTGGGATTTACGATTGTGACATGATCATTCGGAAATAAGATGGTAATATAAAACTTCTTAGAAAAAATATTGAGGCAACCAATACTTTATTTCTCATTGAACAGGTACACATATATGATTACAAAGAAAAAAATTAAGAATAAAAGGGACGTAGATGAGCAATATTCCACGGTCTGTCTGATTCTTCCGGGTTTGTACTGCCTCTAGCTCTCTTTGTCTTCTTAGTAGCAGGTCTTTCTTTAACTGGCCACGTATCAGTTAGATAGTAAGAACCATTGTGCAATACTCGGCTAACTAAAAAGGACCCTTCCCATACTAGGGAAAGTTTGTGCTTTCTTTTTTGCACAAGCCGGAGAACCAAATCGGCCCTATTGAAAGACCGGTTTCTGACTCTCTGGCTATGATACTTGCGTAACTTCTACTGATAGACTATAGATCTCTGCTCAGCAATGACACGAACTTCTTCAATTAAATTGAGATCATCTTGTCGAGAAACTTTCGCATCCTCTTCGATATACACAGCAACTCAGGGAGAAGTATGAATCAAATCATTAGGAAGAACTGCTTCTGTGCCATAGACCAAGAAGAAAGGTGTGTACCCTATTGACCTGTTCGGAGTTGTTCTTAAGCTCCATATGATAGACGGTAATTCGTTCGCACAAGCCCCCGCAACACGGCGAAGTGGTGCTTCGAGTCTTGGTTTGACGCCTTGAAGGATTAAACCATTTGCTCTTTTTGACTTGTCCGTTGGCTTGTGGATGAGCGATTGATGCAATGTCAAGCCGGATTTTTTGATCTTCGCAGAATTCAGCAAGTTCTCCTATAGAAAAAATGCTCTCGTTGTCCGTGATAGTACCGTGCGGATAACCGTATTGAATTATAATGTCCTCAATGAATCTTTTTGCTATTGCTCCATCACAACTTGTGACGGGTTTAGCCTCAACCCATTTTGTGAACTTATCCACCATCACTAAGAGGTGAGTAAATCCACCTGGAGCCCGTTTGAATGGTCCTACCATGTCAAGCCCCCAGACCGCAAAGGGCCATGTTATAGGAATTGTTCATAGCTGATCAGCTGGAACATGGGCTTTTTAGCGTACTTTTGGCTGCCTTTGCACATCTTGACAAGTCGTTCGGCATCAGCCTTGGCTGTGATCCAGAAAAACCATGTTTAAAAGCTTTTGCCACTAAAGATTTGGCTACAACGTGATGGACGCATTCACCTTCGTGGATCTCCCTTAAGATTTCCACTCCTTTCGGAGATACACAGCGCTGGAAGACCCCAAATACACTCCGCTTATAGAGCTCACCATTTATTATTGTATAGGTTTTTGCTCGTCGGACTATCTACCGGCTCAGAACCTCGTCTTCGGGTAATTTTCCGTCTACCAAGAAATCAAGGTAGGGTTTTGTCCAGCTAGGAATCACAGCCATAACTTCTATTAAAGGTGAGTCGGATTTAGTCAGATACTCCTCATCAACTCCCGTGATAGAGGAAACTTTGAGGTGCTCCAGAAAAGCACCATCCGGGACCTTTTTCTGTGCATAGCCTATTCGAGATAATGCATCTGCTTTCGCATTTTCTGTTCGAGGGATGTGTTGAACCTTAAACCCTTCGAACGATTTATATAATTCATCCATGACAGCCCTATATGCTACCATGTGATTGTTTGCATTACAGTGATCTCACACTTGCTAAGCAACAAGATCCGAATCTCCATAACACATAAGTCGTCGGATGTCGATATCCTTAGCAATCCGAATTCCATGCAACAGTGCTTCATATTCAACAATGTTGTTTGTTGCCGTGAAGTGAATCTGCAATACATAGAAAATCTTATCTCCTTGGGGTGATTTGAGCACTGATAGCTGTGAGATTCGACACATTTTTTATGGCTATTATTGATGGTTTTCTCCCGGATTTGATTGTTTTCTGGCTTTACCTAACGCTAATACTTTGGTAGCAAAGAAAACTTGGATTTTAATGTGTGTTTCAGGTTTTGGACATCAATAGAAGAATTTAACTAGAGAAATACAATATTCTGGAGAAAACAAGCAAGTCCCACTTTGGAAGCACGCGAGGGGATCTCACAGATGGTTTGACGACCAACTATATGGCGGGAATGGCCGTATAGTTGTCGCCGCCTCTGTCTTGTCAAAAGAGACAACTTCCATGAAGGGACAAGGGACGAAAACACAACGCAACAGCCGCCACACCATCCAGAAGGGAGAAAGAACAGATCCGGAGAAGAAGGAGAAGACGTTCTTCATCTCACTCCACGATCTTCGACCTCCTAGCCAATACACCTCCATAGCCACTACTTGTACTTGAGAGAGAGAGGGATCTCCACCTTGCAAGACTAGGGTTTGAGATTGTTTCTTCCCATCTTGAATTGTGTTGGATATGTTTCTATTCTTATTGTGGATCTCCACGGTAATACTAAGATGAATTCCCTTTATTTGATTATATTGATGATCCGTTCTTCTCTCATGTGTGAGTAATTTCCTTGGGCGTGGGAGATGTAGGGGATTGGTGAGATGTGATGTGCCTTCATATATTTTCCGTTAGTTTGTAATTGATTCTAATTACTATATTATGTGTGCTTGACTATCCGTGGGATTCTTAATGCTTGTTGTCCAATTAAGGGACCAGACAACATGATACCTTGTTCTACATAGATAAGATCTTGTATGCTAGTGGACCGGTAACCCCTGGGTGACACATGGATATCAATGGAAAGCTAGTTGACTCGAGGATAACGAGTAACTACTGTGCTTATCGCATTAGTTCGATCGAAGGAGCTTAATCACTAAGCAACCTGAAGGGTCTTAATCGTCTAGTGTAATTTGGTGCTCCTGAAAATAGTGGCGTAGCTTGCTAGATGCAAATAACACACCATAGGCCAGCTTTTGATAGTGTGGATACCACTGCTTAGATTCAGTTAGGACTTCACTGAGGTAGTAAGTCGGACGCTGCACCAGGTGTTCCTGCTTTTCCTCTAGCCTCTCCACCACCATGACGACACTGACGACTCTATTTGTCGCAGCTAGATAGAGCAACATCGGTTCCAGAGGTTCCGGCACTACAAGGATAGGAGCGGACGAGAGTACCGCCTTCAGGTCTTGTAGTGCAGCTTCATCTTCATCAGTCCATATGATTTTTTTGGTCTTTTCAGGAGCCTATAAAGTGGTGCGGCTCTCTCATCGAGCTGGCTTACAAACCGACAGACTGTAGCAATGCAGCCAGTTAGCCTTTGTACGTCCTTCAGGCGAGTGAGCCTGGAAATATTGAGTATAGCCTTAATCATGTCTCGTTTCACCTCTATGCCTCTTTGAGACACGATCAAACCTAACAATTTTTCGATTGGTATTTGATACATTGCAAATGTATCTATAATTTTTGATGCTCCATGCTTGGTTTTATCCACTTTCTTGTGTTTTGTCCACACTTTGGAGTACTTTTCATATGATTTCTTGGACTAACCTATTAACAAGAGCCACAGTGACAGCTGCCTGTTTTCTGCTGTTTTTGGTTCCAGGAAAGTCAGAAAATGAATATTCTTGGAATTGGACGGGACAAAAGCTAAAGTGCCTATTTTTCCAAAAGACTCACGGAGCCAGATTACGAGACGGAGGAGGGCCAAGGGCTGGCCACACCACCCCCAGGTGCGGGTTGGGCCTGACCGCGCCAGGGCATGGTGTGGTGGCCCTAGGCACCCCCTCGGTCTCCCTCTTCGCCTATAAGAAGCCTTCTGACCTAAAAGCTTAAGGGGGTTCGACGTAAAGTTCCGCTGCACCGCCACCACCGAAGGGGAGATTCGGGGGACAGAAAGTCTCTGGTCCGGCACCCTGCCGAGACGGGGAAGTGCCCCGGGAGCCATCTCCATCGATCTCCACCATCATCTCCACGACCATCCATGTTTCCTCCATCTATGAATGAGTAATCCCCCGCTGTAGGCTATGGGGATGGTAGGGATTGGATGAGATCGTTCATGTAATGGCATCAGATTGTTAGGGCATAGTGCCTAGTATCTCTTATTAGTGCTTTATGACTTTGTTGCGACTTGTTGTGCTTAATGCTTGTCACTAGGGCCCGAGTGCCATGATTTCAGATCTGAACATGTTATTGATTCATTATGATAGTAATGTTCTTGGTCTTATCTACAAGTTGTATACACACGTCGTTGTCTGGAACCTATGGCCCCGAAGTGACAGAAATTGGGATAACCGGAAGGGAAAGGCTTTGATGTGAGGATCACATGTGTTCACGGAGTGTTAATGCTTTGCTCCGGTGCTTTATTAAAAGGAGCACCTTAATTGCCAGTAGTTCCCTAGAGGCCCTGCTGCAAACGGGCTGGCAGGACAAAAGATGTTGTGCAAGTTCTCATTGCGAGCACGTATGACTATATATGGAACACATGCCTAGGATTATCTAGTACTTGGGTGCTTTATCTTATTTATCTGCAATTGCCCTATGTTCTGATTGCTATGTGAATTGTCTTGTCCATGCAACGCCCGTCCATCCATCCCTATGCCTACCGCACTCGAATCCCACTGTTTACTGCTTTTGTTACTACTTTCTTCGCTTTACTACTACTGTTACTTTACTATTCCTACTACAAAACTGTTGCTACTGATAAATTGTTGTGAGCAAGATTGTTTCCAGGTGCAGCTGAATTGATAACTCAGTTGTTAAGGCTTATAAATATTCTTTGGCTCCCCTTGTGTCGAATCAATAAATTGGGTTTTACTTCCCTCGAAAATACTGCGATACACCCCCTATACTTGTGGGTCATTAGTATTTCGAAAAAACATTTCTTCAGATTAAGCATTATGTTGTTGTTGCGTAGATTGGCGAACGTTTCCTCCAAATTGGAAATTAAAGTTTCCTTCTTTTTGGACATCACCGCTATGTCATCCACATATGCATGTACATTGCATCCGATTTGGTTATGGAGGCAACGCTGCATAGTGCACTGGTATGTAGCTCCTGCATTCTTGAGCCCAAGTGGCATCGTTACATAGCAGAAGGTTCCGAAGAGGGTTATGAATGAAGTTTTTTACTTTATCTGATTCCTTCATCCAGATTTGGTGATAACTGGAATATGCGTCAAGAAAACATAGGAGTTCCGAGCCTGCCATAGAGTCAATTACTTGATCAGTTCTAGGCAGAGCGAACGGATCATTGGGACAAGCCTTTTTCATGGTAGTATAGTCAACACACATCCTTAAATCAGTGGTGTCCTTTTTAGGGACCAGTACAGGATTGGCCGACCACTTAGTGTTGATGACCTCTTCTATGAATCCAGCTAACTCGAGTCGGGCTAGTTCCTTAGCTATTGGCTTTCACTTTTCATCGCTGAAACATCATAAGGACTGTTTGACGGGTTTAGCATTCGAGTGTACATTTAGAGAGTGCTCGGCAAGTTCCCTAGGTACTCCGGTCATGTCAGATGGCTGCCATGCGAAGATATCTTGATTGGCTTGGAGTAACTTGATGAGCATGCTTTCCTATGCGCGATCTAAACCTACACCTATCTGGGTCACCTTGGAGGGGTCATCATCCTTCAACGGCGTCGTCTTCATCTCTTCCGATGCCTTGAACTCCGGAGTCGGCTTCGTCACCTCCTTCTTCGTCGCTGACATCTCAGACGGATCGATGGTCTTCTTGATCTCCTGGTACTCTTGGGCATGCAGTACGGCTTCAGCAAAGGCGACATTTCCGTCCTCGCATTCTCGTCCTTTCTTCGGGTCTCCCCTTACAGTGATCACGCCCTTGGGACCTGGAATTTTCATCATATTGTAAATGTAACACGGACGAGCCATAAAAGCCTAGTAAGCTGGTTGTTCAAAGATAGCATGGTATGCGCTCTTGAACGGGACCACTTTGAAGGAAAGTTCTTCCGGCCAGTAGTTCTTTGGAGTTCCAAAGGTAACATCCAAAGTGATCTCTCCTAGAGAATTTGCTTGTCTTCCGGGGACAACTCCGTGAAAAATCACAGAGCTGTGTTCAGCCGTGTTTCCGAGATCCTCATCCGATGCAGCGTTTCGACATAGAGAATGTTGATGTTGTTGTCACCGTCCGTGAGGGTCTTGGAGAAACCATAGCCATCAATAAGTGGATTGACGACTAGAGCGTACTTTCCTCGCCTATGCAACTTAGGCGGATGATCAGCACGGTTAAAGGTGATTGCCACTTCCAACCAGTCAAAGAACTGAGGAACAACCGGAATAGTTGCGTTGAGCTCATGCATCACTGCCTTCTTGACCTTAGCTGGTTGAGACCCAAGGAAAGTGACGTAAGTGTCTTTCTTTGTTGGGAAGGTCTTCTTTCCATCCGACTTGGGATTTGAAGCTTCTGCCTTCTTTATGTCGAAATCTTCCTTGGTCTCTTTATCTTTGTCGGAATTTTTCTTCCTTTTCATCGCTTGGCCCTGTGGTCAGCGGATTCGTCTTTCTTGATGTCGTCGTTGAAACAACACTCAGCATTTGTGTGGGACGAGCCCCCGTTGGCATCTAAGTGATGCACACACGGATTGTTTGCAATGTCGGCCCAAGAGTAGGTTTTGTGAGGTTGCTGGTCTCCTCTACCTTGGACTCTAGATGTCCCTCGACTGCGTCCGCGGCCGCCTTCGCGCCCTCCTCGTCCTCCAGACCCGAAAGTAGCATTGACAACTGTTGTTTTCGTGGTGGGTTTTTCTTCTGAGGTATTTTTGCGCTTCTGAGTTTGTTGCTTCGGCTGTTTTGCCAACTGTGGTACAACCAGGATGTTCAGTAGTCCTTCTGCATCATCGTCGGCATCTGCATACTTGCTTGCTATCTCTATCATCTCTCCCAATTCAGTGACCTTGTCGCACTTCAAGTGGTGATGTAGTAAACCAATTGGGATTCCTGCAATGAAAGCTTCAATCGCAGTTTGATCATTTACTCCTTCACAAGAGTTCTTGGTGTCGATCCATCATCCAAGATAATCTCGGCAAGTTTCTCCGGCTTTCTGGGTGCAACACTATAGGTCTCCTACCGTACAGGGCCTCCGATATGTGCCTTCGAAATTCTGAAAGAACACGCTCTGCATCTCATACCAGTTGTGGATGGTGTTTTCCAGAAGTTCATTGAGCCAGGATCATGCCGTCTTCCTCAGCATAAGCGGGAGATACCGGGTCGCGACCAAGCTATTTCCGCCTTTAGCGATGCAGCAAGCCTGGAAAAAATCCTGGAGCCAAGTGTCTGGCCGAGCTACATCGTCGTAGGGCTAGATGTGCCTTGAGATAGCAAATCCTTCCATGAAGTTCATTTATCGAATGCACGGCCCGAAGCATTTTGGACCCACATAGATGTTGTCTGACTCGTAGCACCACGCCCTTATGTTAGAGTTGATCCGGTGCCTCACATCACTTGGTGATAGAGAACGCCGTCATGGTTGTTCACTGTGGCTACGATGCCTTGGAGCCGGACTTCTGCTTCCGCCACCACCTCCTCCGCCACGATGCCCTCCTTGGCTCCCTCGAGAGCCGCTATGATGGCTGCTTGGTGGAGAGGGTGGTGCAGGTGGATTTATTCCGGCTGAGCGCCAACCTCCATCGAGAGCGTCATTATTCCGGTTTTGGGGAGATCTTTGATTACGATGAGCCCCCTGTCGGCTTGACTCGTCAAGGTGTCTATCGTTCCTTCATCCGTCATTTCTGCTGTTGTGGTGAGGTTCAGCCGGATGGCTTGTATGTCAAGGAGGTGGCATCCTTTGTCGGTCCTACTCCTGACGTTGGTCTTGTTTATCTTCCCTACGATTGTTTGGCTGTCGCCGTGGAGGCTGCCTTAGAACCAGTGCTGCAACTGCGTCTCGCTTCGCGGTCGGAGCAACATTACTCTAGTAATGTGTGGTTCTGTGCCATTTCCCTGAAGATCCGGTTCTTGAGTAATTTTCTTCCCGACGGTCAGGACGGTGGTGTTTTTCCGGGTCCCACCGGGGCCTTATGTCATTCCAAGCTGGATCCGTGCGACATTGGTCAGATTTAGAGACCAGTTTTACGCTTCCGGATTTCACGGCCTTCTGTTGCTCCAGACCCTTGGTAAGTAGCTTTATGCCCAACCAGATTTGGTCTGGGTTTGGATTGTTTGCCAGGATATCTCGGGCTGCAGCAGTATTTTCCACTGGTGTGCCATACACCAGATCTCCGTTACTGTCGAGCCGAGGTTCTCCCTTGACGGCGTCACCTTCCTCAAAGAGGGTCTTGTGGACTTCCGGATTTTTATTAGCGTGCACAGGGCCGTTCCGAGTCTTCTGATGATGTAGGGAGTTGAACTGCCCTGCAGATGCAATGCACTTCTTATCCTCTAGGAGATTGTTAGCTTCATCCAGGAGTACTTGGCGATGCGCTTCTAGGGCTTGGGCCCTATCTTCCAATTCTGCAGGTGTAAGATCTGCAGTAGTAGGGATTGGAGTAGTTAGCGCGTCTCCGATGAGTTTACGGGCACCAGGGGTAACCACGTGTCCATCCACCGGAGTTTCCTTTGGCTCGTCTAGGATTAGGGCTCCATCCGAGTCTTCTCCGTATTCTTCGGCGATTGCCTCCTCAGCCGGAGGGTCTTTCACTAGAGTCTTCTTCTTATTCTTCTTCCTTGCCTTCTTAGCTGCGCTAGTAGCAAAGACGGCTTTGGGTCCGTTTCCTGGAGTCAAGCTTTGATCAGGACTTTCGGACATCTGGATGTTGGGATTATCTCCGAGATCCATATCATCCTGCGTTTTGGGAGAGTTTTCTCTGGATCCTTCGTCCATTACTTCTCATTCTTCCGCAGCTTTGGAGTTGTACTCCTCTTCATATTCTTCGGAGAACTTTTAGAAATCTGCCGACGTCATCGAATCATCCGAAGATGTCGGTAAGTCGGTGATTGTTCTGATCGCCTCCAGCACCGAGTCTTTGTTGTCTCCAGCATCGGCAGAGCCAGATTCGGATCAACGTATCCGACAAAGTGCGATGCATGCGTCCTGAGGTGGTTTCAGCTCTCCTTGTGGGCTTCCTCAAAACGCCTAATGGTCTCGAGAATCCCATCCACGCTGGCGTCATGCAGCATTATACGCCTCACCGTGTGCCTCAGGAACGGTTGCTCTGTTCCGGCGTTGGCAAAGCCGGGACCAGAGTTGTTGTTGTTTTCCCCCTCCTGGGTTTCGACCTCGCTGGGAAGATCGATCCAGGATTTGGCCTTGCTAGGGAGATCCACTCCAGATTCGACGTTCACGGTAAGATTTGCTTCAGGCTCAGCTTTGTCCACTATCTCTACGTTAGATGCGGGCTAGGTGGGATTAGGGTTTTTCGGGATCCAGAACTTTGTCGCCTCCGTGGACAAAGTGGACCCTGAAACGTTTTCTGCCTCTATCATCACCGCTAGGGTGGATTGGGCAGGCTTAGTGAAACCGAGGTAGACATCGATCTCGCCGAAAGACATGATTGTGTAGGTAGTCACGACCTCCCTAGCCGGAATCGAAGTCTCGTCGAGAATGATTAGAGGGACGTCGCTGGCGTAGAGGATGCGACTGACGACAATGGTTTTGCCGATTCCGATTCTTGTAGATTCCACTCGGAACGCAGATTCGAAGCTCACTTGCCCCATAGTGGGTGCCAACTATCGTCGGATTGAGGACATGTACGCCATGATGGGGTCCTCGAGGCGTGTGGAAGAGAGGGGTGTGAGACGTACGGTGTTTCGAGACAGTGAGCACACAAGTTTACCCAGGTTCGAATCCGCCGACGGTGGACGGATCCTACTCCTGCTAGCAATCTAGTAATACGGCAGAGCCAGAATATGGGTTACAAGGTGACATTGGCATACCTTACAGGTACTCGAGCTTGGCATATACGGTCCAACATTGAAGAAGCCCACGACGTTGCTAAGGCCCAGCCAGGATTCGGGTGACCCAGGAGACTCCGACTGCTTGCAGCACACGTCAAACTTAAGATAGAAGTTTAAAGGAAAAACCCTAATATGTAACTGACTCGGCCTACTATCCTGAGACCTAGCCTATCTATATAAAGGCTAGGAGGGGGCAGCGAGGAGGACAATCACAACCCTAGTTTCCACACCATCGCCATATTGCATCTGCGCACCCCCTGTAACTTTCGACTCCTCGATAATTCCAAGAGTAGACAAGCAGGAGTAGGGTCCTCTACGAGGCCTGAACCTGGGTAAACCTTGCATCCCTGTGTGCTTGTTTGCTAGTCGATCGATGCCTCCAGCGCTCCCCACTTCCTCGAACCTAAGTCCATCTGCGATGGGCATTGATGAGTTAACCCCTCGTCACAAGGGTTTTGCCTGTGCGAGTTGAGATTGTAGACTATTGTGGGGCACCCTAAAGGCTGGTCCTAGGACGACTTATATAGATATCCGGCCTAGGGTTATAGGAGAGATCTATCCGGCTACGACTAAGAGTCGGTTACAAAGTATATCTTGGACTACAAGTAACTACACATGCCTAAGTCGGTAAGTCTTCTAGGCCTTCCCGTAGTAGGACCAGACTCCGTCTCTTCTCTCTGACTAGGCCGCCCGTGGAGCAAAGCTCTGACCCGAAGTGGGCCACCCTGGTTAGCGAGGTACAATGAGGATACCCGGAAGTATATCCCCAAGAAAGATCACGTAAACAGATGAAAGATTCGGCGACGAACACCTCGATGGCACTCGGAGTCGACCCGGGAATTTCGTCGATCACCTCGCGGCGCCATCTAGAGGTGCGATAGTGGCCGTCGAGGAGGACGATGACGTGGCCCCTAAGGTCCCATTGGGCTTGTCCTTCGTCGCCGTGGTTGCTGGCTTGGGTGTGGATGCGGCAGCGGCCTTTCTCTTCTTCTTCTCCTCCGCCGCCTGTGAATGGGCCACCAAGACCACCTTTGCAGCCGTCGCCATGTCCTTGGAGGTGGTCTTGCTGGCCGCTACCGTCAACCGCGCCACGTCGTTGGTGCCCAACCGCTTCCGCGGCATCAAAGGGGTCGTGGGGTCGATTTCGACGGTCTTGCGTCGGCGGAAACTCCGGCGGGTCTGTGGAACCAAGTTCCGGTGACATCCCGGCCAGGGAAGGGGAGAATCCCGGCGCCGGCGATGATTGTCGGTGGTTTTGGGCAGGAGGGTTGTCGGCGAGGCGGGAGAGGAAACTTTTAGTAGTCGCGTGCGCGGCCGAGCAAATATGAGGGGGGTGAGGTTTTAGGAGTCACAATCCTAAATATACTTCTCTAACCGAATTTGCAGCTTTGGCTAGAGCCGGTTGCGGCTGACAGAAGAGTAAATTTGCTCCTTTGGCCGCGGATATGCTCTTAGGTCCTAGGCGCTAGCAGACACGTTTTTCCCATCTCTTCTCGTACACGAGATACCATTTACTCTCTCAGTGTCACCGCGACGACAACATGCACGGTATATCGATGCTTATGTAGTTATGTGATGGTAAATCAAATTGAATAACATTACTTCAACGGGGCAATGTCTACAACAAATAATACTTGTGCCAACAAATAATACTTGTGCAAATGCGTGGTTCACTTGCCAGTTTATTCAGTTAAACACAAAACAACAATAGCCGAGTACAAACATAATAACAACGAACAAGGTACACACATCAATAGCAAGAGTAGCGTTTTTTTCTTAAGAAGTGTGAATCAACACCATGGTTTCTAAACTTTGTAACAACAACCGGTGGCGCCGTTCGGCAGCGACGGAAGATCAGGAACACCGTACTTTATTTGTGCACCAGGAGTGGAGCAGAGTGGCTCTGGAAAAATGACGACACTTTGCACTGCACAGAACCAAAAGATTAACTGAGCACGCAACTATTATGCAAAAGCAAAGCTGGAAACGATCGAAGAAACAAGCTGGAGAGGGGGGAATCAAGGCAGACCGTGAATGCGCTTCAAGGCGGCGAGGGGCTCGGAATGAAGGAAAGCTTGAGATTATTATTAGGATGTCCGGTTGCAGCTGCTTCCCATCCATCTCTTATGGCATCTTCCACCCCAGAATGGAGCCCGACTTGCTTTAGTCCTGCCATGTGTGCGATCTCGATGTTGCCGGGAGTCCCAGGAAGAAGACGCAGAGCTGGGCAGAGCAGATGAAGCGAAACAAGGCGAGGCAGAGCGCCGGTCTGTATTTTGATGTCCAGGCTTCGCACTCCCACAAGGCATATCCTCTGCAGGCCTGGTAAATGACCAGCTCGTATCTCCAGGGGTCCCAAGTCATCTTCAGTCAGCTTGAGATATCTCAGGGTGAGCAGATTCCTCAGACCGTCCAGGATCGTATCCCCGGTCAAGCTGGTGGACGAAAGGCACAACTCATCGATACTATTCAGCTGCGTGACAAGGTCAGGGAATCGCGACAGGTTGCCGCACAGCTTCAGGGATGCAAGAGCGCCAGGAGCTTGCAGGGTGTCCGGGAACGGCAGCGAGCATTCCTGGAAGTCGATAGGCAGGGAACGAGGTACTAGGAGGTTTTGGTTCCCATCACGGATGAACTCCTTGACGGCCTCCAGGAGATGAGCCAGGTTTGCTGCATCCGCGGTGGAATCGCACCACGTCTTCACCTTCCTCAGCCGCTTCATATGCCTCAGCAGCTCTGCAAATCCTCGTGTCGCTCCGGTGAGAAATCCCGAAAACGTCTCGAGGTTGCTCTGTTCCGTCAAGAACCACCTGCGCAGCCTTTCCATTCCGAATTTGGCGTCCCATCTGGAGAGCCTGAACTTGCCAAGGAGGTGTTTCAGCTTGGGCAGCTGGATGACTTCTGCGTACAGGGTCACCGTCTCGCTTCTCCTCATGTCGAGCGTCTCCAAGCATTGCAGCTGCTTTATTTTCCTTGGGACCCGACCAACACTGCCTCCGAAGCTCAGGTATTTGAGCAGCAACAGGTCGCAAATAGCTCTCAGATGATCTTCACCCAGATGAGAGCATTCTTTCAGATCCAGCACACGCAGCACCTCAAACCGATCAATATTGAAATTAGCTGCTGCCGCCGCGACATAGTTGGCAGGAGGGAACACCGCCAGGGTCCGGAGATGAGATACATTCTCGGGCAAAATCAGCCTGCCGCCGCCATTGGAAGTCGCGGGATGGAGCGAGAGCCGGCGGACATACTCCACCGCCTGCCGGGCCGCGTCGTCGTCGCAGGACAACATGAAATTCTGGGACATGGACTGGTGGGAGATGTAGTCCATCACGCCGTCGTGAGGCTGGCATCTCTTGGCCTTCCCGTTGTTGCTTGCTTGAACGGAATCGATGAGTTTGCGCTCAATGAGGGCCTCCAGATTCTTGACTGCGTCGTTCTCCCGCTGAACCAGTCCTTCGGACAGCCATCTCCGCATCAGGGGATTCCTCCTGGCAGGGTGATCAGGTGGGAACATACAAAAATACAGAAGGCAGTTGAAAATAGCAGACCTAGATTTGGAATCGTAGGTCCTGAGTAAGTCCCGAAGAAGGCCGTCGACGTGGGAATAAGCATCACCATCAGCCGGAGGAGGAGGTGCTGGTATTCCCGGGTGGGGGGTGTATGCCTCCAACCTGATATAAGGTTCCATCCTGCTGAGTGTCTCTTGTGATGTTCTCTTGAGTTCAGCGATCTCTCTGGCAAACTTCCTGCGGCTCGTCTTGGTGACGTGGTAGCGGTCTATGCAGTCTTCGATGTCATCTGCCAAGCGCCTGAGCAATTTAATGCACTCGTCCTGCAAAGGGCTGCCGATGATGTCTCTGCCAATCCCGAAGCTACCAAGAAGGGTAGCTTGGATTAGCTTGAGCTCAAACTCAATGGATCGAGCGTCAACCTTCAGACTCCCCCCTTCTTCGTTTATCACCTCCATCAGCTTCGGCACGGCGGCGCTGAGTAACGAGCCCGCTAAGGACACAGCAACCTCCATCGATCTCCCCCCACCTCCCGGCCCTGCCTAGCCCGATCGACAGATGACCACTCAGCTAACACTCATCTTCCCTAGATAGATTTGCATATGCTTGAGGAAGTGGGGTGGGTCTGGCCGGAGACCAAAGGGACGACGGGTAAGTACATTCTACATTGAGAGGAACATGCGCAACTCGCACATTCATCACGTAGCTGGGCCTACCTCCCAAAGAATACGTGGTAATATGCCATCGCCATCTCATATGGGATCATCACTCCAATAAAATAGAAACCTGAGATGGGATCTGATAACTACCCGTTGGCCTACAATAGTTATTGTTATCTAAGTCAACTGGGATGGGATCACGTGAATCACCCATTTTATTCTTTACTACCTCCATCCTAAGGATTAAGACATATAACTTTTTTGAAAAGTCAAACCAACTAAAGTTTGACCAAGTTTTAAGAGAAAAATAATAATATTTACATTACGTAATCCATACCATTTCATACATCATGAAATATATTTTCACATGGTATCTATATAATATAATAGTTCTTGATAGTTTTTTCTAAAAGTTTGGTAAAACTTTACATGACTTGACTTTTCAAAAAAGTTATATACCTTAAGCCTTGAGATGGAGGGAGTAGTTCCTTGGGTTGGTGACTAGGGTGGTTGTATGCATGTATAGTCCAACGCAGTAAGACAAGAGTATGTGTACCGTTCCTGAAAGAGAACCAATATGTTTTCTCTAAATCAAAAAATATAAAGTTCGATCAAGTTTATAGATAAAGCTATGATACTCCGTACTATACAAAAATCATGTAAAAATATATGTTAACCTGTTTTTAATATTTTTCATAAGAATGGTTAAATTTTACAAGAAATTTATAGGTCTTGATTTCAGTAACAAAGATTTAGCATACACGGCTACGCATATATCAGTCGATGCAGATGAGTGGTCCTTTCTCTCTCTTTTTTTGAGAGGAGGGTGATCCTTCCCTTTGAATAATTGAATACGTGGAGTACGAGTTAGTACGTCGCCATTTACCAGTCAATTTAGCAACAGAGTCCACTGGCGATGTTAGAGTATAATACTGACATCCAAAGGTATAATAGGGACACCCCCTGGGAGGCTCCTCAGCGATTAGCGCACGTGAGCCGTCCGATCGTCCTCCTAGGACAGATCTGATCCGTTCATTGATGATTTGTCTCTTTTGCCCTCGGACGTTATTTGTTAGGTGTGTTTTAGCTTTTGTATCCAGAACCACTTCTCGTTGTCTGACTTTGATTCATAAAAAAAATATTCGGTCTGGACCCACTAGTCAGTCTCACTCGTAATGTTTTTGGGGCATTTTTTGGGTGCCCCGGGTCTGGAGGGGCAAATACACCGCGCTAACCTGCCCGTAAATCAAATGATTTGGGTGCCCTAACCTTCTCCTCCACGCGACCTCCTCCTCCACACCCTATCCGCGCCGCTCTGCCGCCGCCACCGCGTCGCGTCCCTCCTCCTCCTTCCCTGCGGTGAGCCGCCGCCGCGCCATAGGAGAGAAGCGGTAGGGTGGGCCCTCCTCCAATCCCTCGAGCGCTTCTCCTCCTCACCAGCCTCGAGCACCTTACAGCCCGGCGAGCAGGACGCGAGGCGACGGCGACCAGGGCGCTGCGACGGCGAGCAGGGGCAGGGCGACGGCCACGAGCAGAGGCAGTGCGTGCGGCGGCGACGGCGAGCAGGGTTAGGGCGGCGGCGTCGAGTAGGGTCAGGGCGACGGTAGCGAGCATAGGCAGTGAGGGCGCGGCGGCCGCGAGCAGGGGCGCGGCGGCCGCGAGCAGGGGCGCGGCGGCGGCACGCTCACAGGCTAGAAACCCAACCCCGCTCATCGCTTTGTTCTCCCAATCCCCTCCCTCATTGGCTCATCCCCAACCCCTTCTCTCGCTCGCCTTCCCCAAATCCCCTTCATCCTCGCGCTCGGAGAGTGCGCTGTCCAGAGATGCCCCGCACCCAATCCCTAGCACCGGCGGTGGCTTTGGTGCCTGTGTGCTGCTGCCGCCTCCTCCTCCCGATGTTGCCGCCTCCTCCTCTGGGTCCTCTCCCTGCCTCCTGCTCCTCTCGTCCTCACCACCAGCACGGCCACGCGCCGCCTCACCGCACAAGTCTTCTTCTCCCAGCCATGGTGACAGCGGAGGCGCCTGATTCAACGACGCCCGAGCCGGAGGGGCTCGCAGAGGTCGGTCAGCCCGGCACCACACGCCATCATCGGGAGGAGCAGCCGGTAGGAGAAGCACAGACGCCTCAGGCCCCCTCTCCCCCGTGAGTTCTCTGACCCTCGTACATGGTCCCGTCTCTCCCTCTTGCGAGCGTGCGTGTGTGTCTGATCTCGGATAATGAAATTCTACCCACTTCTCTGACAGCTTCTTGTTCTGATGATTTTGATATGGATAAGATGACTAGAACTTAGATGCTATATACAGTACGAGGGGCTGGCTAATCTGCAGTATGCTCTTAACCATCCTTACGAGGGGCTGCCTGTGCTTCCCCATGGATTGTCAATGTTTTATACCCAGGAGATTGCAGGTATATGCGAAGAAAGATCCATCGGAAAATATGAAGTACTTCTATCTGTGTTAATTCAAATATAAAGCGAAGAATCTCTATATTGCAATGAACATTGGGTTTATTGGATTACAGTTCTTTCAATATTAAATTGCTCCAGGGTATGCGGTATTTTCTCCATGAAGTCAGGCGTGTTCAGTTACATGGTGTTTGCTTCAGGAGATCATTGGATTTTCTCTGTGAAATCGGATGTGTCCAGATGGCTTCTCAAATTTTAAAATTGAGATATTGGATTTCTCTAAACCAAGGTTAGTCATGTCCTAACTTGAGTTTCAGCGATGGTATATGTTTCAGCATAGTGATGGATGAGTCTATGAGAGGTTATAGCAATGTTTGTCCTATTTAGCAGGCTACTAAATATAGCATGTTACATCTTATTTAGCGTGGCTGTATTTTTGTGGGCAGGTGTGGTTTGTTCTATCCCTATTCAGGTTTGTCTTGCCATGTTTGTTTTTCAGTTTCCCATTCTGATTTTCTTTAGATATCATGCATGTGGTACTGCAAGCTAGACCAAATAGTTCTAATCTTGTATCATTAAATCGCATTTTGTGCCTGCTGCGGCCGATAAAAGGCATATCCAATGAGTATCAGTAGCTACGTGGAAAGACTAATATTACCAGGTCATTATCTTGAATATATTTTACCTAAAAGTATAATCGTACCTATATAGTTCTTCGAATGAGTCGCTGCCTAGAGTCATGTAGCTAGAGCATTCTTTGTTTATCTTGCTTCTCGTTCTCATTGATATAATCACTTCTGCTGCAGCTAATTTGTATTGCTTCTTGTGTGTTGTTCGAATATAGGATGATCTTCGAACGATCTATCTATGATGACTTTGTCTTACCAATTCTCTTTTATTAGTAATTTCAGGTCCACGCGTTGAATGTGCTAACAGAATATCTTTTGGTCATCTTTCCTCTCTTCATAGTTCATACTTGGCCAATGCTTACTGCTTCTTGTGGTTTTATCCCTTTCAAAACACTTTTATTTTGGTAGATGATATTTCTTTTTGGTGAGACGGCTGAAATGTTTTTTTCCATTATCATGATTTCCCTTCTTGCTCTATTTTACAAGGTTGTTCTGTTCGGTGCCCATGCTTGGTCCAGGTTTGGTCCATGTACATGTGTTTTATTCTGTGTGCTTGGATGATTGCTGTCTCTTTTTAGTCCTTCTGATTTGTTGCTTTTTCAGGACTACGAGATATATCCCTAAGCCCTAAGATGATGGGATATCTGGATAGCTTAGCCTATTTAGCCTGCATCTGGATGGCCGGGTGGCTTGAAATTGATCTAGACAAGTGGCCTACCACATGTATGTTTCCTTTTTCCTCATCTATTTGTAGCAGCGTTTGTATATATTGAGTGTAAATCAAAATCATCCATAAAGGTTAATTCATTGGAAAAATAAAAATTGTACCAAATTCTTTTGCTTATACTTACATGTTTAGGTTTGATGGTTTTCTTAATTATGGACACTGATTATTTTAGCTACTATAAGATGATTATTTCATTTTCGGTGTTGGACGAGGAATTTTTTACCACATGGGGCTCTCCGACTCCTAGGCTTTCTCTATCTCTCGTCATTGTTAAAAATTTCACTTCGATATGATAATCCATATATTTGTGCGTGTAGGCTCTTTGCTGGTTGGAATGTGGGATTCGTGATGGATTTGAGGTTGCGCTGATCTGTTAATAACCATTGTGACCTGCAATAAAGGTTGCTAATCAAGTTGAATTCGGTAACTAATCTCTAACTTTTTGCCATTTCTTTCCTGTCACATACCGCACAATATGGTGCGCCTATATCATATAGTGTACCTTGGTCCTGTGTGTATCATCACTTGAGATATAAATGCAGATATGGAAATTGTAAGTGCATTTTCTTATATTTGCACAGGTTGTGTTCCTTTCCCTTTGCAGGAGAGTGCCACCATCATACAATAGAAATTAATATATCCTATGATGTTCGGGTGAGTTTTACTTCTAATGGATACAAGTAAGCGGAAACCGAGTTTAGCTTTCCTCCCATTTTCTCCCTTTTCTCCCCTTTCATTTGTGCTACTGCCGCTGCTTTTGATCGGATCCATCACGGGACCATGTTCTTTCTGCAGGTGCTTGTCACATCTGCTGTTGGACTAAACATGGTGTCCTTGTGGCTGCGCTGGTTTCAGTTTAGTTATTTCTTTTCATTGGGGGAAGAATGCTACTTGGGTATGTGGGTTGATTACATGTTACTTTTTTCCAGAAGGTGAGCTTACAAGATTTTTTTGCCATCTGATAAATATCGCCTTCGAGTGCAGTAGCAAGCTGGGTTAGAAGGCGGGCTCGCTTTTCCAGTTACCTTTAAACTTAAGCTGCACAAGTACATATACTTACACGACTTCATTAATTAGGTTGGTAAATTCTAGACCACGATCCTCGATTTTAGATGGCTGATTAGGCGTTCGTTTAATTATTGAGAATATTGTGATTTGGAAACAATTTTAGCATGTGTGGTTAGGTACGACTATGTAGAACTATTTTTTTCCAGACCACACTCTGATCTAGCCAAATTGATTGCAGGGATTTTAGGTTATCATGTGTATCAGCCACAATCTGGTGAGACTATGTGTTTTAAATCATCAACAAAACAGTACGGCAGGCCTGACCATATATTTGATCAGCTAAATATACACGGACAAAAATTCATTTTGCTCTTCATCATAGTTTGGTTTGTCTGGTATTGCTTCGTATCAGGCAACCTAGACCATGTATTTGATCAGTCAAAGATATTTTTGTCTATAACTTTCCTAACTTGGGATGATAAATGGTTTTGTGTTTTCATGTATAGGTTCGGCCAGCTAAAGTGAAAATGTGAGTCTTACTGAAAATAGGTTCACCGCTTATTTAGCAATTTTAATTTGTTGGCTTCAGATCTTTGTATTTCTGGGTTCAGCAGTTTTTTGGACATATTTATTTGAACATTACAGTAGTATGAACTGGAATTAAATAATTGTCTATCTAGATGTATATCAAATAAACTAGCTCAATGAAAATCCAAACAGGTGGCATGGAAAGAATAACCTCCCGTCAATAATGACAGATCAAGTGCTTAGTGTAGCTATTTATATTCTACAACTCCAATCTTTCTCTCACAGGTCGTGTGCTCTGTATGTAGCTGTTTGTATTTGGCGATTCTTATTTCCTCATGATTTTTATGCTTATTGTAAATTCTTTTGTTACCTGCAGGTTATATGTAGTAAGTTATGATTCTGGGAGTTAGCCAATGGCAATATATTGGCATTGTTATTTTGGTGCTTACCAGTTGAAGCTAAATAAACTGCACTCTTCCTTTGCCACTCTCTACTAGAAACGACATGTTGTGCCCGATTTTAGATTTACTAGGACCAATTTATGGTGCAAGAGTAAGTGTTATCTTAAAAAAACAGTGTCTGCTTGTCAAACAAAGCATTCCGAGTGACAGGATCTCGGATTAATCTGTGAACTCAAAAAACACTTATTTTCTATAATAGCATCAGGTAGCGAACATCACCTATGAGCATGGAGTAAAACAGTTGCATTTCTGAAAATTGCGACGGCGATATTTTCGTGGGAGAATGGGGGCAGGAAGGAAGGGGGTAAACGAATGACAGTACGCTGGTATGTATACTCTTTCGGCCGTACTAGGTACAGATACATGTGACGGATGTAGCTTAAAAAAAGGGGAGATACACGTGACGACCACCGATCGTTTCATCGGTCAAGATCGGTTTGTCAACGAAATTTAGTAGTGTTTGCGACTTTTAAAAATTAGTAATGCAACCCTCTATATCTGTGTGCCTGGAACGACAAGGCGCCGTCGCCACAAGACAGAGGGAGCGCGCGCTCGTGCACGAGATCCATGCCGATGTCCAGGCGCGCACGCATCCGTGCCCGCGCTCACGCCTCCGGGAGGGATGGGCGTTAAAGGAGGGGAGGGAGAGGAAGAGGCAGAGGGAGGCGAGCGGTGGGAACACGCGGAGGAGGGGCGGGAAGGCGCGGTCGGAGAAGGCTTGGAGGCGGGCGGCGTGGAGAGCGGAGAGGACAGGCGGGAGGAGGTCCGAGGAGGCGCCTGGCAGACAAGAGACGACGGCGGCGAAGACAGGGATGGTGTGTGGGAGGGGAGGACGAGCACCACGAAGTGCGGGTTGAGCAGGTGGATGATGAGGCGGGAGAAGCTCCGGGGCGTGAGGCAGCACGGCCAGGGCTGGACGGGCGGGGTGACGGTGCATCGGGACGGCGACGGGAGGGTGGACGGGAGATGGCTGAGGTGGGCGAGCGGTACGGTGGTTCTCGCGGCCAACATCGCGGAGGAGTGGGGATGAGGACGGCGGCGGACTTCGCGATGGGCGGCTTGGCGGTCGTGGTGGCCAAGGCGGGGGTGGCGCCGGTGGAGCGCGTGAAGCTGCTGCTGCGGAACCAAGCGGAAATGCTAGTCCAGGCGGAGAGAGAAAGGGTGTAGATTTAAGCCTTGTGTCAGTGCTCCATGTTTCACCGTGAAGTCCCCAACATGCTCATCTGGCCAGAACCACCGATGGTGGGTCGTTCTCCTCCCCGCCGTATAAGTGATGGCGCTGGTGTGCAAATGATCCGTCTGTGTCCTAAGTAAGCCTTCTCCCTGGCGCGGCTTCGTTGTGCGGAGGTCACCATTCACCCATTTCGGACCCGCAGCTGCTTTTAGGACGCGCCTTCAACGATTTCGGAGCCGACACGGATGAGGGGTCTAGCGCAGCCACGGGCGGAGGTGGAGCCACGGAGTTTTCTCGGTCCGATGTTTACCGTCGCAACATACCAGGTAAATTAAGACGAAAATTACGGGGTCGTGCGCCAAGGCGCACCCCTAAATCTAGTGCTTATTATAGTAGTTTAGAATAGTTAGGACTCTAGCCTAACTTGACTCGTACTCTAAGATAATCATGTGTATGCATATATATACTCGCCCATAAGGCTCAATAATATATCCATCATATTTCACCAATCTCTATCCCTCTCTATCTTTCTACATGGTATCAGAGCGACAAGATCCTTGATCTAGCCACCGCACACGCTTCCGCGCCGTGCCGCCCCCGGGGAGGTCAATCTACATGATCTTCGTCGGGGGCTGCGCAACTCGTACGCAGGGTTCGTCCGCCGATCCGTGATCGGCTACCCTGTAAGTCTTTTTTTCCGATCTCTTGATCAGTTTTCTTTTTTGGTTTATAGATCTTAGATCGGATTGAGTCGCCCACCGTCGTCGCCGTGCCTCTACTCCGACCATCGGCATCGAGGATCTACACCGCGTCCGTGTGCCTGCCTCCTTTGCTGTTGTGCCTGCCTCGGCAGGCTGTCGTGCACCGCGGACGGCTGCTGCGCCTTCCTCGGAAGGCTACCGCGGCCGCCCCCCCTCGGATCCTGTTCGTCGTCATCGTCCGGGACTTCACCGACAATGCAGCCATCGAATCCAATCTACGTGTCGTCCACGCCATGGCGCATACGGTGCACCATCGGTCTGATCAACCGATCCCGCGACTGTCTACGCCAAGCACGTCCCCGAGCACGCGCCTACCACCGATCGAGCTACGGGCTGCCGCTATGTCGCCTCGTCGGGCCGTAGCGCCGCCGCCTTTGGTCCACGCTACCGGCTTCCAACGCGCCTTTCTTGGCGTGTACGCCGTTGGTGGTCTCCTAACCGCTGCACCGACTTGCGCCCTGCAGCTATGCCACCTCCTCGGGTCGTAGCGTGGCTGCACGCAGTCTACTTCACCGTCCTCGTGCATGGATGGCCTCGGCTTGCACCGCGCCATCTCCTACGGCGCGGATCGCTGCCGTCTGCACATGGTCTTCATCACGTCACCGGGTCCTCCTCGCCTACTTCGATCACCGCCACTGCGCTTCACAAGGTAACCTACAGGGCGCCCTCTCGCCGTCGCAGGTCCCGCCGACTACCCCATCGCCACTCCAGGCATCCAGCCTGACTACCCCAGGTCGCTGCTGTTTTCGCTGCCTTCTACGTCTTCGTCCACTACAACTTCATCGTCAGTGTCATCGCCTCATCCCCGACTACACCACCTGCTACTCTACTCCGACTACCACGGACAGCGTCGGCATCTCTCCCTTCGTTGCTCTACGTGTCACAACCGTTCTGGAGGCTTCCTCTGCTAGTCTTTCTGACATGGAGAGAAGTTCATGATGGTCCCTGCCCCCGCACGCCTGATACTGGCAATACCGGGAGTGCCTTCGTCCCCGACGCATTCCCGAGTCTGGCAAGCTCGGATCGACGCCTCGTCTTCATCAGCTTCGACAATGTCTTCTTCGGCATCGACCCCTCTACGACTGCCTCGATCGCGTCACCGATGAGTTCTTCTCTGCATGGGACGTCACAAGCTCGTTCTTGATGCCAAAGGGGGAGAAGGGTTGTAGGGTACGGGGGATTTGCATGGGAGGTCACAAGCTCGTTCTTTCTTTGATATTTGGTCGCTTGTGAACCTTTTATTACCGCTTATTATTTGTGAACTCTGTGTGCTACCTATTTGTGCTGTAAGTCAAGACTATGTGGCTTTCTTATGGATCCATCGTATGTGACTTATGGGTATTATTATATGGATCCATCTCGTGTGTGAATGTCATTTATTGTATTATGACTCTAGTGTTATTCTCACGTTGTGCAAATGTATGAACTCTTCGCCTATCTCTATGCCTTTACTCTTATTGTTGGCTTGTAAAATAGAGGGGGAGACCGGCTCTATTTTTCAAACCAAGTGCTCATCATAATATCTTTCATGCAAATGTGTGTTGTCATCAAATACCAAAGGGGGGAGATTGAAAGGGCATTTCCTATCCTAAGGTTTTTTGACAACACATGTGTCAGACTAATCGTTTGCTAAGTGAGTCACAAGTTTTAACGAAGAAAAGGGCATTCGGTTCCCCTCTAAAATGTTCTCTCAAGATATAGTTTTTCTAGGACTTTTTGCTTGAGTCGTAGGAACACCGTACTATCAAGAGGGGGTCCGTGCTAGAAAGTTTGGATGGAATCATCTCTGTTTTGCAAAACCTCAAGCTTTTCCTCTGGTGGAGATATCAGGAGGTATCTGCCCTTGCAGCTGTGGCATTCTGCTCTGTGCTGTCCGATAGTACCGGATTTCCTAACCGGTACTACCGCTCAGCGCCCGGTAGTACCGCTTGGCGGTACCGCGGGAGTCTAAGGCGCGTTGGCGATTTGCGCCTCCCCTATGTTCTCCCTGATACCACTGAGCGCTACCACCGCCCCCGTCCGGTACCACCGCTCTGGTAAGGGGTACTACCGCTTAGCGGTAGCACCCCTTCCCAGAGCCACTACCACCGCGGGGGACAGAAGCCTCGCCAATGCAGCTAGCGCCAACCCGGTACCCTGTCCGGTACCTGTCCTGTAGTACCAATGTTTTCCGGTACTACCCCTCATAGGTCCGGTACTACCGGTTGGCGATAGGCTGCAACAGGCAGATCCCTCTTGAGGGTATAAATAAAGCCTTCTTCTCCAACGAGAAGTTTGACTCTTTTATGTCTCTCCTCCATTGTCCTTGAGCTTCATTTCTACTAGATCTCCCTCCCTAGCCCTCCAATCTCCTTGATACTTTGAAGCTTGGTGAAGGAGGTCTAGATCTAGGGTTTCACCAAAGCAAAGTTGATTCCCCCATGTTTTCCTTTGTGGATCTTGTTACTCTTGGGTTCTTTGAACCCTAGACGGAAGAGGTCGATCTCAGAGCTCGGGCATTTGTTGTAAAGCTTTGGGATTGTGTTGGGAGACTCCGGGTGTGTGGAGGTCTTCTCAACAAGTTTGTAAAGGTTTCGATTGCCACCTTCAAGGTTACCGCATAGTGGATCGGGTGCTTGCCGTGAGGCGGGTGCTTGGGAGAATAGGGTGAGGCCTTCTGTGGCGCTGGTGGTCTTAGTACCACCCACCCCTCCAACGGAGACATACTTCCCCTCAAAAGGAAGGAACTTCGGGAAAACATCTCCGTGTCTACTCTCGGTTACCTCTATCCTCTACTCTTTACTTATTGTTACTTGCTTGTTTGTTTCCTTTAAGTTCTCTCACCTAGTGCACATCTAGAGAACTTACTTTGTGTTGAGCCTTAATTTGAAAAGTAGTTAAAATTTGAGTAGCTCCTATTCACCCCCCCTCTAGTCGCCTAGACCGATCTTTCAATTGGTATCAGAGCAAGGTGCTCTTGTTGGCTTAACCGCCTAAGAGAAGTATGGGCGATCCGAAGTGAAGTGAAACCACATCCAAAGTAACACCCGTCTCTAAGAGTGAGCTATCCGCATCCATGGATACACTTCGCCAAGAAATGAAAGACTTGCTTGAATTATATCTTGGTAAAAAGTAAGTGGTTGTTGCCGATACCATTGATAACCCATCAAGTGGTTCAAAGCCGGTGGAAGATCCTCTCAAGGATTCTCCCAACGGTGATGATGGCAATAAGGCAAGAGGCAACCCCATGGGAAACATGCCACCACCGCTTAGTTATAATCATGCTCCTCTTCCTATGCCACATATCAATCATCGTGGCCCGCCACCTAAGCTTGATCTATCTAATTTTGCCAATTGGCAATATCTCATGCGCTCTCACTTCAAAAGTTCTAGTGTGCATCTTTGGAAGGTTGTGGAGTTCGGCTTCTATCCACGCGACCCCTACAACATGACTCCTACCGAGGAAATCAACAATCAACTCAATGCCATGGCAATGGAAATTCTCCAAGATGCCTTGACTCATGAGCAAATGACTCACATTCGGTCTTATGACACCGCCAAGGAAGCTTGGAGTGCTCTTCAACGTGTCTATCTCGGTAATCAAAGCATTCAAAACTCCAAGTTTGAAGAAATGCACTATGAAGCCGATGCCTTTGTTGGGAAGGAGGATGAGACTCCCGAGGATCTCTATCGAAGGGTCATGGCTCTTTCAATTAGGATGATCGATCATGGTAGTAGGAATGTGGATGACAAGTGGATCAAGCGCAAGTTCATGCAAGCCATCTTGCCCTTCCAACAGGAGTTAGCCAACAACATTCGCTCAAGACCGGACTTCTATGCCATGTTATCCCATGAAGTGTTAAATGAGTTTGTGGCTCTTGGAATCATGAATAAGACGGTCGATGATGCTCTTGCTCATGCTCGGAGATTGGACTCTCCTACTCTTGCTTTGAAGGCCAAGGTTCATGTCTATGAAGAGGATGTTGAATCGTTGGGGAAGATTGAAGGTGATGATGAAGACATCAAGTGTGCTCTCCATGAGAAATTAGCTCTCGTATCTAGAAGGTTTTGGAAGAACCAAGGAAGGGGCAATGTGTCAAAGGCTACCACAACTACATCAAGACCCAAGTTGAGGACATGTTACAATTGTGGAGAAACCAACCATTTCATTGCCGAATGCCCATATGAGAAGAGAGAAGACCATGGTGGAAGACTTATATTGAAATCTAAGTTCAAGCCAACTCCCAACAAGAACTTCGTCAATAAGGTCCAAAACAAGAATTTTGGGAACAAGAACTTCCCCAACAAGAAGGAACCTCAAAAATACGTGTTGGTAGCCCGTGAAGAATATGAAGAGAACGATGACAATGATAGTGATGAGGAAGACGATGGAGAGATTGTTGGAGTGGCCGCCATTGCTACAATTGCCACCACCTCCGCTACCACCACCTCAACCTCTTCACCGACGTCCCTCTTCGATTCTCCCAATGAGAACAAGCAGGCATCCAAGTCTACGTGTCTCATGGCTACTACTACTACATCAACGTCTTCACCAACCTCCCTCTTTGACTCTCCCAATGAGGACAAGCTCGTCACCAAGGCCACATGTCTTATGGCTAAGGCCTCTATGGTAACCACCCCATCCACTATCCTCCCTATCATTGATGCATCTACACTTGATGATGAGATGGGTCTTAAGATTAAGAAGGAGATAGTGGAGTCCACTAGTTGCTTGAACTATCTTGAGGGTGAAGCTAAAATATGTGTTGAGTCTATGATGAGTCAATTAGGTGAAGCCCGCGACATCATTCACGAGAGGGATGACTCCATCTCGGAAATGTTTGGTCATGCTCGGGAGGCTGCCATGGAGATTGCCGCTTTAAACGATGCTCTTGAGGAAGAGCAAAAGAAAAGAGTTGCTCTTGAGGAAACCTATGTTGCTCATGAGGAATCCTTTAACTTGAATATCTCTAAACTTGTTAAACAACGTGATCATGCTATTGCCCTAACTAATGTGCTTAAAAAGGAAAAACTTGAGTTTGGGGTTAGTCATGATAGACTAAAGGGAGGAATGGAGAGACTCAAGAAGGACCATGAGGCCTTGTTGAGCAAATTCTCTACCCTTTCAAAGTCACATGAGCAACTTCAAACACAAGTAACAAAAAATGCTTCAACCTTGTCATCTAGTAGTGTTTCATGTTCTACTAACTCTTGTTGTGAGCATGGAGATCTTTTTGAGGATAACAAGAAGTTGAAAGCTACCATTGAGAAAGGCCTCATCTCATGCATACAAGGAGAGAAAATCCTCAATGACCTTTTGAGCAATCAAAGGGACAATGTGGCTAAAGAAGGACTTGGATTTGCTTCTAAGTCAAAGAAGAAGAACAAGAGCAAGAAGAAGAAGACTTTGTCCACTCCTCCTTCCAAAATGATTACTTTTGTGAAGGAGGGGGAGATGGCAAAAGAGAAGGAGCCAAGTATCCTCAAGGGTGGTGTTGAACCCTATCACAATGACTTTGCGGGAAAATATAATCATTCCTATGTTCTTATGAAATCTTATGATGGTCATGTCTATGCTAAATATGTAGGCACCACTTATGGTGATGATTACCATTGGGCCATTTGGGTTCCTAAGATTCTTGTGACTAACAAAAGAGGACCCATTCAACGATGGGTACCTAAAACCAAGAATTAATCTCTTGTAGGGATATGCTTCCGGTGGAAGAAAATGGGTGGTTGATAGTGGTGTCACGAGTCATATGATCGGAAGCAATGAGATGCTTAATGAGACAAGACCTAATACTTCCAATATGTGTGTCACTTATGGAGATGGATCAACATCTAAGGTATTGGGTTTGGGTAAGGTAGTGGTCACTCCGGATATATCCATTGTGTACATTATGCTTGTCAAGACCCTTTCAAACAATTTACTTTCTGTACATCAACTCACGCTTATGGGCTTTAATGTCTACTTTACCCCGAAGGTTGTGGTTCTCATGTGGAGAAAGACTCTCTCTATAGCCTTTGTTGGGTATGCCGAGAACGGTTTGTATGTGGTAGATTTCGATAAGAAACCCACACCGTCCGTGACATGCCTAATGGCTAAAGGTGACATGGGATGGCTTTGGCATCGCCGCCTTGCCCACGTCAACATGAGGTCTTTGCAAAGTCTCCACACGGGAGGCCACATCCTTGGTTTAAAAGATAACGTGCGTTTTGTCAAAGATCGTGTGTGTAGGGCATGCATCGAAGGAAAGCTCCATGAGTCGGCTCACCCCCCAACTACAACCATTTACTCCGATGGGATCTTGGAACTCCTTCATATGGACCTCTTTGGTCCTCCTTCCTTTGATAGTCTTGGGGGAAGAAGTATTGTTTGGTTATTGTTGATGACTACTCAAGATACACATGGGTATATTTCTTCAAGAAGAAGAGTGAAACTCAACAAACCATCATCAATTTTGCCAATGAAGTGCAACATCAACATAATAAGAAGATCTTGGCCATTAGAAGTGACAATGGGACCGAGTTCAAGAACTACACCCTCGATGAGTTTCTTGGTGATGAGGGGATCAAGCATCAATATTCCGCTCCTTATACCCCTCAACAAAATGGTGTGGCAGAAAGGAAGAACCGGACTCTTATGGATATGGCAAGGACCATGATTGCGGAGTTCAAGTCTCCTTATAATTTTTGGGCTGAAGCTATCTCTACCGCTTGTCATATTGCCAATCGGGTTTATCTTCGCAAATATTTGGATATGACTCCATATGAGATCCTCACCGGCAAGAAGCCAAGCATTCACTATCTTCGGGTGTTTGGGTGCAAGTGCTACATTCTCAAGAAAGGTAACCGGCTATCTAAGTTCGAGTCCCGCACTATTGAAGGTATCTTTGTTGGCTATGCACCGGACTCTCATGCCTATAGGGTCTATAACAAGTCCACCGAACAAGTTATAGTATCCTCAAACGTGAAGTTCGATGAGCATAATGGCTCCCAAGTGGGGCAAATAGATCTTGGTGATGTAGGTGATGAAATTCCTCCTCAAGCCATAAGAAGAATGGGTGTGGGATTTTTCCGCCCCGTTGAGGAACCCCTTGTGGTGGAAGGAGAAGGACAATGATCTACTCAAGTGGAGCCCTCACCTACTCAAGATCTACATCAACCCTATAGCCATCAAGATGTCATTGTTGAAAAGATAGCACGTGATCAAGGTCAAGCTCAAGATGATGGGTGTTCTTCACCCCTTATTGATCAAGGTCAAGCTCATGAAGGTGATCAAGGTCAAAATATCGAGCAAGCTCAAAGAGAGGAGCAAGCTCCTCTTCAAGGTCAAGACGAGGATCAAAATAGTGGTGATGACCAAGTAGCTTCTCAAGAATCCATTGAAGAAGCTCATGCTCGTCGTGAAGTAAGAAGGATCGCCAAGCTCATCCGTGAAGGAATTACTCTTGAAAATGTTGTTGGTGATCTTGAAAGGGGCATTTCTACCCATAACCAAGTGGCTAACTTTGTTGGCCACAATAGTTTTATCTCTTGTGTAGAGCCCCAAAAGGTGTATGAAGCGCTTGAATACCCGGATTGGCTTGAGGCCATGCATGAAGAACTTCACAACTTCAAGCACAACAAAGTGTGGTCATTGGTGGAAAGACCCAAGGAGTGCCGCAATGTCATCGGGACCAAGTGGATCTTTAAGAACAAGCAAGATGCAAATGGGATGGTCGTTCGCAACAAGGCAAGATTGGTGGCTCAAGGCTTCTCTCAAGTCGAGGGTGTCGACTACGGTGAAACTTTTGCCCCCGTTGCCCGTCTTGAATCCATTCGTATCTTGCCTGGATATGCATCTCATCATAACTTTAAGTTACAACAAATGGATGTTAAGAGTGCATTTCTTAATGGTCCCTTAAATGAGTTGGTGTATGTCAAGCAACCTCCGGGTTTTGAGGATCCCAAGTTTCTGAACCACGTCTACAAACTTGATAAGGCACTCTATGGCCTTAAGCAAGCTCCCCGTGCATGGTATGATCACCTTAGAAAGTTGTTGGTAGACCATGGTTTTGAAGTTGGGCTAATCGACCCCACTCTTTTTACTAAGAGAGTTGGAGGAAACTTGTTCATATGCCAAATTTATGTTGATGATATTATATTTGGGTCTCCTAACAAAGCCTTCAATGATGTCTTTGCTAAGCTAATGACCGATGAGTTCGAAATGTCTATGATGGGTGAATTGCAATTCTTCCTTGGATTTGAAGTGAAACAATTGATTGGAGGTATCTTCATTAATCAAGCCAAGTACATTCAAGATATGCTCTAGAGGTTCGAGTTGACAGACTTAAATGGAGCCAAGACTCCCATGCCTCTCAAGTGTGATCTTACTCTTGATATAAAGGGTAAAGATGTGGATCAAAAGGTATATCGATCTATGATTGGTTCTTTGCTTTATCTTTGTGCATATAGACCGGATATCATGTTAAGTGTGGGTATTTGTGCACGGTTTCAGGCCGTCCCAAAAGAAAGCCACCTTGTGGCGGTCAAGCGAATCTTTAGATATTTAGTTGATACCCCAAACTTTGGCTTATGGTACCCCAAGGGCTCAAGCTTTGTTCTTCATGGTTTCACGGATTCGGATTGGGCGGGAGACAAAGTTGGAAGGAAGTCAACCTCCGGGGCTTGCCAATTCCTTGGTAGGTCCTTGGTGTGTTGGTCATCAAAGAAACAAAATTGTGTCTCCTTGTCCTCCGCCGAAGTCGAGTATATTGCGGCCGCTAGTTGTTGTGCTCAACTCTTGTGGATGAGGCAAACTTTAAAGGATTACGGTGTCACATGTGACAAAGTGCCTCTTCTTTGTGATAATGAAAGTGCCATCAAGATCACCCACAACCCGGTGCAACACACAAGAACGAAGCACATTGATATTCGTCACCATTTCATCCGGGAGCATGTGACCAATGGTGATATTGATCTCTCCTATGTGAGCACCGAGAAGAATCTAGCGGATTTATTCACCAAGCCCCTTGATGAGAAGAGATTCCGAGAGTTAAGGCATGAGCTAAATATCATTAATTCGAGTAATGTGGCTTGAGATCATGCACCCATACCCATGCTTCATATGTTATTCCATCTAGATGTAGGCATGGACATAGGGGGAGTGCGGTCCTAACTTATTGGGCCATCCCTCCCCCCATTATGCCCAAAGTGACCCAATTCATTCTCTTAATATCATTATGTGATATGTGAGCTTCAATGATGAGTTTTGGTAATGGACCCAAGATACATATTCGTGGTGCCAAGCCGAATATACTCATACATGGTGGCCTAGGCAGGCCACCACCCTCTCCTTTGAGAGGTCGTGATTTCCTCTTGGTTGTCTTTTTTTGGTGACTTGCACTCCCATTTGGTCCTTGTGAGATTTCTTCTCTTTTAGAGTGCATTAGTGCCTTTATCTGTTTGGTGTCTCAACCCAAGCCCCTTTCTCTTTCTCCTCAAACCCCTTCCTTCCGCACAAGAACCTTCCACAAAAATCTGGTATTTTTCTCTGGTGCAACCGGTACTACCAGACGTACCGCGGTACTACCAGACCAAACTCGTTCCCAAGGCGATCCCTGGAAACTGGTTCTGGTGCGGTACTACCGGGTCGCCTAGCGGTAGTACCAGTTTGTATAACCGGTACTACCGGTCGACGTGCAGTTATAGGGTGGATCGGGGGGGGGGGGGTGAGGCACCCCTATGCCTCATTTTCCCCCAACTCCCCTTACTCGCTCCCGCCGCCGCCGCCAGGGAAAAGTGCCCCGGAGTCCGCTGCCGCCGCCTCCTCCACGAGATCCTCACCGGATCCGGTCTCCTTGTGGGCTCCTCCTCCATGGACATCGGTACAAACTCCCCTCCCCCATCCTCTCTTGCTTCTCCCTATGAGTCTAGATCCTCTCGATTCATGGCTAGAAGTTTGCATCAGGGGTTTGTACTGCGTTTTTCTTGCCATCTCCACTTCCTCCTTGTCAAAATCACGATTTGGGGACTAGGTTCCATCGATTCGTGGTCCACTTGTACCAGATTCGTGCGGGCTCTCGACTGACCGGTAGTACCGGAGGGTTCTCTGGTACTACCGCTCCGCGGTTCCGGTACTACCGCTCTAGTGCGGTACTACTGCCCGTCGAGTCTGGTACTATCGGACCTGGCAGGCGGCACCTACTTCCCAAACCATGACTTCTATGTGGTTCCTTTTTCGGGCTCTTGTGCCCTTATCTCCCTGCTATCCTTCCTTTTGCTTTCACAGGTGCAGGTGGTTCTGGGGGTGCTAGGAAGCGCTCCAAGTCTCGCCATGAGATTGAGGAGGAATGTTCAGAGTCCGAGCAGGAGGTCTTGCCTCAGCCTAGTGCTCGCATGAAGTTGAGGACTCGGGGTGGTCATGGAGGTGGTTCCAAGCGGTCTTCCGGCCATGGGGGGCCTCCCCCTCCTCCGCCTCCTCCTTCTTCCGGTCGCACCAAGATTCAGAGTTCTGGGCCATCAGGGCCCCAACTGTTGTGTGATGTGTCTGATGCTAACTTTGCTGCCATGCGGTCTGAGAATCCTTATGGTATGAACCGTGGCCGTGACAGGGAGGAGAGCTTGTTCTACACTGAGTTTCAAGAGCGTGTGTACAATGAGGTAATCATGAACAATGACAAGATTGTGCTGCCATAGAAATGGATTGACATGGCTCATCTGAACAAGCATCTTGATTACTTTGGGGAAGCAAAAGTGATTTGCTCCAATATTGGTTTGCTTCCTATCATGCAGTTCCAGGAGGATTATGATCCTTCCATCATTGCTCAATTCTTTGCCACTGTCCACTTCAAGAAGAATCAAACTAGGACCTTCATCTAGACGACTCAAGGCAATGTGAAGCAGGCCACCTTGGCGGAGTTTGGCGCCATTCTTGGCTATGAGGATCGTGGCTTTGACATTCCGTGCGGCTTTCGGTGTCACAATAATGAGCATCCCATGAAGAAGGACGTCCTTGCTCTCTATATTCGTGGTCGTGATGTTGCTGGTAAGATAAAGGACCTCCTTCCCGCTTATGATATTGTGTACCGCATTCTTCGTGAGACTGTTGCTCCTCGTGCGGGCAACCAAGATGAGATTCATGTCTTCTTGGTGGATATCATGTTCCACGTCCATTCCAACCGTGACTCCGGTGTTCCTCTTGATGTTATGGACTGCATTTGGAATGATATGGTTGTTGCTACTTGCACTAGACGGGTGCCTCCTTTTGCCCCGTACACCATGGCTCTTATCATCTCCAGGAGAGAGTGTGTATCTCGGAACCTCCCGTCTCTCTGCCTTGTCAAACATCGGAGCAATGCCTTGTTGATCAAGAAGAACGCCAAGCCTAGCAATGCAGCCGGTCAAGAAGTGGATGAAGAAGGCAATGTGGTTGAAGGTGACTCGGGTAATGAAGATAGTGGCCGCGACGCAGACTTTGTTGTTTCTCGTCGTGGGCATGTGCAGCCCTCATGGGAAAAGAGGATGGAAGCCAAGATCAAGAAGGTGTTTTGCTTCCAAGTTGACAACCAAAAGTGCATGTATGAGGCCCATGTCTACGCCAAGAAAGTTGCTGCCCGTCAGAAAGAATTGATGGAAGCCCAACAGTTGACTGTCTTCGAAGGCTCCGAGAACAACATCACTCCGGAAGAGCAATGGATATCCAAGCATAGCAATTGGTAGTTTGATGATGCCTCTTCCTCCTTCCGTGCTCCTCCCCCCGTGGTGATGATGAGGAGTGATCTTCGGGGCGCTAGTCTTGCCCTACTCCCTTTTTGGCGTCTTGATGCCAAAGGGGGAGAAGGGCCGTAGGGTACGGGGGATTTGCATGGGAGGTCACAAGCTCGTTCTTTCTTTGATATTTGGTCGCTTGTGAACCTTTTATTACCGCTTATTATTTGTGAACTTTGTGTGCTACCTATTTGTGCTATAAGTCAAGACTATGTGGCTTTCTTATGGATCCATCGTATGTGACTTATGGGTATTATTATATGGATCCATCTCGTGTGTGAATGCCATTTATTGTATCATGACTCTGGTGTTATTCTCATGTTGTGCAAAGGTATGAACTCCTCGCCTATCTCTATGCCTTTACTCTTATTGTTGGCTTGTAAAATAGAGGGGGAGACCAGCTCTATTTTTCAAACCAAGTGCTCATCATAATATCTTTCATGCAAACGTGTGTTGTCATCAAACACCAAAAAAGGGGGAGATTAAAAGGGCATTTCCTATCCTAAGTATTTTTTATGTTTGTTGACAACACATGTGTCGGACTAATTATTTGCTAAGTGAGTCATAGGTTTTAACGAAGAAAAGGGCATTCGGTTACCCTCTAAAATGTTCTCTCAAGATATAGTTTTTCTAAGGCTTTTTGCTTGAGTCATAGGAACACCGTACTATCAAGAGGGGGTCCGTGTTGGAAAGTTTGGGTGGAATCATCTCTGTTTTGCAAAACCTCAAGCTTTTCCTCTGGTGGAGATATCAGGAGGTATCTACCCTTGCGGTTGTGGCATTCTGCTCTGTGCTGTCCGGTAGTACCGGATTTCCTAACCGGTACTACTGCTCAGGGCCCTGTAGTACCGCTTGGCGGTACCGCGGGAGTCTGAGGCGTGTTGGCGATTTGCGCCTCCCCTCTGTTCTCCCCGGTACCACTGAGCGGTACCACCGCCCCCGTCCGGTACCACTTCTCTGGTAAGCGGTATTACCGCTTAGCGGTAGCACCGCTTCCCAGAGCCACTACCACCGCGGGGGACAGAAGCCTCGCCAATGCAGCTAGCGCCAACCCATTACCCTGTCCGATAGTACCGCTGTTTTCCGGTACTATCGCTCATAGGTCCGGTACTACCGGTTGGCGATAGGCTGCAACAGGCAGATCCCTCTTGAGGGTATAAATAAAGCCTTCTTCTCCAACGAGAAGTTTGACTCTTTTATGTCTCTCCTCCATTGTCCTTGAGCTTCATTTCTACTAGATCTCCCTCCCTAGCCCTCCAATCTCCTTGATACTTTGAAGCTTGGTGAAGGAGGTCTAGATCTAGGGTTTCACCAAAGCAAAGTTGATTCCCCCATGTTTTCCTTTGTGGATCTTGTTACTCTTGGGTTCTTTGAACCCTAGACGGAAGAGGTCGATCTCAGAGCTCGGGCATTTGTTGTAAAGCTTTGGGATTGTGTTGGGAGACTCCGGGTGTGTGGAGGTCTTCTCAACAAGTTTGTAAAGGTTTCGATTGCCACCTTCAAGGCTACCGCATAGTGGATCGGGTGCTTGCCGTGAGGCGGGTGCTTGGGAGAATAGGGTGAGGCCTTCTGTGGCGCTGGTGGTCTTAGTACCACCCACCCCTCCAACGGAGACGTACTTCCCCTCAAAAGGAAGGAACTTCGGGAAAACATCTCCGTATCTACTCTCGGTTACCTCTATCCTCTACTCTTTACTTATTGTTACTTTCTTGCTTGTTTCCTTTAAGTTCTCTCACCTAGTGCACATCTAGAGAACTTACTTTGTGTTTAGCCTTAATTTGAAAAGTAGTTAAAATTTGAGTAGCTCCTATTCACCCCCCCTCTAGTAGCCTATACCGATCTTTCAACCGCGACGCGATACCGTCCACGACGTTCCCGCTACGACTGCGGGGGGATGTCATTCTACTGGATGCTACTTCGGTTTATCTCCAGTATGACCGTCCGTGATGTCCTAGTTGTTCACGACGCTACCGCTACGACTGTGGGGGGATGTTAGAGTATGATACAAACACGATTATTATGGTAGTTTAGGATAGTTAGGACTCTAGCCTAACTTGACACGTACTTCAAGATAATCCTCTGTACGGCTATATATATCGCCCATGAGGCTCAATAATATATCCATCATATTCCGCCAATCTCTCTCCCTCTCTATATTTCTACAGGCGGGAAGTTATTTATGTTCTACTACTAGTAGTGTACCTCCATCGGTATCTTGTTGTACCGTCCACCGTGTGGCCTTCTGCAGTCTCCACTCTACGAAGCGGTATGCTTGCCGAGTTTGTTGTTCCCCACGCATACCTTCAGATGACCCCCGCCGCATCGCCCTCGTCGAATAGAGGTAATAGAGTTATGTTCTTTCATGCTGATCGTTCTCATCCACGCATACCTACATATTTTGACACAATAGCTTTCCTGTGCTTTGCTTCAGTTGGAGATCCCCTGCCCCTAGGTCACCGCCCCACCCGGCGCCTCCGAAACCCTAGCAGAATGCGCCGCCCGCGCGTTGCTGCCATCCCATGCGCTGATGCTGATGGCCTCGTCTCACCGTTGTCTCCACGGCGTGGATCTAAACCCTAGGTACGGCGTGCCCTAGATCATATTCTACTTCAACATCATAGTGCTACCGAGTTTCTACCTCCGTCTAGACCTAATTTAGTCGGTAATTGTGGAAGCACTGCTGGTTCTTCATCGACACGTTTCCGCTTTGACCGTGAGTTTGGCATCACCTCGATGCAGTGTTGCTAACATCATACGTGTGGATACCGTTGATGTGTTGCATATATGACACTTGTTCGTGGGGATTTTCACAAATGCGAATCTTCTCGTGGCTAATCGATTAGCTGCAGAAATCGACAATCTTGGAGCGGTTCACGGGATAATACATCTCCTCACGATTTCTTAACCACGCCATCGACAAACTTTCGCTAGATCGATCTTCGAGGGTATGATCCGTTGCCTTACTCCTGCATAATTTGGTCCGGTTTATGCGTTGGATTTTTTTATTTTATGTAGTGCCTTTCCCAACAATGGCATCATGCTATTTCGATGCTTCTTTTGTAAATACTTTTTTTTGGTTCTCACATATGTCGATTTTTTAATGGTTGTAGGCACCTCATGCACATTGGAATGTAGAGACAAAGATTAACTCTTCTATTATCTAAAAAGATCTATTTTTTCAATTATCGACTCATAATAAATAGTTGCTTCTTTAAATTTAACCGTGATGGATTTTTTTTTACTTTCTCACCTTATTTCTTCCTTACTTCCCCAAACATAATACACCGCCTTAGAACATCGCCAGTAGTGCGTGTTTTACCACGTGGATAGAATTTCGACATCATCAACTAATGGTCCGTCACATAATTATTTGAATAGAGGGTATCTAACTTGACCAATAGGAGATGAGAGAATATGCAAGTTTTCTCTACTTTTCACCTTGGAGCTTATGCATGGGTTGTTAGTTCATGTACATGCAAGTTTGCTCTCTCTATCAATTAGTTCCATGTCATGTCATTACAAATTCTATGTGGCAATTTTTACCAACAATATCATCAAAAATGTTGGAGATGTCTTAGCCTCTAGCTTTTTGTGACCCCTCTTCTTGTTTGCACATGAACTAGATATAACTCCCTTACCACGAGGGTATAATGGAGGATGTCTAAGTAATTGACTAGGTGCCACATAGGTGGACTTGATTAGTTAAACTCCTCGTTCAAAAGGTTTTCAAGATTTTTTTGAAGAAACAAATTTATTATATGTTTTAAATGGATTGCCAAATTTGAAATATTATAGTTTATGAACTTCTATATTTCCATTTTCGCGCTAACTTCAATATGCCAAAAAGGCTAGGTAGTTGTAGGCGTATGTAACTAAACATAAATATACATACATGATTATTTCTCATGTAGACTTAGTTTGCAGTTATTGCATTGTGATGTGGTTATTTAAAACATGTTATAGAAAATTTGGTTGTATGCATTTATATTCCAACGCACTAAGACAAGAGTATGTGTACTCCCTCCGTTCCGTTCCTGAAAGAGAACCAATATGTTTTCTCTAAGTCAAACAATGTAAAGTTTTATCAAGTTTATAGATAAAACTATGATACTATACAAATATCATGTGAAAATATATGTTATCCTGTTTTTAATATTTTTCATAAGAATGGTTAAATTTTACAAGAAATTTATAGGTATTGATTTCAGTAACAGAGATTTATCATAGGAGGCCGAAGCGATGACATTGAAGCGTCGCTGCAGGAGGGCAGACGTCGAGCGGCGCCAGCAACGGTGCGACCAGCCTTTGGAGCAGGCTTCCATTGATGGCTAGTGGAAGACAACCTTTGGGTCGTTGGCAAGCGGTCCCTCGCGCGGGAGGACACGGGAGGCCGCGCGCATTGTCCGGACCGACGCATCGGTCACGCAAATTAGGTGCGCCGATGGATCGAGCCGGACGCGTCAATCCGGATGGGTCGTGCCGCTGAGAGGCCTCGCACGCCTCACATATCCGCGCGGACGCGTTCGGACGCGCTCGGACGGGTTGGGTCTCCCAGGTGAAGATGCCCTATGTCAAACAATGTAAAGTTCGATCAAGTTTATAGATAAAACTATGATACTATACAAATATCACGTGAAAATATATGTTATCCTATTTTTAATATTTTTCATAAGAATGGTTAAATTTTACAAGAGATTTATAGGTATTGATTTCAGCTACACATATATCAGTCGATGCAGATGGGTGATCCTTTCTCTCTCTCTTTTTTTTTTTTTTTTTGAGAGGAGGGTGATCCTTCTCTTTGAATAATTGAATACGTGGAGTACCAGTTAGTACGTGGCCATTTACCTGTCACTTTAGCAACGGAGTCCACAGGCGGGAAGTTATTTATGTTCTACTACTACTGTACCTCCGTCGGTATCTTGCTGTACCGTCCACCGTGTGGCAGCTCCACCCTACGAAGCGGTCAGCGGCTGATGCTTGCCGAGTTTGTTGTTCCCCACGCATACCTTCAGGTGACCCCCGCCACATCGCGCTCGTCGAATTGAGGTAGCAGTACTCATCCACCTATGTTCTGTCATGCTGATCGTTCTCATCCACGCATACCTACAGATTTTGACACAATAGCTTTCATTTGCTTTGCTTCAGTTGGAGATGCCATGTATGTAGTATTAATTTTTCAGATACACTAGTGCCGCCGTCGGCTTGAGGCGGCGATGGAGGATCCGGGGTCTCCTTGCCCCGACGTGGCGATGGAGGACCTGGAGTCTGCTTCGCGTCAGGCGGCGATGGATGCCCCCATTACTGCTTCGCTCGGCCCAATGGGCCCCCTCCTCCGGCAGCTCCACAGTCGGCCGAAGGGGGTTGGTAACGGCAAGATCCAGCTTCTGAAAGATGATCTCGTGGGACTGTGTATCTCCCTCAAGGAGCTGTCAGAGGCGGAGGGTGCTAGCTTCATGGCCAAGTGGTGGATGAAAGAGGTTCGGGAACTTTGTTATGACACGCAAGACTACTTGGACGAGGCTTTCGTGAAGCACTCCGGTGCCGGTGCTCGCAGAAGCACTCGTCTCAGTACCAGTTTCCGTGTTGGCGGAAAACTGGAGTGGCGCCCCCAGATTGGGAAAAAGGGCCAAGGAAGATGCGGCGCCTCCAGACTGCAGCAGATCTCCACAAAGAGAAGAAATCTGAAGGGGCGACCCCGGAAGGTCGCGACCAGTTTCTCAGAATTAATGGCTCGTGTGGAGGTCCTGGATGATGTGAGGGAAAGATTCGAGCTTGGTCCCGAAGCCATCAAACCTGACTATGTACAAGCCAATATCAGCCGATCCCTCCGGCTGCCTGTGTCGCCTACACCCATGTCTATTCACAGCGAGGCCGGCGGCCTTAACTTAGTTGGAGTTGAGGAGCCCGTGAACAAGCTCGTCAACTTGCTGGCTTTCGAAGATGACAGCCAGAAACAGCTCAAGACGGTGTCTATCTTTGGATTTGCAGGTGTTGGAAAGACAACCATAGCGAAGACCTTATACCATAACTTCAGAGGGAAATTCCAGTGCCGGGCTTTTCTATGGGCGTCTCGAACTCCAGACATGATGGGGATTCTCACCAGCATTCTCTCGCAGATCAAGGCACCGCAGGTCCGTGGCTGTCCTGACGCGCAGGACCTCATTGACAATATCAGGAAGCACCTTCAGGGCAAGAGGTAGTACTATCTTTTGCTTTTTCCTAAATGGTATTTACAAAACGTCAGTAAATAATGCCAAGCCATTGAAAAGATATACAATTTCCATAACGCACTACCCCATGTTGTTCAGCAGTTCACAAAAAAGACATGTGAAGTTTATATTATTTTCAAAAAAGTATATATTTGTTGATTCTTTTTTCTTATAGTACTAACATAGCTTCTTTTGCAGGTACTTCATTGTTATTGATGATTTATGGACCACACCAGTATGGAATATTATTAGCCGTGCTTTTCCCGACGACGATTGTTGCAGCAGAATAGTAACCACAACAGAAACTGAGGATGTATCATTGGCATGCTGTAGTTATGACTCAACCTATATATTTCAGATGAGTCCTCTTAATGATGATCAATCAAGAAAACTGTTCTTCGGTAGAATTTTTGGCTCTGAAGATGGCTGTCCTCCAGAATTTAGAGAAGTTTCATATGGGATTATCAGGAAATGTGGTGGTTCACCGTTGGCAACTGTAATTATAGCGAGCATGTTAGCATGGGAACCAAACCTTGTAATGGAGAAATGGAAGCACATACACGTTTCTTTACCCTCTATTATGAGCACAAATCCTACTTCAGATGGGATGAAAAAAATTCTAAACCTTACTTACAATTATCTTCCACCACATTTGAAAACATGCTTGCTACATCTTGGTGTGTATCCGGAAGGCTACCCGATCGGGAAAGATGATATAGTGAAGAAATGGGTAGCCGAAGGTTTTCTCGGTACCATGGAAGAAGGGCAAAACACGGAGAAAACTGCTGGGGCTTATTTTGATGAGCTTGTCAGTAGAGGAATGATCCAAGCTCTGGACACCAATTATAGTGGTGAGGTGTTGTTCTGTACAGTCCACCAGATGGTACTGGATTTTATTAAGGACAAAACCATGGAGGAGAATTTCGCCATTACTGTGGACTATTCTCAATCAACTCTTGCACTGCCTGACAAGGTTCGTCGATTGTCCGTCCAATTTGGAGGTGCGAAACGTGCAGAGATACCAGAGGGCATCATAATTTCCCAAGTTAGATCACTTCTATTTTTTGGATTCTTCAAATGTTTGCCTCTCATTTTGGGTTATGGGCTTCTTCGAGTTCTGATTCTTCATATCTGGGCTGATGAAGACAAGATTATTGACCTCAGCAGAATATCTGAACTATGTCGATTGACATATCTGAAGATCAAATGCAATATCACCATAAAGCTTCCAGCAAAGATCAGAAGAATCCAGGACTTGGAGACACTGGAAGTAGATGCAAGATTATGTGTTGTTCCATCTGATATTGTTCATTTGGAGAAGTTATTGCATCTCCGCCTTCCAAGCGAGTCTTATCTGCCCCATGGGGTTGGTGACATGACATCTCTTCGCACTCTGGGGTATTTTGATATCGTCGGGAACTCAGAAGACAATGTGATGGATCTTGGCAAGCTGACCAATATCCAGGATCTTCAGCTCACCTGTTCTACAGTACAGGCAGCTGAAAATCTGGAAAAGAATTTGCAACTCCTAGGTTCGATCCTGGAGAAACTCAGCCTCCTGCAGTCTGTTACTCTGGTATCTGCCGCAGACTCTGATGTAAATACTCTCCAGGATGATGTTTGCTCTGCATGCATGCACGTTTCCCGTGGCAGCTTGAGCAGTGTGTTCCCTGCTTCCGCCCTTCTTGAGAGAATTGAGTTAATGCCACAAATTTGCGTCTTTCCCAGCCTCCCTAAGTGGTTTGAACAGTTCAGCAAACTACGTACTCTGAAAATTGCAGTCAGGGACCTTTGTAGGGAAGATATTGGTATTCTCAAAGCTTTGCCTGCTCTCACTGCTCTCTCTCTGTATGTGCAGACAGCACCAGCTGAAATTATCGTCTTTGACAAGACAGGATTCTTAGTTCTCAGCTATTTCAAATTTAGTTGCAATACACCTATGCTGAATTTTGAGTCAGATGCAATGCCTAATCTTGTTAAGCTTAAGCTTTCGTTCAATGCCGTATCTCGAGTGGAAAAAAATGTTGCTGCGGCTATCAGCATTGAGCACTTGCCAGGCCTGAAAGAGGTCTCTACAAAAATTAGGGGTGCAGGTGCCATCAGCATTGAGCACTTGCCAGGCATGGATCAGATCTCTACAGAAATGAGGACTGAAGGTACTGATCCAGAGTGTGCCTGGATAGCCACCATTATCAATCACAAAAACAATCCTACAATCAACGTACAATTAGTTGGTTGTTTTTTCAATGGAAACCCGAGTATTGGGGCAGAAGAAATACCACACAAAAGAGACAAAACTCAAGATATGGGCAAAGTGGAAGACATGAAGGAAAAACCTATTTTTAAGCTTCTCTACAAAACTAGTGATTTTTCGAGCCCCTCAATCTTCATGTTCCACATTTATCTTTATCGTGACAAGGGCAGGTACTATTATTAATTTTCTCTGGCCTCCTCAACTTATCTTCATATCTCGTGATTTTTTACCCTGATTTAATGAAGTAAAATGGTTATCGAACTCAGGAATTATACGACAGAGCCATTGTCCTCTTCACAACTGCTTATTCCAGGTAACCATATGGCATATAGTTCAAATTTCATTTGAAAATTCGTTTCCTTGAATCCTTTTTGTTCCAACCGATAAATACCACAAAATTGCTTGCTAGCCTTGTGCACGAAGCCACTAACTGCTGCAATTTTGTAATTTTTTGTTCTTCCTATTTCCTGTTGCATATTAGTTTTTTTCTTTTAGCATTTCTAGTCCTTCGACCCTATTTCGCTTGACGCCATACATGACATCACATCTATTGGGTCCCGACTCCCGAGATCTTTCCCGCCACCCATAGCTGCACCAACAACTGGGTAAGTGGGTATAGTACATTTTGTACCATATCCGCTCCCGCGTGGGTATCGCCTCCATAATTCATGCCCCATGCCATTTATTAGCCAAGTGTATGATGCGTGCACTAGGGCGAGGGTGATGGTTCTTTTGTTTTGTGCCCTTTGGCCGTGCCTTTGCATACACCGCAAGTTAGGTCTTTCATAATGCATCGGCTCGTATCACGTTATATCTTAAAAAGTTGTTACTATCTTAAAAAATAGCTACTCGATGGGAGGTGGCTATTCAGCTCACAGGTGCATTTGCACCCATTGTGAGAAAACATATTTTGAAATATTAAAAATCTGAAAAAAAAGTGTACATATACATTCGAACATTTTATGTTAATTCACAAGTTTTCGGGATGAAAAAATATTTTACGTGTCCTATAAAAAAGACAAAAAAAAATCCTGTGATTAGTTCTATACACCTGACATTTTTTTGTCTTTTTTATACATGACACATAATAAATGAGAAGAAAATGGTAGTTGTAAATACTCTCTTCGTACCGGTTTATTAGTCTTTCACATTGATTAAGAAAAACTTTTATCCTTAATTTGGTCCAAAAAATACGAGATATTTGTCACAAAATTTATACCATTGGATCCATATTCAAAATAAGTTTCCAATGGTATAACGTTTGTGGCATATATCCCATATTTTGTTGATCATATCAATGGCCAAAGTATTTTTTAAAGTACGCAAAGGCCTAATAAACCGGTGGGGAGGGAGTAGCTAAGATATACATCTTACATGCATTCATAAAAAAGTTGCTGCTCCAATCAGATGCATGCATGAGTTTAAAATCATTAAGTGTAAACTTGTTTGAATATAATGTCGAAGAGACAATGCACCGAGAGTTGTCTCTAACCATCTAACACGGGCAAAGAGAGTAATGCATTGTATGTCATATACTATAAGTGCTTCTGCGGCGTTTAGGACATGTACAGTGGTAGGGAACGCTTAGCTCTCTGTGTCATTTAGATAAGGCATTATATATAAGGTGTACGATGCATTATCTTTTATTGTCATTTCTAATAATTAATAAGAATTAATTAAATATACTCCCTCCATCTTGAAATGGATGTCTCGGATTTGTCTAAGTTTGGATGTATCTAGACACTGTTTAGTATATAGATACTCCCTCCATTTACAATTAGATTGCATTCTAGGTTTAGTCAAAGTCAAACTTTTTATAGTTTGACCAAATATTTAGAAAAAAATTAAAAACATCTATTCCCTCCGTTTAGAAATATAAGACATTTTAGCTTTGTGAATCGAATGTATCTAGGCGCCTTTTAGTGTATAGGCGTCTTTTTAGTGAACCTATACACTAAAAAGCGTCTAGATACATTCATTTCAAAAAGCTCAAATGTCATATATTTTTTAACGGAGGGAGTACAATATAAAATCTATAGTATTAGAATCATCATAAACTATATTTTCACAATATATGCATTTGATATCATGAACGTAGATATTTTTTCCTATGCTTCTGGTCAAATTGACAAAGTTTGACCTTTATAATTCCTAGAACGCGAACTATAAAAAAACGGAGAGAGTATATACATTCAAATCTAGACAATTTGCAACATCTTTTTTAGGACGGAGGCTAAGGAAAACATATGATACAATAGAGAAAATAACCATCTCTTATTTTCTAAGAGACCGTCCCTTAACTAAGAGAAGTCAACATTCTTTTCTTAATTTTCTCTTCTCCGGCTAAGCAAAAATTATACTCCCCCATCCAAGAATAACTAACTTGAGTTTGTTTTGATACATTCAAATCTAGACAATCCTAAGTTGGTTATTTCTGGACAGAGGGAGTATGTGGCAACTCTAAGGAAAGGCTTATGTCACCCTCATTGTACATGCTCTTACCGACCACGATAGAAATGCCAAATAGGTGTGGCAGTGATAGGTATCCCTCCATCCACAAAAAAATGTACTTATGTCCGTTGTTTTAAGTTAGATTTAATAAAGTTTGACTGATTTTATAGAAAACGTAGCAATAATTATGACCCTAAATTAGTACTAATAGACATGTTTCGAGAAGTGTAGTTTTATAATATATATATCGACGCGGATTTGCTGCCCGGGGTGGCAGCAGTGCATATGGTGCAAGCCGTTGGATATTGTTTTGGGATTCGTGTTGCCGTTTGTCTGCCGTCACGTCCGTCTACGGAAAAATTCACCACGTGTTCCAAAAGTCCACCCGTGCCGGCTCCACTACCGTAAATGGTTGCATCCAAGAAAAATAATCAGCACAAAAGGTAATTGTCCCCGGCTCCACGATGCTACCACGATAAAAGGAATTGATCCAGCTTCTCCCCTAAGAACGGGGGCCGCGGCGTCCCATCTCAAATCCCCGTCGCCGGCTGAAGCCCCACGTCTGTCTTATCTTCCCGTCGACGTTCTGTGGGCCCACGCGCCACCGGCGGAGCCGTATCGACTCGATGCCATCAACTCCGACGTAGGGCACCAGGGGGGTCAGTGGCGTCCGGGAACCAGGAGGCGAGGCAGCACCGCCTGGTCCTTCGGGTGGCCTCCGTGGCGTGCGGCACATGGTCTGGCCTCGTCGCCAGCGGCAGCGGGTGGCTTCGTGGCATGGGGATTTTCAGGAGCGTGTGGCGTGGTGGCCTCGGCGACAATTGAATTCACGAGGGCGGAGCAATTCATCTTCACCGCCCGTGTGCTACAGCTATCTGTGCGGTCTGGGAGTAACGAATTCACCGCCGTGGCAAGATTCTCACCTGCACGCTCACCTTGTGTGGCAAGCGCTGAAAGATAAAAATCAGTTCTGGTACATGGTAGTGATTGGTATCGCGACGGAGAGAAGATAGAATCATAAAAGGTGATTTTCGAAAAGAGCCAATTTCACATACTGAGATCTAGGGATGTTTGTTTTGGTGCTTGGCGTTTGGCGTCTAGATCCGGTCGTCAGCCAAGTACGTTTTTGCTGAACTCCTTACACGAATTTTAGCGCCATGGCATGAGTAATCCTCTCAGAAAATCATGCCTCTTTGCACGATTTATTTCTTAAATTTTATAGGGCAATTTTTCGGAGCAAGGATTTCACACCACGCTTGAACAAGCACCACCGCATGGAAAAGAAGTGGTTCATCTGCCTATGGGGCCTCATCGCCGGCTGGAATTCTCGATCAAATATGGCAACCTCAAGAGCACACCCATGTCCCTGATCTCCACTAGCCGCTAAAATCAACCACCGCTATTGTACCTGAGCGCTCCCCCAAGCTGCATCCAGTTGCCGGCGACGGGGCTTGTTGGGGGACGGGACGGAGCCTTCGAGCTGGATCTAAGCATGGGTGTTGTCCTGGGTGTTTTTTTGTGTGGATAGAAACGGTAGGTCCGCAGGGAAGAAGACACCGGAGAACGTGGGTCGGGTGAGAAAAAAGATTCGGTTTGCTTAACGCCGTCAGTTTAGATGAAGGGTCAAAATTACACCATAGGATAATTGGATGGCTGGATGAGGGTGCACAGCTATCCCCATGGGCAGCCCACTATTTTGCATACATATATTCGTGTTGCTATATTTATCTATAAAATTGGTTAAAATTTTAAAATTTGACTCCGCGCTTATTTGTGGACGGAGAGAGCAGGAGATTATCTTCTCTGGCTGCTAAGATACAATGAACGGATTGCTACCTTTCCGGTTACGCGACTGACATGACAGTGGTAGTAAAAGAATTTGAATGCCGGCTCGACCGATCGATTTAGTCTTGTAGGGGCCGTACGCTCGTACCGAGAAAAGCTAGCTGCAATTCCTCCTTTCCGAATCTCCGTGTCTCTTACTCTCTGTACGTTACTGAACCTTTGGTGTCTCCGGCGTCCGGCCCCAATTTGGGAGCAGATAGCGTGGGAGAGATGTCGACCATCGATGTCCCGACACCCCTGCCGTCCCCGGCCGCCGACGCGGACAGCCTCTGGAAGGCTATGCAAGGTAACGTACTTCCATTAATTGTCGTTTTGGTGACTTGGTGTCATGTTCTCAATGATTTCGGTCCGTTTGTGCTTCAAGGTTGGGGCACGGAGGAGAAGACCCTGGTGGAGATCCTCGGCCGGCGGACCGCCCCGCAGCGCGCCGAGATACGCCGGGCCTACGCCAGCATCTACAGGGAGTGTCTCCTCGACCGCTTCCGCTCCGAGCTCTCCAGCCACTTCAAGGTACTCGTTTCTCGCATCCACAACTTGTGAACAATATATCAATCGAAGCTTAGGATCGATGATGAACTATTAGTGATCGATCAATGACGATGTTTCTTGCATTTGTGCTCGTAATAATTATTTAAGAAAGCGATGGTCCTTCTGACGATGTACCCGGCGGAGAGGGACGCAAAGCTGGTGAGGGAAGCCCTGGGGAAGCGTGGCCATGATAGGGACGCGTGGGTGCTCATCGAAGCCTCCTGCGCCAACACGCCGGACCACCTCATTGCCGTCCGTCGCGCATACCACTCCCTCTTCGACTGTTCCCTGGAGGAGGACGTCGCCGCCTCCTCCGTGTTCCAACAACCTCTCAGGATGGTAGGTGACACCGTGACAGGAAAAAACATACACTCCTGTCATATTCAGAGCTGATTGGCGTGGTGCTGAATTGTTCCGATTCTTGCAGCTGCTGGTGAGCCTCGTGCGGTCATACTGCTGCGCGGAGGAAGGCGTGGACGTGGATCTCGCGAGCCTTGAGGCGACGCAGCTGGCGGATGCCATCTGGAGGAAGAAGCAGCCACACGACGCCGAGGTACTCCGGATCATGAGCACGAGGAGCAAGTCGCAGCTCCGAGCCACGTTCGAGTGCTACAAGAAAGAACATGGCAGCGACATCGAACAGGTTTAGTTTACTCACCAGCATTATCAGACGATTTTTTTTATAATGCATACTACTCGTACAAGCGAATGAACTCATTTTACATGATGCATCAAGCAACACAGCTAGCTTTGCAAAGTCTAACTGAACCGCTTGTTGTTGTTATTGTTGCTACCTGCCGCTGCAGGATATCAAGAACTCCAGCAGCCAGTTTGCAAGGATGCTCAAGATTGCTATCTGGTGCCTCACATCCCCTGAGAAGCACTTTGCAGAGGTAAAAGAAAGACCTCGTGACGACGCTGAAATGAACACACTCGTGCAAAATTAATAACACAAAATTTATATTCATCAGGTTATCAGATACTCTGTCCAAGGATTAGGAACGGATGAGGACGCACTCACCAGGGCAATCGTGTCATGGGCTGATATCGACATGAAGAACATCAAAGAAGAGTATAAGGTCAGATTTAAGACAACAGTGGCAGAGGATGTCATGGGCGATTGTTCCGGGTATTACAAGGATATCTTGCTAGCTCTGGTAGGGAGCGAAGACTGAAAGAATTTCTATTTGCAAAAGGGATGTGTAAAGTTGTCGGTGTTTGTGTCAAATAAAGGTCAAATGACTGTACTTGTATCATCTTGTGTTGGGGACATTGTTTTCTATGGTAACCTGCAACTTTGTTAGATGTGCAAACACCAAATAAGTCTCACTTTTCTCATCGAGACCTCTCTTCTCCATCTTATGCTACTAGGAAGGGTGGCGCGGCATGGTGTTGATTTTTAAGTATGTTTGTGTATGTATGGCTAGTTTCAGTGATGGCACGGACTGAGTATTTGCTAAGCGTGAGTGAAAATATAAAACAAAAGAACCCATTTTTATTGCATCTCATGAAATGGCCCATTGGGCTTGCTCGCTTGTTATCTCATTTAACGGGCCACGGCGATGGATTGAGCTGACTTATTGACTTTGATACACACATCGTTCTCCATTCTTTTTCGTTTTCTTTATCAGTCACATCTCTTAATGTTTGGCCTCTAATAGCCAAGAGAAATAGTAAGGGAGAAGAAAATAAGAGATGCAAACAGGAAGTGACTCGTGATGGAGGAGGGGGGATCTTCACCTTGACGGCAGAGACGACATAGCTGGAAACCTTCTGTCAATTCGTCTTTCAAGCAAGGGAGGAAGAAGGGTAGGAGGAAAGTTTTGGGAGGATACTTGGATAGGAAATGCACCTTTATCACACCATTACCTCTCGTTGTACAACATTGTTCAAAGAAAACAAGTGTTAGTACCGGATGTTATATCCCAGACTCCTCTAATTATAGTTTTTAGAAGAGTCTTAACTAGAAACAAATGGGCAAGATGGCTTTATTTGGTTCGTAGACTTAATTATGGACGTACAACTAACGGTGCAACCTGATAACTTTGTGTGGAAGCTCACAACCATAGGATCTGTTTCGGTCAAGTCCATGTATTTAGATTATGTGAATAACCACACTATATTCCTCTTTTAAGTACATTTGAAAATTGAAGGCACTAAAAGTAAAGATTTTTGTGGTTCTTACACAGAAAGCTTGAAAGGGCATGTATGCCCCCATGTGGGTTTTTGATAATTAATGGCAATTTCTATGGATTAATGTGTAAATTGAGTTTTACTTGTAGGTTTGTCCATTGACATCGCTTGGACCATGTGTTGGTTTCAAGGTTGAAAAGCAAGAAGCAATGTCCAAGGACTTTGTGCCTATTGGAATCAAGTAGAAAAATAAGATGATCAAGTGTATCTTGAAGAAGAAGATGGAGTTCATCATGGCTATCTTCAAGACATCATCAAGAAATGAAGGGCAAGCTCAAGGTGCTCCATCTCTAGAAGATATCATATTTGAAGCTTGCCATCCTCGGCGATCATGGAATGATGAAGACAAGTTCAAAGAAGAGGTTCCCCCATGGAGTATGGGGGAGCATTTCACAAGTCTTCATCAAGCAAGAGCAATCAAGAAATGCGATCCATCTTGAGAAGGACAAGAAGGTCTACATCAAGCTCAAGTGGAATTCTCAAGGCAAAGGTATGATCTTAATAGGTTTTATATTTTACCGGTCTCTTATAGTGTTGGGAGACTGGGTTTAGGATAGATAGATGTACTATCAAGAGGGGCTCTCGAGTGGGTGACTCGATCGCATCTTTTGGAGAGAGCTCAAACCTTTGCATTCTAGCATCATATTTCTTGGTTGTTTTTGGATCTTGTCCATATTAGGATCTAGAGCTTGTGGTTATAATCAAAACAAGCTCTAGTTCATCAAAAACAGATTTCCCTTGCATATCTTATAGTGTTTTTTATCTTGTGGGTTTTCCGGCTCCACACCTTGGGAGATATCTCACATATATGTTCATGGTATTTTATCCCTTGGTGATATCCATGTGAGGATTATACACGTCGTTATCTTTCCAATAAAATTGGTTTCATCTCGTTTGGAGTTCGGATGCAAAAGTTATTATAGTTTTGGTCCTGAAGTTTTCCCTGACCGGTAGTTCCGGCGAGCCACCGGTAGTACCACTAGGGCATTCTGCCGCCAGTAGTACCGGTAGAAGTACCGGAGCCACTTCCTCTCCTCCTAGGTGCGGTTCAGTTACCTCTCTGTTTTGTGTATTCTATTTGCTAGAAGTTCGATTGGAAGTAGAGGAGGTAGTACCATCTGTGGTCGGGTAGTACCATCTGTGGTCGGAAGTACCGCTCAAGCGTAATAGCCGCCGGTAGTACCGCTTGTTTTTTGTCTCCCTTTCCGGTCATCCTGGTTTCTATTCAGTAAACTCTCTATTTTGATGATTGCTATTTGGCGGAATCTTGGGTGGTAGTACCATCCCAAGCAGTAGTACCGGTGAACCGCCGGTAGTACCAGCCAGGCTAGCTTTTCTGTCTATCGCCTCACTGTTTTCTGACCGTTGAAAGGGTGTAATAAGAAGATCCGAGAGCCCTTTCAAAGGTGCTCCTCTTCCCCTTCATAGGACGAGCTTTTTCTTGGTTCTTGCCCTTCTCTCTCTCCTCAATTGTGGACCTTGAAGAGCTTGCCCTCTCCCCTTTCCCCTCCTATGATTTTTGCATCTTTTTGAGGGTTTTGAGAGAGGATATCTAGATCTACAACCCCACCAAACCAAATCCCTTCTTTGTGAAGGAATCATTGGGATCTAGATCTTGGAAAGTTTTGTGTTCTCCTCTTATGTTCTTCCTCTCTTATTTCCCCAATAGCTTTTGTAGATTTGGTGGAATTTGAGAGTGAAGGACTTACCTCTTGCATTTGGTGCATAGGTTTGAGTTCTCCTCAGAGATCGGCGAGTTCAAGCTCTTGGGCTTGTTACTCTTGGGTTCTTGGACCCTAGACGGTTGTGTGGAGTTGTGTTGAATTCTTGGGGTCTCCAATTGAGCTTGGAGATTGCTCAAGCTTGTTGGCATGTTATGGCATTGTTCCTGTGGCCTCCAATTGAGTTGTGCAGATTCCTCAAGCTTGTGACCTTTTGTGGATTTTCTCTTGGGAGCCTCCAATTAAGTGTCCCATAGTGGATCGTGAGTAGGCCTTTGTCGCGAGCTCACGGGAGAATAGGGTTAGTGTCAACACCCAGATTTTTAATCTAAGATGTCTATTATGCCATACCTCGCAATATCAGGATTACCATTTTTGCGAGACATAACATAATTGGTACCACAGTACATCATCCATTACAAACCATAATAAAGGTCTTACAAATAAAGGATCTCATGATCCAGTCTTAATACAAATCAAGCAGCGGAAATTAAACATAGTCGGGACTCCATCTTCAGAGTCATAGGTAATGCTGGCGATGGGAGATGATCCTAGTTGTCGTAGACTTCCTGTTGTCCCTAGTCCTGGTAGTCCTGCTCATAGTCTGACCACGGGAATAGCCAGAGACAAAGTCATGAGTACTCTTTAAGTACTCGTAAACTATCACTAACAAGTAAGGTAGTTCTAGTAGGAATCTTAAGCTCTAGGTTTATTTGCAAAAAGCCAGGTTTATCTTAAGCTGAGTTTAGAAGTAAAGAAAGCTAAGTTAATGTTCTACATCACTTTAAGTGGAAACCTAGTTTTCATGTTCACAACTCTGTTGTGGTCAAGTCAAAGTCATAGTTCAATTCATAAGTCATTTTGAAAACATCTGACGACGAAACAGTATGGCCACTCCAACTGCCCATGACCACAGACGCGGCTATTCGAATAGTTTGACACTCTGCATAGGTGGTACACTTTCACCACAAAATTCTATACATTCGTCAGGGATAACCCTGAATCATCATACTTAGTATGCGGATAATCAATCATAGCCCTTCAATTACACACTCTAGTATAGACACCTCCCCTATGAGCTTGGCCTCCTAGCCATGGCCATTTACCATCCTGGGCACTGCATAGGTGGACATTCATCATGAGGTAGCCTCAGCTCAATCTCTTCCGCAAGGGAACCCATACTAAGGCATATAAACTTCCGGCTAAGACCTACCCAATTCAGGTATTATGGTTGTACGGTAAAAATTGGAATGGTATCGCATCCGAACCCAACCATTAGTTTTTAGTAAAGGGCTAAGGCTCATGCCTCAACATTTTCATCATTAAATCCTTGTGTTTCTCAACACATGTCAAAACATTTCAATAGAATGAATCATCATTCCAAGGTTTTCATAATCATTTTTACCAAGTATTCCCATCTAAAGTGATCAACTTTTATGCTTAGCACTAGCCACTAAGGTTGAGGGTATTCACTAATGAGGGGTGTTAATCTCCAATCTCATGACATGGAATGACATCTAAGTATAACTACTTAGGCCTAGTTTTATACTCTTTATGGTATCTATCCTATTTTTCCAAGACTCACTAAGCACTAACTAAAAGTAAAGAACTTTAGTAAAAGTAAAAGAATAAAGCTTGCAAGTAAAACTTGGGATGGGTATAATCAAGGTTGCATAATCAAAGCATGCCTAATGCATCTTGCATAGGTTATGAAATTGGCAAGTGTTAACTTGCATATGTTACTTGTAGTGTTAGGCTTGCAAGTAATAGCTTGCGTTGGTTGGTGCAGTGGTTGAAGTTTTCTTCTTCTTCTTGGTAGTACTCCTCCTCCTCGTATCCCGGGTCGGTACTATCGTCTATAAATAAATACGAAGTACACAATCACCAAACAATACTTAACCACTTCTATTTAGCACATTAAGTCTCACATGTTGGGGATATACTTTCCGGGTATCCTCACAGATCCTCACTGACCACGGTGGCCCACTTCGGGTTAGAGCTTTGCTTCACGGGCGACCCAGTTAGGGAGAGAAGACGGAGTCCAATCCGACTACGGGAAGGCCCAGAAGACTTACCGACTTAGGCCCATAATGTTACTTGTAGTTCAAGATATACTCTGTAACCAACTCTTAGTCGTAGCCGGATTGATCTCTCCTGTAAACCCTAGGCCGGATATCTATATAAGCCGTCCTAGGTAGAGCCTTTAGGGAAACCCAATACTTTAGATCCTCAACTCGCACATGCGAAACCCTTGTAACCCATATTCCGGCTCTGCCGTATTACTGGATTGCTAGCAGGAGTAGGGTCCGTCCAAAGCCGGCGGATTCGAACCTGGGTAAACTTGTGTGCTCACCGTCCCGGAACACCGTACGTCTCACACCCCTCTCTCCCGCACACCTCGAGGACCCCCTCATGGCGTACTTGTCCTCAAACCGACGACAGTTGGCGCCCACCGTGGGGCAAGTGAGCTTCGGATCTGCGTTCCGAGTAGAAACTGCAAGAATCGGAATCGGCGAGACCATCGCCGTCGGTCGCATCCTCTACACCAGCGACGTCCCTCTCATCGTTCTCGACGAGACTTGGATTCCGGCTAGGGAGGCCGTGACTGCCTATACAATCATGTCTTTCGGCGAGATCGATGTTTACATCGGTTTCGCTGAACCTGCCCAACCCACCCCAGCGGTGATGATAGAGGTGGAAGAATTTTCTGGGTCCCCTTTGTCCGCGGAGGCGGCAGAGTTCCGGATCTCAGATAACCCTAATCCCACCCAGCCCGCACCAGTTGCGGAGATAGTGGAGAAATCCGAGCCTGAAGAAGACCTCACAGTCCAAGTCGAATCTGGAGTGGATCTCCCTAGAGAAGCCGGATCCCAGATCGACCCACCCGTGGAAGTCGAAATCCAGGAGGAGCACATTAACAACACGGATTCCGACTCTGACGATGTCGGGACAGACAGGCCTTTCCTCAGGTACACACTAAGATGTATGATACTACAAGGCGCTAGGTGTAGAAGCAATCCTCGAAACCATTAAAAGTTTCGATATGGCTGATCGCGAAAGCCGCAGGTACCTCAGGAAGCATGCATCACACTTCGTCGGATATGTTGGATCCGGACCCGGCTCTGCCGATGCTGGAAACACCGACTCGGTGCTGGAGGCAATTGGAACAAACGCCGATGTTCCCGCATCCTCGGATGAGTCAATGACGTCGGCAGATTTCCAAAAGTTCTCCGTGGAATATGACGAGGAGTACAACTCCAAAGCTGCAGAAGATGGAGAAGCCATGGATGAAGGATCCAGGGAACACCCTCCCAAAGCGCAGGATGATATGGAAGTCGGAGACAATCCCGAACTCCAGATGTCCGAAAGTACCGATCAGAGCTTGACTCCGGGAAACGGACCCAAAGTCGTCTTTGCTACCGGCGCTGCCAAGCAGGCAAAGAAGAAGAACAAGAAGAACAAGACCCCGGCAAAAGACCCTCTGACAGAGGAGGTGATTGCCGAGGAATACGAGGAAGACTCGGATGGAGCACTTATCCCAGACGAGCCGAGAAAAGAAGCATCGGTGGATGGACACGTGATTACTGAAGGTGCGTGTAAACTCATCGATGCCGCATTAACCACACTTATCCCTACAGCTGCAGAACTTACTGCAGATGAGCTGGACGAAAGGGCCCAGGCCCTAGAAGCGCGTCGTCAACAACTCCTTGATGAGGCCAAAAACAACGAGGTGGAGAAGAAGCACACAGATCCGGCATGGGCTGGCGTAAGATCCCATTATGTTCGGGCGCAGTATCATAACCCCGAACGACAGGAAGACAATTATTCAAGAACCGGATCGTCAGGACAACACCCCAGAACTACACATAACTGGAGCAACGTCGCTCCAGTAGTAGAAAAAGACGCGATCGCTGCACTGATTCCGAGGAATCCTCTCCGAAAAGGAGAAGATAAAGAGAAACGTCGAGAGGAGGATCGTCAGAAAATGCCACCTCCTAGACATGAAAACCGTCTAACTGAGCCTTACCATGGTGGGAACGACGGACGAAGGAACGACAGAAACCACGCTGGCACAAACCGGCAGGGGGCTCGTCATAGTCAAGAACCTCCCCGGAACCGGAATAATGACGCTCCGGACGGAGGCCGGAAATCAGCTGGAAACAACCCAGCTGCACCACCCTCTCCACGACACAGTTATCACAACGGCCCCCAAGGGGGTCAAGGAGGACGATAGGGCGGAGGAGGTGGTGGCAGAAGCCGAAGTCTGGCTCCAAGGCACCGCAGCCACAACCGATATTCGGGACGATCCCTATCCCCGAACGACGCAAGGCACATGATCAACTCCAACATAGAGGCTCGGCGCTACGAAAACGATGACGTGTACGTGGGCCCAAAGTGCTTCGGACCACGCATCAGAGCTACAAAATTCCCGGAAGGATTTGCTATCTCAAGACATATTCAAGCCTACGACGACATTGCTCGGCCAGACATCTGGTTACAGGACTTCTTCCAAGCTTGCTGCATCGCCAAAGGCGGAAACAGCCTGGTCGCAACCCGATATCTCCCACTTATGTTGCGGAAGACGGCACGATCATGGCTCAATGAACTTCCGGCGAACACCATCCACAACTGGTATGATTTACAAAGTGCTTTCTTTTGGAATTTCGAAGGCACATATCGGAGGCCCTATACGGTTGGAGACCTACAACGTTGCACCTAGAAAGCCGGAGAAACTTGCCGAGATTATCTCGGACGATGGATTGACACCAAGAACTCCTGCGAGGGAGTAAATGACCAAACTACGATTGAAGCTTTCATTTCAGGTCTCCCAATTGGTTTACTGCGCCATCACTTGAAGTGTGACAAGGTTACTGATCTGGGAGAGATGATAGAAACAGCGAGCAAGTATGCAGATGCTGACGATGATGCAGAGGGATTACTCAATGTCCTGGCTGTACCTCAGTCAGCAAAGACAAAGCAACAGGCTCAGAAGCGCAAAAACACCTTGGAAGAAAAACCCAACGCGGAGATGGCAGTAGTCACTACTGTTTCCGGGTCTGGAGGACGAGGAGGGCGCGGCGGAGGCCGCGGGCGTGGCCGTGGGACATCAAGGGTCCAAGGTAGAGGAGAGCAACAACCAGGTAAAACCTACACTTGGGCCGACATTGCCAATAACCCATGTGTGCATCACTTGGACGCCAATGGGGGCTCGTCCCACACCAACGCTGAATGTCGTTTTAACGATGACATCAAGAGAGATGATACCGCGGGCTACAAAGCTAAGCGGAAGAAGGGAAAGAAAAATCCCAAAAAAGACAAAGAGACCAAGGAAGATTCCGACATGGAGGAAGCCAACGCTTCAAATCCCAAGTCGGAAGGGAAGAAAACTTTTCCTACCAAGAAGGACACTTACGTCACCTTCCTCGGATCTCAACCAGCAAAGGTTAAGAAAGCAGTTCTCCACGAGCTCAACGCAATAGTTCCGGCTATCCCTCAGTATCTGGACTGGTCGGAAGTGGCAATAACGTTTGACCGCGCTGATCATCCGCCTAAACTACACAGGCGAGGAAAATACGCCTTAATCGTCAATCCACTTATTGACGGTTATGGTTTCTCCAAGACCCTCATGGACGGTGGTAGCAGCATCAATATTCTCTATGTAGAAACGCTACGTCGGATGAAGATCTCGGAAACACAGCTCAACCATAGCTCTGTGATTTTTCACAGAGTTGTCCCAGGAAGACAAGCTAACTCCCTGGGAGAGATCACTTTAGATGTTACTTTTGGAACACCAAAAAATTATCGAACGGAGGCACTTTCCTTCGAAGTGGTCCCGTTCAAGAGCGCATACCACGCTATATTCGGACGTCTGGCTTACTGGGCTTTTATGGCTCGTCCGTGTTACATTTACAATATGATGAAAATTCCAGGTCCCAACGGCGTGATCACTATCAGGGGAGACCCGAAGAAAGCGCGAGAGTGCGAGGATGGAAATGCCGCCTTTGCTGAAGCCGTGCTGCACGCCCAGGAGTACCAGGAGATCAAGAAGAGCATAGATCCGTCCGAGATGCCCGCAACGAAGAAGGAGGTGACAAAGCCAAATCCGGAGTTCAAGGCATTAGAAGAGACGAAGACGACGCCATTGAAGGATGATGACCCCTCCAAGGTGACCCAGATAGGCGCAGGCCTAAGTAGCGCATAGGAAAGCGCGCTCATCAAGTTCCTCCAAGCAAATCAAGATATCTTCGCATGGCAGCCATCTGACATGACCGGAGTACCTAGGGAACTTGCCGAGAACTCTCTAAATGTAAAGCTGAACGCTAAACCCGTCAAACAATCCTTACGACGGTTTGGTGATGAAAAGCGTAAGGCAATAGCTAAGGAACTAGAGCGGCTCGAGTTAGCCGGATTCATAGAAGAGGTCATCCATACTGATTGGTCGGCCAACCCTGTAATGGTCCCTAAAAAGGACACCACTGATTTAAGGATGTGTGTTGATTATACTGCCTTGAACAAGGCTTGTCCAAAAGATCTGTTCGCTCTGCCTAGAATTGATCAAGTTATCGATTCTACGGCAGGCTCGGAACTCCTCTGTTTTCTCGACGCATATTCCGGTTATCATCCAATCCGGATGAAGGAATCTGACAAAATCAAGACTTCATTCATAACCCCTTTCGGAACCTTCTGTTATGTTACGATGCCCTTTGGGCTGAAGAACGCAGGAGCTACGTACCAACGCACGATGCAACGTTGCCTCCATGATCAACTCAGACGCAATGTACATGCATACGTGGATGATATCGCGGTCATGTCCAAAAAGAAGGAAACATTGATTTATGACTTAGAGGAGACGTTCGCCAATTTACGAAAATAGAACATCATGCTTAACCCGAAGAAATGCTTCTTTGGAATACCAGCCTGAAAATTGTTAGGTTTTATCGTGTCTCAACGAGGCATAGAGGTGAACCGTGACAAGATCAAGGCTATTCTCAATATTTCCAGGCCAACTCGCCTGAAGGACGTACAAAGATTAACTGGTTGCATTGCTGCGGTCAGTCGATTTGTAAGCCGGCTTGGTGAAAGAGCCGCACCATTATACAAGCTCCTGAAGAAAACCAAGGATTTTGTCTAGACTGACGAAGCTGAAGCTGCACTACAAGACCTGAAGAAAGTACTCTCATCTGCTCCTATCCTTGCGGCGCCGGAACCTCAGGAACCGATGTTGCTTTACATTGCTGCGACAAATAGGGTTGTCAGTATAGTTATGGTGGTGGAGAGACCAGAAGAAAATCAGGAGCACCTGGTGCAGCGTCCGACATACTTTGTCAGCGAGGTCCTGATAGAATCAAAACAGCGATATCCGCACTATCAAAAGTTGGCTTACAGTGTTTTTCTGGCATCTCGTAAGTTACGACACTATTTTCAGGAGCACCCAATTATCGTGGTGAGCAATGCTCCCATGAGGGATATAATCAACAATAGCGATGCCACAGGACGCGTCGCCAAATGGGGCATAGAGCTTGCAGCTTTCGATATTGAGTACAAACCCCGGACAACAATCAAATCCCAGATCCTTGCCGACTTGTCGCTGATTGGACAGAGACCAAGGAGAACATGGTCCTCCCTGAGTCGGAATATTGGAACCTCTTTTTCGATGGGTCCAAGGCCCGAGGGGGCTCGGGGGCTGGCGTAGTGCTCAAATCACCCCAAGGAGATAAACTTTTATACGTATTGCAGATCCACTTCACAGCGACAAACAACATTGCCGAGTATGAAGCACTGCTGCATGGAATCTGGATTGCTAAGGATATTGGCATCTGACGTTTGATGTGTTACGGAGATTCGGATCTTGTTGCTCAGCAAGTCTTGGATATTTGTAATGCAAATAAGCACATGACAGCGTATAAAGCTGTCGTGGATGATCTATCTAAATCGTTCGAGGGGTTTGAAGTTCAACACATCCCTCAAGCAGAAAACGAGGAAGCAGATGCACTATCTCGAATAGGCTCTGCGCGGAAAGAGGTTCCATATGGCGCATTTTTAGAGCACCTCAAAGTTCCCTCGATAAAGGGAGTAGATGAGGAATATCCGACCAAATCCGACTCACCTTTAATAGTAGTTCTGGCTGTAATTCCCAGCTGGACTCAACCCTACCTTGATTACTTGGTAGATGGCAAATTACCCGAAGACGAGGTGCTAAGCCGACAGATTATCTAACGAGCAAAAGCCTATACTATTGTTAAAGACGAGCTCCATAAACGGAGTGTTTCTGGGGTTTTTCAGCGCTGTGTATCTCCGGAAGAAGGAGTGGGAATCTTAAGAGAAATCCACGAAGGCGAGTGTGGTCACCACGCTGCAGCCAAATCTTTAGTGGCAAAAGCTTTTCGACATGGTTTTTTCTGGCTTACAGCTCAGGCAGATGCCGAACGATTAGTCAAGACATGCAAAGGCTGCCAAAAGTACGCTAAGCAAGCTCATGTTCCGGCTGATCAGCTGCGAACAATACCTATAACATGGCCTTTTGCGGTCTGGGGCTTGAAATGGTAGGACCTTTTAAACGAGCCCCAAGTGGATTTACTCACCTCTTAGTGATGGTGGATAAATTCACGAAATGGATCGAGGCTAAACCTGTCACTAGTTGTGATGGAGCAACAGCCAAAAGATTTGTCGAGAATGTTATAATCCGGTATGGTTATCCGCATAGCATTATCACGGACAACGGGAGTAACTTTTCCATGGGAGAGTTGGCTGAATTCTGCGACGAGCAAAATATCCGGCTTGACATTGCGTCAGTCGCACATCCACGGGCTAACAGATAAGTCAAAAGAGCAAATGGTTTAATTCTACAAGGCTTGAAACCAAGACTCGAAGCACCACTGAGACGTGCTGCGGGGGCTTGGGCAGAGGAACTACCCTCTGCAATTTGGAGCTTGCGAACAACTCCGAACAGGTCAACAGGATATACACCTTTTTTCTTGGTCTATGGCGCAGAAGCAGTTCTTTCCTAGTGATTTGATTCATACTTCTCCTAGAGTGGCCGCGTATATCGAAGAGGATGCCGAGATTTCTCGACAAAATGATCTCGACTTAGTCGAAGAAGTTCGCGTCGTTGCTGAAATGAGATCTACAATATCAGCAGAAGTTACGCAAGTATCATAGCCAGAGAGTCCGAACTAGATCTTTCAATAAAGGTGATTTGGTTCTCCGGCTTGTGCAACAAAGAAAGCACAAACTTTCCCTAATATGGGAAGGGCCTTTTTTAGTTAGTCGAGTATTGCACAATGGGTCGTACTACTTAACTGACATGAGGCCAGTCAAAGAAATGCCTGCTACTAAGAAGAGAAAGAGAGCTGGAGGCAGTACAAATCCGGATGAGTTAGACAGACCGTGGAATATTGCTCAGCTACGTCCCTTTTATTCTTAGTTTTATCTTTTTTTGTAATCATACATATGTACATGCTCTGTGATAAATAAAAGTTTTGGTTACCTCAAAGTTTTCCTGAGAAGTTTTTACCATCTTATTTCCTAATGATCATGTCATAGTCGAAAATCCCAGAATGCTTGAAAGTACTTTATGCTCATGTTCATTCTGGTTTAGATTTCCGATTCTAAAACTGCTACCTTCGGGTATAACTCTGAAAAATTCTAGTCTTTACTTGGGTTATTTGTCTGATTGCTGGATGCGGCTATCTTCCGAGTAGTGAATTGTTGGTACTGGAAGCCGGCTTTGTTTCCGAGTTTAAACCGGTTTAGCAATTGAGCTCCGTTGCTCGGCAAAGTTTCTGGCTAAAGGTTTAGCCGGCTCACGAAAGGGACGAGGTGGAAAGCCAGATAAACGATAAGTAGAGGCGGAAAGTTCTAAGTGCTTATGCAAACATTTTAGGCACACAAATAATCTAAGACAAAAGTGCTGAATAGATAAAAAAACTTAGCACTAGCAAAAGTCATAGTACTTAATATTTACAATTGCATCAGGTTTTTTCTGGAATAATACATAGTTTTCTGGTCTATGATGCAGGAGGAGATGAAGGATCTGTCGGCTCGCTGGCTACTCCGCCTTGATATCTTGCCGAGATGTCCGGATCCGAGGTGGTCCGTTCATCGTCGGAAACTTCTTCGGCGTCTTCTGGAGGAGGTGGCGGAGTATCCACGCGATTGAAGAACGGCGTCTCATAGCTGGTCAGATCAGCTACGTGGCACCCATATCCGGCGTAGGAGTGCATGATGGCTTGAAGGTCTTGCTCCTGGCTGTCTTCGTCTACTTTGCAGTACCCTCTGGTCACTTGCCATATCTCCATGTTCCCATGGTGGCTCATGACCATGGTGAGAGCGTTCTGCGCAGCAGTCCGCGCGTAGGACATGTTCTAGTCCCGAACAAGCTGCGGCATCTCCTTGGCCTTCTCCCGCACCTGGAAGTCCGACATGCTTGGCATGTCCGGAATCCTGAGAGACTCGCCAATGTCCTCAAGGGACTGGTGGTAGTCATGAAGAAGATCACCGACTTGGGTAAGCCGGTGAGTGCGGGGTTCGGACGAGGAGGAGTCCGTCAAGTTCAGAGGACCTATACACAAAACAAGGATAAGAAAAAAACCGACATTGATGAAAGTCGAAGAAATGATAAGTCAGATAGATGGAACATACCAAGAATGACGTCGTCAATCTTGGCTTTCTCCTCCCGGAGACTCTGGAGTTCAGCCCGGAGCGCCTGGGAGATATCCTTCTCTCTGCCAACCTCATTCTTGAGGTCCGAGATAACCTTATCTTGAGCGGCAATCTTGAGATCGCGCTCTTCAGTGGCCATGGAGGAGGACTCGAGGACTTGAGCTATGCTCCTTTTATGATCCGCCTTGAGCTTATCCAGCTCTTGGCAAAGTCCCTTATTCTCCACCACTAAGGTTTTGAGGTTCTCGGCCTCTTCAATCATAGCGATGGATTGTTTCACCAACGCTGTAAGACAAAAAGAACAAAAGTTCAAAAAAAATCGACATTGAAAAAAGTAAAAGACAAGGTTTGAATCTTGAAATGTTTACCTTCGGCTTCATCCTTGGCTAACTTGAGCTCAGAATTTTTAAGCCGGAGAGCTTTGATTTCTCTCCGCTTATCACATACATGTTTTAACAATTCCTGGTTATAGGAATACACTTTCTATAAGTCAGAATACCCAAAGCTAGAAAGCTACTTAAGACTCGGGCTAATAATTTTTGCTAAATATCAGCACGAGCCTTGGGGGCTACACTAGTTCGTTCTTTGGCATCCTAATGAAAGCATAAACCCGGATTTCTGTATCCTACTTCATGCTTGGGGGCTAGAGGATATGATATAACATAAGGTAAAAAACAAGAGTTGGAATTCCGACTTACATATTGCTCGCGGGTGAGTTTGTCTAACCCCGCGTTCACCTCAGCTGCCACCTTCTCGGCGAGAGTAAGAGGAATTACTGGAGCTGTTGGAAGCTCGCCAGTCCTGATCCTCTCGTCGCGAAGGCGGACTTGAGCGAGAAGATCAGAGAACTTGACGTCCTCTGCTTCTTGCGCTTTCTCTTCGGGAGATAGATGGCTTTTGTCCAGGACTTGTCTGGCCAGCCGCTGGATCTCCTCTGCAGATTTCCGGGATAAGCCAAATTTGGCAAGTCCGGGGTTGCTGAGGAGGTTGTTGGTGAAGACTTCAGCCGATGGATCATTACCCAAAGAGGTTTAACCCTTATCTTGAGCTGACGCACCCATGGTGACGTCAGTATGCGATCCAAGGATCACAGGCGCCGTTGGAGGAGCCGGATCTTCTGCAACAGCCGAAGACGGAATAATCGCCGGTGTTGCAGAAGGTTGAGGGGCAGGAGTCGGAGGAGCCGTGGCAGGGGAAGCTATGGTAAGCTTCGTCTGTCGCAGGGGCTTTGCAGGAATCCCCTTCCCCTTACCCTTGATGAGAGGCTTTGCTATGAGAATGTAGTAAAGTCGGAAACATTACATCTTAGAAAGAAATTCGAGAAAGGTACAAAGGCGGAAATTGTGAATGAAAGTTACCTCTTCACAACGGGCACTTCCTTTGTGCCTACTGCCACTGTCGGAGCTTTGCGCTTCTTGAGCGCAAGGTCCGGCAATGGGACCACTTCAGTCTCCTGAGAAAACTCAGGAGGATATCCTTCGAGTGGAGCAAGCTCCGACTCGGGGAGATCAGCAAGCTGAAAACAAGAAAACATATCAACATTTCAGTATATGACTTAAAAAATTGAAACACGTAAAAGGTGTACTGATGGAAGCTTACCGCTACCACGGGGTTTTCCGCCGTGTGCATGTCCAGAGAAATCTCCGGAATTTTCCTCTCGATCCGCTCCTTGATCAGCCATTTGACATGGCTTATGTAACCTTGGATGGTATAGGCTTTGGGGCTGATGCGGAGAGAGTCTTTTTTGGAAGACGTGATGGAGTGCATCAGTCTATCCCCATGGTACTGAAGAGGCTGGATCCGACGTGAGACCCAGCACTGGACTAAGTCGGATCCTCTCAGACCCTTGTGCTTGATAAGATATTAGATCCTCCTCTTAGCGAGGATCAGATCGTCGGTGAGAGCTGGAGCGGCCTCATCCCAGGAAGGCTGGGCTGTGGCGGCTCCGTCGACAAAAGCCGGCAAAGCAGTAGCTTTGCCAGGAGCCGGAATATCCCTATGATAGAAAAAAGTGGCTGGCCATTGTTTGACCGAGTCACTGGCAGAAATTTTGGGATATGCCCAGTCTCGTCTAACAGAAAAACTAATAGTACCGGTGATATAAGGAACACCGGCAGTAATGGAATTTCTCCGGACATGGAAATAATACCAGAAAAGAAGCAAACTCGGCCTAATGCCGAGAAAGCCCTCACAAAGCGCGACATATGCGCTCATCTCTAGAATAGAATTGGGAGGAAGATTATGGAGTTGAACTCCATAGTGGTCAATCACCTCGGAGAAGAACTCCGAGGGAGGAAAGGACAAACCTCGGTCCAGATGGGTGCCGAAGTGGACGCGCTCGCCCTCGCGTGGATTGGGGACGGTTTCGCCGAAACCGCTCCGCCAGTCGCCGACGGCGAGAAGCCCCTCCTTCTCCATGTTTTTGAGGCCGTCGTCGTCGAGGGCGCAGGGGATCCAGATTCCCCGGAAGCTCTCTTTCTCCGCAGCTGCTTCTGCGGACACCGCCGCCGCCGCTAGAGAAGAAGAAGAAGATGAAGCCATTTTTCTCTCCAGTGGAAAAGGGTGACCTTAAAGTGGCGGCGCTAGAAGCTCTGTGGGAGGAGGACGAAAAGGCTCTGGGCACGCTGGAGGATTGAGAAGAAAGAAACGGCGAAGGGCTGGTGGAGAGGAGAAGAAGGAATCTAAACCCCTTATATCCACCTACCTGCGCCAAGATTCGTGCAAACGCTACAGTTTAATTGCCACGCGTTGTGGAAAGAACTGGGAAGGGCCCGCGCGATGATTGCGTCGCCTTGATCTCCACGCACACATTGAAACGGCGCCTTGGTTCCGCGAACCGTGGACCCACCAACGGTCGTGCTGACGGAACATCTCTCAGATGACGTGACTGGACCATGCTTGTGTCAGGTGGCATTAGAGACCAAGTTCCGGCTTAGTTTAAAAGCGAGCTGGAAAATTAGAGTAACTAATTGAAAGGTCCGACTTACTTTTAAGACCCAGATCATATTTTTTGTTGTGAAGTTTCAGGAACCCTTCAAGATTCTGCAAGCCGAAGATCAAGCTAGACTTACTGTTGGGGATATACTTTCCGGGTATCCTCACAGATCCTCACTGACCAGGGTGGCCCACTTCGGGTTAAAGCTTTGCTTCACGGGCGGCCCAGTTAGGGAGAGAAGACGGAGTTCAGTCCGGCTACGAGAAGGCCCAGAAGACTTACCGACTTAGGCTCATAATGTTACTTGTAGTTCAAGATATACTCTGTAACCAACTCTTAGTCGTAGCCGGATTGATCTCTCCTGTAAACCCTAGGCCGGATATCTATATAAGCCGTCCTAGGGAGAGCCTTTAGGGCAACCCAATACTTTAGATCCTCAACTCGCATAGGCGAAACCCTTGTAACCCATATTCCGGCTCTGCCGTATTACTGGATTGCTAGCAGGAGTAGGGTCCGTCCAAAGCCGACGGATTCGAACCTGGGTAACTCGTGTGCTCACCATCCCGGAACACCGCACGTCTCACACCCCTCTCTCCCGCACGCCTCGGGGACCCCCTCATGGCGTACTTGTCCTCAAACCGACGACATCACACTTGATGATATAGCATCATCACAATCATCAAATAAAATAAAGGCTTAATTTTATTTATCTTATTTTAGAAAAGTAATTTCTACTCATTGAAAGTACTTAAGATTTAATATTCTCCAATTAAAATATGGTATCATATTGACACATGTCATCACCACTTATTCTAATACTTGGGAATGTGATTTAAAGTTTTGGTCATATTTTATAAAGTTTAAGATTATCATTTAATAGAATTAAAGTGACTAGAAATGCCTATATAGCATTCCTTCGGTACTAGTCCAAAGTCACTGCTTGTAAACCTAAATATTTTTACATATTCAGATAGATCTCGTCAAATGTGATTTTTGAGAGTTGGAATTAACTCAAAAGCATTTATGGTTGATTTTTAAAAAAATGTTTGAAGTTGGAAAAGTCTCTGTCTTGTTATTTTTACTATATGTGATCTCTAACTCCAAATGATTTGAATCCAATGGGCTTAGATAATTTAAATATCTTTCTAACAAAATTGGAATCGTGCAATTTAGATTAGTGAATCCCTTTGAATTGAATTTTGAATCTACTAACAGAATGTGGTTTTAAATAAATTGGAAAATACTTATTTAAATCTTCAGGCCTGCGCGGGAAACTAACTGGGCTGGCCCAATCTGCACAGCGCGGCGCAGCGGGCTACTGACAGGGGGTCCCACTAGTCAGCGACTCAATCATTCCGAAACGGTATCGTGCATTCTAGGCCCTACGATTAGAAAGCGATCCAACAGCTGAGGTTCATCATCGACGACGAACGGCTCCGACGAGGTCTAAACCCTAACGCAGCGGTGGGGGTTGTGTGAGGCTCACCTAGGCTCCATCTAGGGTCGACGATGGGGGCGAACGACGTTGTCGATGACGGCGGTTCGAACGGTGGTCGCGACAGCTCCTGAGGTGGCTCCAATCGACGACGCCCTTCTCCTTCTGTAGCGGCAGGCTCCGGCCAAATTCCGGCGAAGCGGTGCTCGCCTTGCTCCGGGGAGAAGTGTGGGAGGGTCTGTGAGGAGTGGGGAGTGTGTTGGTGTGGAGAATGGAGGCGAAGAGGGCCTCTATTTATACACCGACGAGGGGACCGAGCGGGATGGGCTAGCGTCTCCGGCGAGTGCGGTACAACGTGCTATCGGCGTGGCTATGGGTAGGGGGCGGTGCGGTGTTCCCTGGCGGTCTTCACAGGCGTAATGGCACAACACGGGGCGGCGTGGAACGGTCGGGCGCGTGCGATGCTCTGCGTGGGAGTGGCGGCATTCAAGACGACGCATAGTGGCTACGGGTCGCGCGGTGGCGAACAGGCATGTCTGGGAGGTAGCTAGGGTCATGGTGAGGGTGTGTACACGCGGAGAGGTCGAGGCACGGCGTGCACGCGCTAGTCGGCTGCGTTGCTCCGACGCGCTCTCGGCATGGCGCAGAAAAAATGAGCGGGTTGTTTTGGGTGGTCCACGACTCGCCTACGGTCGAGGGTTGGACAGGGAGTGGCATTGTACGGTCGCCTGTCTTCTGGTCGTCGTGGAAGAGGGCGGCATGGTCTGTGGCAAGCTGTCCATGGTCGGCTGGCACGACAAGTTTCGGGCGGAGCGGTACTGGCGCAACAACAAAGAAGGGGTGTGTGTCTTGCGCTGCTAGATGCTGGGGGAGACAGGGGAGTGAAATGGGGGCAAATGGTCGATTGATCACTGCTCAAAATAGTGTAGTTAGGCAGGGTTTAATCTGTGTCTACCAGGTGTTCGACTAAATGGCCGCATGAACTTAAGTTTGAAATTTTTGAATGAAATTTGGTGAGTGTTTCAATCTTATGCTTGAGTGTCTAGGGTTGCTTGGAAAGTCAAGGTGGATTGATTTGAGTGGTTTTTGCAAAATGGTGATCTTAGTACATACACTTGATTCATTTTTGAATTATCCTTTAAACAGATTTGAAAATAGTTTCTGTAGGTTTGTAAAGTGGGCTTGGATTCACTTTTACTTGGTCTAGCAAAGGGTGGAAAGAAATGGAAAAGTTTCTATTAGAAATTCTTTACTAGGAACACTCAAAATGGCCTAGTGGTTAATTTTGGTCAAAATGACCATTTGATCATATGGTTCTTATTTGAATTTCTTTTCTTTTTATTTTATTTGTAATTGGACTAGATGATGTAGTATTCATCTTTAAACCATTTCTTATCATTTGTAGCAAACAAACATGGCAATTGCACTCAATCCTATATGAAAATGCAAATCACACATACGCTCATATTCAAATAATAATAAAAGTTTTTGCTAACCCTAAACTTGGGTGATTAGAACTTGATAATCTTGATTAATATTTTTGGTGTGTTACAAACCTTCCCTCCTTAAAAAAATCTCGTCCCGAGATTTAAGAAAAACTAGGAACTAAAGAGATTTGGAAACTCAGTCCTAATATAATATTCTCGCTCCCAAGTAGCTTCTTCTTCAGTATGGTTGCTCCACTGGATCTTGAGAAACTTGATACTCCTAGTCCTGGTGGTTCTGAAGGCTTCTTCCAAAATACGAATGGGTACTTCACGATACGTTAGATCCATGTTGATATCTATGGCTCGGTGATCGATGTTCTTGAAAACTTCGGTCTTCTCTGGAACTTCTAGGCATTTGCGAAGTAACGAGATATGGAACACATCATGGATGGATGACATCTCCTCTGGCAGTTCCAGTTGATATGATACTTCTCCTCGGCGATTCAAAATCTTGAAGGGTCCAATATATTTGAGAGCTAACTTTCCTTTTAGTTGAAAACGTTGCATTCCCTTCAAGGGTGACACTTTGAGATACACAAAATCTCCGACATTGAAAGTCAGGTCTCGACGTCCCTTGTCAGCATAACTCTTCTGTCTGAATTGGGTGGTCTTGAGGTGTTCACGGACTTTGTGAACCTTATCTTTGGCTTCTCGTATGATGTCGGGACCAATTCAAGGGGGTACGGCACTTCCTTCCATATAGAAATTCAAATGGGGCCATTTGCAAACTGGTTTAATAACTGTTGTTGTATGAGAATTCTGCGAAAGGCAAACAATCTTCCCATTTGATCTATATTCTAGCACACAAGATCTCAACATATCTTCTAAGATTTGGTTGACTCTTTTAGTTTGTCCATCGGTCCGCGGGTGATAAGTTGTGCTGAAGTTCATCTTGGTTCCTAATCCTTCTTGGACTTTCTGCCAAAATCTTGAGGTAAACTGGGTTCCTCGATCCAACACTATGGTCTTAGGGGTTGCATGCAAACTTACGATCCTAGCAATGTACATCTATGCTAGCTTCGAACTCTAATAGGTAGTCTTGACAGGTATAAAATGGGCTACCTTAGACAGTCTATCAACTATGACCCAAATAGAGTCATTTGCCCTACTAGAAGTAGGCAAACTGGTGATGAAATCCATTCTGACAGAATCCCATTTCCATTCTGAAATATGCAATGGTTGCAAAAGTCCTGCGGGTCTCTGATGTTCTGCTTTGACTCTCTGACAGATGTCACACTTGGCGATGTAGCTTCCGATTTCTCTCTTCATCTTGTGCCACCAAAATTGCTCCTTCAAATCCTGATACATCTTCGTTCCTCCGGGGTGGATAGAATAAAGAGTATCATGAGCTTCCTGCATGATAACTTGCTTCAACTCGGAATCTGCTGGCACACAGATACGTCCTTTGTACCACAAAACTCCTTCATCTTTGGTGAATCCGGGTACCTTCCCTATACTGATACGACGCTTGATTCCGTCGATACTTGCATTTCCTTTCTGCGCCTCCTTGATCTGACTGATAAAAGTGGGTTGAAGTTCTATGCTAGCTAAAAATCCTTTGCTAACTAGCTCCGTTCTAAACTACTCCAACTCTTCATGCAAACTTGGCTGGGTTTCTTTGATCATGGTGTTTAATCTACACGGCAATCTGCTAAGAGCATCTGCTACCACATTGGCTTTGCCGAGGTGATAGTGAATATCAAGGTCATAATCCTTGATTAACTCTATCCATCTCCTTTGCCTCATATTCAGCTCCTTCTGAGTGAAAATATACTTCAGACTCTTGTCATCCGAATAAATCTCACAGCGGTTACCCATAAGGTAATGATGCCATGCCTTCAAAGCTAAAACTACTGCTGCTAGTTCTAAGTCACGGGTAGGGTAGTTTTGCTCATGTTGCTTCAGTTGTCGGGATAAATATGCTATGACTTTGCCTTGTTGCATCAACACACATCCAAGACCAATCTTGGATGCGTCACAATACACATCAAAAGGCTTCTTGATATCAGACATAATCAAGATTGGGGCTGAAATCAATCTCCTCTTGAGCTCTTGAAAACTTGCTTCACATTTGTCCGTCCATTCGAACTTCTTATCTTTCTTCAACAGTTGGGTCATCGGTCTTGCGATGCTCGAAAATCCTTCAACAAAATTGCGGTAATATCTCGCTAATTCGAGAAATGCATGGACTTAGGTTTGAGTGGTTGGGGCCTTCCATGCTTCAACATCTTTGATCTTGGCGGGATCGACAACGACTCCTCCTGCCGACACAATATGTCCTAGGAATCCTACTTCCTTTAACCAGAACTCACATTTGCTAAACTTAGCATACAATTGATGTTCTCTAAGGGTTTCAAGGATGGTTCTCAGGTGTAGCTCATGGTCTTCTTCTGACTTGGAATAGATCAGAATATCGTTCATAAAAACAACGACAAACTTATCCAGGAAGTTCATAAAAATCTTATTCATGAGATTCATGAAATAAGCAGGGGCATTGGTTAATCCAAAAGACCTGAATGTATACTCATACAATCCATATCTGGTGGTAAAGGCGGTCTTCGGGATATCCGTTGCATGAATCTTGAGTTGATGATAACCAGTTCTAAGATCAATCTTAGAAAACACTCTGGCACCAGTCAACTGGTCAAATAGATCTTCTATCTTCGGCAGTGGGTACTTGTTCTTGATGGTGACGTCATTCAGCTTCAGGTAATACGTGCACAAACGGTTACCTCCATCTTTCTTATCCACAAACAAAACATGTGATCTCCATGGCGATGCGCTTTGTTGCATCAGACCTTTTTCCAGCATAGCATCAAGTTGCTTCTTCAGCTCCACTAATTCAGATGGGTTCATACTATAAGGTCTCTGAGCTATGGGTCCGGTTCCAGGAATCAGTTCAATGATGAACTCGATATCCCGATCTGGGGGCATACCGGGCAATTCATCTGGAAACACGTCGGGGTATTCACAGACTACTTAGACTTGGTCTAGGGTTGGTTGGGCTAGACTCTTGTTGCACTTGAATTGATGGGGCAGCATCTCAGATACATGCTCTACCGATACTCCTGTGCTACTGGTCATGGTTATAGCTTTCTTGGCACAGTCGATTAATCCTTTATGTTTTGACATCCAACCCATTCCTAGTAATACTTCCAAACCTTTGGTTCCAAGTACTATTAAATTAGCATAAAATCTATGCCACAGATTCTGATAGGTACATCCTTGCAAATTTTTCTAGCTTTGGTGGTTGAACCAGGTATTTGAACTATCATTACATGCTTCAATTTTGTTGGTTGAATCTTACTAGTGCATGCAAATTCTTCTGTAACAAACGAGTGCGATGCTCCAGAATCAAACAACACTCTTGCAAGTACTGAGTTAACAGAAAAACATACCCAACATGACATCTGGCGCTTCCTGGGCTTCTTCAGCATTCATGTGGAACAGACGGCCGTTGCGGTTGAGGGAGTTCCCTAGGGCAAATCTCCTTCCAGGCTAAACATGGCATTGCTGTTGAGCGGGTGCATTCACATTGGTGGCTGCTACAAGCTTCTTGGGGCACTCATTGGAGTAGTGACCCTTGACTCCACATTCAAAGCAAGTGATCTGGGACTTGTCCTTTGCTACCACAGGCACAACATTGCTTCCAGTCCTTGGGGCAGTATTGTTGTTTTTGTTGTTGTTGTTGGACTTGGGTGGTGCACGGTTGAAGTTATTGGAGTTGCCGGGGTTGTTGTTGTTGTTTCCTCCAGACTTCAGGTTTCCTCCACTACGATTGGGATAGTTGGGACGGGACATAGGGGGTCTGTTGTTTCTTGGGGCATATCCTGCAGACGGGTTGGGGCGATAATTCTGTGTATGGTGGGCTCTAGGCTGGTGCATCATGCGATGCTTACGGTTGTCATTGGCTAGGTTGATCTTTCCTTCCATCTAGATGACATAGTCTACTAATTCTTCTAGATCTGCAAAACGGATGTTGACTAAAACAGTCTGCATTTCATCATGCAATCCATTTAGGAACCTTTCCTTCTTCTTGGCTTCGGTGTTAATCTCATCAGGGGCATATCTAGCTAAGGACAGAAATTTGTCACGATACTCAACTACTGTCATCCTTCCTTGCTTCAGTTCCCTGAACTCATCCCTCATCCTAGTGACTAAACCTTGGGGCACATGGGTGCGGCTGAACTTGATCTTGAATGCTTCCCAAGTCATCATTTGACCTTCGTTCATGGTACGTGTGCTATTCCACCAGGCTCTTGCATCTCCTGCCAGATAATGGATGGCAAACAGTACTTTCTCATTTGCTTCAACTCCTGCGACCTTTAGGTTGTTCTCCATGGTTTGCAGCCTGTCATTAGCATCTAAAGGATCCTCAGACTTACTAAATATAGGTGGGTTGGTATTCTGAAAGTTCTTAATTTTGGATCCATGGTGATCTTGGTTTCCATGGCCTTGATTGTTGTGGGCCATCTGAGCTATCTGTTGAAGAGTGGTTAGGTTGGCTTGGCGTTCGGCTCTACTAGCTTCACGGTCGGAAACTAGCATTTGCAGAATCTGCAGCATCGGGTCCTGAGATGAACTGCTTCCTCCGGGATTTCCACGAGTCATCTGAAGATTGAGATAGATAATGAGATAAGAGGGAAATTTCTAAGGTTCATGGTTTTGTTTCAAAAGCTTTAAACATTGAGTTTGACTCAGGTTTTGCAAACTAACAACTTCTTCTCATTCATTCATTCAAAGCACACCATACAAACACACACCACAACACAAATAGAAAATAGAGGGTTTTAAGAACCATTCTGTGAAACTACGATACGGTGGGACCGGTACAACTCATTCCTACGGTAGTGCTCAAGTGCATCTAATCATCATCAATGAAGGCAAAATCATCATCATCAGCGTGGAACTCCATGGCATCGTCCTCCAGGTAGTCGTTGTCATCACTGAGGTAAGAGTAAAGATCTCCCTGGATATCTTCACCTTCCTCCTCCTCGTTCACTTCAAGCTGGATTTCCTGTTCATGGATGGTCTTCTCGAGAGTGGCCACATTCTTGTGAAGACAATCGATGATGTGATCCTTCTTGTCGTGCTGACGACGAAGTGATTGGCGCTCCTTAGCGAGGATGGCGAGGGTCTGTTCCTTCTTGACTGCAATGGCATGGTTGTGGTTGGCGTAGGCACGAGCGTTGGACAACTCCTTCTGTCTATCATACAACATGAAGTCGAGATTATCCATCTAGTGCTTCAGCTCCAGGTGTCCTGGCGTCTCCAAGGGAATTCCCAAAGAATCACACCTTGCGTAGTGAGCAAAGCGAGTTCCCTGGATCTGGTTGATGTTTTGTCCGCACAGACGGGCAAGAGCTTCATGCATAGCCCTGGCTAATCCATCTAGGAAGTTGTTCTCCCGCATGGTGAATTGGATCTTCTCAGAAGTAGGTGCTTCCATCTTGCCTCTGAGATCTGCAACTATCAGCCATTGTAGATCTCCTCCTACATGATCATTGAGTTGTGCCCCGAAGAATTCCGGATGCGGGCGCTCTAGATACTCTGACAATGCATCTAGATCCCTCTCAAAGATCAGGTGGCCTCCGTTGCCCAGCTGGTAGAACTTGCAATACTGGACCTCCATCTATAAGAATTTAGGGTGAGCAAGTTAGTGGGGTGATCAAGTGTGTCAAATTTTATGTAGAATTGCAAGAGTTTTTGAGGAACATGAATTTTTTGAAAGAATCTCAAGGATAAGAGTGGAAATAGGTTTTCATAAATACTCACTTCTTTTGTTTTGAAACTAAGTTTTTGTTCGGACGTCCATTCTAACTAGGGTCTCCTATGGTCAAGATGGCTCTGATACCAACTTGTCAACACCCGGATTTTTCATCCAAGATGCCTGTTATGCCATACCTCGCAATCTCAGGATTACCATTTTTGCGAGACATAATAGAATTGGTACCATAGTACATCATCCATTACAAACCATAATAAAGGTCAAATAAAGGATCTCATGATCCAGTCTTAATACAAATCAAGCAGCGGAAATGAAACATAGTCAGGGCTCCATTTTCAGAGTCACAGGCAATACCGATGATCCGAGATGATCCTAGTTATCGTAGACCTCCTGTTGTCCATCATCCTGGTAGTCCTCCTCATAGTCTGGCCATGGGAATAGCCAGGGACAACGCCATGAGTACTCTTTAAGTACTCGCAAACTATCACTAACAAGTAAGGTAGTTCTAGTAGGAATCTTAAGCTCTAGGTTTATTTGCAAAAAGCCAAGTGTATCTTAAGCCGAGTTTAGAAGTAAAGAAAGCTAAGTTAATGTTCTACATCACTTTAAGTGGGAACCTAGTTTTCATGTTCACAACTATGTTGTGGTCAAGTCAAAGTCATAGTTCAATTCACAAGTCATTTTGAAAACATCTAACGGCGAAATAGTATGGCCACTCCAACTGTCCATGACCGCGGACGCGGCTATTCGAATAGTTTGACACTCTGTAGAGGTGGTGCACTTTCACCACAAAATTAGATACATCCGTCAAGGATAACCCTGAATCATCATACTTAGTATGCGGATAATCAATCATAGCCTTTCAATTACACAGTCTAGTATAGGCACCTCCCCTATGAGCTTGGCCTCCCAGCCATGGACATCTACCATCCTCGGCACTGCATAGGTGGACATTCATCACGAGGTAGCCTCAGCTCAACCTCTTCCGCAAGGGAACCCATACTAAGGCATATAAACTTCCGGCTAAGCCCTACCTAATTCAGGTATTGTGGTTGTACGGTAAAAATTGGAATGGTATCGCATCCGAACCCAACCATCAGTTTTTAGTAAAGGGCTAAGGCTCATGCCTCAACATTTTCATCATCAAATCCGTGTGTTTCTCAACACATGTAAAAACATTTCAATAGAATGAATCATCATTTCAAGGTTTTCATAATCATTTTTACCAAGTATTCCCATCTAAAGTGATCAACTTTTATGCTTAGCACTAGCCACTAAGGTTGAGGGTATTCACTAATGAGGGGTGTTAATCTCCAATCTCATGCCATGGAATGACATCTAAGTATAACTACTTAGGCCTAGTTTTATACTCTTTATGGTATCTATCCTATTTTTTCCAAGACTCACTAAGCACTAACTAAAAGTAAAGAACTTTAGTAAAAGTAAAAGAATAAAGCTTGCAAGTAAAACTTGGGATGGGTATAATCAAGGTTGCATAACCAAAGCATGCCTAATGCATCTTGTATAGGTTATGAAATTGGCAAGTGTTAACTTGCATAGGTTACTTCTAGTGTTAGGCTTGCAAGTAATAGCTTGCGTTGGTTGGTGAAGTGGTTGAAGTTTTCTTCTTCTTCTTGGTAGTACTCCTCCTCGTATCCCGGGTCGGTACTATCGTCTATAAATGAATACGAGGTACACAATCACCAAACAATACTTAACCACTTCTATTTAGCACACTAAGGCTCACACTTGATGATCTAGCATCATCACAATCATCACATAAAATAAAGACTTAATTTTATTTATCTTATTTTAGAAAAGTAATTTCTACTCATTGAAAGTACTTAAGATTTAATATTCTCCAATTAAAATATGGGATGATGTTAACACATGTCATCACCACATATTCTAATACTTAGGAATATGATTTAAAGTTTTGGTCATATTTTATAAACTTTAAGATTATCATTTAATAGAATTAAAGTGACTAGAAATGCCTATATAGCATTCCTTTGGTACTAGTCCAAAGTCACTGCATGTAAACCTAAATATTTTTACATATTCAGATAGATCTCGTCAAATGTATTTTTGAGAGTTGGAATCAACTCAAAAGCATTTATGGTTGATTTTAAAAAAATGTTTGAAGTTGGAAAAGTCTCTGTCTTGTTATTTTTACTATATGTGATCTCTAACTCCAAATGATTTGAATCCAACGGGCTTGGATAGATAATTTTAATGTCTTTCTAACAAAATTGGAATTATGCAATTTGGTTCAGTGAATCTCTTTGAATTGAATGTTGAATCTACTAACAGAATATGGTTTTAACTAAATTGGAAAATACTTATTTGAATCTTTAGGCCTGCGCGGGAATCTAACTGGGCCGGCCCAATCTGCATAGCACGGCGAAGCGGGCTACTGACAGGGGGTCCCACTAGTCAGCGACTCAATCTACCCGAAATGATATCGTGCATTCTAGGCCTTACGATTAGAAAGCCATCCAACGGCTGAGGTTCATCGTCGACGACGAACAGCTCTGGTGAGGTCCGAACCCTAACGTAGCGGTGGGGGTCACGTGAGGCTCACCTGGGATCTAGCTAGGGTCGACGATGAGGGCTAACGACGTTGTCGACGACGGCGGTTCGAACGGTGGTCGCGACAGCTCCTGGGGCGGCTCCAATCGACGACGCCCTTCTCCTTCTGCAGCAGCGGGCTCCGACCAAATTCTGGCGAAGCGGTGCTCTCCTTGCTCCGGGGAGAAGTGTGGGAGGGTCTGTGAGGAGTGGGGAGTGTGTTGGTGTGGAGAATGGAGGCGGAGAGAACCTCTATTTATACACCGAGCGAGATGGGCTGGCGTCTCCGGTGAGGGCGGTACATCGTGCTATCAGCATGGCTGTGGGTAGGGGGCGGTGCGGTGTTCCCTGGCAGTCATCACAGGTGTAATGGCACGACACGGGGCGGCGTTGAACGGTCGGGCGCGTGCGACGCTCTACGCGGGATCGGCGGCGTTCGAGACGGCGCACAGTGGCTACGGGTCGCGTGACGGTGAACGAGCATGTCTGGGAGGTAGCTAGGGTCATGGCGAGGGTGTGCACGCGCGGAGAGGCTGAGGCGTGGCGTGTGCGCACTGGTTGGCTGCGGCGCTCTGGCGCGCTCTCGGCATGGCGCAGATAAAATGGGCGCGGCTGTCTTGGGTGGTCCACGACTCGCCTGCGATCGAGGGTTGGACAGAGGGTGGCGGTGGATGGTCGCCTGTCTTCTTGTTGTCGTGGAAGAGGGCGTCGTGGTCTGTGGCGAGTTGTCCATGGTTGGTCGGCGCGACAAGTTTCAGGCGGCGTGGTACTAGTGCAACGACAAAGAAGGGGTGCGTGTCTTGCGCTGCTAGATGCTGGGGGAGACAGGGGAGTGAAATAGGGGCAAATGGTCGATTGATCACTGCTCAAAACAGTGTAGTTAGGCAGGGTTTAATCTGTGTCTGCCAGGTGTTCGACTAAATGGCCACATGAACTTAAATTTGATTTTTTTGAATGAAATTTGGTGAGTGTTTCAATCTTATGCTTGAGTGTCTAGGGTTGCTTGGAAAAGTCAAGGTGAATTTCTTTGAGTGGTTTTTGCAAAATGGTGATCTTAGTACATACACTTGATTCATTTTTGAATTGTCCTTTAAATAAATTTAAAAATAGTTTATGTGGATTTTTAAAGTGGGCTTGGATTAACTTTTACTTGGTCTAGCAAAGGGTGGAAAGAAATGGAAAAGTTTCTATTAGAAATTCTTTACTAGGAACACTCAAAGTGTCCTAGTGGTTAATTTTGGTCAAAATGACTATTTGATCATATGGTTCTTATTTAAATTTATTTTCTTTTTATTTTGTTTGTAATTGGCCTAGATGATGTAGTATTAATCTTTAAACCATTTATTATCATTTGTAGCAAACAAACATGGCAATTGCACTCAATCCTATACTAATGCAAATCACACATACACTCATATTCAAATAATAATAAAAGTTTTTATTAACCTTAAATTTGGGTGATTAGAACTTGATAATCTTGATTAATATTTTTGGGGTGTTACAGTGAGCCTTTTGTGGGGTTGGTGTGTTACATGCCTTCGCATCTTGAGGTGAGACCTTATGTGGCGTTGGGTGATCATCAAGCCACCATACCTCAAGGTGAGCCATTTGTGGCGTTCAAAGTACATTGCACCACCACACCTCTCCAACAGAGACGAAGCTTTTTTGGAAGTGAAATTTGGAATAAAAATCATTATCTCCACGTCCATCGGTTATCTCTCAACCGAACCCTTTACTTATGCAATTTACATTGTGATAGCCATCATGCTTGAAGTATTATATCTATCACCTTGTTGCTTGTCTTTCTTAGCATATTTTGTTGCTGCACTTAGTAAACCTAGTGGTTTTAGGTTTTGTGCTCTAAAAAATTAAATGCTAGTTTTATTTCGCATTTATTAGAGCCTAAACCGTAATAATTTTAAAACGCCTATTCACCTCCCCCTCCAGGCGACATCCTAGATAAAATTGGATATAAGAAATTAGCATGGTAGTGAGAGATGTTGTTTTTGTAATCAACATGAATCAATAGAACATCTATATAATACATGCCCTTTTGCGAAGATTATTTGGTGTATTATTCATATGGCTTTGAATCTATCTCCACCAAAATACATTACCAATTTATTTAGAAATTGTCTTAACATGATTAATAAGAAGGATACAGTCCAAATCCGAGTAGGATTTGTGATTTACAATGAACCATTTGAAATGTGCCTAAAGGTATTACCTTTAACAATGCAAAACTTCCTCATTTATGTTATGTAGGTCATCTCTCTCTATCCACTAGACCGTATGTGGTCCTACCAGCAACCAACGGAAAAGCAATGGGCTTGAATATTGGGCGCAACCAATTATAAATGAGTTTTTAGCATAAAACCACCACATTTGTGCCAAATGTTCGAAAACAACCACCCTTCACCAATTTCGCAAAATATCCACTTTGTTACATATTTTTTGCAATTTGCACTAAAACCGAATTAACAACGAATTGACATCGTTTCTCACTAGTGGGACCCACTTGTCAGGGGCTGATTTGTTGAGTTGGACCAGGTACCACCTGTCAGGCCAATTAAAGAGAAAAAAATGTAAATGAATAAAAAATAAAAAGAGAGAGAGAAGCGTCTAGTGCCGCCCATACACCACCACCTCTCCTCTCCGGTGAACTCTGGTCGGGCGGGGTCAGGGCGGGGCGGAGCTAGGGTAGGGCTGAGATGGCCGGGGCAGGGCCAGGGGACGATGCGGGCCGGGACGGGGCCAGGGCAGCGAGCGGCGCGGCGAGGGGAGCGAATCCGGCTAGGGGCTAAGGGGCGGCGGCTCGACCTCAAGCTCGCCTCGACGCGAGCAGGAGGGGAACGACTCGTCTCAAGCTCAGGAGGGGTTGGCTCGGCCTCGAGCTCGCCAGCGGCGTGAGCAGGAGGGGCGGCGGCTTGGCCTCAAGCTCGCCGACGACACGAGCAGGACGAGCGGCGCAGCGAGCTCTGGCAGGGACCAAGAGCCGGCGATGGGAGGGTGGCCGGCCTCAACCTCCCACTTCTTTTTATTTCTTTATTATTTATTATATTTTAACTTTTTAAATTGGACTAACAGGTGGGGCTATGTCCATCTCAACAAATTGGCCCTGACAAGTAGGCGCCGCTAGTCAGAACGGTGTCAATTCACTCTCAATCTGAGTTTTGTGCGAATTGCAAAAAAAAAAATGTAAAAAAGTAGTCACATTTTGCGAAATTATTTAAAGGTGGTGGTTTTTGAACATTTGGTAGAAAAGTGATGGTTGTATGCTAATTACGCAATTAGAATTTATTGTACGAGCTATATACAACCAGTCCAGCAGACGTTCTTATTACGTTGATGCAATATCACTTCTTGTTGTCTTATTTAGATGGTTTATTAATGTTGAGACCTTGTTCAATATAATAAAATAAAAGCTGCATTGCATCTATCAGTGCAGAAGTCGAGACTATGTTCCGGGTTGAAAAACAAACGAGGGTTAGAAATATATTACTTCCTTCGATCCAAATTAATTGATTGAAATTTGTCTAAATTCGGATATATGTACACATGTAGTACTAGATATTTTTGAATTTAGACAAAAACAAGTTAATTAATTTGGATCGAAGACAAAACGTAGACATCGGCCACGGGCCGGTGGCCATTTCCTGTACACTCATTATTAGTAGTACACTTTGATGTGGAAGCTCCTTTACCCAACCTGTGTCTTGTCGGTCCATGTGCTCGGGTTTTCTCCATTTGTACTGCTCTTTGGCCATTACCGTTTGTACTAAACTGTCGCTGCCGTGGACCATCGTGAGCTGTGCCTGTAAATTGCATATTTAAGGAATTTCTGGCATGTCAAGGAATTATTGTACACATTGTAGTATGTTTGTTCATTTGCGTGCAACGTGACATGCCGGTTGTTCACTCACTATTTGTATGTCTGGCACGAATGGGAATGATAGGAAGTGAGCTGAAATATATGAAAAAAGGTACAGTAATACTAGAACATAAATATATTTTGGTACACGCTGTGTAAGGCAGAGAGCTACTACTACCTATGTAAGACTTTTTAGCACTAAAACAACTTACTAAGACTTATATTATAGAACAGAGTAGTACTAATTAAGAAAAAAGAGAGCAGCTGTTTCTTCCGGACCCGTTTGAAAGGGATCAATAATAACACGTGCTTATACCAACGAATAAAAATTAATTTTTACAAAAACGAGATATATTGCTTTGGACATGCCGCTGAACAAGAACAAATCGATAAGGAGATTTTCGGATATGAGTCAGGGTCTTTGCCGTTTAGATATCTTGGGGTGCCTATACATCACAGGAGAATTCGAAATTCTGAGTGGAACCCGGTAGAAAACAGATTTGAGGGTAAGTTAGACCGTTGGCAAGGAAAATTATTATCCCGCGGGGATAGACTTGTCTTAATAAATTCTGTTCTAACAAGTATACCCATATTTATGTTGTCTTTTCTTGAAATACCAAAGGGTGTAAGGAAAAGATTGGACTTCTATCGTTCACGTATCTTTTGGCAAAGTGATGAACATAAGAAAAAATATAGATTAACTTGGTGAAACATTATTTGCCAATCCAAAGATTAGGGAAGTTTGGGCATTGAAGTGCTAGAACTTAAAAATAAATATTTACTAAGCAAATGGTTGCATAAACTGCTGATAGAAGAAGGGGTATGACAAGAGTTGCTACACAATAAATATCTGGCAAATAAAACTCTAGCACAAGTTGATGCCAAACCGACTGATTCATGTTTTTTGAAAAGGACTAATGAGAGTGAAAGATGAGTTATTTGCTAGAGGTGTTTTCAAAATAGGTGATAGGAGGGGCACCGGATTATGGGAGGATGCTTCGCTAGGAGAGCTGCCTCTCGCCCCACAATACCCCTCCTTATATAACAAAAATTAATTTCCACGAAAACGAGATATATTGCTTTCGACATGCCACTGAACAAGAATAAATCTATAAGGAGATTTTCGGATATGAGTCGGGGTCTTTTCCGTTTAGATATCTTGGAGTGCCTATACATCACAGGAGACTTCAAAATTCTGAGTGGAACCCTGTAGAAAACAGATTTGATGGTAAGTTAGGCTGTTGGCAAGGGAAATTATTATCCTATAGGGATAGCCTTGTCTTAATAAATTCTGTTCTACAAGTATGCCCATGTTTATGTTATCTTTTCTTAAAATACCAAATGGTGTAAGAAAAAGATTGGACTTCTATCATTCACGTTTCTTTTGGCAAAGTGATGAATACAAGAAGAAATATAGATTAACTCGGTAGAATTTCTGGCATGTGGAGGAATTATTGTACACATTGCACTATGTTTGTTCATTTGCGTGCAACGTGACATGCCGGATGTTCACTCGCTATTTGTATGTCTGGCACGAGTGGGAATGATAGGCAGAGAGCTGAAATATATGAAAAAAAGGTATAGTACTAGTAAAACTTAAATATATTTTGGTACACGCTATGTAAGGCAGAGAGCTACTATTAAGAGAGCAGCTGTTTCTTCCAGACCCCATTTGAAAGGGGTCCTTAATAATAACACATGCTTATACCAGCATGAGACCAGGCATGTGCGCACGACGCCGGAACTTAACATGGACAGTAGTAGCACTTGGAAATTACCATCTGTTTTCTTTTTTCTCTGAGAGATAAAATACAACGGAGCTGCGGAACATGACGCCGAAATGACGAGTCGCCGAACTGCGTGTGCGTCTTCCAATGAACCTGCAGCTTCTCGCAGGCATACAGACATATGCTGATACAGGGCCAAGACCACCACCACCGGAGCTAGCGCGCGGAGGCAAAACCATAGATACAGGGCTGCGCTGCTGGGCTCCATGCCATTTCCTCTTCTCCTCCTTAATACGCATCGGCATTGCTCCCGGAGGTCAAGTTCAAGCCACCACCACCCCACCCCCCTACACCGCGTGCCTCCTCCTTCCTCGCAAACTCTCCGCTCTTCCGGTGCACATGGAAGCCAAGCTGGAACCTGGTGCTTCCTCTGCTACTCCTCATCGTCATGGTAGTAGCTTCCCGGTGGCCTCGGTTCCCGGCTTCCGCCATTGCCGGCGATGGAGGATAGCTGACGCGGCGACGTGGTAATTGGACCGGCCTTTATCATCGGCGGCGGCATACATGGGGCAGGCCAGGCATTTGAACTTCTACCTTAGTATCTTCCTTCTCTAGCTAGCTAGTTCACTAGGAGTAGTAGTTAGTGATTTCTTGCTCTTCGCTTTTAGCTTCTCTCCGCAGCCGCCGACATCGTCGTTCGTTGCAAATGTAGAGCGGTGTGGACGGACAATATTGATCTGTATCTTTTTTTTCCTTGCAAAGGAATCGCGTAATGATGATCTTTTATTTTGTTCTTCCTCCGCTCTGTTCGTTTGCACGTGATGAAAAGAAAATCTTCTCTTCTTCGCTTGTAGCTGTTCTCGCGCATCGCAAACCGACGATCTAACGCAGGACGGCGCACAGTAATTAAGCATGCTAGCTAGCAAACCGATCTCGTGCTTGTTTGATTCGCGCGCCCGCTGCCCGAAACAGTAGGCGGCACAGTGCTCGTCACTGCGGCCATCGGGCGGGCTACAGTGCGCCCTTTGGGTAGCAGGCAGCCGTGATAGAAGAACCAGGGAACATGTTTTTTTTTTTTTTTTTTTTGAGGAAAGAACCAGGGAACATGTTTGCGGACAGAGAGAACCTAGCTCCTACTCTGTCTTCGTACGTACATTTTTTTTCTTGTGTCACAAAAAAAAAATCGTATACACTGACATAGTAGGAACAAAGAGCATGGCATCTCTTGACCGGCAATCCGGCATGCATGGTATGGTACCAAAAATCAACAGTCTGTTCATCTGTCTCTTTGCTGTAGTACGAACGAAGCGATAATACTCGATCGACCTGTCAAATCTGTAATGGCCATGATGCTAGCTGTGTAGCATACGAACGAACGCCATTCTGATCGAAAGGCATAGCGTGTGTACGAGCCTCGTGAGGGATCACGCTTTGCTGCATGCCACCGAAACGGCAAGCTCGTTTTCTGCCGCTTGCTCTAGCTTTACCTGAAGACTAGTAAAAAAGAAAACCAAAGTTACGAGCAGTAGTTTAGTATGCTGATCAGAACGAGTCCCGCCATGCAAACCATGCCTGCGTACCTCGTGCGCGTCGCAGTAGACGTTGCCTGCTTCCCAGCTAGCCCACACAAGTTATGGTCGCGTTGCGTAACTCTAGTCCTTGCGCGGACAGGCCGGCGGCCAGGACTAGCTAGGACCAGCGGCGCGCTCTCTGCACTGCATGCCATGCCATGCCAACGCCATGCCCACAGTCAACAGTGCACGCAGCACGGCAGCAGCGGCAGCCTACACAGGAGGAGGCTCTACGCCGCCCCACGCTAGGCCGGGGACGGGGAGACGACGAGGGGCGCGCGCGCAGCCTCCGACGCCACGGGCCACATTTTGTCCGGTTCCGCGCGCATTGCACCGTGAATTCTGGGTGTCGTTTCGTTTAGGGAAAAACGAGATGTGTGTGGTACCTGCGCCGGGTTCCCGTGATCGACCGGGTCCTGTATTGCTGCCAATCACGCATGCTAAACATGCTGTGAGACATGGTGTGCTTAGAACGTTCTAGGGGCTAGGGCTTGCTTGCATTGGAGGTGCGTTGCAAGAGAAGATGGCTTGAGAAACGAGCACGCACTAGGGGGCAGCCACATATTCTTCATATTCTTAGTGGGCCCTGCTGTCGTATATCTTTTCCCTCCTATTGAGTTTATTCGGCTTGACAAATCTTTAACATTAGCCCCGAGCTCATCGAGGACATTTGACTAGCTTCTGTGTGCTGGCCGGCTCTTCCGTATTTTTTTCATATATATGGACGCTAAAGGAAGTAGGCCAACATTACAACAAGCATTGTTATAGTGGAGCTATGGAGGATCGATTTGCAAATCACGCGGCTATCAATGTCGGGGGAAAATATTTCTCATTGTGTCCTCTAATCATGTACACCTCTTTGTAAACAAGTTGTAAAACTCAATACGTTGTAGAGTGGTCCATAAGCGAAGAGTAGCGGTGGCACGGTAAATAACCTGCAAGTTAGAAGATAAAATGTTCTTAAAAATCTTGTCATTTCTATATAAATATAGCGACCAAATAATGGCAAGCGCTCCCACCCTAAACAAAGTCTTGTATTTATCATCGATCCCATGCTACCAGTTACCAAATACATTGGCAACCGTACGTGGAGATAAACCAGAGGCTACTTGGATGATTGACCATATAGAGCGAGCAAATTTACAATGGAAGAATAAATGCCGAATTGTCTCCTCATGATGATAAAAAACGCATTGTGTACTTTCATGCCAATTCCACTTTACAGGATTATCTTTTGTAAGAATAACTCATTTACGAAGATACCATGTGAATATCTTCATCTTTAGAGGTATCTTCATATTCCACATTTTACTATGATCGTCGATCGAAATATCAGGTTGTATGAAAGCTCTATACATTTAGTCAACAGAAAATTTACCACTCTCTAGTAATTTCCATTTAAACTCGTCTACACCATCCGGAAACTATATCATGGATAATCGTAGTAAAAGATTATTCCAAGATACCAATCGAGGGCCGATGAGATTTCTTCTAAATGCCACATTCGGAGGCTTAGATTCCATTATTGTGGAAAGTGTATTCCCTTTATGCCTAACAATCGAATATAAAGCTGGATATTATTCGTGAAGAGTAGTGTGGTGAAGCCACTTATCTTCCCAGAATCTAATCTGTGATCTATCCTTGATATTGAAAGCACCAAAATGGAAGAAATGCTTTTTAGATGCCATTAGTTCAGCCCAAAAGTGTGAATCACCGGGTTTCCAAACCACTTGAGACATAGCTTTAGAGCCAACATATTTCCTCCACAGAATGGTTTGCCAGACATCCTCTTCTGTAAATAGTTTGAAAATTCATTTACTGTGGCATCCCGCTAAAACCACTACTAGAAAATCGCTGTGTTTTTGTGCATTGCATCATCATGACCGCATGCTCATGTCATCATGCCACATTGCATTTGAGCATCGTCATCATCATGCATGTGTTGGTACAAAACTATTTTCGAAAAAACCTATTTCTTCTTTCTAAATACCTAGTCTTTATTTCAAATCAAAACCTGGGTCTCCGGATTATTTTGTTTCGTCTACAATCGGATTTCAAAAGCCCCGTTTTGAATAAATAAATATTTAAGTTGTTTTTAGGAGGCAGCCCGCTAGGCCCGAAAGCCCGGTCGGCCACCTCCAAAATCCCTAATCTACCCAACCCTATCTACCCAGCCACTTCCTCCACCCCTCCACCTCACCCCGTCCTATCACAGCTCGACACCTCACCGCACCCCCTCCACCTAATCACACCCACACCACACCCCCACCTGACCCAGCCGCCCCACTCCCTGCCTGGCCCATCACGCACGCACTTCCCCAGGCGTATACACACACACGCAACCCTCTCTCGCACGCCTCCTGCCTTTTTTCCCGCCCATCTGGCCGACCAACGCCCCTGGCCCGGGATTCCCGCCCACTCCCCTGGCCGACCCACCAACCCTGCCCACTCCCGTCGCCCGGCCCCACCACCTAGGCCAAATCCCGAGCCACACCCCACCAACTCCCGCTCACGCACCGCATGCTTCCGCCCTCCCGCTCGCATCCACCACCTGGCCCCACGCTCCTCCCTGCTCCCCACCCTGCCTCTGTCCTATCGCCAACCACCGCCGCCTCCCTCGCTTCCTCCCGCGGCCACCCACGCGAGCCCGCGCTGCCGCCTGGCCCTCTCCTCTCCTCCGGCCGTCCGGGCCCCTCGCTGGATCCCAAGCGCCGCCGCGCCGTCCCCAAGCCCGGGCGCCTCTCCCCAGGTCGGCCCCGTGGAGCCGCCGCTCTCTCCCGCTGTAGCCGCGCCTCGCACGGCTGCCGTCCGCTCGAGCCCAGCGCCGCTGGCCGCGCTCCTCTTCCGTCGCCGGCCTCGCCCTCCTCCCGCTGCATCTCGCTTTCCGCGTAGCCGCAAGTCGACACCGGCCGCCTCGGCGACCTCCGTCGCGCCTGCGTCGGCCCCGTGCCTCCTCGTCACCTGAGTCGACCTCGCCGCAGCGAGCCCCGCACCTTTCCACCGATCGACCCTCGGCCGCGCGCCTGCCTCGGCTTTGTGAGCACCGCCGCCGGCAGCGTCTCCTCCGGCGCCCTCGATCCCTGTGACCCTGCCGACGAGCCTCTGTTGTGTCTCCATCGCGCCGCCTCGGCCGGTGAAGCCCGGCGTCCCGCCTCTCTCTGCACTGAGGCACGTGGCCGCCCTTCCCGCTCACCGTCACGAGCCTCTGCTGCGACCCCACCCTATGTCGGCTCCCTCACGTAGCCGAGCACCGTGAAGCTTCCCTGCGTGTCAATTGAGAGCTCGCTTCCTCTGCTTTGGTCTGTACAATGTCACCGTCAGACCGTTTCTATGACAGGCTATTTCCATGTGTGTCCAAGGTGTGGCTCTGCAAAGAGCAGACAACATGGAGAGCAGCTGGTGCCAACATGTTATGAGCATCTGCGGTCCCTATTTTTTGCGCCACTCAGAGATCCCCGGTACCGAAACCAAGTCTGCCTTCGGCATCCAAGCTGGAGACCCCAAGTTCTTCGTCACGGAACGCCAAGACCCCGAGCGCACCGACATGGATCCATAGACCGAACCTGGGCGTGCCACGTTCTTCGACCCCGAGGACCAATCCATCAGAACGACAAGACCTCCTTCCCGCACCGATGACCGAGGACCCGATGACCGCCAAGATCGCCATCGGAACGACTAGCACTTCGCCGCGGAACACTAAGTTCTCCATCGAGGACGTCAAGCACGTCCACATGGAACCAAAGGACGACAAGTACTTCACCCTGGAAGCCAAGACCGTCTCGATGGCGTTGACCCGACAAGATCAACACCGACCAGGGCGGATCCGGTGATCCTCCGACGCCAAACCAAGTCCTTCATCCCGGAATGCCAAGCTCTCCTTCCGTTGTCCGAGAACGATCCCGTCGATTCGAACCCCAGATCCGATCCCCGTCGAACCCTGAGTCCGAACCCTGAACCCTCGGAACCCAAGATCTTCCGAACCCAGACGTGTGACCCCTTTATCCGAGACCCCTATTTTTATAATATGACATTATCAACTGTCGCATATTAAATTGTTCATGCATGCATACATGTCGGTGGTTTGGGGGCATTATGCTGATTCACCTAAATTAAATATGGAGTCGATATGCGGGATACCTTTGTCTTATTCTGGACTCCATTTAAATTGGCGTAGCGAACCGATGCCATGTTTTGCCCTGTAATACAACATTTAAATTGCGGGGGTTCTAAACAACATGAACCTATTAATTAATTGACGGGACCCTGGTTCCGCTTAATATTATCTAGTTGCATCGCATCTGTGCCATGTCATGCATCATATCATAATCATGCCGGATCTTCTGCCGTAGTATTAAATATTGCATCCGGTGTTCCTTCTAGTGTTTGCTTCTTCGCGGATTAGGCCGATGAGTTGATGCGAGTATCGACAAGTTCTCCGGATATGATCCTTCGACAGTGTTTCCCAGGCGAGCATCTCCCCCCCTTCAACCTATTTTGCATTTATAGTCTTTATTTCCTCCTGTTGATCTATTGCTATCCGTGTCGCGATGCTTTAGTTTCCGTGCACCAGTTATCTCCCGTGCGGCCTCTATATTGCCATGGACACCTCCTAATACCTGTTGTTTGGTAGATAGCTGGCCTTGCGAGTCGTAGTTGCTTGCTCAGGTGCGATCTCGTGTTGTCGAGCACCCCAGTTGTTGGAATGCTGGCAGATGTTTACGGTGGAGATGCTTAATGGTGGAGATGATCATGACTTTAAACACAACTATTAAATTGCTAGATATAACTAATGCAGAGGCATCGGTGGGAAATAGATGTTATTTGGTTCTTCCATGCTCACTTGTGTGCCGTAGGACCCCGAGTACTTGATACCTGTTCCTTGATTTTTGCACTATCCACATCCGGGAGGCCGTGGACCCCCCTGAGCCAGAGCTTGATTCATTTCTATTTCTTTGGGCCACAAACTAGTTTGGGGTTTTATTACTATCCTGTACTTATGCCATGCTTTACCGCTTTATTTACGATTGTGCGTGGAGCACCTGTACTGTTTAGGATCGTGACATGTTTTCGCTGTATCGACAAGCCCAATCACACTTTTGGGTTCCCAGTCGTTAACAGCCGTCCACACAAACCCTGGGTCCGTTCCGGAGCCGGCCAACTTCGTTGCGGGTAGCTTAGTGGGGTGGCCCCCTGAAATATTTTATGAATCTTGTGATCGCTTTGTCGTGAATGCCTCGTTGGGTTTTGAGTTGGTTTTTCCGAGGTTGATCGAGTGTGTGTTGCTATTTGTGCACCCCTGCAGGGTAAAACTTTCTGAAAGCCGTGTCCGCGGTTATGGACGACTTGGAGCACATTATCTTGATCATAGACAAGCATAACTAAAGTAGTGCTATAAACTTGACTTAACATATGACTAGTAATCAGATTCAACTATCACGGAATGGATATTAAAATGCCAACAACTGGTGGATCTGGGGTTGTTTTGCGACATGATGTACCTGCTTAGTAAGTATTGCAACTCCAATGGAATGTGATAAAAGTGCCAAGAATTGCTGGGTTTTGGGATTCCTCAGGACAATTATATCTGACTAGTAATGTTCCAACTACAAAGGAATGGTGATTAAAACTGCCCACTACTTATTAGGATGACTCAAGGTATCTATATCTGACTAGTAAGTGCTTCAACTATAATCGAATGAATAAAACTGCCAACTGTGTGTGTTCCTCGGTTTGCCTTCCTCGTTTGGTCTCGAGGGGGAATACCAGGATGGGTATGTTTGGTGTTACTATCAGGTTGGATCCGGATAGATCCTTCTTATCCCTCTCTAATAGCCGCCAGTTTTACTGAGTCTCTATAGGTTGTTTAGTGCTGCTGCGCTGCCGCTTCAGTCCACCATACCTATGTAGGCGAGAGCCACCGAATTCTAGCCTCGCCGTGTACTGGCCTCAGTACTGACGCTCCTCTTTTTCCTTTGCCCTTTGTCGGCACCCCTTTTGTTTTAGCAGGTTTTGAGATCGACGTCGTTAGCAGGGTTACCCTTCCGGCTTGGCCTGGGCAGGGTTATGGACGCCATTGGTTATTCTTCAGGGCTCTTAGCCCCATTTGCATCTTGTCCGTACTCGGACGCTGTGTCGTTTTCAAGGTGATTTGGATCTTTGTATTGTATATCTGTATTCTTGACTCGCCGAGTCGCTGTTGTATAAATATCTGTTCTGTGGGTCCCATCGAGGAGTGTTGTGTAATGGTATTACTTCGTTTTTCCACCCGTACGAAAGTGCCTGGTGGGCGTCCTTGAATCGTTTCTATGCGTGTTTAGCGGGAAGCGCTAAAACTTGCATAGGGCCAATTCGAGGGTGTTACATTTACCTAGAAGCGCGGTATTGTTGACTTGCAAATCGTGTATGCCAAGTCCACTGTATTCTTTCGGTCGGCAAACCACATTCCATCTGGCAAGTCGATATTTCTTATTTTTACTGTCTCCCTGCCAAAAGAATCTTGAGCGGAAATAATCCACTTTGTTCAAGACACCTTTTGGTAACTAGAAAAATGAGATCATATACAGTACCATGTTGGTGAGTACTGAATTTATGAGTACAAGTCTTCCCTCAAGGAATAATAATTTACCTTTCCAACTATTAAGACATTTTTGGAGTCTTTCCTCTACGAGTTTCCATTCAGCAATTGTGAGACACTGATAATGAATCAGTATTAACAAATAGTTGATTGGAAATTGCCCATGCCCATAGCCAAATAGATCAGCATATAAGTGGTCCTCGTTTTGAGTCTCACCAAAACAATACAAATCAGTCTTATGGAAGTTTATTTTCAATCCGGAAAGTTGCTCGAATGCTGATAGTATTAATTTCAGATTCTTCGCTTTCTCCAAATCATGTTCCATAAATAAGATTGTATCGCTTGCGTACTGAAGAATAGAAAGTCTGCCATCAACAAGACGGGGAAATAATCCTTAAATTTAGCCATCAGCCTTAGCTATCTCGATTAGGATTGCTAACATGTCAGCCACTATATTAAATAGTATAGGCGATTCTGGATCCCCCTCTCTCAATCCCTTCTTAGTCTGAAAGTAATTGTCAGTGTCATTGTTTACTTTTATGGAAACACTACCTCCAGACACAAAAGAATGTATGAGAGCACACCACTCCTTGGAGAAACCTTTTATACGGAGTGTTTGCTGAAGAAAAGACCAATTAACTTTGGGTTTTCTATTTTCGTGCCCTCAGGTCCTTAGTTGTACTCAGTTTTCCCCAGCCCCTTAGTTTTTCCTCAGTTTTCCCCTCCCTCTAGTTTGAAACCCCTCGCAGACGCTCGGACGGGAGGGTTGCCGTCTGGTCAGAGGCCTTGACCGTTACCGGTGACGGCTAGGGAGCCACGGTGGTTTTGAATTGTCCGTTGCTTTCGAATTGTGTTGACTGTTGACTGGAGGAGCTCACCCAAAGCTTTCCCTCCGCCCGAGACTGGAGGATCTCACACACCGCCCCTCCGCCGCCACGTCGTCCTGCCCTCCTACCTTATGGCGTCGTCCGCCGCCGAGCCGCCCCCGCGCCCGCCACCACCCCCGGGAGGCGGAGAGGGCTCCGCCTCCACTAGATCTGGATCTACCCCTGTCGCGGAGTTTGTATATCCGTCTGGTGTGCCTTCTCTTCCCGTCAGCCGCGGAGACGATTGGGAATTGGAGGGATATAACGCATGGATTCCATCTGGGTAAGCATCGTCTGCCTATGTGAATTAACAGTAGGCAGTTTTTGAGCGCCAATCGTTGTTGCTCAACTAACCGCGTTGCTTTTCGAATAGGATTGATCCAGCGCTGGCTTTTCGGCTGGTGGTTAGGCTGGATTCTAGCTTTACGCGTGATTCTAAACGCTATAAGAATGGGTTTTGCTTCCCTGCGGTGGTTGCAACCACCATCTCGTTGAGGGATTTGAAAGCTAACATCTATGATAAGTACACCTGGAGCTCTCGCGATGCAGTTCATTTCGAATATTTCAACAGCACGGAGCGAAGATTTGTTCCACTAATTTCCGACGACGATCTGGGAATTCTTTTTTCTTTGAATGCTTCTTGCTGGTTCGGTAAAATTCGTATCCATGTGGACAGGGGCCAGGCATCATCTGGTGCTGGGGCCTCATCAGGTGGTCGGGCATCATGTCTCTCTACTGCTGCTGCCTCTGCTAATAGTGTGCGCTGCGGCGCTCCTTGTAGGTCCACAGCAGCACCATCTGTCCCCAGTGCTAGTGGTAGCCAGATCGTTCCTACTGTCGATGTGGAGGACGATGCAGAGATTGGGGATCAGTCTCCTCAAGATGATGAGGATGAGTTGATGTTTCTTGAATTGGTAGATCGATGCAGTAAGCAGGGAATGGAGGATCAATACATGGAAGATATTGCTTTTGGTGCCAGATTTGATGACACTGATGATGAAGAGAAGAATGAGAACAATGACAACCTCGTTTTAGCCGATTACGAAGGTGATGACTTGCCAACAATTGAGTGGAACAGGGAGGATCCTCAGCTTGTAGAAGGCACCGTATTTCAAACGATGATGGACTGCCGTAATGCAGTTACTACATATTGCCTTCTCTCTAAGAATAATTATGAGGTTATTAAAAGTGAGCCAGGTAGGTTCACAGTTAAATGCCCATACAAGAGGTGTTGGTGGAGGCTGCATGCATCCACAATGCGCAGAAGCACCTTGGTTCAGGTACTACGCAAACCAGTTGTGTATTTTAGATCACGGTGTAATATTTGTTAACTGTTACTGACATCCCTTATCATTATGTTTCAGATAAAGAAGAATGAGCACGTCCATGCTTGTCCACCTCGAGGGGGAGAGCCAGAGGTGAAAACAAAGCTAGCAAAGACTAGGTGGTTGGCAGATATAATCCTAGATTGGCTGAGAGAAACTCCTTCACTTGGTCCAACAGCACTCCAGAAAAAGATGGTTGAGAAGTTTCAAATAAAAGTACCTTACATGAGGATGTTCTATGCAAAGGAAATGGCTCTTGACAAGATCAATGGTCCATGGAATGAAAGCTTTCAGTTGCTTTACACTTTCAAAGCTGAAGTGGAGATGGCTAGTCCAGGCAGTGTTGTAGCGATAGACAAGCATACAGTTCCCTACAAATTGAAAAGCGGGAAGGTAATGCACAAGGAATGTTTTAGAAGGGCTTTTGTTTGTTTCAAAGCTTGCTGGAAAGGCTTTTTGGACGGTTGCAAGCCTTATTTGGCCGTGGATGCAACAGCTCTTCATGGCAGGTTTAAAGGACATCTAGTTGCTGCTACTGCAGTTGATGGACACAGTTGGATGTTCCCTGTTGCTTATGGAGTTTTGGAGGTTGAGTCAGAGGAAAGTTGGACTTGGTTTCTGCAGAATTTGCGCGACCTTATAGGTCATCCAACAGGACTTGTTATCCACACAGACACTTGCAAAGGTTTGGAGAGTGCGGTAGAAGCAGTATTCCCTAGAGTGGAGCATAGGGAATGTATGCGACACTTGGTACAAAATTTTACGAAGAAATTCAAGGGTAAAGTTTTTACTGACAACCTATGGCCAGCTTCATACACATGCAGCTCTAGGAAGCATCTGTTTCATTTGGATGTGTTGTATAAACAAAAACCTGGGGTGAAGGAGTACTTGGATGAACATCATGGTAGGGTGTGGTCAAGAAGCCAATTCAATGAAATTTGCAAGGTAGACTATGTAACAAGTAACCTTGCGGAGAGTTTCAATTCAAAGGTCAAGTCATTGAAAGGGCTTATGCTGTGGCAAATATTTGATAAGATTAGGCAGATGATCATGATAAAGATCGATCTGCGTCAAAGAATTGCATCCACAAAATATGCTAGCCATCTCATGCTCCCATCTTTGATTAAGTCTTTGCATGACAGGGCAAAAAAATTGAAGATGCAATGCGTCAGAAAAAGAATGGAGGCTGAGGTAACCTACACTGACAGTAAAAACAGGCAGTGGAGGTATCCAGTGAGTTTGGTTGATAGGAAATGCCATTGTAGGGGATGGCATATCCGTGGGATACCCTGGATACACGCATTGTTTTTCATGAGTGTTATAGGGGGTGAAGAAGGTGAAGTTGATCAGTATGTGTCAGATTATTTCTCTGTTGCCAAATTTAGGGCTGCATATGCTATGAATGTTCCTACCTTGTTGGGAAAAGACCAATGGATGACAGTCGATCCAGGCTTCAAAATGTACTCTCCAGTTTTGACTAGACCGGCAGGTAGGCCGAGGAAGAATAGGATCAGAGCTAGTGCAGAGGGTGGTGCACCGATTTGAAGACGTAAGTGCAAACATTGTGGAATCCCTGGACACATTGCTAGGCTTTGTAAAAATGATGTTGACCCAGCTCTTGGAATGGAAGATTAGGCGGGAGCAGCAAATGCAGAGGAGAATGAAGCAGCAATTGAACATGAGGAGATTGAAGCAGCAATTGAACATGAGGAGATTGAAGCAGCAATTCAACATGAGGAGATTGAAGCAGCAATTCAACATGAGGAAATTGAACCGATGGATCGAGAGCTGATTGAACCGATGGATCTAGAGCTGGTTGAACCGATGGATCGAGAGCAGAGGGAACAGATGAATCGAGAGCTGCTTGAACCGATGAGTCTAGAGGAGAGGGAACAGATTCACAGAGAGTGCCTTGAATTTAGTAGGCCCACCTGAGTGCTAACTTCGAAGAGTAGATTGCAGAAGAAAAAGCACAAGCTTCGTAGAAGAAGAAGAACAAGAAAGAGGGCAAAAGGAAGGTAGACACCGGTAATATCCCTGGTAGGGTTACCCGGAGCAAGAGAAAGATTTTATTCTGAACAATTAATTTTAATTTGTATGAACAATTTGAATTTGTATGAACAATTTGTATTGGGGATCCCTTTGTATTGAACAATTTGAATTTGTATGAACAATTTGTTTTGGGGTTCCCTTTGTATTGGGGTTCCCTTTGTATTGAACAATTTGAATGTAGGTATCCCTTGAATGTATGTGTCAAGCCACATTTATCATTTTCTCTAGGGTTTAGGGTTTTAGGGTTTTAGGGTTTAGGGTTTACGGTTTAATTCAAAATAATTCAAAACATGGTGGAACCTTCCCATGGAGTCTTGTTATGTTACCTACAACCTAGGGAAATAATAATGGAAAAGGAAATATAGAGATATGAAGTTTTTATGCCAAAAACTTCAAAACCACTTCCTAGTCCATGAGCTACTAGCTATGAAGATGCAGGGCTTTCTACTCAACACACCTCCCAAATACCCACTATGCTTACAAACTTTGTCCAAATGAGTCCGAATTCGTCACACTTGTGTATCTTTGAATTGCAAACAATATCACGTCGGCCAAAATGTACTATACTGTTCAAATAACACAATTTTACAATTTTTATGCCAAAAGCTTCAATTTCCCTTAGTCCCTTTATTATTTGGGTGCCCCTGTTTTACTTAGTGTTACTCAGTTTTCCCCCTCCGGGCCCACTTGTTTTACTCAGTCCTACTCAGTTTTGCCCTTCCGATAAACGTTTCCTCACTTTCCCCTCTTAGTTCTACTCAGTTTTCCTCACTTGTACTCACTGGCCGATCTCTGATTGGTCGAGATGTATGTCACACGGATCTTGGTTGGTTGAAAGCTCAACGAACGCTTGCACCGTTCGATCATTTATGATCATACGACCTGTATATATCTCTCTACCACGATGGACGCATACGGAGAGAAGAGCAGAGCACATACCTACCAACCCTGGCAGTCGCATATTCCAGTCGCATCTTCCTCTCTCCTATTTCCTCTCTTACTTCGGTGGTCGCGGCGGCGCGGATCTAACCGTGCGGTGGCGTGGATCTAAGAGTGCCGGTGAGGATCTAACCCTCAGAAATAGTTGAAATGTCTCTCTCTGTCTCACTTTCGTTTCTCTTCTCAGATCTGTTGATGATGAAGAACACCAAGACGGCAGCCGTGCCGATAGTGGTCATCGATGGCAAGATCATTGAAGCCATCACCTACAACATCGCTTCGACGGCACAGATCCAGCATTCAATGTCGGAGCCTGTTGATGTCTCACTTCCGTTGCCCTCCTCAGATCCGTTGCTGATGAAGGACACCAAGACGGCGGCCGTGCCGATAGTGGTCATCGATGCCACGAACATTGAAGCCATCGCCTACAACATCGCTTCGACGGCGTAGATCCAGCCTTCAATGTCGGAGCCTGTTGATGTCTCAATTCTGGTGCCGAGAGTGCGAATCGATGCCAAGACGATTGAAGCCATCGCCGCAAATTGGGATAAATTATGATAAATTTGTATTTTTAAATTTCAAATTGGGATAAAATTGTTCGAACTACTACCCCCATCTCAAAAAAGCTTCTCCACGTTCTTGATATGTCCATGTACATCCATGTGTATGATTTGAATTCTATCCCAACTTGATTGGGAAGATTGATATGTATTTGATCCGAGAGGCTAGTACATGCTAAAATTATCGCGCACATTACTTAGCACAACTAGGAAATTGTACGCCAAAATACAGTGGTTAGAGCCACAACAAAATAAAGTGGTTAGAGCCATCTACTGAATAACAATTCTATACTATCTAAATCGGCTACCACAACCACATAATTGCTTGGACAGGGATGACAACTAATAAAACTGCCCAGATGAATCTACTTTTCTCCTCTCCCATCACTTAAAGTTCATGTTATAGATTTTCTACCACTTGATCAAATACGGCAAGATCTATCTCAACTCTCAACTTCTCCTTGCGAATAAGCTCTGAATTCTTCTTTTCTTCCTCCATAGTACGCTTCAGCTCGAATATCATCAGGTTTTTACAGGCCAATTCATCACCTAAATTGGCCACCTTCTCCTCGAAATCCATCCTCTGGCTACACCACTGGGTTGATTCATCTTGGTATGCAATGTACCATGGATCATCGGCTTGCCTGGCTAACTGTAACAATAATGGAAAAAAGAACAACTGAAATCACTCCAACAGGCCATGGCGGCACTTCAAATTCAACGGTAGTACAGAGAGCAGAAGTTAGATACCTGCACTTCCGATGAGGTAGGAGAAGTAGAACGTGGCCACGACATGATCGAATCCCCGCCCTCGCCGGTGTACCCGCTACGACCAGACATTGAGGACTATTTCGCACCTACAAACTCCAATAAATTACGGGAACCGAATCGATTAGGGGCGGGGGAGGCAGAAGCGGAGGTCTTACCAAGCTATACTACCAATTGGTGCGCGGAACAAATCCCGGTCGTCGTGGGCGGCGGATCTGCTTGCGACAGACTTTCCTGCGGTGGGTACAATGCGTGCGGACGAAACAAGTGCTGGAGCCGTGGTTGACGTGCACCGCCGCAGTCCGTCCGATGCCGCCGGGGGACAGAGCCAGCGGCGCGACGAGGCGCCGACGATGGCTGCTCCGTCCGAGGGTGGGGAACGAGCTGCCAGCAGTTCTCCGGTGACTAATGAGATACACAACACTAGGTTCCGGCCATGTTTAGCATAAAATTCACTTTAGATTAAGCTGCGAAAATAGTCACCTGATGGGTCTAGCTTAAGAAAAATTAATTAGCGAACTTGTTGCTTCTCTCTATAATATTCTCTAAATAAATAGACGACCCCACTGGTCCTTAGCTGCGGCAGCCCCACAGAGCGGGAATATATGTCTTTTCTTGAAAAATAGACGACCCCACTGGTCATTGGCTGCGGAGGCCCCACAGAGCGGCAATATATAATTTTCTATAAATAAATAGACGACCCCACTGGTCATTGGCAGCGGCAGCCCCACAGAGCGGCAATATATGTATTTTCTTGAAAAATAGACGACCCTACTGGTCATTGGCTACGACAGCCCTATAGAGTGGCCCCATTTGTCATTGGCAGCACCGCCTATAAAATCATGAAATAAAACGGCCCACACGTCAGTGATAGATGGATGGCTGCTCCGACGTGTCTCCTGACCCTACTCGTCAGCACGAGACGGTCAGGGAGGAGCTGCCCCTGTGCAGCCCCACCCGGTCAGACTAACGGTCAAGGCCTCTGACCTGACGGCTACCGGCCGTTCCAGCACTTGTGAGTGTTTCAAACTACAGGAGGGGAAAACTGAGGAAAAACTAAGGGGCTGGGGAAAACTGAGTACAACTAAGGACCTGAGGGCACGAAAATAGAAAACCCATTAACTTTATCATATGCCTTCTCAAAGTCAATCTTGAACAACACTCCATTTAATTTTTTGGAGTGTAGTTCATGAATTGTTTCATGCAGGATTACTACACCATCTATGATGTTTCTTGCTTGCATGAATGTAGTTTGAGAAGGGCGAACAACATGGTCAACCACTAAATTTAGTCCAATCGTAGAAACTTTTTTGAAAATTTTAAAACTGATGTTAAGAAGAAGGATTGTGTTGGGGTTTAGCGCCTGAAAACAATAATTTTTCTACGCAAAGCACCCACTTCCATGATCTATCTACGAGTAATGTGGTAATGGGAGGGGATTTTCGCAAACTCACCAAGTTGAAGACCGTAAAGCTTTGTCAATGTTCGGCAGAACGTGGATGATGTAGTCATACAGACGCCGACCTCAAGGTTGCTCTGAACTCGGACGACTCGACCAGCTTCAGCTCCACCGGCTCCAATGAATCTGATGGGTCGAACGACTTGAGCGCCACAAGTGCAGCGCCTTGTAGGGAGTTGCACACATACGATGCTTTACGACGACTCCCGAACTCTGATCCAACAAAGGTTATAGAAGTAGATCTCCTGGATCCAGAATCTCCGCAGCACAACGGCGCTCCACGGTGAAGAACTCTCTTATTCGTGCAGTCATTACACTAGGGCCGTGGTCACAAAAGAGAGAGGGAGAGAGGAGAGCACTTGGAGGGAGAAGCCTCAGAGCTTGGGATTAATTAGTGTATTTAAATCCCTCCCTATGCCCTCCTTATATAGGGGAAGGGGAGCCCCCAAGTCCAATGCGTAATCCCCCAAGTCCAATGCATAAGCAATATGGGACTAAAGAAGAGGAGGAGGTGGGAGACCACCTTGGATGGCCGGCCAAGGCCTCCTTGGGCCACACGTGGGCATCAAGGGGCCCAACCGGCCACTCCTTCCCTCTCCCCTTTGGGTGCCCTCCCTCTTGCGTCTTTTCCCCTTAGGGAATTGGCCCATTAGGCATGTGCTACCCAATAAATCATATTTAAATCATTAAATAAATATAAATAAATGTATAATTCAATAATTACATATATTTACATATTATTTAATTCCCATTGCACTAGAACTCCTTCCAGACAACTCCGAACACCCGCCGGACTTTCCCGGAACCCTTTCGATTTCCCCTTCTCTTTTCTTCGATGATTCCTATAATACAAAAGTGATCTTCGAGCATTGTCAAAACCTTAAGTGTGTTACCCTCCCAGACCAATGATCATCAGCGGGACCAGGATGCCCATAATGACCCCTGTGTAGTCCACGAGAATCTTTGTCGTTGAACCATTAAACATAGAGTCCTATTCCCTTTGTTACTTTGATACTTTACTTGTCCGAGACCTGATCAACGACATTGCCATGTCGGGTTAAATCTCGTTACCGACAAGTACAACTTTACTCGTTCCAAGCTATGCCATCCTCGTGACCTAGTCACACGGTGCAGCTTTATGGATGCCATGTCTCCGAGTGGGCCTAGAGTATTTCTCTATCACATGGAAGAACAAATCCTGCTCTTGACACATACACCTCTACATGCCCCTCTGAATACCTGAAGACACCTTTATCATCACCGTTTTACCGAGTGACGTTTGATGCAAACAAGGCACTCTCAGGTGACGGTGATTGAAAATGGTCTCACGGTCTAAGGAATTGGTTACTAGGTTTCCCAATCATTGTAATGGTGAACTTCATGATTTGATCGTGTTACAATTCTTGTGTTGGATATGTCCATAAATTTCATTCACCTAATGAAATGACCCCATTGTCAGTTGACATAAATGCCCATGATCGGGAAATGTCGATCATCATCGATTGACCAATGGACTAGTGTCTAGAGGGTCACTAGGGACTCTGATGGTTTACATATCGCATGTGTATTAACGTTCCTATCAATACAATTATAACATGGTATAAAACCTATTATGAACTTAATGAATATGTCAATAATCTATATTATTATTTGCCTCTAGGGCATATTTCCAATAGTCTTCCACTTGCACTAGAGTACAAATAAACTAGCTGCATTGATACGAATCATTACACCATAACACTTTTAGTATTTTGATCATGCTTGCTCATGGAAGAGGTTTTCTCTATGGACTATACTATACATATCCTTACGTCCTTGCGAATTGTTAATGTCACCTAATTTGACATTCTTCTTATCATCATATGATAACCTTGCGGTGTAAATATTTATGTTTTGGCGATAGAGTGTTGTTTTTGTTATGACATCTGATTAATCAATCAAAAGATGACGTTTTCTTTGCCATGAGCATTAGGAACACATTATGTGGGAAAATGGACTTCCCTAGCCATAACATTGCATGTTTTACCTTTGAAGTAATCATATACTTCTTATGTCAATGTAAATCTTATCGACATTGCAAAATGCCACTTCGATGTCTAACCATGCTTCTCTTATTCTAAGGCACTCAATGTTGTGAGAATTCCAATCATCTAGGTTGGGTGGAACTTCCTAGTGTAACCCTTTTTTGATCAAGTTCACCATCCTTACAGATCAGATATATACCTTTAGTTCTCTCTAGACACTGCAAACTATACTTAACTTCTTGTTTAGTGATTCACTCAGATATCACTTCGGAACCTGTTCTTCTGATTAAGAACTTGGGTCATATTATGTCGAGTATACAACATGGTTTTATAAGATGGAAGCTATGACTAAGGCATAGTATATGTTACACATCTTTTCCTTCTTTTAACCATCATCATACCGAGACAATCTCAATGATTCACCTAGTTAGACAAGTAAGAACTTCCTTCTTAACTTGTTCCATTCTGAACTTCTTCAGAATCCAATCTAGGAAAACATTATGAATTAATGATATTAAACATATCAATCTATCTTGATAGATTTCAATGTTGAATATTCATTCAACTTCATCTACTTAATATTCTTTAATAATTACTAATACCAACAATACCATTCACAATATGTCATTCACATATGAGAATGTTTCATAAAGCACCCACTCGAATATGTTAGTTGCATATAAGAGTATGGAACTCTCTTAGCTCCCACACAGTCTATTGTAAATGTAGGTCTTCTCAATATTCTGGGCACAATCCCAAAATCCTTTGATCATTCATCAAATTGAGAATTCTAACTACGAGATTCCATTTGTTCAACTTAAAGCATTGCTACACATTGTAGTCAACCATTTGAATTTGTTCAAGACATTTCTTGACACAAATCAAGCTTAATTTATGTCTTACTTTAAGTTTTTATTTCTTACTTGCGAATCATACCGAGAGACTATGAACTTGGGCACGGAGGCATGAATACTTACAACCTTGCCCCATGATTATTTATTCTAGTAGTCCCTTTGGGAATATAAAGTAACATCTTTACTTTGATATGATCAAGTAACATCTTTACTTTGATATGATCAAGTAACATTTTACTTTACCAACTTAAATGTAACTTAATGTATGGGATTTCATGACTCTAAGTCATTTCTCGTACTTGAGTTCACCATCGTTTCTTTGTAGTTCGTAGATATGTTATTGTTCGGTTAACGTGACAAGTGAATCATGAATTCAATCCTGCAATGTGGCAGCAATTATTCACGAATCCTAATTTCTTTAGTAAAAGTCCCACTAAAACTTTTGATCATTATCATTAGTTTCTCCACTATTTGTATTTTTGTTCCAGAATCAATTCTGTTCCGCTACTTTGACATTCTGAGGCAAGGTTCTCAACCTTATTTGATCTTTCATCTTTATCCATCAACTCTTTTATTGAGAAACTCTTCTCGATAAATCACCACCTTGAGCAATACTAATCTGCCCCTTTGGTTATAGTTGTGAAATACGTATTCTTAGTTTCGTAGGAACACTGTCGTAAGATTGATGACAAGTACGCCATGAGGGGGTCCTCAAGGCGTGCGGAAGAGAGGGGTGTGAGACGTACGGTGTTCCGGGACGGTGATCACACAAGTTTACCCAGGTTCGAATCCGCCGGCTTTGGACGGATCCTACTCCTGCTAGCAATCCAGTAATACGGCAGAGCCAGAATATGGGATACAAGGGTTCGCCTGTGCGAGCTGAGATTGTAGACTATTGAGGTGTGCCCTAAAGGCTCTCCCTAGGACGACTTATATAGATATCCGGCCTAGGGTTTACAGGAGAGATCTATCCGGCTACGACTAAGAGTCGGTTACAGAGTACATCTTGAACTACAAGTAACATTATGGGCCTAAGTCGGTAAGTCTTCTGGGCCTTCCCGTAGCCGGACTAAACTCCGTCTCTTCTCCCTGACTGGGCCGCCCGTGAATCAAAGCTCTAACCCAAAGTGGGCCACCCTGGTCAGTGAGGAACTGTGACGATACCCGAAAAGTATATCCCCGACAGCAGCCCCTGGAAGTCTCCAAGATCCAAAGTCGGATTTATCATTGTCTAACTTGATCTTCGGCTTGCAAGATCTTGAAGGGTTCCTGAAACTTCACAACAAAAAATATGATCCGGGTCTTAAAAATAAGTCAGACCTATCAACAGGTTACTCGGATTTTCTAGCTTGATTTCAAACTAAGACAGAACTTGGTCTCTAACGCCACCTGACACCAGTCATGGTCAGATCACGTCATCTCACAAACATCCTGTCAGCACGGCCGTTGGTGGGTCCACAGTTCGCGGAACCGAGGTGCCGTTTCAATGCGTACACGGAGATTGAGGCGACGTAATCATCACGTGGGTCCTTCCCAGTTCCTTCCACGACGCGTGGCGGTTACACTGTATCATTTGCACGAATCTTGGCGTAGTTAGGTGGATATAAGGGGTGCGGATTCTCCTCCTCCTTTCTTCACCTGTTCCCTTGCCGTTTACTCTCCTCCAAATCTCCTCCGCGCACAGAGCTCCTCTACTATCCCCCAAAAACTCCCAGCGCCGCCCATCCTAGGTCACCAGCTCACCGGAGAAATGGCTTCTTCATCCTCTTCTGGTTTGGCGGCAGCAGCGACAACGGAGGCGGCGGTGGAGAAGGAAAGCTATCGCGGGCTCTGCATCCCCTGCGTGCTGGACGACGAGAAGCTCCGTGGCGTGGAGACAGAAGGGCTCCTCCGTGCCGGCGACTAGCGGAGCAGCTTCGGGGAGACCGTCCCCAACCCGCGCGCCGGCGAGCGGGTCCACGTCGGCACCCACCTTGACTGAGGTTTGTCGTTTCCTCCCTCGGAATTCTTTTCCGAGGTGATAAATCACTATAGTGTTCAACTCCACCATGTTCCTCCCAACTCTGTCCTAGAGATGAGCGCCTATGCGGCTTTGTGTGAGGGATTTCTTGGCATTAGGCCCAGTCTTACCTTATTCTGGTACTACTTCCATGTCCAGAGAAATTCTATCACTGCCGGTGTTCCTTATATCACCGGTACAATTAGTTTTTCACTTAGACGCGAGCGCGCATATCCTAAGATCTTAGCTAGTGACTCGGTCAAATAGTGGCCAGCCACCTTCTTTTATCACAAGGATATTCTGGCTCCCTGCAAAGCCACTACTTTGCTGGCTTTCATCGACGGAGCTGCCACGGCCCAACCGTCTTGGGACGAGGCTCCTCCGGCTCTCAATGACGATCTGATCCTCGCTAAGAGGCGGGTCGAATATCTGATCAAACACAAAGGACTGAAGGGATCCGACTTGGTCCAATGTTGGGTGTCACGTCAGATCCAACCCCTTCAGTACCACGGAGACCGACTGATGCACTCCATCACGTTGTCCAAGAAAGATTCCCTCCGCATCAGCCCTAGAGCCTATACCACGCAAGGTTATATAAGCCAGATTAAATGGCTGATAAGTGAGCGGATCGAGAGGAGGATCCCGGAGGTTTCTCTGGATAAGCATACAGCGGAAAATCCCGTAGTGCCGGTAATCTTCTAATAATAAACCTTTTTATGTGTTTCAATCTTTAAGTTTATATCGCAACACTGATATGTTTTCTTCTTTTCAGCTTGCTGACCTCCCCGAGTCGGAATTTGCTCCACTCGAAGGATATCCTCCAAAGTTTTCTCAGGAGACAGAACTGGTCCCGTTGCCGGACATTGCACTTAAGAAATGCAAGGCTCCGACAGTGGCTGTCGGCACAAAGGAGGTGCCTATCGTGAAGAGGTAACTTTCAACACAATTTCCGCCTTTGTACCTTACTCGAATTTTCTTCCGAGATGTAATGTTTTTGACTTTATTACATTCTCAGAGCTAAGCAGCTCATCAAGGGCAAGGGGAAGGGAACTTCTTCGAAGCCCCTGTGACAAACGAAGCTTTCCATGGCTTCTCCTGCCGTGGCTCCTCTGACTCCTGCCCCCAACCTTCCGCAGCGCCGATGATCATTCCTTCTCCGGCTGTCGCAGAAGATCCGGCTCCTTCAATGGAGCCTGTGATCCTTGAATCACAAACTGACGTCACCATGAGTGAGTCAGGTATAGATAAGGGTGAACCCTCTTCGGGTAATGATCCCTCGGCAGAGATCTTCACCGAAAACCTTCTCAGCAATCCGGGTCTTGCCAAGTTTGGCTTGTCCCGAAAATCTGCGGAAGAGATCCAACGGCTGGCCAGGCAATGCCTGGAGAAAAGAAATCTTTCTGCCGAAGAAGAAGCACAAGAGGCAGAGGACATCAAGCACTCTGACCTTCTTGAACAAGTGCGTCTTTGCAACGAGAGGATCAGGTTCGGTGAGCTTCCAACTGCTCCAGTGACTCCTCTGACTCTCGCTGAGAAGGTTGCTGTAGAAGTGAATGCAAGTTTGGATAAACTTACTCGCGAGCAATATGTAAGTCGGAATTATAACTCCTGTTTTTCCTTTATTTCATATCATATCCTCTAGCCCCCAAGCATGAAGTAGGATATATAATCCGGGTTTATGCTTAATTAGGATGCCAAAGAATGAACTAGTGTAGCCCCCAAGGCTCGTGCTGATATTAGTAAAAATATTAGCCTGAGTCTTTAGTAGACTTCTGACTTTGGGTATTCTGACTTATAGAAAGTATATTCCTATAACTATGATTTGTTGAAAAATGTCTGCAACAAGCGGAGAGAGATCAGAGCTCTTCGACTTAAGAATGTTGAGCTTAAAGTTGCCAAGGATGAGGCCGAAGGTAAACATTCCGAGACTGAAACCTTGTTTTCATGTTTTCATAGTCAAATTTTTACTGAACTGTTGTTCTTTTTGGACTTACAGCACTGGTAAAATAGTCTTGCGCTATGATTGAAGAGGCCGAGAACCTCAAAACTTTGGTGGTGGAGAACAAGGAACTTCGCCAAGAGCTGGATAAGCTCAAAGCAGATCATGAGAAGAGCATAGCTCAAGTTCTCGAGTCCTCCTTCATGGGTACTGACGAGCGCGATCGCAAGATTGCCGCTCAAGATCAGAAAATCTCGGACCTCAATAATGAGCTGTGCAGAGAGAAGGACCTTTCCGAGGCGCTCCGGGCTGAACTCCGGAGTCTTCGGGAAGAGAAAACCAAAGTTGACGATGTCATTTTCGGTACGTTCCATCTGTCTGACTTGTCTATTTTCTTCGACTTCTTTCAATGTCGATTTTTCTTACATGTTTTGTGTATAGGTCCTCTGAACTTGACGAAATCCACCTCTGCCGAGCCCCGCACCCACCAGCTTACCCAAGTCAGTGATCTGCTTCATGACTTCGGCCAATCCCTTGAGGATATTGGCAAAGCTCTCAAGATTCCGAACATGCATAACATGTCGGATTTCAGGTGCGGGACAAAGCGAAGGAGATGCCGCAACTTGTCCAGGATTGGAATATGTCCTACGCATGATCCGTAGCGCATAACGCTCTCACCATGGTCATGAGCCACCATGGAAGCATGGAGATATGGCAAGTGACTAGAGGGTATCATACAGTGGATGAAGGCGGACATGAGCAAGACATCAAGGCCATTATGGACTCCTGCGCCGGATATGGATGTCACGTGGCTGATTTGACCAGCTACGACACTCCTTTCTTCACCCGCGTGGACACTCCGCCTCTGCCTCCGGAAGAATCAACAGAAGTTTCCGACGATGACCACACCATATCGGAAGTGGACATCTCGGCACGATATCAAGGCGATGTATCCAACAAGCCGGCAGCTCCTTCCTCTCCTCCTGCATCATAGATTGCTAGAAACATTGTGTTATTCTGAATAACATGATGGGTCTGTAAATATGCAGTACTATAATTTTGCTAGTGCTAAACTTTTGATCTATTCAGCACTTTTGGTTTTAAATTTTTGTGTGCCTGAAATGTTTACACAAGCAGTTGAACTTTTTCGCCTATACTTATCATTTATCTGGCTTTCCGCCTCATCCCTTTCGTGAGCCGGCTAAACCTTCTGCCCGGAAACTTTGCCGAGCAACGGAGCTCAATTGCTAAACCAGTTTAAACTCGAAAACAAAGCCAACTTCCAGTACCAACAATTCACTACTCGGAAAATACCTGCATCCAGCAATCAGACAAAGAACCAAAGTATAGACTAGAAACTTTAGAGTTATACCCTAAGGTAGCATTTTTAGAATCAGAATTCTAAACCAGAACAAACATGACCATAAAGTACTTTCAAGTATTCTGGGATTTTCGACTATGACATGATCATTCGGAAATAAGATGGTAAAAACTTCTCAGAAAAACTTGAGGCAACCAAAACTTTTATTTCTCACAGAACATGTACATATATATGATTACAAAGAAGGATAAACTAAGAATAAAAGGGATGTAGCTGAGAAATATTCCATGTCTGTCTAACTCATCCGGATTTGTACTGCCTCCAGCTCTCTTTCTCTTCTTAGTAGCAGGACTTTCTTTGACTGGCCTCATGTCAGTTAAGTAGTACGATCCATTGTGCAATACTCGACTAAGTAAAAAGGGCCCTTCCCATACTAGGGAAAGTTTGTGATTTCTTTGTTGCACAAGCCGGAGAACCAATTCACCTTTATTGAAAGATCTGTTTCGAACTCTCTGGCTATGATACTTGCGTAACTTCCGCTGATAGGCTGTTGATCTCATTTCAGCAACGACGCGAACTTCTTCAACTAAGTCGAGATCATTTTGTCGAGAAATCTCGGCATCCTCTTCAATATACGCGGCCACTCTAGGAGAAGTATGAATTAAATCACTAGGAAGAACTGCTTCTGCACCATAGACCAAGAAGAAAGGTGTGTATCCGGTTGACCTGTTTGGAGTTGTTCGTAAACTCCATATTACAGAGGGTAATTCCTCTGCCCAAGCCCCCGCAGCACGTCGTAGTGGTGCTTCGAGTCTCGGTTTTAGGCCTTGTAGGATTAAACCATTTGCTCTTTCGACTTGTCCGTTAGCCTGTGGATGTGCGACTGACGCAATGTCAAGCCGGATATTTTGCTCGTTGCAGAATTCGGCCAATTCTCCCATAGATAAGTTACTCCCGTTGTCCGTGATAATGCTATGCGGATAACCATACCGGATTATAACATCCTCGACAAATCTTTTGGCAGTTGCTCCATCACAACTAGTGACAGGTTTAGCCTCAATCCATTTGGTGAATTTATCCACCATCACTAAGAGATGAGTAAATCTACTTGGAGCTCGTTTAAATGGTCCTACCATATCAAGCCCCCAGACCGCAAAAGGCCATGTTATAGGCATTGTGCGCAGCTGATCAGCCGGAACATGAGCTTGTTTGGCGTACTTTTGGCAGCCTTTGTACGTCTTGACTAATCGTTCGACATCTGCCTGAGCTGTAAGCCAGAAAAATCCGTGCCTATAAGGTTTTGCCACTAAAGATTTGGCTGTAGCGTGGTGACCACACTCACCTTCGTGGATTTCTCTTAAGATTTCAACTCCTTCCGGAGATACGCAGGGCTAAAAAACCCCAGAAACACTCCGCTTATAGAGCTCACCTTTAACTACAGTATAGGCTTTCGCTCGTCGGATGATCTGCCGGCTCAGAACCTCGTCTTCGGGTAATTTTCCATCTACCAGTTAATCTAGGTAGGGTTGAGTCCAGCTGGGAATTACAGCCATAACTGCTATTAGAGGTGAGTCGGATTTGGTCGGATATTCCTCATCTACTCCCTTTATTGAGGGAACTTTGAGGTGCTCTAAGAAAGTGCTATCCGGGACTTCTTTCCGCGCAGAGCCTATCCGAGATAGTGCATCTGCTTCCTCATTTTCTAATCGAGGGATGTGTTGAACTTCAAACCCTTCGAACGATTTAGATAGATCATCCACGACAGCTTTATACGCTGCCATGTGTTTATTTGCATTACAAATATCCGATACTTGTTGAGCAACAAGATCCGAATCTCCGTAACACATCAAACATCGGATGCCAATATCCTTAGCAATCCGGATTCCGTGCAGCAGTGCTTCATACTCGACAATATTATTTGTCGCTGTGAAGTAGATCTGCAGCACGTATAGAAGTTTATCTCCTTGGGGTGATTTGAGCACCACGCTAGCCCCCGAGCCCCCTCGATCCTTAGACCCATCAAAGTAGAGGATCCAATATTCCGACTCAGGGAGGGTCATATTCTCCTTCGTCTCTGTCCAGTCAATGACAAAGTCGGCAATGATTTGGGATTTGATTGTTGTGTGAGGTTTATACTCAATATCAAAAGCCAAAAGCTCTATGCCCCATTTGGCGACGCGTCCTGTGGCGTCACTGTTGTTGATTATATCTCTCATGGGAGCTGTTCTCACCACGGTAATTGGATGCTCCTGAAAATAGTGTCGTAACTTATGAGATGCTAGAAAAACACCGTAAGCCAACTTTTGATAGTAAGGATACCGCTGTTTTGATTCTGTCAGGACCTCGCCAACGAAGTAAGTTGGATGCTGCACCAGGTGTTCCTGATTTTCTTCCGGCCTCTCCAGCACCATGACAATACTAACGACTTTGTTTTCGCAGCAAGATAAAGCAGCATCGGTTCCTGAGGTTTCGACGCTACGAGGATAGGAGCAGATGAGAGTACTTTCTTCAGATCTTATAGTGAAGCTTCAGCTTCGTCGGTCAAAACAAAATCCTTGGTCTTTTTCAGGAGTTTGTATAATGGTGTGGCTCTTTTACCAAGCCGGCTTACAAACCGACTGACTGCGGCGATGCAACCAGTTAGTCTTTGTACGTCCTTCAGGCGAGTTGGCCTGGAAATATTGAGTATAGCCTTGATTTTGTCCCGGTTCACCTCTATGCCTCTTTGAGACACGATGAAACCTAACAATTTTCTGGCTAGTATTCCAAAGAAGCATTTCTTCGGGTGTTGTATTTTCGTAGATTGGCGAATGTTTCCTCCAAGTCGGAAACCAACGTTTCCTTCATTTTGGACATCACCGCGATATCATCCACGTATGCATGTACATTGCGTCTGAGTTGATCATGGAGGCAACGCTGCATCGTGCGCTGGTACGTAGCTCCTGCGTTCTTCAGCCCAAAGGGCATCGTAACATAACAGAAGGTTCCGAAAGGGGTTATGAATGAAGTCTTGATTTTGTCAGATTCCTTCATCCGTATTTGATGATAACCGGAATATGCGTCGAGAAAACAGAGGAGTTCCGAGCCTGCCGTAGAGTCGATAACTTGATCAATTCTAGGCAGAGCGAACTGATCTTTTGGACAAGCCTTGTTCAAGGCAGTATAATCAACACACATCCTTAAATCAGTGGTGTCCTTTTTAGGGACCATTACAGGGTTGGCCGACCAATCAGTATGGATGACCTCTTCTATGAATCCGGCTAACTCGAGCCGCGCTAGTTCCTTAGCTATTGCCTTACGCTTTTCATCACCAAACCGTCGTAAGGACTATTTGACGGGTTTAGCGTTTGGGTTTACATTTAGAGAGTGCTCGGCAAGTTCCCTAGGTACTCCGGTCATGTCAGATGGCTGCCATGCGAAGATATCCTGATTTGCTCGGAGGAACTTGACGAGCGCGCTTTCCTATGCGCTACTTAGGCCTGCGCCTATCTGGGTCACCTTGGAGGGGTCATCATCCTTCAACGACGTCTTCTTCGTCTCTTCTGATGCCTTGAACTCCGGATTTGGCTTTGTCACCTCCTTCGTTGTGGGCATCTCGGACGGATATATTTCCTTTTTGATCTCCTAGTACTCCTGGGCGTGCATCACGGCTTTAGCAAAGGCGACATTTCCATCCTCGCACTCTCGCGCTTTCTTCGGGTCTCCCCTGATAGTGATTACGCCGTTGGGACCTGGAATTTTCATCATATTGTAAATGTAACACAGATGAGCCATAAAAGCCCAGTAAGCCAGGCGTCCGAATATAGCGTGGTACGCGCTCTTGAACGGGACCACTTCGAAAGAAAGTGCCTCCGTCCGATAGTTCTTTGGAGTTCCAAAGGTAACATCCAAAGTGATTTCTCCTAGGGAATCGACTTGTCTTCCTGGGACAACCCCGTGAAAGATCACAGAGCTTTGGTTCAGCTGGGTCTCCGAGATTTTCATCCGGCATAGCGTTTCGACATAGAGAATATTGATACTGCTACCACCGTCCATGAGGGTCTTGGAGAAACCATAACCGTCAATAAGTGGATTGACGATTAAGGCGTATTTTCCTCGCCTGTGCAACTTAGGCGGATGATCAGCACGGTCAAATGTGATTGCAACTTCCGACCAGTCCAAGAATTGGGGGATAGCCGGAGCTGTTGCATTGAGCTCATGTAGAACTGCTTTTTTGACCTTTGCTGGTTGAGATCAGAGGAAGGTGACATAAGTGTCTTTCTTGGTCGGAAATTTTTTCTTCCCTTCTGGCTTGGGATTTGAAGCATCAGCTTCCTCCATGTCGGAATCTTCCTTGGTCTCCTTATCTTTTTCGGGATTTTTCTTTCCCTTCTTCCGCTTAGCTTTGTAGCCCGCGGTGTCATCTCTTTTGATGTCGTCATTGAAACGACATTCAGTGTTGGTGTGAGACGAGCCCCCATTGGCATCCAAGTGATGCACACATGGGTTATTGGCAATGTCGGCCCAAGAGTAGGTTTTTCCTGGTTGCTGGTCTCCTCTACCTTGGACTCTTGAAGTCCCATGGCCACGCCCGCGGCCTCCGCCGCGTCCTCCTCGTTCTCCACACCCGAAAGTAGCAGTGACCACTGCCGTTTCCGCGTTGGGTTTTTCTTCCAAGGTATTTTTGCGCTTCTAAGCTTGTTGCTTTGGTTGTTTTGCCGACTGAGGCACAACTAGGGCATTGAGTAATCCCTCTGCATCATCGTCAGCATCTGCATACTTGCTCGTTGTTTCTATCATCTCTCCCAAATCAGTTGTAACTACCTCGGACCCTACGCTCTAAGCTCAAGCCTGGATGAACCAAAAGTGGTTAAAGTAGTACAGTGGGGGCCCAGGGGCCACCCACGTGTAGACCCGTCGGCCGCCCTAACCACTTCCAAGAACATCGGGGCAAGAGCGAGCGGCGTAGGCAACATGCGAAGAGATCAAATACATACACAAGTGAGTATGTATGCAAGCTACCTTACAACAGTTCTCAGAGCCATACCATCTAAAGGAAATAGAAATATTGCAACGGCATACGGCAAGAACCAAATATCCTAGATAGTTATAATAGTGTAGGATAGCTCCTCATACATCAATCAACAGAGTATCAAGCGGAAGCGGGAAACAATAGCCGAGTACGGACAAGAAGCAAATCGGCATAAGATGCCACATAAATAAGCACATCCCGCCCACAGATCTCGCGGATCCCCATCCCCGGAATCTCGACACCGAGTGATCGTTGCCAACATCATCTGTCTCCTCCACCCAGTATCGAACTTCCGAATACACCTGTTCATCTGAATCAAACAATTTATCGTGTGAGACCCTAGGGGTACTCAGCAAGTCTTTATGCCTCTAAAGGGGACATAACCTGGTGTGACGCAATTGCAGCAAAAGATAATAACTAACAAGGCTATTGATACTCGCTAACCATCCGCCTAACCAAAGATAGTCGGATGTCCGTTAATTAGTAACAACAGTTATAACAGTTTAAATTAACACATTCATCCTCCCTCTCGCTTACCAACGAGAAAGCGGACGAACAACGCATCCGTTGGCAGTTTTATTAACCACTCCATAAGTATTGCACTATTTACTAGTCAGGAATTTAGTCAAGTTAAAAGCGGTACTTTAGCTATACTTGTCTATGATCGAGAAACTGTGGTCCAAGTCGTCCATAACCGCGGACACGGCTTTCAGAAAGATTTACCCTGAAGGGGTGCATAAATAGCAACACACACTCGATCAACCTCGGAAAAACCAACTCAACACCCAACGAGGCATTCACGACAAAGCGATCACAGGATTCGTAAAATATTTCAGGGGGCCACCCCACTAAGCTACCCGCAACGAAGTTGGCCGGCTCCGGAACGGACCTATGGTTTGTGACGACGGCTGTAAATGACTGGGAACCCGAAAGTGTGACTGGGCTTGTCGATACCACAAAAACGTGGCACGATCCATAACAGTACAGGTGCTCCACGCACAATCTTAAATAAAGCGGTAAAACATGGCATAAGTACAGGATAGTAAATAAACCCCGAAACTAGTTTGTGGCCCCAAGAAATAGAAATGCATCAAGCTCTGGCTCAGGGGGCTCCATAAGGCCTTCCGGATGTGGATAGTGCGAATAGTCAAGGAACAGGAATCAAGTACTCGGGGTCCTACGGGACACAAGTGGACATAAAAACCAAATGACAGATATTGCCCACCGGTGCCTCTTTCATTAGTTATCCCATTACTACTCAGGTTAAGTTATTTAGGTACCTCGTTATCCATCAGAAACTCACATACCCTACACATGCTGTTCTACGACTCGCATGGCTCAAACAACTCCTGTAGTAATGGCTCATGGGATGGAGGAACAAGCTCGGTGGGGTTTAAAGTAAAGTCTATGCAGAACTTGGGATTCAATTTAATGCATTCGCGACTCAATGATGCAAGAATAAGATAGAAGCAATATGTACTATATGTATGCAAGAATGTGGTAGTGCTTGCCTAACAGCTCAGTTGAAGCGAGAGATGGATCTGGGTAGTACTCCTGGGATTCCTGATATTTCCGCTGCTCGGCGTCTATTCGAAAGAAGAACCAAAAAAACAAGGGCCAACATAAATAAAGTGCACAAGCATATGAATAAAATGTGACAAGCAACAAGCATGCTATGATGAATGATGCACAATTTACATGGCAATAAGGTAGCATGGCAAGGGTGAGGTATGGGGACAAGAATAAATCATTTTATTAATTATTTGGTCAAGTTTGATTGCCATAAACAGTTCTGATTTTTAATAATGACATGATGCATGCTTCAATTCATATCATGTAATGCATAGTTAGAACGGGCTCGTCGCGCTGATCGATTTAGACATATTATTTGTCAAATTTGGAGTTATAGAATTAAAGTTATTAATTAATTGAGAAAAGGCATTTTTATTGCAATTAAACAATTTCGAAAATTTAAAATAGCCAAACATTATTTTGGATGGCAGATTTGAATTCCTCACATTTTTCTGATCCAAAAACATATATTATTTGTCAAATTTGGGATTACCAATTAAAAGTTATTAATTTTCTGGATTTAAAATCATATTGAACAAATTCTGAAATTATTTTTATTAACAGAAAAAGTTCACAGACTTTTTACACCGAGGCCTAGCTGACCCTAGCCACTGACGTGTGGGCCAGCGCTGAGTCAGCGGCAGCTGAGGCAGCGCCCGCGTGGGACTTTTCTCACACCGGGGCAATGTACCCATAGGCACCGACGTGTGCGCCAGCGGCTGCGGGTCCACCTAACGCGCAGGCCAACGGGGTGGCGACAGCTGGCCGGGGAGGGACCTGCGCGTGCTCGACCCAGAACTGGAGGGGGTTTACTGCAAAAGGCCAGATCGGATCTAACGAAACTGAATTTTCAGAGGTAAAACAGCTAGCTTGTCCGGTTTTCCAGTGACGATGGCGAGCAAACCGTCGGGAATTTTGCGACGCTGCAAAAACGAAAGTTGTAGAGCCAACGTTGGACTACAACTTTGGTGTTTGGAGCTTTGTCAACGGAGGCCTGCAGCGGACGGGGCAAGGAGAAGAACCGAGGGGATCTAGCGCTTTAAAACTGACGAAAAGTGTTCAGAAAACGGCTGAGATCGGGCTGGGTTGCGACGACGATTGCGACCGAACGGCCACGAATTTCGCCATGCCGTAAAAAGTAAAACTGAAGAGGGTGGTGCGGGCTACATCTTCCGTTTAGCAAGCTCGCACGGAGGCGGACCACAGCGACCGAAATCTGTGAAAGAACAGAAGGGTGCGCTAGGGTTCCGCTGCTGCTGTCGGTCGCGCGCGTGGCGAGTACTGTCTGCATGCGCACGGCGTGCGTCGTGCGAGTGGCGGCTGCGCGCGGTGCTGGCGGGAAGCAACGCAAGCCAGAGAGGGAAGGGACAACAGGTGCTCATCGGGGGGGGGGGGGGTGGAGGAGAGGAAGAAGTCGGTGGCGGCGTGCGGCGGTTTTCAAGGCGTCGGCAAAGGGGTGAATGGTGAGGAAGATAGGCAGCGTGTCCTGGCGGTGACCGTGGCGAGCGTGGCGGCAACGTCGTTCAAGACCCTCTCCTCCTCGCTCCCGCTACGGTGCTGCTTTCGCTCCTCGACCTGGTGCTTTCCCCAGCTACGGTGGACTCCCTAGTGGCGGCGAGCAAGGGTGGTGGCCACGACCATGGCTGGGTGTTGCTGTCGCACATGAAGAAGAGGGAAGGGATGGCGATCTGGATCGGTCGGAGGGATAGGTAGAGAGAAGAGGGGGAAGGAGGACAAAGCTCTGCTGCTGGCTACTTTATGCACGAGGAGAGGGAACACGACTTCGGCGTGGGGAGGCGCTCGAGCACGTGAGAGGGCCGGGGGAGAAAAACAGTGCACTTGGCAGTGGGGCCTCGTCACGGTGGAGCCCAGGTGGCAGGGGCGGGGATGCGGTCTTGGACGTGCTCGGGAGGCCGTGAGGTGACCACCAGCTGCAGATGCATGTGCGCGGCGCGCTGGGGTTTTCTGGGCTCGGTGAAGTGCACCTGAGGGGTTCGGAGGCCGGCTGGGGCTGATCATGAGCGGGCTGGGGTCTCCTTAGGCTAGCTGGTTCGTCTAGGCAAAGATTAGAGAGGATGAGGCTAGAGATTAAAGAAGAGGTGCTCATGATTCCATGTGAGGAAGGAAGAGGTTTTATTATTTCATGTGCTGAGAGAGAGAACTAGTTAAGCATGTGTCATATACACATGCATGTGGGTTATTTTGTGAAGACCAAGCCATGGTTGGGTAGGGCAAGTGTGGAAGGAAGGTGAGGTTAGGCTAGCTGATGACCTAAGATAGATAAAGAGAGAGAGAGATGGCTAGGCTTGGATAAGAGGAAGAGGATTTTTGGTTAGGAGGAAGAGGCATGTACTCCATGTACCATATGCATGCCATATGGCTAACAAAACAAAGAGGGGATGCCCCTTGGATGGTTGGGTTCGAAAAAATTGAACAAACTTGAATTGATTTCCAAAGAACCCATGCTCTACTAAAAAACCAAAGAAAAGGCCCAAAGAAAAGGAGAGGGTGATGATCTTGCATGGCCCATGCATAATTACTAAATGCCATGTTTATTCTTGTGAAAACAATTGTGAAGACCCATGGGCATTTATTAGCACATGCTTCCCAAAATATGGAATTAAGTCCAAGCCAAAAGAAAAGAGTTGGTGTTCATATGGGAATATAAGTTGGGAATTCTAGTGTGGGTGTCCCACTAGATGCATAACTAGCCTCAATACATTCCAACATGAGCATATATTCAAAAACAATCCATATGGAAGCTTGACAAGGAATTCCACTCACATAGCATGCAAAGGTGGCCATATGGCTCTCCATATATCAATAATGTGAAAACAACATGATGCATATATGGGAGCATGTGGAAGTAGAAGTGGATCCATCTTGATATATGTGAGCTAGACAAGAGCCAAAAGAAATGCAAAAACCCACATATAGTTTGGATGGTGGAATTATGGGGCGGTGACAAAGAAAGGTGGTGGAGTTAATAAAATATATGCCCCCAACTCAACTTGGGCATCAAGCATTTATCAAGAACGAAATACAATATATCAAGAGGCAAATACAATTAATAATGCATATGAAATAAGAACCAAATGAAAAGGGTTTTATATGATGCTCAAATGCAAGGTGGCATGATGACATGAGCATGATATAATTATGATGCAACAATTATATGTAGGAAGTAGCATTTTATTATTAGACCATGTAGCATTACAGATGTTAGACAGATGGGATGCTACAACTCTCCCCCACTAAACAGGAATCTCGCCTCGAGATTCTAGGAAGAAGAAGAAGAAGACACGAAGAGGTTAGGATACTTGGCACGGAGCTCATCCTCACGTTCCCAAGTGGCTTCATCAACGGAATGGTGCGACCACTGCACCTTGCAGAAATTTATAGACTTGTTGCGAGTCTTTCTTTCTACGACTTCTAGGATTTTTGTGGGGTGTTCTTGATAAGACAGGTCTTCTTGGAGATTGATGAGCTCATGGTCCACGGTCCTGCCGGGATCCTTGAAGACTTCTTGAGTTGAGATATATGGAAAACATCATGAACCTTGAGTTTTTCAGGGAGCTCAAGAGCATAAGCAACTTCTCCTCTTCTTCCACGAACTTTGAAAGGACCGATGTATCTAGGAGCCAGCTTTCCTTTGATACCAAACCGGTGCGTGCCTCTCATGGGAGTGACATGAAGGTAAACGAGATCACTAGGGACATACTCCATGCCCGTGTGCTTTCTGTCATAGTTGCTCTTCTGGCGACTTTGAGCAACCTTCAGGTTTTCAAGAATGATGTGAACCTTCTCCTCCGCTTGAGTTACAATGTCGGGGCCAAACAACGTTCTTTCACCTGCGCCCGACCAACCAATCGGAGTTCTGCATTTGCGTCCATAGAGAACCTCAAATGGTGCCATATTTAGAGTCTTCTGGAAGCTGTTGTTGTAAGAGAACTCAGCATAAGGAAGGCATTCTTCCCATTTCATGCCGAAAGAGATGACGCAAGCACGGAGCATATCTTCCAGAATCTGATTGATCCTTTCAACTTGTCCTTGCGACTGAGGGTGGTAAGCTGTGCTGAAGTTCAACTTTGTTCCCAAAGCATTTTGGAAACTTCCCCAGAACTTGGAAGTGAAGATGCTTCCACGGTCTGAACTGATCTCAAGAGGAACCCCATACAGAGAGACAATTCTGTTGATATAGAGCTCAGCCAACTGAATTGCAGAAATTGTTTCCTTGACGGGAAAGAAGTGAGCCACTTTAGAAAGACTGTCGATGACAACAAAGATTGCATTGTTGCCCTTCTGCGACCTTGGAAAACTAGTTATGAAGTCCATCTCTACTTTCTCCCATTTCCATTCGGGAGGCTTCAATGGCTGTAGAAGACCGGAAGGTTCTGATGGACAGCTTTAACTCTGCGACAGACATCACACTCGGAGACATACTTGGCACAATATCGTTTCAACCGAGGCCACCAATATTGTGTTTTCAAATCCATGTACATCTTAGTGCTGCCAGGGAGGATAGAAAGAACAGAATCATGCACCTCCTTAAGAACTTGCTCTCTCAAACCCGGGTAGATCGGAACAAACATCCGGTGTTCAAAGAATAGAGCGCCTTGGTCGTCAACGTGGAAGGACTCATACTTCGGAAGCTGAATGTTGGATATGGTCTTTTTGGTGTAAGGGTCACCAAGTTGAATGGAGCGAACTTTTTCTTCCAAGAGAGGGGTTGCCAGAAGATTCAAAAGATACCCTTGATCCACAATTTTAAGGTTGAGCTGGCAGAATTCCTCGCACAAGAGAGGCTATTGCTCTTCCACCATGAGGTTATTGACATAAGCTTTTCGGCTAAGAGAATCAGCCATGACATTAGCTTTGCCAGGAGTGTAGTTTATGGTCAGATCGAAATCATTAATTGCTTCAATCCACCTCCTCTGACGAAGGTTGAGATCAGGTTGTGTGAAGATATACTTCAGACTCTTGTGATCAGAGAAGATCTCACAATGGTTGCCAAGCAAGTAGTGCCTCCATACTTTCAACGCAAAGACAACTGCTACGAGTTCGAGGTCATGTGTTGGATAGTTGATCTCATGCGTCTTCAACTGTCGAGAGGCATAAGCAACAACTTGTTTTTCTTGCATAAGGACCGCACCCAATCCTTGCAAGGAGGCGTCACAGAATATCTGGAAAGGCTTTGATGTATCTGGAGGAATCAAGACTGGAGTGGAAGTGAGCTTCTCTTTGAGGGTTTCAAAGCTTGCTTGACATGCAGGAGACCAAAAATATTTCTTGCCTTTCTTGAGGAGATCGGTAAGAGGCTTCGCAATCTTTGAGAAATTCTGAACGAAGCGACGACAATAATTAGCCAAACCAAGGAAACTCCGGACTTCTTTGACATTTTTGGGTGGAAGCCACTCAACAATTGTCCGAATAGTTTCTGGGTTGACGGCAATGCCCTTGGCAGAGATGACGTGCCCCAGATAGGTGACTTCAGGCAGCTAGAACTCGCACTTGGAGAACTTTGCATACATGCGGTTCTCACGAAGCTTGTTTAGGACACACTGAAGGTGTTCTTCATGTTCTTCCTTTGACTTAGAATAGACTAGAATGTCATCCAGATAGACCACGACGAACTTATCAAGATACTCCATGAAAACCGAGTTCATAAGCCTCGAGAAGGTGGCATGTGCGTTGGTGAGACCGAAGGACATGACCGTGTACTCGTACAGGCCATAACGGGTGGTGAAAGCTGTTTTGGGAACATCTTCCTTGCGAATCTTGATTTGATGATATCCACTTCTCAAGTCAAGCTTAGAGAATACCACAGCTCCAGCTAGCTGATCGAAGAGATCGTTAATCCACGAAAGGGGATATTTATTCTTGATGGTTTTAGCATTGAGAGCCCGATAGTCAACACAAAGTCTATCAGTCCGGTCTCGCTTCTTCACAAAGATGGTTGGGCTAACCCAAGAAGAAGTGCTATGCTGAATGAAACCCAACTTCTCTTGTTCATCAAGCTGACGTTTGAGTTCGGCCAACTCAGCAGGACCCATTTTATAAGGCCGCTTGGAGATAGGAGCGGTTCCAGGTTCAAGCTCAATCACAAACTCGACGTCTCGATCAGGAGGCATACCCGGTAACTCTTCAGGAAAAACATCTGGGAACTCACGGACCACCGGAACACTCTGAATAGCATCCATAGCATCATCATTCAGAGCCGCCAAAGAGAAAAGCTGAATTGCAGGAGTCAGACTTGGAGAATAGACTATATGGCCTTCAGGAATTTTCAGATAAACCGAGCGTTCAGCACAATCAATCACAGCTGCATTTGCTGTTAACCAATCCATGCCCAAGATAACATCAATGTCAAAATTTCCCAAAATGATTAAGGAAGCCGGGAACGAAGAACCACCAATCTCAATTTGATTGCCGTGGCTGATTTTAGAAGCCCTCATGTTTGATCCAGGAGATTGCACCATGAGGCGAGTTGGTAAAGCATCAGAAGGTAACCCATTACTCTCCGCAAACTTGTATGGCACAAATGAATGTGATGCACCAGAATCAAACAAAACTCGTGCAGGAACTGAGTTAACAGGAAGCATACCCATCACAACTCTAGGTGCATGCTCGGCTTGGGCGACGTTGACACAGTTGGCACGAGCAACAGTGGACCCGGGCTTGGTGTTGATGTTGAGAGCCCAAGGTGGAGGTGCATGAACCATAGAAGAACTTGCTGCAGGTCTTGGAGGTGGTGGAGGAAGAGCTTTGTTGTTCATGGGACAACTCCAGTGTTGATGCCCAGTGTTCCCACAAGTGTAGCAAGCACCAGGTGGACGTGGAGCAGCGTAGCCAGGGACTCCGCCAGGCGCTCTAGGGTAGTTGTGGTTGTAGCCCCTAGGAGCAGCAGTGAAGGAGTTTGGTGGCCTTGCCGCTTAGCTTGAAGGTCTTGGTGGAGCCGGGAGCGGCGGTGCGGTATTAGGAACCCACACAAGGCGCTTAGAAGGAGCTGTCATAGCTGAAGAGCTTGCCGCGTCACGACTGTGTTTCTTGGACTACTTGAACACTTGCCTACCGGCTTCTTCCTGTAGAGCTATATGTTGGAGTTCCAGAAAAGACCCCGGCCTTGCATGAGTGATTGCATATTTGATAGGTGCATTGAGTCCTTGCCTGAACCTCTTTTGCTTCTTCTTGTCATCAGTGATCTCATCGCCACCATACCGAGAAAGATTCATGAAGTTTCTGATATATGTATTGACATTGTCATTGCCTTGCTTGAGGTTGAGAAACACTTCCTTCATCCTTTCCATGACAATTTCTGACAGGTATTGCTCTTTGAAAGCCCCAGTGAACTGCTCCCAAATAGGCTGAAAACTAGAGTGGTTTGCCTTCAGGTAATTCTCCCACCACAGAGCTGCGTCTCCCTTCAGAAGGTGAGTGGCACATTTTACCCATTCTTGCTCAGGAACATCAGCAGTCATCAACAACCTTGACATCTCACGAAGCCAATCATCAGCATCTAGTGGCTAATCAAACACCTCAAAGTGCCACGGGTTAAACTTCAGAAAGCTCTTGATGTCTCCTCGCTTGGGAGGTGGAGGTAGCGGAACAAACTCATTCCTCCTGCCACTTTCTTCAAAGCGTTGCTGGTTCTGTTGCATTGTTCCCAAGGCATTAGCAATACTTGCCAACGCAGCCCCCAGTTCAGGTGGTATGTCCTCCTCATTGCGGCGTGGTGGTGCCATCCTGGGATTAATATAAAACTCAAGTTAGTACCATAATGGAGAATAATAATAATCCAAAATAGTATGAAAATGGAATTAACCAAGATTAAGGATACAAATTACTATGATGATATTAAAATATCAACAAAGTTCAAAGCACCTAGAAGATAGTAAGCATATTGCACACGACTGAACAAGGAGTGTGGTACACAAAGCTATCAAAGAAAAAAATTCCGCAAATTTCGGCATTAAAATACCACTATGTGCGCAAAACCACTTAACGAATCAAGATTAGTAACTCGATCAGTTCAATATACAAGAGCGAATGATAAAAGTAGTGGTATGGTCGGGACCCAATCCCGCACTCAAATCATTACTCCGCACATGACTAAGTAAAACACATATCCCAACCCCCGTCCTTCTTAAGATGAACCTAAAGAATAGCAACTACAGAAAACAAACAGCCCAAACAAGATAGCGTCGGATAACAAAGAGTAAGACAGATCGTGTCGGTTTACAAAAGCCCGTCGGTATGGAATGTACCAACAGTTGATAACCAAAAAGGAAGATAGCGATAACAAGTTGGATGCAACAGATAGACAAGGGATTACACACACACACACTCAACCTATGGTACTACGGAACCCAGAACACGTGAATCCTAGTTTGAATTTTAGAAGAGGATTGAAAACGTTACACTTCCTTACCAGAAAAGGGTGGCTGGGTGGGTAAGAAGAAAAGTGGAAGCAGTCCTACTCTCGCGTTTTTGTTTTTCCCTAGTATACATAGCTACCAAAATATTTGCTAGACTGACAACGACCATTTGGCTGAGACCCTGAAGGGCGGGATGGCTCTGATACCAATTGTAACTACCTCGGACCCTACGCTCTAAGCTCAAGCCTGGATGAACCAAAAGTGGTTAAAGTAGTACAGCGGGGGCCCAGGGGCCACCCACGTGTAGACCCGTCGGCCGCCCTAACCAGTTCCAAGAACATCGGGGCAAGAGCGAGCGGCGTAGGCAACATGCGAAGAGATCAAATACATACACAAGTGAGTATGTATGCAAGCTACCTTACAACAGTTCTCAGAGCCATACCATCTAAAAGAAATAGAAATATTGCAACGCCATACGGCAAGAACCAAATATCCTAGATAGTTATAATAGTGTAGGATAGCTCCTCATACATCAATCAATAGAGTATCAAGCGGAAGCAGGAAACAAGATCCGAGTACGGACAAGAAGAAAATCGGCATAAGATGCCACATAAATAAGCACATCCCGCCCACAGATCTCGCGGATCCCCATCCCCGGAATCTCTACACCGAGTGATCGTTGCCAACATCATCTGTCTCCTCCACCCAGTATCCATCTTGCGAATACACCTGTTCATCTGAATCAAACAATTTATCGTGTGAGACCCTAGGGGTACTCAGCAAGTCTTTATGCCTCTAAAGGGGACATAACCTGGGGTGACGCAACTGCAGCAAAAGATAATAACTAACAAGGCTATAGATACTCACTAACCATCCGCCTAACCAAAGATAGTCGGATGTCCGTTAATTAGTAACAACAGTTATAACTATTTAAATTAACAGATCCATCCTCCCTCTCGCTTACCAACGAGAAAGCGGACGAACAACCCATCCGTTGGCAGTTTTATTAACCACTCCATGAGTATTGCACTATTTACTAGTTAGGAATTTAGTCAAGTTAAAAGCGGTACTTTAGTTATACTTGTCTATGATCGAGAAACTGTGCTCCAAGTCGTCCATAACCGCGGACACGGCTTTCAGAAAGATTTACCCTGCAGGGGTGCACAAATAGCAACACACACTCGGTCAACCTCGGAAAAACCAACTCAACACCCAAGGAGGCATTCACGACAAAGCGATCACAGGATTCGTAAAATATTTCAGGGGTCCACCCCACTAAGCTACCCGCAACGAAGTTGGCCGGCTCCGGAACGGACCCAGGGTTTGTGACGACGGCTGTAAACGACTGGGAACCCGAAAGTGTGACTAGGCTTGTCGATACCGCGAAAACGTGGAACGATCCAAAACAGTACAGGTGCTCCACGTACAATCTTAAATAAAGCGGTAAAACATGGCATAAGTACAGGATAGTAAATAAACCCCAAACTAGTTTGTGGCCCCAAGAAATAGAAATAAATCAAGCTCTGGCTTAGGGGGTCCACAAGGCCTCCCGGATGTGCAGAGTGCGAATAGTCAATGAACAGGAATCAAGTACTCAGGGTCCTACGGGACACAAATGGACATAAAAACCAAATGACAGATATTTCCCACCGGTGCCTCTTTCATTAGTTATCCCATTACTACTCAGGTTAAGTTGTTTAGGTACCTCGTTATCCATCAGACACTCACATACCCTACACATGCTGTTCTACGACTCGCATGGCTCAAACAACTCCTGTAGTAATGGCTCATGGGATGGAGGAACAAGCTCAGTGGGGTTTAAGGTAAAGGCTATGCAGAACTTGGGATTCAATTTAATGCATTCGCGACTCAATGATGCAAGAATAAGATAGAAGCAATAGGTACTATATGTATGCAAGCATGTGGTAGTGTTTGCCTGGAAGCTCAGTTGAAGCGAGAGATGGATCTGGGTAGTACTCCTGGGATTCCAGATATTTCCCCTGCTCGGCGTCTATTCGAAAGAAGAACCAAACAAACAAGGACCAACATAAATAAAGTACACAAGCATATGGATAAAATGCGACAAGCAACAAGCATGCTATGATGAATGATGCACAATTTACATGGCAATAAGGTAGCATGGCAAGGGTGAGGTGTGGGGACAAGAATAAATCATTTTATTAATTATTTGGTCAAGTTTGATTGCCATCAACAGTTCTGATTTTTAATAATGACATGATGCATGCTTCAATTCATATCATGTAATGCATAGTTAGAACGGGCAGGTCGCGCTGATCGATTTAGACATATTATTTGTCAAATTTGGAGTTATAGAATTAAAGTTATTAATTAATTGAGAAAATGCATTTTTATTGCAATTAAACAATTTCGAAAATTTAAAATAGCCAAACATTATTTTCGATGGCAGATTTGAATTCCTCACATTTTTCTGATCCAAAAACATATATTATTTGTCAAATTTGGGATTACCAATTAAAAGTTATTAATTTTCTGGATTTAAAATCATATTGAACAAATTCTGAAATTATTTTTATTAACAGAAAAAGTTCACAGACTTTTTACACCGAGGCCTAGCTGAACCTAGCCGCTGACGTGTGGGCCAGCGCTGAGTCAGCGGCAGCTGACGTAGCGGCCGCGTGGGACTTTTCTCACACCGGGGCAATGTACGCATAGGCATCGACGTGTGGGCCAGCGGCTGCGGGTCCACCTAACGCGCAGGCCAACGGGGTGGCGACAGCTGGCCGGGGAGGGACCTGCGCGTGCTCGACCCAGAACTGGAGGGGGTTTACTGCAAAAGGCCAGATCGGATCTGACGAAACTGAATTTTTTAGAGGTAAAACAACCAGCTTGTCCGGTTTTCCAGAGACGATGGCGAGCAAACCGTCAGGAATTTTGCGACGCTGCAAAAACAAAAGTTGTAGAGCCAACGTTGGACTACAACTTTGGTGTTTGAAGCTTCGTCAATGGAGGCCTACAACGGATGGGGCAAGGAGAAGAACAGAGGGGATCTAGCGGTTTAAAACTGACGAAAAGTTTTCAGAAAACGGCTGAGATCGAGCTGGGTTGCGACGACGATTGTGACCGAACGATGGTGAATTTCACCATGCCGTAAAAAGGAAAACTGAAGAGGGTGGTGCAGGCTACATCTTTCGTTTAGCAAGCTCGCACGGAGGCGGACCACAACAACCAGAATCTGCGACAGAACAGAGGGGTGCGCTAGGGTTCCGCTGTTGTTGTCGGTCGCGCGCACGGCGAGTGTTGTCTGCGTGCGCGTGGCGTGCGTCGTGCGAGCGGCGGCTGCGCGCGGTGCCAGCGGGAAGCAATGCAATCCAGAGTGGGAAGGGACGGCAGGTGCTCACCGGGGGGGGTGGGGGGGGGGGGGGGGGGTTGGAGGAGAGGAAGAAGTCGGCAGCGGCGTGTGGCGGTTTTCAAGGCGTCGGCAAAGGGGTGAACAGTGAGGAAGACATGCAGCGTGTCCTGGCGGTGACCGTGGAGAGCGTGGTGGCAACGTCGTTCAAGACCCTCTCCTCCTCGCTCCCGCTACGGTGCTGCTTCCGCTCCTCGACCTGGTGGTTTCCCCAGCTACGTTGGACTCCCTAGTGGCGGCGAGCAAGGGTGGTGGCAACGGCCATGGCTGGGTGTTGCTGTCGCAGATGAAGCAGAGGGAAGGGCTGGCGATCTGGATCGGGTCGAAGGGGTAGGTAGAGAGAAGAGGGGGAAGGAGGACAAAGCTCTGCTGCTGGCTACTTTATGCACGAGGAGAGGGAGCACGGCTTCGGCGTGGGGAGGCGCTCGAGCACATGAGAGGGCCGGGGGAGAAAAACAGTGCACCGGCCAGTGGGGCCTCGTCACGATGGAGCCCAGGTGGCAGGGGCGGGGATGCGGTCTTGGACGTGCTCGGGAGGCCGCGAGGTGACCACCAGCTGCAGATGCATGTGCGCGGCGCGCTGGGGTTTTCTGGGCTCGGTGAAGTGCAGCCGAGGGGTTCGGAGGCCGGCTGGGGCTGATCATGAGTGGGCTGGGGTCTCCTTAGGCTAGCTGGTTCGTCTAGGCAAATATTAGAGAGGATGAGGCTAGAGATTAAAGAAGAGGTGCTCATGATTCCATGTGAGGAAGGAAGAGGTTTTATTATTTCATGTGCTTGGAGAGAGAAGTAGTTAAGCATGTGTCACATACACATGTATGTGGGTTATTTTGTGAAGACCAAGCCATGGTTGGGTAGGGCAAGTGTGGAAGGAAGGTGAGGTTAGGCTAGCTGATGACCTAAGATAGATAAAGAGAGAGAGAGATGGCTAGGCTTGGATAAGAGGAAGAGGATTTTTGGTTAGGAGGAAGAGGCATGTACTCCATGTACCATATGCATGCCATATGGCTAACAAAACAAAGAGGGGATGCCCCTTGGATGGTTGGGTTCAAAAAAAAATTGAACAAACTTGAATTGATTTCCAAAGAACCCATGCTCTACTCAAAAACCAAAGAAAAGGCCCAAAGAAAAGGAGAAGGTGATGATCTTGCATGGCCCATGCATAATTACTAAATGCCATGTTTATTCTATGAAAACAATTGTGAAGACCCATGGGCATTTATTAGCACATGCTTCCCAAAATATGGAATTAAGGCCAAGCCAAAAGAAAAGAGTTGGTGTTCCATGTGGATTAGATGGAATATGCTCATATGGGAATATAAGTTGGGAATTCTAGTGTGGGTGTCCCACTAGATGCATAACTAGCCTCAATACATTCCAACATGAGCATATATTCAAAAACAATCCATATGGAAGCTTGACAAGGAATTCCACTCACATAGCATGCAAAGGTGGCCATATGGCTCTCCATATATCAATAATGTGAAAACAACATGATGCATATATGGGAGCATGTGGAAGTAGAAGTGGTTCCATCTTGATATATGTGAGCTAGACAAGAGCCAAAAGAAATGCAAAAACCCACATATAGTTTGGATGGTGGAATTATGGGGTGGTGACAAAGAAAGGTGGTGGAGTTAATAAAAGATATGCCCCCAACTCAACTTGGGCATCAAGCATTTATCAAGAAGCAAATACAATATATCAAGAGGCAAATACAATTAATAATGCATATGAAATAAGAACCAAATGAAAAGGGTTTTATATGATGCTCAAATGCAAGGTGGCATGATGACATGAGCATGATATAATTATGATGCAACAATTATATGTAGGAAGTAGCATTTTATTATTAGACCATGTAGCATTACAGATGTTAGACAGATGGGATGCTACATCAGTGACCTTGTCACACTTCAAGCGATGGTGCAGTAGACCAATTGGGAGACCTGCAATGAAAGCTTCAATCACAGTTTGATCATTTACTCCTTCACAGGAGTTCTTGGTGTCGATCCATCGTCCGAGGTAATCCCGGTGATGACCCACAAGTATAGGGGGTGTATCGCAGTATTTTCAAGGGAAGTGAAACCCAATTTATTGATTCGACACAAGGGGAGCCAAAGAATATTTATAAGCCTTAACAACTGAGTTGTCAAATCAGCTGCACCTGGAAACAATCTTGCTCACAGCAGTTTATCAGTAGCAACAGTTTTGTAGTAGGAATAGTAAAGTAACAGAAGTAGTAAAGCAAAGACAGTAGTAACAAAAGCAGTAAACAGTGGGATTCGAGTGCAGTAGGCATAGGGATGGATGGACGGGCGTTGCATGGACAAGACAATTCAAATAGCAATCAGAACATAGGGCAATTGCAGATAAATAAGATAAATCATACAAGTACTAGACAATCCTAGGCATGTGTTCCATATATAGTCATACGTGCTCGCAATGAGAACTTGCACAACATCTTTTGTCCTACCAGCCCGTTTGTAGCGGGGCCTCAAAGGAACTACTGGCAATTAAGGTGATCCTTTTAATAGAGCACCGGAGCAAAGCATTAACACTCCGTGAACACATGTGACCCTCACATCAAAGCCTTTCCCTTCCGATTATCCCGATTTCTGTCACTTCGGGGCCATTGGTTCCGGACAACAACGTGTGTATACAACTTGTAGATAAGACCAAAAACAATACTATCATAATGAATCAATAACATGTTCAGATATGAAATCATGGCACTTGGGCCCTAGTGACAAGCATTAAGCACAACAAGTTGCAACAAAGTCATAAAGCACTAATAAAAGATACTAGGCACCATGCCCTAACAATCTGATGCCATTACATGAACAATCTAATCCAATCCCTACCATCCCCATAGCCTACAGCGGGGGATTACTCACTCATAGATGGGGGAAATATGGATGGTCGATGGAGAAGAGATGGTGATGATGATGGCGATGATCTCCTCCAATTCCCCGTCCCGGCAGGGTGCCACAACTGAGTTTCTGGTGCTGTTTCGTAGAATCTGGTGGTGGCGGCGGAGCGGAACTCCTTCTAGAAAAACGTCGAACCCCCCGAAGTTTTTAGGTCAGAAGGCTCCTTATAGGCAAAGAGAGAGGCCGAGGGGGTGCCTGGGGGGCCCACACCACCCCCTGGCGTGGCCTGGCCTGGCCGGCGCCAGCAGGTGGTCTGGCCACCCCCTGGCTCTTCTCCGTCTCATATTCTGGCTCCTGGAGTCTTCGGGTGAAATAGGATTTTGGGCATATTTTCCGGGATTTTTCGTGATAGTTGATTTTCTGCACAAAAAGTAGACACCAAGGCAATTCTGCTGAAAACAGCGTCTGTCCGCATTAGTTGTATCCAAATCACACAAGTATAGAGGAGAAACAATAGCAAAAGTGTTCGGGAAAGTAGATACGTTTTGGACGTATCAACTGCCCCCAAGCTTAGCTTATTGCCTGTCCTCAAGCAATTCAGTTGAAAACTGAGTGCGATAAAAGAACTTTCACGAACACATTTGCTTCATAAGATGTAAATATTCTTAGCAATGCGATCAACTACTTAAACAGTTCATTATAAAGAGTATGCAACTGAGTCTACTTAATAGTCATTGCAAGCTATGAAGAGATTCCAACTCAAGAATAATAAGTAGGATGAGGCACAAACACAAGCAACATTATAATGCTCATAGAAAGGTATGATAGAGTGGTATCTCGCTTGCCTTTGATTATGAATATCAAGGCACCTCTGAAGTCCAAGTGATGACTAGAAGTAAAGATATCAAGGATACAAGCATCAAAGTCATAACACAAATAATCAAGTAATGGAACAAACACAAAGAATGACAACTATGCTCTCAGGAAGGTGCTCAAAGAATAAATGGAGACTCAACAAGTAAAGAAAAATGTTTTGAATAATTTTGAAAAGCTTCCAAATGCTGAAAGTATGGTACTCATTAGCTTTGAGCTCTCATTGCCCCTATCATAAGCATCTTTAAGTGGTTAAGGTTAAAGTGACACAACTAAGAGGATATGCTTCACAAGTTATAAATCGAAGTCTCATGCCCCTTACTTACGAAGACCGATCCTCATGCTACTCAACTTCAGTCACAAGTAAGCTCTTGTCATTGTAAGTATATACGTATCATAGAGAACCGCCAACGGGGTACTCCTTGCACATGACACGGGAACTATTCCATGATCAAAATAACAAGGCAAGCAGACAATGAGCATCTTGGCGATCTTTTTATTTACTATGTGCATAGATTTTTATTGAGCATGCTTCATAGAATGCTCATTATGGTTATGCTGCAAGTTTTCACCATGATTAGGCATGGCTTAGGCTAGCGACCCAGGCGTTTCTCTAACATACATACAAACTCCATGATCTTACAAGTTCCACTTTTATTTCACACCGCCGGGATCCATAAGGAAAAGGACATGATATCAACTAGGTACAAAGTACCTATGAAGCGTTGAAAGCGGTCCCCATGATACATGGTTCTGCTAACTTCAACTCATAAAGCGCAAGCATATGCGCAACAAAGAAGGACGCAATGGTTCAAGTTTATTAAGTGCAAGAAAATAAAGTGTGCCATCAAGTTTGTGAGAGCTTTACTAACTAACTTTCTCATAACAAGCAAACATTTTATTCGGAAGAAAACAAGGCATATTGAATATGCACGGAGGTAGCAAATGATGCTAATGGGTAGGTATGGTGGACACTTTGGAAATATTTGGTTTAGGGAGTTGGGAACTTGAGTAAAACATACTCAGTGAAAGTATAGGCTAGCAATAGTAAGGGAGCGACAAACGAGAGAGCAATAGCTGTCATTATCATGCTTGCAGCAAAATAGGACTACTCATGGCATGAAAGTGATTGAAGATCCTCAAGGCAAAATAATTCATCAAGGCTTAACTGATTATCACAGTCATGTGCATGTGTGAGCATGTGCCAAGTCAATTCAAATGAAACATTCAGAGGAGGATACCACGGTGTCATACCAATTTATGAATAGAGCAATGCAAGCAAACATTCATAAGACATGCTACAAACTATTAGCGAGCTGGAGCTAATCATAAGAAAGCAAGAACTACTAAGCATCCAAATATAACATACACCCTACTTGAACGGACTAAGCAAGCCCACAGTGATGAGTATATGTACAAAAATGAAAACAAATAGAGTTCGTTACCAGCCTCTTACCACGCCTCAAGTTGTCATTAATCCTCATTATTGCTCTTCACTTGTGTGGCTTGAATAATAATATGAAACCAGTATTCCACTGAGGACTACTGAACCCTGTAGCAAACTCACAAAACCAAAGAAGAACGACAAATATTTTTGGTGTTTTCAATTTTTTTAAACAAGAACCAAAAGGGACAAACAAGCAAAGCAAAATCTTTTTGGGTTTTTCGAATAGTTCAAACAAAGCAAAAAGGAAAAGCAAACCAAGGCAAAAAGAAGAAGCAAACCAAACAGAAACAACAGAAATATTTTTGGTCTTTTTGTGTTTTTAGAAAGCAAAAGCAAAGAAAGAGAAAGAAAACTAAAAAGAGAATGAAAACATGAACATACAAAGTATCGATGCAACATGATATGGAGATGAGTGCGGTGTCGGCATACCTCCCCCCAAGTTTAGGCTTTTGGCCTAAGTGGGTATCAATCCATGTACGGATAGGGGTTCCAAGCGGGCGGATCTTGGTAAGAATGGTCGTAGCTGGGCCCATGAGAAGAAGAAGGAGCTCCCCAATCATAAGCAAGCTTCTGATATGAAGACTCTCCCTCATTCGAGGGCTGGACCAAATCATCCGTAACCTCCCTTCTTGTATCTTGCTCCTGTTGGGAGAGCTCTCCAAAGTACGTGTCAAGCTCCTCCTTAGTGAGGGACCATCCTTCCCTGTTATCAAGGTTAAACAAAACAGGTGCAGGCAAAAGAACAACACGCTCGGACTTGCTCTTTATCCAACCATCTTTGAGAAAGGTTTTTTCATAAGATAACTCACTCATACTAGCCCACGAGGAAACAAATTTATGCTGTATCATGGAATTAAGATCAAGCCTTTCTATGGGAAACTGTAGGTCTAGATGATGAGGCACTAAACCATGCAATGCTAGTAAACGAGAAGCAATGAGGCCTCCACAAATTCCAACTTTCTCACGGTTAGCAGCAAGACGGAAATCTATCAAAGCACCTAAGTTGTAAGACCTATCTCGTTTAACAGCAGCAGAGATAAATGCTAGATCAAACGAAGATAACTTATTGGCAGTTTTCCTAGCAAGAACACACTTGGCAATAAAGTAGGCAAATTAGCGAATGGAGGGAAAATGAATGTTACAGATTTTTCCACTCTCCTTCGAGAAGCTACTCCCTTGGCAAATTTCTGCGTATAAATCCATGAGTGGTTCAGGTCTCTCCTTAATCTTTCTACATGATCCCCATTGAGGTACCTTAATAGCTGCACAAAAATCATCAAGAGAAAGGTCGACAGCTATATTGTAAATTTTGTAATGGACCATGGGGTTAGGCAAAGAGTGACTAAATTGGAAGTCCTGCACCACAGACATGGTTAGCTTCACAAATTGACAAGGTTCATCTTCCAAAAAGTGCTCTAACTCTGCATTAGAAACCAGAGTGTGGAAATCTTGTAGAATTCCTGCAGCTCTCATGAACTCAGAGCATGGATAAATGGAGGGAAAAACTTCCTCCTCTCGGTGGACCTTCATGACCTCAGGTACCCAAAGCTCATGTTGGTTTAGGTGGTGTTCACTCATCTTCTATTCTGAAACTTAAACACCTATTAAACAAGTGATTGCAAAGTAAATATAATGAAGGATTCTACTCATAGGGACTTGCAAGAGGCCTAAACATGCATCAAAACTATATCTCTAAGCATCAAACAAGCTTACAAGCTCTCCTAACCAGTCACCTACAGCAGCAAAATACTCAATATATAATCCACTAAACACAAATCTACTTGGACAAGGGGAGGAATCACATACTAGGGAACAAATGCTCCAAGTTTCAGCAAGAAAGATGGGCTGAGCAAGGAGATCGAAAAAATAGAGAGCAAGCACAGCAAGAACATGATTTTGAGCAATGAACTGGAGCTTACTCGGGAGAGAGAAGAAAGTGGCAGGTGAGAGAGTTAGTGGGGGGGCCAGGGATGGTCCACACCAAGGCATGGCGCCACCCAAGGATGGCCGCGCCACCATGTGTTGTGCCTGCCTGGTGGCCCCCCCTGGTACCTCCCAGGTACTCCTCTGCCCCTTTTTTCACGTAAAAATTTAATATGAATTTTTTGGAATTTTTTGAGACACTTTATTTTTGGGCAATTTTCAGAAATAGAAGAATGATTTTTCTGACCGACAGATTTTTTTCTTTTGGAAACATGATGCAAGGACAAACCAAGGCTAGAACTACAGAAGTTCTAACATGCAAGCAACTAACAACAAAAAGAAAACTAAACGAAAGCAAAAACTAAAATGCAAAGGATAGAAATAAACGGAGATAATCATAATGAAAACATTTTTTTGTTCAATGGAATCCTTTTGTTAATAAGGTTGATCAAGTCTTGCTACCAAAACAATTGCATATGAGACAAAACTTTGTACTCCACTAATGATTATGTTACCTCAACCTTGATAGCAATGGTCCCAATCATAATAGTTTCAAATTTTTCTCTTGGTATGGGACAATATATTTCTCCAACTTGAATGCCTTCAACATGTTCAATTGAATTTAAACCATAAGTCCTTTCAATCTTCTTGTGGAAATAGACAGTATGTTCCTTGTCATTAACATTGAAGGTCACCTTTCCTTGATTACAATTAATAACAGCTCCTACAGTATTAAGGAAAGGTCTCCCAAGAATAATAGACATATTATCATCTTCAGGCATTTCAAGCACAACAAAATCAGTTAATATCAAGCAATTGTGAGCCACCTGAACAGGTACATCCTCACATATACCCACAGGAATAGTGGTAGATTTATCAGCCATTTGCAAAGATATATCAGTTGGTATTAATTTTTCAAGTTGAAGCCTCTTATAGAGAGATAAAGGCATAACACTAACTCCAGCTCCCAAATCACACAAAGCAGTTCTAACATAACTGTTCTTAATAGAGCAAGGGATGGTTGGAATCCCTGGGTCTCCAAATTTCTTAGGAACCTTACCATTGAAGGAATAATTAGCAAGCAAAGTGGAAATTTCTTCATTAGGGATCTTCCTTTTATTCGAGACAATGTCCTTCATATACTTTGAGTAAGGAGGCAATTTAATAGCATCAGTCAAAGGAATTTGCAAGAATAAAGGCTTCATCCACTATCAAAACTTATTATAGTGTTCATCTTCCTTTGACTTGTGTTTCTTATCAGGGAAAGGCATAGGTTTTTGGACCCAAGGTTCTCTTTCACTACCATGTTCCTTAGCAATAAAATCTTCTTTAGTGTATTTAGTAGTCTCAGTGTGGTTTTCAGGTTCTTCTTCAACTTTTTCTTCATTAGGCACTTCATTTTCTTCATTACCACTTTCAGTTTCAGCATCAGAGATAGATATACTATTAGGATCCATAGCACGTTCAGAGGGTTCTACAACAGTTTTATGTTTCTTTTTCCTTTTCTTACGAGTAGAACCACTATTTTCAGCTTGTTGAGAATCCTGCTCAATTCTTTTGGGATGCCCCTCAGGATATAGAGGATCCTGGGTAGCAGCACCACTTCTAGTTCTAATTTCATAAGCATGTTTTTCTTTAGCAGCATTAACTAGCAAGTCGTTTTGCACTTTAACGAGTTGATCTATTTGAGTTTGAACCATTTGAAAGTGTTTAACAATCATTTTAACATCATTAGAGGTTCTTTCCACAATATCTTTCAACTCAACAATAGCTCTAGTGTTTTCCATTAGATGATTTTGCACCCTTTTATTAAAGTTATCTTGCTTAACAATAAAGATATCAAATTCTTCTAAGCATTGATCAGGAGGTTTCAAGTAAGGGATATCACTTTCATCAAAGTGTTGGAGGGAGTGTACCTCAATAGTGGATGAGTAAGGAATAGGCTTACATAATTCTTCTATAGGAGGTAAATTCTTGACATCTGCAGCTTTAATTCCCTTCTCCTTAAGACATTTCTTAGCTTCCTTCATCACTTCATCGTTTAATTCAATAACTCCCCTCTTCTTTGATGTTGGAATAGGCACAGGAATAGATGGTTCAGGTACAATTACTTCAGGTATAGCTTGTTTAGGAGGAGTCCAATCTTCATAATTCTTGCTTATTTTAGCCATTAATTCCTCAGCTTCCATAAGAGTCATATTCCTGAAAACACAATCAGCACAACTATCTAGGTATGTCCTAGATTCCTCGGTTAGTCCATTATAAAATATATCAAGAAGCTCATTCTTAGGTAATGGTCTTCCAGCCTGTGCATGAATCAAAGCACAAAACCTTGCCCAAGATTCGGGCAATACCTGTTTTTCTACCTGTTTAAAATCAAAAAGTTCCTGCAAAATAGCATGTCTAGCACTGGGAGGAAAATATTTTTGCAGGAAAGTACTAATCAAGAACTCAGGGCTATCAGTAGATCCAGGAGGTAAATTACTAAACCAAGTAAGTACGCATCTTAATATCATCAGAAAACAAGCCACTCATAGTAGAAAGGTCATTCATATGTGCTACCGCACTTTCATTCTTAGTCCCACAAAAAGGTTCTTTCTCGACAATAGCTATGTAAGATAGATCGAGAGAGAAATCATAATCTTCATCTATAATGTTTATGGGAGAAGTAGCAAACTTGGCATCAAGAGATAATTTGGGTCTAATAGTACGCCTCTCAAGGAGAATCTTAGCAGCGCTCCTATCATGGGTGTTCTTACATTCTTCAATAAACTCATCTGTCATCTCAACATATTCTTCTTCAGTATCATAACTCTCACTAGGCTCGGGTGAGCTAACGGGTATGGTAGTGTTTTCATTAGGAGTATCGGTATTTCCAGCTATAGTTCTAGCAATCGTAGCATCTAGGAAAGGACCTAATGAACCACTCTTATCAAGCATAGTAGAAGCAGCATCATAAGTATCAGAAGTTTCAGATTCAGTAGTAGTAGTAGTGTGTGTAGCATGTGTATGTGGTGGTGTAAGGAACTTACTCAAAACAGACGGTGAATCAAGAGCGGTAGAGGTGTTCAGAACCGTACCTCTTCTTGTAGTGGATGGTAAAATAGGAACCTTTCCATCACGAGACTTACCCATGATGGATGGATAGCAGCGAACAATAGAGAATCCAAGTGAACTTGATAAATAAAGCTATGCTCCCCAGCAACGGCACCAAAAAAATAGTCTTGATGACCCACAAATATAGGGGGTGTATCGCAGTATTTTCGAGGGAAGTGAAACCCAATTTATTGATTCGACATAAGGGGAGCCAAAGAATATTTATAAGTCTTAACAACTGAGTTGTCAATTCATCTGCACCTGGAAACAATCTTGCTCACAGCAGTTTATCAGTAGCAACAGTTTTGTAGTAGGAATAGTAAAGTAACAGCAGTAGTAAAGCAAAGACAGTAGTAACAAAACCAGTAAACAGTGGGATTCGAGTGCGGTGGGCATAGGGATGGATGGACGGGCGTTGCATGGACAAGACAATTCACATAGCAATCAGAACATAAGGCAATTGTAGATAAATAAGATAAACCACCCAAGTACTAGACAATCCTAGGCATGTGTTCCATATATAGTCATATGTGCTCGCAATGAGAACTTGCACAACATCTTTTGTCCTGCCAGCCCGTTTGCAGCGGGGCCTCTAGGGAACTACTGGCATTTAAGGTGCTCCATTTAATAGAGCATCGGAGCAAAGCATTAACACTCCATGAACACATGTGATCCTCACATCAAAGCCTTTCCCTTCCGGTTATCCCAATTTCTGTCACTTCGGGGCCATAGGTTCCGGACAACGACGTGTGTATACAACTTGTAGATAAGACCAGAAACAATACTATCATAATGAATCAATAATAAGTTCAGATCTGAAATCATGGCACTCGGGCCCTAGTGACAAGTATTAAGCACAACAAGTCGCAACAAAGTCATAAAGCACTAATAAAAGATACTAGGCACCATGCCCTAACAATCTGATGCCATTACATGAACGATCAAATCCAATCCCTACCATCCCCATAGCCTACAGTGGGGTATTACTCACTCATAGATGGGGGAAACATGGATGGTCGATGGAGAAGCGATGGTGATGATGATGGCGATGATCTCCTCCAATTCCCCATCCCGGCAGGGTGCCAAAACGGAGTTTCTGGTGCTGTTTCGTGGAATCTGGTGGTGGCGGCGGAGCGGAACTCCTTCTGGAAAAACGTCGAACCTCCCGAAGTTTTTAGGTCAGAAGGCTCCTTATAGGCGAAGAGAGAGGCCGAGGGGGTGCCTGGGGGGCCCACACCACCCCCTGGCGCGGCCTGGCCTGGCCCGCGCCACCAGGTGGTGTGGCCACCCAAGGGCTCTTCTCTGTCTCGTATTCTGGCTCCTGGAGTCTTCGGGTGAAATAGGATTTTTGGCATATTTTCCGGGATTTTTCCTGATAGTTGATTTTCAGCACAAAAAGTAGACACCAAGGCAATTCTGCTGAAAACAGCGTCAGTTCACATTAGTTGCATCCAAATCACACAAGTTTAGAGGAGAAACAATAGCAAAAGTGTTCGGGAAAGTAGATACGTTTTGGACGTATCACTCCCCTTGTGTCGAATCAATAAATTGGGTTTCACTTCCCTTGAAAATACTGCGATACACCCCCTATACTTGTGGGTCATCAAGACTATTTTCTGGCGCCATTGCCGAGGAGCATAGCTTTATTTATCAAGTTCACTTGGATTCTCTATTGTTCGCTGCTATCCATCCATCATGGGTGAGTCTCTTGATGGCAAGGTTCCTATTTTACCATCCACTACAAGAAGAGGTACGATTCTGAACACCTCTGCTGCTCTTGATTCACCGTCTGTTATGAGTAAGTTCCTTACACCACCACATACACATGCTACACACACTACTACTACTGCTGAATCTGAAACTTCTGATGCTTATGATGCTTCTTCTACTGTGCTTGATAAGAGTGGTTCATTAGGTCCTTTCCCAGATGCTACGATTGCTAGAACTATAGCTGGAAATACCGAAACTCCTAATGAAGACACTACCACACCTGTTAGCTCACTTGAGTCTAGTGAGAGTTATGATATTGAAGATGGTTATGTTGAGATGACCGATGAGTTTATTAAAGAATGTAAGAACACCCATGATAGGAGCGCTGCTAAGAGTCTCCTTGAGAGGCGTACTATTAGACCCAAATTGTCTCCTATTGCTAAGTTTGCTGCTTCTCCCATAAACATTACAGATGAAGATTGTGATTTCTCTCCCGATCTATCTTACATAGCTATTGTCGAGAAAGAACCTTTTTGTGGGACTAAGAATGAAAGTGCGGTAGCACATATGAATGAACTTTCTACCATGAGTGGCTTGTTTTCTGATGATATTAAGATGCGTACTTACTTTGTTGTTAAGATTTTTCCCTTTTCACTTAAAGGAGAAGCTAAAACTTGGTTTAGTAATTTACCTCCTAGATTTATTGATAGCCCTGAGTGCTTGATTAGTACTTTCCTACAAAAATATTTTCCTCCCACTGCTAGACATGCTATTTTGCAGGAACTTTTTGATTTTAAACAGGGAGAAAAAGAGGTATTGCCCGAATCTTGGGCAAGGTTTTGTGCTCTGATTCATGCATAGGATGGAAGTCCATTACCTAAGAATGAGCTTCTTGATATATTTTATAATGGACTAACCGAAGAATCTAGGACATACCTAGATAGTTGTGCTGATTGTGTTTTAAGGAATAGGACTCCTAAGGAAGTTGAGGAATTAATGTCTAAAATAAGCAAGAATTATGAAGGTTGGACTCCTCCTAAACAAGCTATACCTGAAGTAATTGTACCTGAACCATCTATTCCCGTGCCTTCAATAACTCCCCTCTTCTTTGATGTTGGAATAGGCACGGGAATAGATGGTTCAGGTACAATTACTTCAGGTATAGCTTGTTTAGGAGGAGTCCAACCTTCATAATTCTTGCTTATTTTAGACATTAATTCCTCAACTTCCTTAGGAGTCCTATTCCTTAAAACACAATCAGCACAACTATCTAGGTATGTCCTAGATTCTTCGGTTAGTCCATTATAAAATATATCAAGAAGCTCATTCTTAGGTAATGGACTTCCATCCTATGCATGAATCAGAGCACAAAACCTTGCCCAAGATTCGGGCAATACCTCTTTTTCTCCCTGTTTAAAATCAAAAAGTTCCTGCAAAATAGCATGTCTAGCAGTGGGAGGAAAATATTTTTGTAGGAAAGTACTAATCAAGCACTCAGGGCTATCAATAAATCTAGGAGGTAAATTACTAAACCAAGTTTTAGCTTCTCCTTTAAGTGAAAAGGGAAAAATCTTAACAACAAAGTAAGTACGCATCTTAATATCATCAGAAAACAAGCCACTCATGGTAGAAAGTTCATTCATATGTGCTACCGCACTTTCATTCTTAGTCCCACAAAAAGGTTCTTTCTCGACAATAGCTATGTAAGATAGATCGGGAGAGAAATCACAATCTTCATCTGTAATGTTTATGGGAGAAGCAGCAAACTTAGCAATAGGAGACAATTTGGGTCTAATAGTACGCCTCTCAAGGAGACTCTTAGCAGCGCTCCTATCATGGGTGTTCTTACATTCTTTAATAAACTCATCGGTCATCTCAACATAACCATCTTCAATATCATAACTCTCACTAGACTCAAGTGAGCTAACAGGTGTGGTAGTGTCTTCATTAGGAGTTTCGGTATTTCCAGCTATAGTTCTAGCAATCGTAGCATCTGGGAAAGGACCTAATGAACCACTCTTATCAAGCACAGTAGAAGAAGCATCATAAGCATCAGAAGTTTCAGATTTAGCAGTAGTAGTAGTGTGTGTAGCATGTGTATGTGGTGGTGTAAGGAACTTACTCATAACAGACGGTGAATCAAGAGCAGCAGAGGTGTTCAGAATCGTACCTCTTCTTGTAGTGGATGGTAAAATAGGAACCTTGCCATCAAGAGACTCACCCATGATGGATGGATAGCAGCGAACAATAGAGAATCCAAGTGAACTTGATAAATAAAGCTATGCTCCTCGGCAATGGCGCCAGAAAATAGTCTTGATGACCCACAAGTATAGGGGGTGTATCGCAGTATTTTCAAGGGAAGTGAAACCCAATTTATTGATTCGACACAAGGGGAGTGATACGTCCAAAACGTATCTACTTTCCCGAACACTTTTGCTATTGTTTCTCCTCTAAACTTGTGTGATTTGGATGCAACTAATGCGAACTGACGCTGTTTTCAGCAGAATTGCCTTGGTGTCTACTTTTTGTGCTGAAAATCAACTATCAGGAAAAATCCCGGAAAATATGCCAAAAATCCTATTTCACCCGAAGACTCCAGGAGCCAGAATACGAGACAGAGAAGAGCCCTTGGGTGGCCACACCACCTGGTGGCGCGGGCCAGGCCAGGCCGCGCCAGGGGGTGGTGTGGGCCCCCCAGGCACCCCCTCGGCCTCTCTCTTCGCCTATAAGGAGCCTTCTGACCTAAAAACTTCGGGAGGTTCGACGTTTTTCCAGAAGGAGTTCCGCTCCGCCGCCACCACCAGATTCCACGAAACAGCACCAGAAACTCCGTTTTGGCACCCTGCCGGGATGGGGAATTGGAGGAGATCATCGCCATCATCATCACCATCGCTTCTCCATCGACCATCCATGTTTCCCCCATCTATGAGTGAGTAATACCCCACTGTAGGCTATGGGGATGGTAGGGATTGGATTTGATCGTTCATGTAATGGCATCAGATTGTTAGGGCATGGTGCCTAGTATCTTTTATTAGTGCTTTATGACTTTGTTGCGACTTGTTGTGCTTAATACTTGTCACTAGGGCCCGAGTGCCATGATTTCAGATCTGAACTTATTATTGATTCATTATGATAGTATTGTTTCTGGTCTTATCTACAAGTTGTATACACACGTCGTTGTCCGGAACCTATGGCCCCGAAGTGACAGAAATTGGGATAACCGGAAGGGAAAGGCTTTGATGTGAGGATCACATGTGTTCATGGAGTGTTAATGCTTTGCTCCGATGCTCTATTAAATGGAGCACCTTAATTGCCAGTAGTTCCCTAGAGGCCCCGCTGCAAACGGGCTGGCAGGACAAAAGATGTTGTGCAAGTTCTCATTGCGAGCACATATGACTATATATGGAACACATGCCTAGGATTGTCTAGTACTTGGGTGGTTTATCTTATTTATCTACAATTGCCTTATGTTCTGATTGCTATGTGAATTGTCTTGTCCATGCAACGCCCATCCATCCATCCCTATGCCCACCGCACTCGAATCCCACTGTTTACTGGTTTTGTTACTACTGTCTTTGCTTTACTACTGCTGTTACTTTACTATTCCTACTACAAAACTGTTGCTACTGATAAACTGCTGTGAGCAAGATTGTTTCCAGGTGCAGATGAATTGACAACTCAGTTGTTAAGACTTATAAATATTCTTTGGCTCCCCTTATGTCGAATCAATAAATTGGGTTTCACTTCCCTCGAAAATACTGCGATACACCCCCTATATTTGTGGGTCATCAAGACTATTTTTTTGGTGCCGTTGCTGGGGAGCATAGCTTTATTTATCAAGTTCACTTGGATTCTCTATTGTTCGCTGCTATCCATCCATCATGGGTAAGTCTCGTGATGGAAAGGTTCCTATTTTACCATCCACTACAAGAAGAGGTACGGTTCTGAACACCTCTACCGCTCTTGATTCACCGTCTGTTTTGAGTAAGTTCCTTACACCACCACATACACATGCTACACACACTACTACTACTACTGAATCTGAAACTTCTGATACTTATGATGCTGCTTCTACTATGCTTGATAAGAGTGGTTCATTAGGTCCTTTCCTAGATGCTACGATTGCTAGAACTATAGCTGGAAATACCGATACTCCTAATGAAAACACTACCATACCCGTTAGCTCACCCGAGCCTAGTGAGAGTTATGATACTGAAGAAGAATATGTTGAGATGACAGATGAGTTTATTGAAGAATGTAAGAACACCCATGATAGGAGCGCTGCTAAGATTCTCCTTGAGAGGCGTACTATTAGACCCAAATTATCTCTTGATGCCAAGTTTGCTACTTCTCCCATAAACATTATAGATGAAGATTATGATTTCTCTCTCGATCTATCTTACATAGCTATTGTCGAGAAAGAACCTTTTTGTGGGACTAAGAATGAAAGTGCGGTAGCACATATGAATGACCTTTCTACTATGAGTGGCTTGTTTTCTGATGATATTAAGATGCGTACTTACTTGGTTTAGTAATTTACCTCCTGGATCTACTGATAGCCCTGAGTTCTTGATTAGTACTTTCCTGCAAAAATATTTTCCTCCCAGTGCTAGACATGCTATTTTGCAGGAACTTTTTGATTTTAAACAGGTAGAAAAACAGGTATTGCCCGAATCTTGGGCAAGGTTTTGTGCTTTGATTCATGCACAGGCTGGAAGACCATTACCTAAGAATGAGCTTCTTGATATATTTTATAATGGACTAACCGAGGAATCTAGGACATACCTAGATAGTTGTGCTGATTGTGTTTTCAGGAATATGACTCTTATGGAAGCTGAGGAATTAATGGCTAAAATAAGCAAGAATTATGAAGATTGGACTCCTCCTAAACAAGCTATACCTGAAGTAATTGTACCTGAACCATCTATTCCTGTGCCTATTCCAACATCAAAGAAGAGGGGAGTTATTGAATTAAACGATGAAGTGATGAAGGAAGCTAAGAAATGTCTTAAGGAGAAGGGAATTAAAGCTGCAGATGTCAAGAATTTACCTCCTATAGAAGAATTATGTAAGCCTATTCCTTACTCATCCACTATTGAGGTACACTCCCTCCAACACTTTGATGAAAGTGATATCCCTTACTTGAAACCTCCTGATCAATGCTTAGAAGAATTTGATATCTTTATTGTTAAGCAAGATAACTTTAATAAAAGGGTGCAAAATCATCTAATGGAAAACACTAGAGCTATTGTTGAGTTGAAAGATATTGTGGAAAGAACCTCTAATGATGTTAAAATGATTGTTAAACACTTTCAAATGGTTCAAACTCAAATAGATCAACTCGTTAAAGTGCAAAACGACTTGCTAGTTAATGCTGCTAAAGAAAAACATGCTTATGAAATTAGAACTAGAAGTGGTGCTGCTACCCAGGATCCTCTATATCCTGAGGGGCATCCCAAAAGAATTGAGCAGGATTCTCAACAAGCTGAAAATAGTGGTTCTACTCGTAAGAAAAGGAAAAAGAAACATAAAACTGTTGTAGAACCCTCTGAACGTGCTATGGATCCTAATAGTATATCTATCTCTGATGCTGAAACTGAAAGTGGTAATGAAGAAAATGAAGTGCCTAATGAAGAAAAAGTTGAAGAAGAACCTGAAAACCACACTGAGACTACTAAATACACTAAAGAAGATTTTATTGCTAAGGAACATGGTAGTGAAAGAGAACCTTGGGTCCAAAAACCTATGCCTTTCCCTGATAAGAAACACAAGTCAAAGGAAGATGAACACTATAATAAGTTTTGATAGTGGATGAAGCCTTTATTCTTGCAAATTCCTTTGACTGATGCTATTAAATTGCCTCCTTACTCAAAGTATATGAAGGACATTGTCTCGAATAAAAGGAAGATCCCTAATGAAGAAATTTCCACTTTGCTTGCTAATTATTCCTTCAATGGTAAGGTTCCTAAGAAATTTGGAGACCCAGGGATTCCAACCATCCCTTGCTCTATTAAGAACAGTTATGTTAGAACTGCTTTGTGTGATTTGGGAGCTGGAGTTAGTGTTATGCCTTTATCTCTCTATAAGAGGCTTCAACTTGAAAAATTAATACCAACTGATATATCTTTGCAAATGGCTGATAAATCTACCACTATTCCTGTGGGTATATGTGAGGATGTACCTGTTCAGGTGGCTCACAATTGCTTGATATTAACTGATTTTGTTGTGCTTGAAATGCCTGAAGATGATAATATGTCTATTATTCTTGGGAGACCTTTCCTTAATACTGTAGGAGCTGTTATTAATTGTAATCAAGGAAAGGTGACCTTCAATGTTAATGACAAGGAACATACTGTCTATTTCCACAAGAAGATTGAAAGGACTTATGGTTTAAATTCAATTGAACATGTTGAAGGCATTCAAGTTGGAGAAATATATTGTCCCATACCAAGAGAAAAATTTGAAACTATTATGATTGGGACCATTGCTATCAAGGTTGAGGTAACATAATCATTAGTGGAGTACAAAGTTTTGTCTCATATGCAATTGTTTTGGTAGCAAGACTTGATCAACCTTATTAACAAAAGGATTCCATTGAACAAAAAAATGTTTTCATTATGATTATCTCCGTTTATTTCTATCCTTTGCATTTTAGTTTTTGCTTTCGTTTAGTTTTCTTTTTGTTGTTAGTTGCTTGCATGTTAGAACTTCTGTAGTTCTAGCCTTGGTTTGTCCTTGCATCATGTTTCCAAAAAAAAAAAATCTGTCGGTCAGAAAAATCATTCTTCTATTTCTGAAAATTGCCCAAAAATAAAGTGTCTCAAAAAATTCCAAAAAATTCATATTAAATTTTTACGTGAAAAAAGGGGCAGAGGAGTACCTGGTAGGTACCAGGGGGCCCACCAGGCAGGCACACCATGTGGTGGCGCGGCCAGCCCTGGGTGGCGCCATGGCCTGGTGTGGGCCACCCCTGCCCCCCACTACTTTTCTCACCTGCCACTTTCTTCTCTCTCCCGAGTAAGCTCCAGTTCATAGCTTAAAATCGCGTTCTTTCTGTGGTTGCTCTCGATTTCTTCGATCTCCTTGCTCAGCCCATCTTTCTTGCTAAAATTTGGAGCAATTGTTCCTTGGTATGTGACTCCTCCCCTTGTCCAAGTAGATTTGTGTTTAGTGGATTATATGTTGAGTATTTTGCTGCTGTAGGTGACTGGTTATGAGAGCTTGTAAGCTTGTTTGATGCTTAGAGATATAGTTTTGATGCATGTTTAGGCCTCTTGCAAGTCCCTATGAGTAGAATCCTTCATTATATTTACTTTGCAATCACTTGTTTAATAGGTGTTTAAATTTCAGAATACCAAGCATGATTAACCACACTTTTGGAGAGATATTTGAGAGTGATGCACCTAGGAGGTCATGGCCCTCAAGAACAGCCTCTCGAGCTAGGCCATCATACAATGAAGACCTCATTGTGACACGCATTGGCAGTGAAAGGGATGATGGAGACGCTCATCCATCCTCTTTTCCTTGTTTTACTTTCTTGCAAGCTCCAGGTATTCTTCATGATTTCTTGCTACTAATTGAGAGGGTTGGCTTGACCTCTTATATGCAATATGAGAGTGCACAATACGCTATGCTCACCAAAACTTTTGTTGAGAGTTTCTCATTTACTAACACACCCTATCAATATACTGTCTCTTTTAAAATCTATGATATGCCCTTCACCATGTCATTGGAGAGATTTTGCAGTATTGTAGGTGTGCGTATGATAGGGACCGTGAAGAAAATTCAAGGGCGACCCGCTGATTTGTTGGAGCTTTACCGAGGAGTGACCAATGATGATGACCGCGTGGCGCAGCGCGGAAAGATAAGAAATATCCAACTCCCCGCTCTTAGATACTTTGCATACTATCTTGCCACTAGTGTATTGGGTAGGGAGAACACTAGTAATATCTCCAACTATCACTTAGCTTTCCTTGCTGCTGCGCTCAACAAAGATACTCGGTACAATCTTGGCTCGCTTATTGCTCGCCGCCTAGCTGCTAGGGGGCCTATCTATGGGGGCATCATTGCCTTGCGTGTAGTCAATGCATTAGATCTTTCAGTGGCTCCCGATGATGCCATGCTAGCACCACAGAGGCTCGACATTGTTGCCATGAAAACTCATCACTTTGTCACTGCTACGTCTGATTTGAACAATCTAGTATATAGGATGCTTTTCACTGACGGGGATGAAAGGGAGATCCTTTTGCCACAACCTGCTTTGTTTAGTGTTGACAGGAGACCGTGGTCGCGCTCCAAGGAGGAGGTGGACGAGCAGTTGCACTTGCTGGGTTTCCACGAGCAGCACCAGGAGGATGTGCCCTCCTATGATTACTCCGCACACTACGGAGGGGCGTACTCGGGCTCGCACCAGGACGAGGGTACCTCCTCGTCGTACCCCGGTGACACTTCATCTTGGCCAGCCTGGGATTGATACCCACTTAGGCCAAAAGCCTAAGCTTGGGGGGGAGGTACGCCGACACCGCAGTCATCTCCATATCATGTTGCGTCGGTACTTTGTATATTCATGTTTTCGTTCTCTTTTTAGTTTTCGTTCTTCTTCGCTTTTGCTTTCTAAAAAGACCAAAAATATTTCTGTTGTTTCTCTTTGGTTTGCTTCTTCTTTTTGCCTTGGTTTGCTTTTCCCTTTTTGCTTTGATTGTACTATTCGAAAAACCCAAAAAGATTTTTCTTTGCTTGTTTTTCTCTTTTGGTTCTTGTTTAAAAATCGAAAACACCAAAAATATTTGTCGTTCTTCTTTGGTTTTTGCGAGTTTGCTACAGGGTTCGGCAGTTCTCAGTGGACTATTGGTTTCATATTATTATTCAAGCCACACAAGTGAAGAGCAATGATGAGGGTTAATGACAACTCGAGGCGTGGTAAGAGGCTGGTAACGAACTCTATTTGTCTTCATTTTTGTACATATACTCATCACTGTGGGCTTGCTTAGTCCGTTCATGTAGGGTGTATGTTATCTTTGGGTGCTTAGTAGTTCTTGCTTTCTTGTGATTAGCTCCAGCCTGCTAATAGTTTGTAGCATGTCTCATGAACGTTTGCTTGCATTACTCTATTCATAAATTGGTATGACACCGTGGTATCCTCCTCTGATTGTTTCATTTGATTGACTTGGCACATGCTCACGCATGCACATGACTGTAATAATCAGTTGAGCCTTGATGAATTATTTTGCCTTGAGGATCTTGAATCACTTTCATGCCATGAGTAGTCCTGTTTTGTTGCAAGCATGATAATGACAGCTATCGCTCTCTCGTTTGTCGCTCCCTTACTATTGCTAGCCTTCACTTTCACCGAGTATGTTTTACTCAAGTTCCCAACTCCCTAAACTGAATATTTCCAAAGTGTCCACCATACCTACCCATTAGCATCATTTGCTACCTCCATGCATATTCAATATGCCTTGTTTTCTTCCGAATAAAATGTTTACTTGTTATGAGAAAGTTAGTCAGTAAAGCTCTCACGAACTTGATGGCACACTTTATTTTCCTGCTCTTAATAAACTTGAACCATTGGGTCCTTCTTTGTTGCGTATATGCTTGCGCTTTATAAGTTGAAATTAGCAGAACCATGTTTCATGGGGAACGCTTTCAACATTGCACTTGTACTTTGTACCCCATTGATATCATGTTCTTTTGCTTACGGATCCCGGCGGTGTGAAATAAAAGTGGAACTTGTAAGATCATGGAGTTTGTCTGTGTGTTAGAGAAACGCCTGGGCCGCTAGCCTAAGCCATGCCTAATCATGGTAGAAACTTGCAGCATCACCATAATGAGCACTCTATGAAGCATCCTCAATAAAAACCTATGCAAATAGCTAATAAAAAGATCGCTGAGATGCTATTGTCAGCTTGCCTTGTCATTTTGATTATGGGAAAGCTCCCGTATCATGTGCAAGGGGTACCCCGTTGGCGGTTCTTAATGATACACACATACTTACAATGACAAGAGCTTACTCGTGACTGAAGTTGAGTAGCATGAGGATCGGTCTTCGTAAGTAAGGGGCATGAGGTTTCGGTTTATAACTTGTCAAGCATATCCTCTTAGTTGTGTCACTTTAACCTTAATCACCTTCAAGATGCTTATGATAGGGGAAATGAGAGCTCAAAGCTAACGAGTACCATCCTTTCAGCATTTGGAAGCCTTTCAAATTATTCAAAACATTTTCTTCTACTTGTTGAGTCTCCACACATTCTTTGAGCACCTTCTTGAGAGCATAGTTGTCATTCTTTGTGTTTGTTTCATTACTTGATTATTTGTGTTATGACTTTGACGCTTGTATTCTTGATATCTTTACTTCTAGTCATCACTTGAACTTCAGAGGTGCCTTGACATTCATAATCAAAGGCAAGCGAGATACCACTCTAACGGGGATTACTCACTCAGAGATGGGGGAACCATGAATGGTCGATGGAGAAGCGATGGTGATGATGATGGCGATGATTTCCTCCAATTCCCCGTCCCGGCAGGGTGCCATAATGGAGTTTCTAGTGCTGTTTCGTAGAATCTGGTGGTGGCGGCAGAGCGGAACTCCTTCTGGAAAAATGTTTAACCCCCCAAAGTTTTTAGGTCAGAAGGCTCCTTATAGGTGAAGAGAGAGGCCGAGGGGGTGCCTAGGGGGCCCACACCACCCCCTGGCGGGGCCTAGCCTGCCCGCGCCAGCAGGTGGTGTGGCCACCCCTGGCTCTTCCCCGTCTCGTATTCTGGCTCTTGGAGTCTTCGGGTGAAATAGGATTTTTGGCATATTTTCCGGGATTTTTCCTGATAGTTGATTTTCTGCACAAAAAGTAGACACCAAGGCAAGTCTACTGAAAACAGCGTCAGTCCGCATTAGTTGTATCCAAATCACACAAGTATAGAGGAGAAACAATAGCAAAAGTGTTCGGGAAAGTAGATACGTTTTGGACGTATCACTCGGCAAGTATCTCCGGCCTTCTGGGTGCAACGCTGTAGGTCTCCGACCGTACAGGGCCTCCAACCGTATAGGGCCTCCGGTATGTGCCTTCGAAATTCTGAAAGAACGCACTTTGCATGTCATACCAGTTGTGGATGGTGTTCTCCGGAAGTTCATTGAGCCATGGTCGTGCCGTCTTCCGCAACATAAGTGGGAGATATCGGGTTGCGACCAGGCTGTTTTCGCCTTTGGCGATACAACAAGCTTGGAAAAAATCCTGTAGCCAGGTATTTGGCCGAGCAATGCCGTCGTAGGCTTGGATATGCCTTGAGATAGCAAATCCTCCCGGGAATCTTGTAGCTCTAATGTGTGGTCCGAAGCACTTTGGGCCCACATAGATATCATCGTTTTCATAGCGCCGTGCCTCTATGTTAGAATTGATCCTGTGCCTTGCGTCGTTCGGGGATAGAGATCGTCTCGAATGTCGGCTGTGGCTGTGGTTCCTTGGAGCCGAACTTCGGCTTCTGCCACCACCTCCTCCGCCACGTTGTCCTCCTTGAGAGCCGTTGTGATGACTACTTGGTGGAGAGGGTGGGGCAGCTGGATTGTTTCCGGCTGTTCGCCGACCTCCGTCTGGAGCATCATTACTCCGGTTCCGGGGAGGGTCTTCACTACGAGCCCCCTGCCGGCTTGTCCCGGCACGGTTTCCGTCGTTCCTTCGTCCGTTGTTCCTACTATGGTGAGGACCAGCCGGACGGCTTGCGTGTCTAGGAGGTGGCATTTTTTGACGATCCTCCTCCCGACGTTTCTCTTTATCTTCTCCCCTTCGATCGTTCGACTCTCGTCAGGGAGGATTCCTCGGATATAGTGCAGCAATGGCCTCTTGCTCGGCCGCTAGAGCGACGTTGCGCCAGCCACGTCCAGATTTGTGATGCTGTCCTGATGATCTGATTCTAGACTAGTTGTCTTCCCGTCGGTCGGAACCGTGATGCTGTTCCGGAACACGCTAGGGCCTTATATCATTCCAGGCTGAGTCCGTGTGACATTGCTCGGATTTCGAGACCAGTTTTCCATTTCCGGATTTCGCAGCCATCTGTTGCTCCAGACCCTTGGTGAGTAGCTTGATGCCCAATCGAACCTGTTCTGGGCCTGGGTTATTTGACAGGATATCTCGAGCTGCGACAGTGTTCTGTACCGGTGTCGGATACACCAGATCTTATTTGCTGTCGAGACGAGGCATCCCTGGATCTCCTTCAAAGAGGACCCTGTTTACTTCCGGAAATTGACCGTCACGCGTGTAACGTTTCCGTGTCTTCTGATGCAACCGAGACATGTAATCTTTAGTTGCCATGCGTTTCTTTTCCTCTTGGATGTTTTTGGCTTCATCCAAGAGTTGTTGACGACGCGCTTCTAGGGCTTGGGCCCTTTCGTCCAGCTCTTCAGCAGTAAGTTCTGCAGCTGTAGGGATAGGTGTGGTTAATGCAGCATCGATGAGTTTACGTGCACCTTCAGTGATCACGTGTCCATCCACCGATTCTTGTTTTTTCGGCTCGTCTGGGATAAGTACTCCATCCGAGTCTTCCTCATATTCCTCGGCAATCACCTCCTCTTTCAGAGGGTCTTTTGCCGGGGACTTGTTCTTCTTGTTCTTCTTCTTTGCCTTCTTGGCAGCGTCGGTAGCAAAGGCGGCTTTGGGTCCGTTTCCCGGAGTCAAGCTCTGATCGATACTTTTGGATATCTGGAATTCGGGATTATCTCTGACTTCCATGTCATCCTGCGCTTTGGGAGAGTGTTCCCCGGATCCTTCATCCATGGCTTCTCCTTCCTCTGCATCTTTGGAGTTATACTCCTCTTCATATTCCGCGGAGAACTTTCGGAAATCCGCTGAGGTCATTGACTCATCCGAGGATGCGGGTACGTCGGCGTTTGTTCCAATTGCCTCCAACACCGAGTCGGTGTTTTCCCCAGCATCGGCAGAGTCGGATCCGGATCCCACATATACGACAAAGTGCAACGCGTGCTTCCTGAGGAACCTGCGGCTCTCGCGATCAACTTTGTCGAAACTTTTGATGGTCTCGAGAATTGCATCTACGCTTGCATCTTGCATTATCATACGTCGCAGTGTGTACCTTAGGAAAGGCCTGTCTGTCCTGGCGTCATCAGAGCCGGAATCAGTGTCATTGATATGCTCCTCCTGGATTTCGACTTCCGCGGGTGGGTCGATCTGGGTTCCGACTTCTCCAAGGAGATCCACTCCAGATTCGACTTTGACCGCTAGGTCTTCCTCAGGCTTGGATTTCTCCACTATCTCCGCAACTGGTGCGGGCTGGGTGGGATTAGGGTTTTATGAGATCCGGAACTCGGCCGCCTCCGCGGACAAAGGGGACCCAGAAGATTCTTCTGCCTCTATCATCACCACTGGGGTGGGTGGGGCATGTTCAGCAAAACCGATGTAAACATCAATCTCGCCAAAAGACATGATCGTGTAGGCAGTCACGGCCTCCCTAGCCGGAATCCAAGTCTCGTCGAGAACGATGAGAGGGACGTCACTGGCGTAGAGGATGCGACCGAGGGCGATGGTCTCGCCGATTCCGATTCTTGCAGATTCCGCTCGGAACGCAGATCCGAAGCTCACTTGCCCCACGGTGGGCGCTAACTGTCGTTGGATTGATGACAAGTACACCATGAGTGGGTTCTCGAGGCATGCGGAAGAGAGGGGTGTGAGACGTACGGTGTTCCAGGATGGTGAGCACACAAATTTACCCAGGTTCGAATCCGCCGTCTTTGGACGGATCCTACTCCTGCTAGCAATCCAGTAATACGGCAGAGCCGGAATATGGATTACAAGGGTTCGCCTGTGCGAGCTGAGATTGTAGACTATTGAGGTGTGCCCTAAAGGCTCTCCCTAGGACGGCTTATATAGATATCCGGCCTAGGGTTTACAGGAGAGATCTATCCGGCTATGACTAAGAGTCGGTTATAGAGTAGATCTTGAACTATAAGTAACATTATGAGCCTAAGTCGGTAAGTCTTCTGGGCCTTCTCGTAGCCGGACTGAACTCCGTCTCTTCTCCCTGACTGGGCCGCCCGTGAAGCAAAGCTCTAACCCGAAGTGGGCCACCCTGGTCAGTGAGGAACTGTGAGGATACCTGGAAAGTATATCCCCAACAAACACACTACAAAGTTTTTTTTGTTCTAATTCTGAATTATCACATAATTCTAGAATTTCTGGAAACCACATTATGCCATCCACTTATGGTGTTGTTTCCACGAATCCTTGATGATTCTTTATACAACAAGTAAGTGTTTTCTATTCTAATTCATCTTCTCTAAATACTAATGCTAACACGATAAGAGATTACTTTAGACCATATGATATCTAATATGGTATGATTACAATTCTTTATACATGTCAACACATTGACATATACTTAGAATTGTAATTTGTGGAACACTTTTCCACAAGTATTATATGCTTGAATCACAACTCAAATATTTGTCGTTTTGATCAAATCATAAAGATTTGTATTCTTGTTAATTCAATATTCTTCTTCACTATGAAATTCTTTATTCATAACAAATAGTTTCAGACTTGTGTCTCATTCAGCCAATACATTTATTTGCTTATATTCACAATGAAGTTTTACGAAATAATGATATCCACCATTTGTTGAACAATACAACATATCATCATGTATGATATCCAATTAGTCAACACACACTCCGTTTTACTAGAATGTTGAGTTTTAGTCATTTTGCCTAACATGGGCATGGTTTGTATGAGTTAAAAGATCAAGTATATTTAAGACCTTGGTTTCACCAGTTATGAATCCTTTGATATGTACCATTATGACTTAACACAATAGTATCATTCAAAATGATTTAACTATTAAGTTTGAATATCTTTTGGCATTTTCACAATCTTATAAACATTTAAATTTGTATCATCATGATCAAAATATGAATAACCCATTCATAATTAAAACCGTGAAAATAAAAGATATTACTCATAGGAATAAAACAACTGATTTGTCTCAAATTCAGATGAATAACAATCTTACAAATGCAAGACACACACTAATGTAGTTCACTCTTATCGACTACAAATTTATTCAAATATTCTAATACAAATGATAACTTCATAAGAAGAGCACCGTTGACATCTTATTTGCCATCAGCACGCATTATTGCGCCCACTCCTTCAATCACTTCTCAAGCAGCGGGTCCTGTTTTCACCAAACAGTACACGTGTCAAATACTTCATAAACTGCTATAAGTGTTTGAAAATTAAACATTTATAACTTTGTATATCAAATATATACCTTTCCTACTGATGACAATTCCTGGAGCAGGCACTACTTTCTGGGTTATCAAATGAGTCATGAACTTAAGGAAGGTAAACTCTTTCCCTTCTACAAGGTAGTTTAAGACAACATCTTTGTAGCTAAGGGGAAGCAAACACAACACCACATCTATCGCAAATATTTTGGTCACCTAGTAGTCCATGATGTCCACAAGGCGCTCATGAATCCTTTCCATCATATACAAGTGGTCCTCCAGGCTGGTCTTTCCCTCATCTTAGTTGAGAGAAAATCATTCATGTACTCATACGCCATGATTTTGACTTGAGATGGAAATAGCATCTTCAGTCCTTTGGCCAGACTGAAGGCCTCAATCTCATGGAATAATGCTCCCAGAGCAGGCTCCATGACATGAAACATGGTGTATTTGGTTGTCATGAAGGCGTCACGTCGGGCTAGATAATCATGATCATCTGGCCATCCGGTGAAGCCCATGGGAAAATCTCCTAGCGGTTCTCGCAGAACATAGGTCAGAGCATGGAAGAAGAGGAGGTTCCTCATGCGTTGGTACTAGTTTATGAAGTTGGACCCATCTACTTTTAGTTTCTCACTCTCCATGAATCTCTCAAAACTAAAAAGAGACTTGGGTTTTGACATGATCTATAAAAGTTTTGCAAAGACATTTAGACTAAGTTCATAATATGAGTTCAAATTATAATCACATTATATTAGACGAACTCCCACTAAAACAAACATCCCTAAATAAGTTTTAGTGATTAAACGATCCCAATTCACTATGTCACCCCCAATCGTCATGGCTGGAAACATAGATGCAAAGGTTGACATTCTCCAATGTTAATCACATCATTCATGTGACTCATGCTTGATATTTCGATCATCCGTGTTCTGAGGCCATGTATGTGCATGCTAGGCTCGCCAATCCAATCTCTAGTGTATTCACTGTGCAACATGTGTTACACCCAGCGTATGCAAACATAGATATGTCTGACACCCGATCGTCACGGCGTGCCTCATAACAGAGAAATTTCTTGGTGGTGCACACTAAGGGACAACAGAATATTGGTATTATATTTAGGGATCATCCTATTGATGCTACCGTCGAGTATCTAATACTAGCACAAACAAGGTGCACACAATTAAACATCAAATGTAAATAAGTGTGACATGACATGGTCGTAGATCCTCGCGCCATGACCTTCATCGTGCGCTTCGGTGTGTGGTGCCAAGCCCTTGATGCCACCATCCTATTACTACAACTTAGAAATAGGAAAGTAAACTACTTTACCTTTTACTTTGACCATATCATATTACAAGGCCCTGCAAAATAAAGTTAGATGCCTGTACTTTATCTTTTGCATATTTTACGTGGCTGCTAGGGCTTTTGCACAAGAACCTTGCTTACCTACAAACATGAACCACAATGCTGATTAAATAATTGTCTCTATTACACCCCTTTTGGGGCCCTCCATTGTAAATGGTTTACCAACTACTGCAACAAAAACTGACACCCCCAAAACCACTTATACGGTGCAAGCCGTATGTCAAGCATAGACCAGTCTCGCGAATGAACGCGTAATGTCAGTTAGGGACGCTTTGGTCAAGCAGTGTTGTGGTATACGCAAGTACACGTGAGAGGGTAATAATTATATGATCAACGCTCACACAATCACATGTGTTCTACCCGTACCAGCATAACTACGCATAGACTGTCTCTGCTACCACTGTTGGGGTTTAGCACCCGAAAACAATAATTTTTCCCACGCAAGCCACTGACTGCTAGGATCTATCTAGGAGTAATGAGGTAATAGGAGGGGCTTTTCGCGAACTCACCAAGTTGAAGACCGAAAAGATTTTTCAATGTTTGGGAGAACATGGATGATGTAGTCGTACCAACGCCGACCTCAAGGTCGCTCTGAAATCGAACGACTCCACCTACTCCAGCTCCATTGGCTCCATTGGCTCCAATGACTCCGATGGCTTGAACAACTCAAGCTCCACAAGTGAAGTGCCTCGTAGGGGGTCGCACATATACAGTGCTTGATGACAACTCCTGGACTCTGATCCAGCAGAGGTTGCAAAAGTAGATCTCCTGGATCTGGAATCCCCACAGCGCGTCGGTGCTCCACGGTGAAGAACTCTCTCGTTCGCGTAGCCCTTATAGTGGGGCTGCGGTCACAAGAGAGAGAGGAAGAGAGAGGAGAGAACTTGGAAGGAGAAGCCTCAAAGTTTGGGATTAATTGGTGTATTTAATTACCTCCCTATGCCCTCCTTTATATAGGGGGAGAGGAGCCCCTAAGTATAATGCCTAAGCAATATGGGACTAAGAGCATCTCCACTAGCATTCCCAAGAGGCAATTCCCAGGACATTTTTTCGTTCGAATTTGCAAAAAACATCCGAGTAGCTTTCATAGGAGGCATTCCGAGGCCCAAAATAGCACCGTTTTCGTACGGCGTTCCCAGTCCGATCTCGGGGCACTGAGAACGCCCTGGGAACACCGGATGTAATGATTCGCCAATCGTGTCACCCCACGTGTCCTTGCCCACGCCCATCTCTATCCCCACGATTTCTCTCTCCCTCCCTATGCCCGAGACCCTCCTCCTTGCTCGATCCTCAGTCGCTGGCCCTGCTCGATCTAGAGACTACTCGCTGCTGCGAGTCGGGGACTGCTCGCTGCTGCCGGACGGGGACTGCCCATCGCTGTGCTCGTCCACGGCCTCCTCGGGGTCTATGGAATGTGCCATAGATGGGTCCAAAATAGCTGAAGCCATGATCATCGCAGAGGAGAAACACATAATCATGAAGAACATGGCGGCCCTGTAGAAGGACATGCCTGCTGGAAATCGATCCAAGCATTGATGCTATTGTCGAGGAGACTGTTTAGCCACGTTCTGGCTGAGTCGAGGAGCATGAGAGGGGCGTAGCACACTGCTACCCGGCGGTTGCCATTGGCGATTCCCACGGCGGTGGTATAGTCCACCAGCCAGTCCTTTGGCTTGACTGAGCCGTTGTACTTTGGCGTATGCCTTGGGAGCGAAAATCCCTTTGGAAACAGTTCGTTCCGGATGCACGGTCCGAAACATCTTGGTCCGGCTGGACTTTCTTCCTCCAGCACGTGTGACTGGACCAGCAGGTCGATTCACATGCGCGCATCTTCTTGTTCATCTGGCTCAAGCGGTCCCAGCCGGCCAGATAAGCGGGACTTGGGGAGTGCTTGGCCTTTTCTGGCTTCGTCAGCCGGCTCACTATTTTTGCTGGTAAGAGCTGTCGCGTCGCGGGCGTTGTGCCCGCGGCCTGCAGATCCACCGCGTGGGCGGTTACTCTATCTTGCTCCATTTGGGGAAGACGCCTTGATGTCGCCCGCAGTCGGGTCCGCCATCCGGCGAGCCAGCTGGGTTCTGCTGTTGCCAGCCATGCTAAGTTCTGCCTCGGCCTGCTGCTTGTTTGCTGTGACCACGAGGAGCTGGATGCGCGCTTGCTGATGGAGCAATTCCTCGCCTTCCAGGTGGCTAAGTTCCACGACTGCCGCATCCGCGGCTCTCATGTTTTTGGCGGGAGTGCTGTAGACCGGCTACACTACGGGTGTGCGTGGATCAGCGGCACAATCCATCTCCGAACCGAGGTTCCGGCCTTGCGGCTGAGCTAGGCGGCTGGCGTCGGGTAGGCACACGAAGCCATGCACGATGTTGTACTCTTGCACGGTGGCGTTCATCCGCCGTTGGGCGGCTGCCACCTTGCCGGCCTCCTCCATAAGGTTCTGGCGGGTGGTCTCCAGGGCTGCAGCTGGATCCTCCTCGACGGGGTTGATGGGGTTGCGGAGATGCTCGATAGACGCGTTGATCAAGTCCGGGTTCGGGAGGCATGAGTTAGTGGAGCGGCCATCCACGTTGCACTCCAGGGGCAGGCGGCGGTTCTCCACCAAGCCTGCTATCATGACCTCGACGCTGCCGCTGGCAACGCGCGAGGCGGTGAAGCCAGGGGGTGCGCCGAAGAAGGTGACGACCTTAGTAGGGAAGGCCTCAGGGACGGTGACAACATAGATGCGGTGCTCACCGAAGTGCATGTTGGAGACCCCGCTTGGGAAAGTCCCCCCAGCAAAGTAGGACGCATTGTCGAGGACACAGTCGAGGAGCCGAGAGTGAGGATGAGGCCAGAGGCCACTAGCTCACCAGCGACGAGCGGAAGTCCCGTGCGAAAGATGATCCCAGCCGAAGCGTTGTGGCCCACGGTGGGCGCCAACTATCGTGGGGTGGAACATGGCAGTGCCATCGGGGATGGCTTGAAGGGGACAATCAGGTTGCTATCGGTGGCTACTCGCAACGGGTTGGGCATAGATACTGCAAACACAGCGATGTACCCAGGTTTGGAGCCCTCTTGGCGAGGTAAAACTCCTACTCCTGCAAGGATCTACTATCGAAGGGGGCGAATGCCCAATACAAGTGCTCCTTGAGTTGTTTCCTTAGCTACTACTTGCTAAGAATTCTCTAAGTCCTTCTTCTGGTGTCTATTTTCCTTCTGCTTGAGCTTACCTAGAACCCTAGCGCTACCTCCTTTATATACAGGTTGAGGAGGCAGCTTACAAGATGGGTTCTAGGGTTTATTGTTTGGATTTGGGCTTTACAAAGTGGGCCAGCTAGACAGGGCCAAACGATAGGCCCGGGTCCAGTCAAGCCTCCAGTACAGGGTAGGACCGCGCTTTAGCGCTCAGCGTCCCTACTTTACTTGTCATCCGGATCTTTATCCGTCAGCCGGTTCTTTATGCGTAAGCCGAGGCTTTCCTCGTCATCCCTTGCTTTGCTCGTCAGCCTCCAGCTTTGGCGCATTTGTCCATTAGCGCCGGCTAGGCCAGCCAGCCAGTCCAGTCAAAGGTGCACTCAGCAAGGAGTGTCACCCCCACCATACAATGTCCAGCGGATCCGAGGCGGCCGGCTAGGAGCGGCCTCCCAGCCGGTTCTTCTGGCTACCCGGCTAGACGGGCCAGCCGGGGAAACTTGAGTGTGGACCGGGTGGGAATTCCACCCGGCTGTGGTTCCTTGACTTGGGTCCAGATGACATGTGTTCCTTGGAGCCAGCCGGTTGGTCCCGTCTTGGCCTACCCGGGGGTCACCCCCCCGACACCGATCCCCCAACACATCTCCTGAAACATTTTCATCCACAACTTCTGTGCAGTGTACTGTTGTTGCCACCGATCCTTTTGCCGCATGGAATGATGGCTATGCTGCCCGTTTGCCTCCGCCACTGTAGGACTCTAGTACGTCCCCTTCGTCGACAATAGCACGGTCATCATTGCCATTTGCTCGCCTCGCCGTCTAGGTGTCTAGTGTTTTGCCTCAGTGGATTGTGACGATGAGATGATGATGGAGCTCTTGATGAAAGAGGGGGTTGATATCGTTGCTCACTGAGAGAAGAAGATGGTGGGCTATTTTATTAGTATCTGCCAGCATCTCCATGCCACTCCTTCGCACGCTGGTTCGAGGGTGGGTATAACACCCTGGACTCTCCGTGCCTGGGCTATCATGCCTAGTAGATTACTAGGATCTCTAGACTGGCCCCACAGACCAACACTAGTCTTTTCTGTGCACTTTGTCCTCACTCGTGCACACCAGGGACCCACTTCTCGGTCGGTCACCCATCCTTAAATTTCTCTAGGCCAAGCACGCTTAACCACAAAGTTCTTTATGGATGAGCTCCCATAAAAGAAGTTGCAACTTGTTGATATGGGTATCCTATCAATCCTATTAATCCATGCGCCAGGGTCTCACGTACACCCACCCTTAAAAGATCGACGCCTTCGTCTATTAATTACAAGCCAGGAACATCCCCTCTTGGCACACATATATGTGTCCAGTGTTGGCACATGTGCCATGCCGTGTTCACTCTGGGCCACACACATGCTTCACATGTGTGCCACTGACCCGCACACGCATGTGTAACCATGAGGATCGTCTCTGATACAAATTGTAACACTCGGACTCTCCGTACCCGGACTATCACCCATGGCAGCTCCAGACTAGCCCCATTGACTAATGCTAGTCTTTTCTATGCACTTGTCCTCACTCGTGCGCACGCGGGACCCACTTCTCAGTCGGTCACCCATCCTCAAATCGCTCTAGGACAATCACGCTTAACATCAGAGTTATTTTAAGATGAACTTCCAGAAAATAAGTTGCAACTTGTTGATTTGGGTATCCTATCAATCCTATTAAGCCATGCGCCAGGGTCTTACAGTGGGAAAGGCAAGGAACAAGGACCTTAGCCTAGTCATTGTGATAAGAATTATCACAAAAGTTTTATTTCCAATGTGTAAGGAGAATAAAACCTATTTATTTTATATCACGAGCTACATCACTAGATTCATACTTTTTATTAATAAGGAAATCCACCTCACTAGCTCCCATGAAAGCAATAAATTGATCAACTAGTCTCATGTCAAAGTCACCATAATGCTTCTCATGATATGAGGAAATTATAAAGTTATTGATACATTTGCATTGATAGTAGAGATGCTTATCATTTTGTTTTGTGCAGCAAGACACATTATGTAACTCACATAGTACTTTAGCAATCTTATTTAAATAGTCAATAAGTTCTTCCATATGCGATCTTTCTTGAGAAAATATATAATTAGATTCTTTTGTTCTATGTTCCTTAGTTGGAAGCTCATCCATATCATCCATAGTAAAAGTAACACTAATTTTATGTGTTTTTATATGAGAAAAGTAATTACAAAACTGAAAGTAAACTAGACTAACATGCAAAACTTAAAGTAAACTAAATAAAAACTCACAACCAAAGAAGTTGAAGAAGTAAACCTCCCCAAGCATAGATGATTGCAAGATATGAAACAAACTGAAAATAAAACTAGATGCAAAACTGAAAGTAAATCTAATATCTAGTGCACACAAGAATAAAATATTAAGTGCTATGCTCCCCGGCAATGGCATCAGAAAAGTACTTGATAACCCCCAAGTGAAGGGGATCACTGCAGCACCTCTCAATGTGGAAGTAAGGTATCGATCTGTAGGAGCAAGAAGCAAAACCTATTTATTCTCTCCAACTAAAGTGTCACAAGTTTTAGTTGTGTATGCACTACACAAGTTAAAGGAACAAAGAGGTTGATTTAAAGTAATGAAGTAAAGTGCAAAAAAAGTAAACATAAAAGTGTCCCAATCCTATAAATGCAAGAGGACAAGACGGTGGTTTACTCTTATGGGAACAATAGATCTGGGTTCATCGGTTCACTCAATCATCTCCCTCCATCTATGGTGATGATCATGTTATAAATGATATAAATACACACAACTTTCTTGCTTTAATGGTAACTTTTATGGCGGATACATGTCCTAGAAAAAATAGTTGAAAGAAGTACCCATATGTCATGTTTTGTGTCACCCCCATAAGGCTAGCGCATAGTTATTGTCACTGTACCACATCATACTTCTCCCTTTTTACCCCAAGATGAAGGATGTTGGCCTGCATCGTTTTTGTCGCTCGACACATATGTCTTCTATCACTGAGCCACCCCTTATCTGCATACATAATACTCCTTTATAGTAAACACTCTAAACACTAGTGTAATGATTTATTTCTCGTGTGTATTACCGCATCTCTCCCATCTACCTACACTTGGCGTTGTAAAACACCTCATGACATGGGTAGACAAGGCATTATGAATAGAAACCATTACATGTATCATAGAAATATCTCTGAAGTATGAAAAACCATAAAATTTACAACACAGTGGTAAACACATAACAAGTATCATATCATACCATAATATCCATCAAAGGAATTACATAGATAGATCCATAATCATGTAAGACACGTCATCTGGACTTTAACAATGATCATACATAGAGAGATTGGATCAAGTTACCACCATAAATCCATAGTCCAGGGGGTGGACTACTCCCCTCTCATGGTAGAGAGCGATGAGGGCATGTTAGTGAAGGATGAGAGGCTACTAGAGGTGATTCCAATAGTGATTCCCCTCCAATCTTCCTACAACAGTTGATTGCAGACTCTCTGTTTCATGGTCTTTGATCTCCGCCTCCATATGTTCTAAGATCGCGTCGGGGACCCTTTTTATAGAAGGTTTTAGGTCAAAATGAGAGGATGGAGGTGCAATAAACGGCATCGGAGCAATGAGGTGGGAAAGAGGTGGTGTGGCGCAACTTGGGACTAATCCCAATCCATGGGCCTCTTTCCCAGACCATTGACCTCTTGGTGGCGCACTTATCTCATTTGGTTCATCTCAAAAATTTAAAAGCATGCTCTCTAACCTTGCCCTTTTTAGAGTCTCGTAGCTCCTGAAAATTCAAAAATACTAACAGAAGGTTTCTCTGCCAAATAGAGTTAGAACCAAAAGAGTAGGGATAGAGTTAGAACCAAAAGAGTAGGGGATTGTTTAGAAAACACCCGAAATCATTAATAACATTGGTAATAACTACTAATATGAGGCAAATATGTTGGAATATACAAAAATAAACTACAATGTTCATGTATACATTTTACATGCATCAACATCCCCAAGCTTTGCCTATGCTCGTCCTCAAGCATGAAGGTGATAAAAGTAAACATGGACTTTAGAGTTAGTTGTTATGTTGAATATTATAAGTCATGATTATTTCTACATAAATTTAAATTGTGCATTATGTTAAAGACTAACAAGAAGAATATAAATTATAAAGTGATATCTCTTATAAACTTCATCTATGCTTAACAATCTGTCAATCTTGTATAAAAACAAATGCACAACATACTATGGACCATTAAGCATACAAAGTGCAAGTGAAAGTGTTGTGTGTTGTCATAATTTGATCATAGAATTAATGTTTAATATAGTTGGACACTTGAAAAAGTAGAAAGTAAGCAGGGATTGTCATGTACAAGAGATATTTAGCTTCCAAACACTGCCCCTTAAATTTATGCTTGAACCATAATAATTCATTAGTGTTTGGTTCCATTGCCCCTCATATTTTTAATTCTTCTAGCAACCTTTTTTTTGGACACCTTTTCTTATTTCCTCTCAGCACATATATATTATCATTTTTCTTTATTTCCTTTGATACATTTATAATTTTCATAACTTTGCCTGCCTACTTACTCTCTCACTTTTTCTCTTTTTCTTTAGAAGGGTTTTGGCCCTTATCTTAGCGTTAGTACCCCTGCTTAGAGGGTTTTTGTTGTCATCTTATTTGGTATGATATTTTGTTGCCAGCTTGAGGATCTTATCCTGAAGGCGATTAGCAAGAATTTTCGTGATCAATTTCAAGCAAATATTAAGCTACAATATTGGATGGAAATCATTAGGACCAGTAGGAGATTGAATTTTGGGAATCAGCATAATAAAAGAGTCGTTAATACTCTGCAAGTTGATCATGCCATCCCAAAACGCCTAACACAACCTACAGAAGTCATATTTGATCACCGATCAACATATCTTTAGAAAGAGACCGGAAAACCCATCAGGGTCAGGTGATTTATCACTCGAGATATGAGCCACAACTTGATTAATCTCATCATTCATGAAGGGGAATGACATATCCTCAATTCCTTCTAGAGGAGAAAAGTAATGGGCAAAGTTAAAATGAGGAGAGATGTGCAGGGACACACCTAGTGTGTTTTTGAACAAGTGCCAAAGAAATCTAGCTTTTTCCTAATAATCCACAGCGACAGATCCATCTTCTCGAACTAGAGATGAGATGGTGTTCTTCCTGAATCTGATAGTGACCATGGAATCAAAGGAGGAAGTGTTCTCATCACCAAGTTGAGCCCATCTAGGAAGTACACCTTTTCTTCTAGTAATCCTGTTTACAAAGCAGTAGATGATGCATTCTATGCTTGACAATATTGCAAAAATTCCATTCAAAGATATGCAAAGGTCTCTCTTCCTTAAAGTTGTCAATCCCCATAATAACCTTATTGCAATTATCTATCAGCACACTCAATACTTGGAAGCTAGCACTCCAATTTTTCAGACTTTTCCTCAATAGTTTAAGCTTAGCCGATAGACATTTGGCTGCATCCCCAGGACAATGGATATTCCAAATGGTTTTGACCACCTCAAGAAAACCAGGCAGTCTAATCCAATGATTTTCAAAATGAAACACTTTGGCTTTCAGGATCATGGTGCCAATAGAGACAACACAAGGCACCTGGTTAGAGGTTGATCTAGCAAGGGGATTAACCAGTGTTAGGGAATTTTAAATTCCAAGCGGTGGATGTGAAAAACCAATCAAGCTGGACAAGCAAAGGATCATTCTGCATATTACTCCAAGTAAATGATCTCACCTTGATAGGCAGCTCAATTAGGCCTAAGTAGCTAATACTTTCATTAAAGGTTGCAATATCAGCCTTATTGGCTCCCTCCCTATTCCGATCCTCCACAAAGCGATAAAAGTTGTAGTCTCCCAACAAAAAAGTGTTGTGGAGTTTCCAATGATATATGAGATATGATTTGTTTGGAGAACAACGACAATTTATATCCCCAATATGATATACCTTGAAACACATCGTCAATATTTGTTATCATTAGTTTCTCATAAACAATGTATTGCCTTTAGTGAAGTTTGTTTGACCGCGAGACACATGTGAACTTGGGTACAATATGTTGGATGTGGCAGGATTCTACAAACATTGCTCCGAACATGAGTAATCATAAATTCGGTCTTAGTTCTTACCGGATGGTACACCAATTATTCAGATGGCGAGCTTGCAGGAATTGCTACTCCTAGCGATGGAGAGATACACTTTGGGAACACTCATGTGCTATGATGTTCGATTTCGTCTGGCCGGACACGTGATAAAGTTGTTGACCACAAGAATATCAATAGTATGGTATGACTAAAGAGTACATGCCAGATAAAGAGAATAACCTAGTGTTTCATCTTGAGAAATGTAAAGTATCGATGAAGCAATATGATGTGTATTAGATATAATACTACAGTTCACATGATAAATATCTTCATGTTATTTGCGGGGATTACTATGTGTATCAAGACACTAATAGTAATCATTATTGCAGAAAGAGTTCCGGACATGTCCGTGAATATCCGAACCCACTGGGTCACACACTAGAGACGTTATCAACATTTAGAACATGAGTACAATTATGATATTTTAATGAAGTAATCCCGAAAGGATGTTTCAGAGTGTCTTGGAATATTTCGGAGGTGTTCGGGATATCACCGAGAATGGACAAAATTGTTCTGGACATATTATGGAAGACATTAGGAATATTTTAGGAAGGTTCTGGAATTAATTCGAAGGAGTTCAGATTTTTTTGGAAGGCTTCTGAATAAATATTCATAATTAAAAGTAATTATCATGGTGGGTGCACCATGGGATGGAGGGGCCGCATGGGCCCCACCGATCTGCGCATGCAAGGCGAAAGGGAACCCTGTCCAAATTGGCTAGGGCTTTTCCTAGGCCGGCGGATGGGGGAGAGGCGGTGGGGGTGGGAGGAGTCCCTCTGGGACTCGTACTCCCTCCCTAGTAGAGTTGGAGGAGGTAGGAAGAGTCCTACCAGGACATGAAGTCCTACTCCTACTCTCTCTGTGTGTGTGTTCAGGAAAGGAAGGAGGAGCCCTACTAGGACTTGGAGTCCTACTTCTACTCCCTCTCTTGGAGAGAGGCTATCCGCACATATATATATATATATATATATGTATATATATATACGGGGGCAGGGCCAAAGGCAAAGGCCATGTGTTTTGGAGAACCATGCACCAGCCCTGCCCACGCGCCACCTCCGCCGCTCGCCACCATGCCGTTGTCCGCCGCCGACCACCTTTGCCGACGGTTGTCACTGCCCTGGCATCTTGGAGCCCGGCTTCCACCTCTTCTCCGTGTTGACATTGTCTTCATGAGGAACTTCTTCTTGTTCACGCCAGAGTGATGCTCATCTACTACCTCCATCTAGATCTAATCTTGTTGGACGATGAAGTGATGTTGGATCTTCATCGACACGTTCATGCTTTGTCTGTGATCTTGATCTCACTTTGATGCGGTGTCATTCTTGTTACACGTGTGGATACCAGTGGAGATGTGACGCTTGGAGAATTTGATCATTGGAGCCATCCATGGGATAATACATCTCCTCGCGACTCTCTAAGGCTTGTTGCGGGGATCGACGCACGGCCAACCTCTTCATCAACAAACTTCGATCTTTGAGGGTATGATCCATTACCTTTTGCCTCACACTGGATCTTAGTTATGCGTTAGCAAATTTTTTTTGCATAGAGCATTCCCCAATAGTGGTATTAGAGCGGTTTATGCATAGGCACATGTACGGATAGAGGAATCGTCAAATCCCAGCATTATTGATCTTATTCTTGCTACCAAATTGTTGCAATTTTGATCTTGGTGGTATTGCATGATTACTGGACCGTGCCAACTTCATAATCTTTGGATCGAGACCGGTTTGTGAAGTGTACTTCGGGTGCACGAAACAACTTTGTCATGTGTTAGTTTTTCCGCAATAGTAGAGAAAGATATTTTGTACATTAGGTTTTTGTGGATTTGATGAAGTCCGCACGAGGGTCACACGTATAGACGAAGTTTGGTTAAGCTATTGTACTATTTAGTGCAATGGGGACATGCCCCCAATAAGTTAAAAATCAAACAATTGATTCATGATGCTTTCTTACCATGTAGGTAAACGGATGGGTCTCTACGTAACCATAGAGCCTCATAATCTAGCAAAGAATGTTAGAGGCGTCTAACTTGTTTTTGTAGGGAAGTGATGTGGTATAGCTGAAGTTTGCAATGTGATGTGTTATGTTGTAATCTCGTTGGGCATGAGTGGTTGGAGTCGCGATGATTGTCATATTGTTATTATAATAGCCATAGTTGTTTTTACTTTATTAGCTAAGAGTTGAAATAGTTGTGAAAGCAAGACATGGCAATGATGATCAAGCAACGATGGACCTCGATGCTATGCCCAAGGCGCGTGCAGGAGTACATGGCATCGGAAGACGTTGATGATGGAGATCATTGGCGTGAAGTGTTATACCATATCACTATATGAATTGTATGTGATGTTAATCCTTTTATGCACTTTATTTGTTGCATGGTAGTCGTAATAAATAGGGTGATATCTAACTAAAATTATTAAGTTATAATGTGTTCCCCTTGATTAGGCTCCACATAACATGGGCTTCGAACTGGTGTGGGTCATCTAACATGGGAGCACCTAGCGACATTCATAATGTGGTTGCGAAACTGTCGCACTGTTGGTGTACTGAGGTTCACTTGACATACTACCTAGAATGTCTAGACTATGGGACACAAGAATCGAAAGATTAACAAGAATCATATGTTGGTGTGATTGGTATGAGTACCTACCGGTCTTTGCTTCTCTGGCATTCTATGTAACATTGCTGTTGGGAAAGTAAGACGTATATCTTGAATCACTAAGTATCAATTATGAAGGATATTGATTTTAGTGCGAGCTAATCTTTGAATTAAAGTTCTTAATTTGTAGTTCATTAATTTTGAAAGAATTTCTAAATGAATTTGCACTTGTTTGTAGATCAATGACACACAACAATTTCCCTTTAGCTGGTATATTAGAGAAAGAGAAATTGCATGAATCTGGAACAAACTTTGTGGACTGGTGCCGCAGTGTGAGTATAGTTCTGAAAGGTGCTAAGAAATAAAGACAATGTCTTGGAAGAAACTCTTTGTGATGCTCCTGCTGAAAATGCAATAGAAGATGTGTATAATGTCTTTTAGTCGTGTAGTGATGACTATATCGATGTCCAATGTGCCCTGCTTGCTGCAATGGAACCAGATCTTCATAGGAGGTTTGAAGACTAAGGACCGTATGAAATAATTTCTGAATTGAGGGGAATGTTTGAGAAGCAAGCCTGAGATGAAAGATATGAGATATCTCAAGCTCTAATCAATTGCAAGATGGAAGAAGGTGATGGGGTTTGTTGCATAGAAAACAAAAAATCCTACGGTTGCAACCACCAAGATCATATCTAGGAGATACATGTAACGGTTTCAGAATGGACTCACCCTCAAAAACCGTAACGCAGGATAACGTTCCCACAAACAAACATAGATGGTGTAGAGTGTACACGACCGTCCTCAAGGACGCACAGGCGATCAACACCATAAGAGGCAGCTCCTCCGTAATCGGTCACACGTACGGTGTGCCGATGACTCCCGAACCCTCGCTCCAGCCGAGCAGCGGAAGTAGCGGATTCCCGGGAACTCCGCCAACACTACGACATGGTGGTGGACAGGATCTTGATCATGGCTTCGCCTAAGCACCTCGCTCGTGGCAATGGACAAGGCTATCAAGGGGAGGAAGATGCCAACCAAAGGGCATATGACAGAGATAGAATGATGTGTTTTGAGGGGGTCTCCACCTCCTCCTTTTATAGGAGAGGGGGGCTGCGCCCAAAGGCCATAAACCAATCCTTAGTGGTCCCCCCACCACTCCCTTCTTGATGGTAGTGGAGTCTTGATACGTCCATTTTGCACCACTATTCTATATCATAATTTACTTTTATTCATCGATATATTTCGTATTAAGAGGTGATACTTATGTTATTTCATCTATTTTTCCATGGTTGATGACTTTTGGAGCATGGACCGCTACAGTCAAGATTCTGATGGAAAAGGTGCTCTTTGGAGGCAAAATTCGTGAAGATCAGAAAATCCGGAAAAATATACGGAAAATCCTATTTTTCCAAAAGACGAAGGCTTCCAGAAGAGGGAGTGGAGATGGGCCATAGGGGGCCCACACCACCCCCTAACGCGGGCCACCCTAGGCCGCGCAACCAGGTGGTGTCGCCGCCCTGGCCCACCTCTAACTCTCCCCTCTAGCATATATATTCCTCCCGAAAACCTAAGACTAGGGGAGCGACCACAGAAAGATTCCGCCGCCTTTGCAGCGGAAAACACCGAGGGAGAAAGCTCTCTCCGGCAGATAGATTTCTGCCGGGGGAATTCCTTCTCGGAGAGGGGAGATCGTCGCCATCAACACCATCATCAAGATGGACTTCATCGGGATCATCATCATCATGACCACCATCATCACCATCAGCACCATCTCCATATTGCTATAACAATTGAGTTGAATCTTGCATTAGTTCTTAGGGGAAACTTTCCTGGTGTTGGTTACTCTTTGTAGTTGATGCTATTGAGTGAACCATTGAATTATTGTTTATGTTCAGATTGTTATACATCATTATTCCATCTCTGATCATGATCCATATGATGTCTTGTGAGTAGTTCATTTTGTTCTTGAGGACATGGGATAAGTCATGTTGTTAGTAGTGGAGTTGTGTTGAGAAAGATTCAATGGTTTGTTAATTCAGTTGTGGTGTACTTCTTCTAGTGGTGTCATGTGAACGTCGACTACATGACACTTCACCTATATGGGTCTAGGGGAATGCCTTATGTATTTGTCTACTAATCATAGGGGTTGCCGGAGTACCATAAACCTGAACCCCCGTTAGGAAACCATTGCACAAGGGACGTAAGGGTCTTAGAGTTTAAAGCTGTGGTTAGGTTTCTACCTTAATTACTTTCTTGTACTTACAGATGTTTGCAAGGGGTATAATCATAAGTATGTATTAGTCCTAGGAAGGTTGGTACATTAGCACAGGTTCACCCACACAACACTTAGCAAGCTAAAGAAGATTAATCAGCTATATGAAGCGAAAGCACTTGATAGTCTTCCCATGTGTCCTCGAGAATGTTTGGTCATCTTAAGTAATACAACCGGCTTGTCCTTTGCTGCATAAAGGATTGGGCCACTTGCTGCATTTATTCCTACTGTCTTTTATTTACTCGTACTTTGTTTACTTTCATTATCAAAAGCCCCTAAAAATCCATTTGCTAAGTATTTGCAGAGAATTCCTGATCCATACCACTAGCTAGCACCTTCTGCTCGTCGTTGGGTTCGACACTCTTACTTATCGAAAATACTGTGATACACCCCCAATACTTGTGGGTCATCAAGACTATTTTCTGGCGCCGTTGCCGGGGAGTGAAGTGCTATTGGAGAGTGGAACTGGTAAAGGAAACTTCTACTATAAGTATTTTTTACTTCTGTTAGTTGCTTAATTTTCGTTATGGCGCTGAGTTTCTTATTTGGTAATGCTACTACCACTACTAAGGTAGTAGATGAACCACCACCTGCTAAGAATGATGCTTTTAAAATACCTACAAGAATTATTGATCGTGTTATGGATAACTATTATGTTGGGGATGGAACTGTCCATCCCGATGATCATTTACTCTTTATACACGAATTATGCGGGTTCAAGTGTGCAGGTATTACTACAGATCAAGTCAAGAAGAAGTTATTATCATTATCGCTGAAAGGAAGAGCTGAAGAATGGTATAAGCTGCTGAAGAATGGTCAAGCTCTTGAATGGGAGGAAATAGTACCTCTCTTTTATTCAAAGTTTTATCCTCCTACTGAGATTCATAAAGATCGGAATCAAATATACAACTTTTGGCCTCTTGATGGAGAGAGTACAGCTCAAGCTTGGGGGAGATTGAAGTTACTAATTCTCAAATGTCCCATTCATGAGCTCCCCAACAATATTATTATTAATAACTTTTATGCAAGGCTCCCTCCACATGATAATGATTTATTGGATGCTTCTGTGCTAGATCATTCACTCGTATGGAAGAAGAAGCTAAATGGGATCTTCTAGACCGTATTCAAGACAATACTAAAGCTTGGGAGAATGACAAAGGTAGAAAGTCAGGTATAAATTATGATTATGAATGCATTGAATCTTTTATGGGAATTGATGACTTTCAAAATATTAAAAATGCTTATGGTCTAGACTCTCAAGCTATTGCTTCTTATTTTAAGGCTTTTGCTTCCTACATTGAAGTGCGTAAAAAGAAGTGGAATAAGTATCATGAACCTTATAAAGATGTTGCTAAGAGTGTTCCTGCAAGAAATATTGAAGTTTATACTGCTAATCATGTTTCACCTAAACCTTATATTGAGAAAATGCCTTTCCCAGTTAAGATAAAGGAACATTCTAGGATAGCTAGTATGGTTAATGAAAGTATGAATGAAGCTGTTGAACCTGATAAAGAAATGGATGATGAACCTATAATAGCAAATGTGAAATACTTTGTCACTAAATATGTATAAGAGGGACACACTATCCTTTGTAAGGATACCTCTAATATTGTTTCACAAAGTAGTGTTATGAGAGCTAGTATTCCTGTGTTTTCTGTTAGGATAAGTGATCATTGTTACGATGTCCCTTGTGATAGTTATATTGTTAAGTTTATGCATGATACTGAAAGTTACTATGAGAGAGGGAAAAGTGTTCTTATGTATGTCAATAATATCAAGTTTCCTCGTTTTATGCTGAAAGTTCTTATGTTGCACTTCTTTTGCCTTCCTATGCTAGTAGCCTCTGGTTTCAACAACCTGTTTGTTTATAAAATTCCCTTGCATAGGAAGTGGGTTAGATTAAATGTGTGTATTTTTGCTTCTTAATGCTCTCTTTCACCTCAATTCATATTCCTATGTGAGCATCTTCAAAATTATCATGCCCATCTTAATGGCTATAAAGAAAGAGCTTTTTGGGAGACAACCCAGTTTATTTTTTCTTTTAGTTTGTTTTGGTTTCTTTGAGTCTTGGAAGTTATTACTTTGGTAATAAACTCTCCTTATCCTTTTTATTTGGTTCTTGTGTCAAGATCAACCTCTAATGAGAGAAAAGTAAGATTTGGGGAAGTTGCTGTCTCGAAACAGATTTTTGTGCTTCACCGTAAAAATTCGTGAGAGATCTCTGTCTGTCGGATTGAGCTGTAATTTTTTTTAATTTTGCCTCAGGTTGTTATTTAAATTTCGTTAGTTTTGTACTTTTTGATTTGAGCAACAGAATATTTTCGAAAAAATTGATCTTTACCTGCTGGTCTGTTTTGACAGATTTTGCCACTTTTGCATTTGCTTCTTTAATCAATTTCCTTTTTGAATTATTTTTGGGTTTTCAGAAGGAGTTGCTACAGTAGCTTATGGTTTGATGGTTTTCAGTTGAAGTTGGACTCAAAAGGTTTTATCACTTCACTTATGCTAATGTTGCTAATGAGATCTGTGTGAAGTTTTGTGTGAAAGAAATTTCCAGGTAGTGGAGATAATGGTGTAATAAGGAAGTGAAAGGTTTTATGAATCAAGTAATAAGTGTATGAAGATGAATATATTGATGTTATTCATGTGGTGACTCCGGAAGAATCTACTAGATACCAAATTTAGAGACCTGTAGAGTTCATTTTCAAATAGGTAACAGTTCTGGTAAGAAAAGTTCCACGAAAATACTATCCAACTATATTTTTGTAGTTTTAGTCAATAAGGAAAGTTATGAAGTGAAAGAGGGACGGAAACGGAGCCAGGGTGGCTCACACCACCCTGTGGCACGGTCCCACCCCTGGGCGCGCCACCAGGTGGTGTGGCCACTCTGGACTCCATCTCTGATCCGTTTTCTCCCAGTACCTTCCTTTTTGATGTGAAACTTCGTAATATATAATCCCCGGATCTCCCGAGGTTCGTATATTGTGTTTTCATCATGTTTTCGTTTCGATCTGTTTCTGCCAGGAACTATCTTTGAAAGCTTTGAAGCACAATGGTGTCCGCCAAGGATAAAGGAAAGGAGCCTATGGAGGCCCGTGAAGGAGAAGGAGATAAAGAGTGAAGGTGAAGAGGAGGCAAGGCACACCGGCAGTACCGTTGCAAGCATTGGAGTGGTGGCGAACCCTGCCAGGATCAGAAGGACTGCACAGATGTCAACTGGAGGGGAGCCTCCACGTCACTGTTTGGCACCACATACACCTTCTCCAAGCACCAAGAGTCCCTTCGATACCTTTATCCATAACCATGCAGGAAAAGAAGACCGCAAGGAAGGAGAGTGGGGAAAGAATCGCAAGAGCTGGGATTGCCAACCAAAGGGCATATGACAAAGATGGAATGATGTGTTTTGAGGGGGTCTCCACCTCCTCCTTTTATAGGAGAGGGGGGCGGCGCCCAAAGGCCATAAACCAATCCTTAGTGGTCCCCCCACCACTCCCTTCTTGATGGTAGTGGAGTCTTGATACGTCTATTTTGCATCACTATTCTATATCATAATTTACTGTTATTCATTGATATATTTTGTATTAAGAGGTGATACTTATGTTATTTCATCTATTTTGCATGGTTGATGACTTTTGGAGCATGGACCGCTGCAGCCAGGATTCTGATGGAAAAGGTGTTGTTTGGAGGCAAAATTCGTGAAGATCAGAAAATCCGGGAAAATATACGGAAAATCCTATTTTTCTAGGAGACGAAGGCTGTCAGAAGAGGGAGTGGAGATGGGCCACAGGGGGCCCACACCACCCCCTGGCGCGGGCCACCCTAGGCTGCGCTACTAGGTGGTGTGGCCGCCCTGGCCCACCTCTGGCTCTCCCCTCTGGCGTATATATTCCTCCCGAAACCCTAAGACTCGGGGAGCGACCACAGAAAGTTTCCGCCGCCTCTGTGGGGCGGAAAACACCGAGGGAGAAAGATCTCTCCGGCAGACAGATTTCTGCCGGGGGAATTCCTTCCCGGAGAGGGGAGATCGTCGCCATCAACACTATCATCAAGCTGGACTTCATTAGGATCATCATCATCATCATCATCACCACCATCAGCACCATCATCACCATCTCCATATTGTTGTAACAATTGAGTGGAATCTTGCATTAGTTCTTAGGGGAAACTTTCCCGGTGGTGATTACTCTTTGTAGTTGATGCTATTGAGTGAACCATTGAATTATTGTTTATGTTAAGATTGTTATACATCATTATTCCATCTCTGATCATGATCCATATGATGTCTTGTGAGTAGTTCGTTTTGTTCTTGAGGACATGGGAGAAGTCATGTTGTTAGTAGTGGAGTTGTGTTGAGAAAGATTCAATGGTTTGTTAATTAAGTTGTGGTGTACTTCTTCTAGTGGTGTCATGTGAACATCGACTACATGACACTTCACCTATATGGGCCTAGGGGAATGCATTGTGTATTTGGATACTAATCGTAGGGGTTGCCGGAGTGACAGAAACCTGAACCCCCGTTAGGAAACCATTGCACAAGGGACGTAAGGGTCTTAGAGTTTAAAGCTGTGGTTAGGTTTCTACCTTAATTACTTTCTTGTACTTACGGATGTTTTCAAGGGGTATAATCACAAGTATGTATTAGTCCTAGGAAGGTCGGTACATTAGCACAGGTTCACCCACACAACACTTAGCAAGCTAAAGAAGATTAATCAGCTATATGAAGCGAAAGAACTTGACAGTCTTCCCATGTGTCCTCGAGAACGTTTGGTCATCTTAAGTAATACAACCAGCTTGTCCTTTGCTGCATAAAGGATTGGGCCACTTGCTGCATTTATTCCTACTGTCTTTTATTTACTCGAACTTTGTTTACTTGCATTATCAAAAAACCCTAAAAATCCATTTGCTAAGTATTCGCAGAGAATTATTGATCCATACCACTAGCCAGCACCTTCTGCTCCTCGTTGGGTTCGACACTCTTACTTATCGAAAATACTGCGATACACCCCCTATACTTGTGGGTCATCAAGTCTCCACTCACACAAATCAAAGGGTCACCATAATTCCATTAATTCCCACTCAAAAATCAAAGGTCTTTCCATTAAAGCACTTTAATTCTCTTAGTTTAATGCAACTCAATTTAATGAACACTTCATTTAATGAACACATTAACATTTTCATCCATTCCTTTTTTCGATACCCCGAAACCATTTCGGCAGATTCGACAGACCAAATTCCTGCAATGTCCATTTTCTGCTCATGTGTTCTCTATCCGCTCAATTTCCTCGACTAACCTTAAGTGTGTCTCCCTACGGGTACAAGAACTATGTAGATATGATCGAGACTTTCTCCGATCAATAATCATTAGCGGGATCTAGAGATCCATAATGACTCCCACTAGTTCCACGAAAATGCAATGATCGTCTAAACCTTTTTCGCTATATTTAAATTCCTTTTGTCTCGCGATATTTTAATTGTCTGAGATTTGATCACTCGGTATCATCCATACCTAGTTTAATCTTGTTCCCACCAAGTACTCTTATTCTCATTCCTGTTATATAACACTCTAGTGATCAAATCACTTGTTTGCAAGCTATGTCAATGTCATATCACCGAGAGGGCTTGAGTATATCTCTCTGTCATCCGGATGGAAAAATCCCACTCTTGATCCATGAGGCTAAACTAACACTTTCCAAGTACCCGACGACACCTTTATAATCAACCAGTTATGAAGTGATGTTTGATGTAATCAAAGTACCATTTCGGTGAAAGTGATTGATGTGATCTCATGGTCTAAAGACATTGAGTTACTATGGCTATGATAGCAATATAAACTTGAGGAGATGATCATATTGCTACATCTACTTCGGGTGACTGTTCATCATATCATTCTCCAATGATATGACCCTATTATTAACAACATCCAATGTTCATGATCAGAAAACCTGTGATCATCAGTTAATCAACAAGATAGTATTAAGAGATGCATTACTATGAACCTTTTCGTTTGTTTATAAATAACACATGTATTAACGTTTCCAGTTAACACAATTATATCATGAGAAATAAACATTTATCATAAACATGGAATAAGATAATAATCACTTTATTATCGCCTCTCGGGCATATTCCTTTCAGTCAGCCACTTGCACTAGAGTCAATAATCTAGTTTGAAAATACATGCGCATTCAACACCTATGGCACTTTGGTGTTGTATATACACGTTTTCTAGTGGTAAATATAATCACTAGATCTGAAACTTTCAGGTCTATGTGTGTTTTGCATGTCTTTGCGTCTCTACGCATCACTCATTCTCTAATGAGATGGCTTTGTATAAATTTGGTGAGACATTAGTTCCTTGGGAATCAAAACATGTTGATATAATTGTCATACAATATATGTTCATAGTACTAGCCCATCGAACCACACCTAGTTTCTTTGCTGCTATCATAGAAGTATTATACTTACCTTTCATTGTAGTATCTGTCACAATGTCCTTAACCTTTTGGAACTTATCCAAATCCATCATGGAACTTCCTTCCATTACATTGTGCCACCTCAATCTATAGCCTAAATTGATATAAACTTAACTTGTATCTTGTGACAAAACTAGTACCAATGTAACACTTTACAATGAACTATCTGTATAGTGCCAATGTAATACAATGAACTATCTATATAGTGTCAATGTAACACTTTACAATGAATTATCTGTATAGTGTCAATGTAACACTTTACAATGAACTATATGTCACTTCTATATACAAAATATATTCTTAGTTCTTCCAAAGATCATAATAATATCCTTACTATCATCTAATGATCATCTTATGAGTCACCCTGGTCTATGCTCATAACATTTAGAGCATAGGACATATTTGGATATGTACATATCACGGAATGATTGATTAAGACATTCATGTGATTTCACTAACCAAGCGTCAAAACACTTGAATCTCGTTTATCAAGATATCCATATGATTTTACTCACCAAGTGTCAAAAACACTTGAATCTTGATTATCAAGATATCCATGTGATTTTACTCACCAAGTGTCAAAACACTTGAATCTTGATTATCAACCTTTTTCCATGTGGCAAGAACTTTTCTCGTTGTTTCTGTAACTACCTCGGTGAATTACGCTCTTAGTTACATGCCTGGATGAACGAAAGTGGTTAAAATAGTACGGTGGGGCCCAGGGCCACTCACGGTAGACCTTTCGGCCGTCCTAACCACTTTTAGACATCGGGCAAGAACGAGCGGCGTAATCGGCAGGCGAAGGGATCAACTACATACACAAATGAGTATGTATGCAAGCCACATACAACAGTCCTCAGAGCCATTCCATCTAAAAGAAATAGAAATATTGCAACGCCATACGGCAAGATTCAAATATCCTAGATAGAGATAATAATTTAGGATAGCTCCTCATACAGCACACATCAGAGTATCAGGCGGAAGCGGAAAACAAGATCCGAATGTGGATAAGAAGCAAATCGGCATAAGATGCCCCATAAATAAACACATCCCGCCCACAGATCTCACGGATCCCCGTTCCCGGAATCTCTACACTGAACGTTCGTTGCCAACATCATCTGTCTCTTCCACCCAGTATCCATCTTGCGGGTACACCTGTTCATCTGAATCAAACAATTTATCGTGTGAGACCCTAGGGGTACTCAGCAAGTCTTAATGCCACTAAAGGGGACACAACCTGGGGTGACGCAATTGCAGCAAAAGATAATACCTAACAATTCTACAGATACTCGCTAACCATCCGCCTAACCAATGATAGACGGAAGTCCGTGAATTAAGAACAACAGTTATAACAGTATAATTAACCGATCCATCCTCCTCCTTGCTTACCAACGAGGAAGCGGACGAACAACTCCCATCATCCGTTGGCAGTTTTATTAACCATTCCAGGAGTATTGCACTATTTACTAGTCAAGTACTTAGTCAAATTAAAAGCGGTACTTTAGTTATACTTGTCTATGATCGAGAAACTGTGCTCCAAGTCGTCCATAACCGCGGACACGGCTTTCAGAAAGATTTACCCTGTAGGGGTGCATGAATAGCAACACACACTCGATCAACCTCAGAAAAACCAAATCAAAACCCGACGAGGCATTCACGACAAAGCAATCACAGGATTCAGAAATATTTCAGGGGGCCACCCCATTAAGCTACCCGCAACGAAGTTGGCCGGCTCCGAGACGGACCCAAGGTTTGCGCCAATGGCTGTAAACGATTGGGAACCCGAAAATGTGACTGGGCTTGTCGATACCGTGAAAACACTCCGCAGTTCTTAAACAGTACAGGTGCTCCTCGCACAATCTTAATAAAACAGTAACATGGCATAAGTACAGGATAGTAATAAAGCCCCAAACTACTTTGTGGCCCCAAGAAATAAGAATGAATCAAGCTCTGGCTCAGGGGGGTCCATAAGGCCTCCCGGATGTGGATAGTGCGAATAGACAAGGAACAGGAATCAACTACTCGGGGTCCTACGGGACACAAGTGAGCATGAAAAACCAAACAACAAATATTGCTCACCGGTGCCTCTTTCATTAGTTATCCCATTACTACTCAGGTTTAGTTGTTTAGGTACCTCATTATTCATCAGACACTCACATACCCTACTCATGCTTTTCTACGACTCGCATGGCTCAAACAACTCCTGTAGTAATGGCTCATGGGATGGAGGAACAAGCTTCGGTGGGGTTTAAAAGTAAAGGCTATGCAGTACTTGGGATTCAATTTAATGCAACCGCGACTCAATGATGCAAGAATAAGATAGAGGCAATAGGTACTGTATGTATGCAAGCATGTGGTAGTGCTTGCCTGGCAGCTCAGTTGAAGCGAGAGATGGATCTGGGTAGTACTCTTGTGATTCCTGGTAATTCTCCTAGTGGGCGTCTATCCGACGAAGAACCAAACAGACAAGGGCCAACATAAATAAAGTGCACAAGCATATGAATTAAAATGCGTCAAGCAAACAAACATGCCATGATGAATGATGCACAATTTACATGGCATTAAAGTAGCATGGCAAGGGTGAGGTGTGGTGCAAGAATAAAGCATTTTATTATTTATTTAGTCCAATATTTATTGCCTTAAACAGTTCAGATTTGTATGAATGACATGATGCATGCTTCAATTCAGAACAAGGACTTCAAAGATAGAACGGGCTCGTCGCGCTGATCGATTTAGACATATTATTTGTTAAATTTGGAGTTGTAGAATTAAAGTTATTAATTTATTAAGAAAAAGGGCATTTTTTTGTAATTTTAATCATCTCGAAATTTTAAAGTGCTCAAACATTATTTTGAATGGCATATTTGAATTCCTCAAATTTTTCTGATTCCAAAACATATATTATTTGTATTATTTGGATTTGTATTTGAAAAGTTATTTAAATCTGATTTGAATTTGAATTTAAATCAATTTTGGAAAAGGGTTTAATTAAATCAGACAACCGGGCAGTCTTTTGTTACTCAGCTCAACCCAGCCGCAGTCACTGACGGGTGGGCCAGCTGCTGGCGGGGCACACGCGCGCGAAAAGCTTTTCACACCGGGGCTTATCTAGCCACTAAGGTTGACAGGCGGGGCCAGCGGCTTCTGGCCCACGGGACAGTGGGGTTACTTCCAGAGGCTGACAGGTGGGCGTGGGTTGGAGCGCGGGTTACGACCTGAGAAACCGGGGGACTGTTATGCAAAACGCTAAGGCGGCTGACAGGTGGGGCCTCTAGGAGCACGGGTTGAGGTAGTCAAAAAGGTAGGGGGTTAAGTGCAAAGTGTCAACGTGCACTGTTTCTCTTTTCGTCTCTGACGGACTGACGCCTGACGGAAACCAGCGCGCGGCGCGGAGCGGGGAATCGAACCCGGGACCTAGCGTGCGCGCTTAGGGACGGAACCAGCGCGGCGGGGCTAGGGGAGTTGACAGGAGGGGGTTTGGGGCCTAGCTAAGGCTCAATGCGGCGCGGGAAGCTTGCAGACACCGGCGACCTCTGGCGCACAGAGGGTGCTCGGCGAAGCGAGCGGCAGCGCTAGACGGCGACAGCGAAGCGGAGGATGTCAGGGAGGGAGAGGTGCGTACCGCGGGGAGATTGGCGGTGTCAGATCGGGGTGAGGCGCGGTGGAACGTCGATGAGGCAGGAGCTCCGGCGACCTAGGGTTTCGGGGAGCGGCGAGGTTCTGGCGGTCCTGGAGGCTTCCTCCTTCGTGTCGGCGTGTCCAGGGCGAAGCAGCGAGGTTCCCTTGGTCTTCCAGGCCACCTCCACGACGCGCACGCCGGCCGGAGCGACGAGATGCCGAGGTAGACGGCAGCGTCTGGCGGCCGGAGCTAGCGGCGGTGAAGAAGAAGGGGAAGGAGAGGCAGGCTTGGGGTGGATCTGGAAAGGGCAGGGGAGTCGTGTGGATGAGGGAAAGCGAGAGAGAGAGGGAGAGGAGGCGTGTGGGCACGGCTCGGGGGAAAGTAGCCTCGGCTCTTTCCTCTCTTTCTCCTCGAGCACGTGGTCGAGCTGGGGCTCGACCTGGGTCGCCAGGCAGGGCAGGGAGAGGGCTGCAGGTGGGGTCGGCGTGTGGTGGGGCTGGCGTGGCAGGTAGAAGGAAAAGAGAGAGGGAGAGGAGCTTGGGTGCACTTAGCTAGGTTAGAGGTGGGGTAGCTCGGGTTAGGGTTTTGAGGGTTAGGGTAGGGTAGTGGTGGCTGGGGTGTGGGCCAGGAAGAGAGAGGCCAGGTGGGACCAGCATGTTAGAGAGAGAGATGAGATTAGGGTTAGGGTTTAAGTAGAACTAGGTTAGAGGGAAAAAGATAGAGAGAGAGCAGATGGTTAGGTTTTTAGTTTAGGTTGTTTAGGTTTTACCAACTAGTGCATAAGATCAACCCAAGTGGAATCTAGTAAGGCCTTGAAGCATCAAGAGATGAGGTGGAGGACTATCCAAGAAAAAGGAGAAAGAAAAATATGTATGGTAAGAGCCCTCATTTGATTCATGCATGGAGATAAATAGAAGAGAAGATGTTGATGAGAATAAAGGAAGGGTAGGAAGATGATGTGGAGGATCCCACAAAGAAGAACCACTAAGACCAAAAGAAATCAAATGGGTTAAAGGTGGTGATGTGATTGCATGGCCCATGCAAAATAATAAATGCCATGATTAGTTTTTGTGAGAACAAAAGTAATGATATGGCATTATTCTAATGCATTCCCAAGAAGTGGAACCAAGGCCAAGCAAAAGAATTGGGTTAGGTCCACCCCACCACATGAGCTAGAATAAAATCAAAAGAAAAAGAATTACAAGCTCATGGATAATAAGATGGTGGAATTATAAGGTGGTGAAAATAAAAGATAATGGAGGTGAATAAAAGATATGCCCCCAACTCAACTTGGGCATTTAAACAATATATCAATAACCAAAAACAAGATCAAGAGGCAAATACAATTAATAATGCATATGAGAGAAGAACCAAAAGAAAAGGGTTTTATATGATGCTCAAATGCAAGGTGGCATGATGACATGAGCATGATATAATTATGGTGCAACAATTATATATATGAAGTAGCCAATATCTTACTAGACCGAGTAGCATTACAATTGTTAGAAAATTGGGATACTACAGTTTCCATATTGAACACATTCAATATTTTATGTCCATTTGGGATAACCATATTAGCGTCTCTCAATCTAACCAAATTGATGCCTAATATTCGGGTTTCGTGGAAATATTTCATTTAAATCTAATTTTAATGAAATCCTTAACTTGTGTCAATAAAAGATACATCATTTCCAATCAACAATATGTCTTATACACAATGTATTCGAAATATGTCTCAGTGCTCCCACTTAAGTTATTGAAAATGCAAGCATATTCATCATGTCCAATGAAATTAAACCTTTTAACAATTTCATCATGGTGAAGATTCCAACTCCATGATGCTTATTTCAACTATTGAAGTCTGCATGCCTTTTTAACATCCTTTGATTTAACAAAACCCCTCAGACCATGTCACATACATGTCCTAGGTAACCATTCTATTAGAAGAATGTTGTTTTGTTTGTTCAACTAGCATATACAACAATTGACATATGTAGTGGTTGCTACACTAATTCGTCCAGACTAAATATCGCTACAAAAGATCGAATCTTATCGTATTGAACTCTTTGAACATTGTCGTAAACACTTTACCGACATGTCGACTATTTCATAGATGTGAAACATCCATGTCTGTTTCTTTATAGATCCAAATAAAACCGATAGGCGTCACGCCTTTCTGGAGGGTCTTCCAAGTTGAATAACTTGGTTTCTCGTGTATGGAACTATCACGGATTTTATGGCTTCTAGCCATTTGACAGAATCAGGGCCCATCATCGCTTCTTTGCATGTAGTCAGTTCATCATTGTCAAACAATAATGATTTAATCTCAAATCTTACTATTTGATTGTTTACCCAACCTACGTGGTTCAATAGGAACTGAGATCCCTGAGACCACAAATTTTGAGGCACTTGAGCTATGAGACATATGGTTATCTCCGGGATACTTTTCGGTGCTGCGCAACTCAGCACACATAGCTTAGGTTCAATAACCTTATCAAAGTTCTATTGTCCTCCCACTTAACTTTTCACGAAATATTCCTGCTCAATAAACTTGATGTTCTAAGCGACAACCACTTTTGACTTTGGTGCTATGGAGGAATACCCAATGGTTATTTGGAATAACCTATAAATACATGCTCATCCAATTTTGGTTGTAAAACATTTTACTTATGCCTAGCATTCCAAAATTTAAGAAAAGACAACTTGGGTTTTATCCCAAACCATAACTCATATGGTGTCATTTCAATGTATCACGATGGAGCTCTTTTCAGCGTAAAAGCAGTAGTCACTAAATATTAATCTTTAAAATATAATGGCAATTTTATAAATAACACCATTGATCCTACCATGTCAAACATGGTTTGATCACATTTCGTGAACATTCCATACTCCTATGGTGTTTCAAGAAACGCAAGTCAATGAAACGATTCCGCAAATCTTAGGTGTTTTGCTAAACTTGTAACTCAAATATCTTCCTTTATGATCCAATCACAAATTCTTTATTTTCTTGTTACAATGATTTTCCACTTCATCCTGAAATCATTTGAACATTTTCAATGTTTCATACTTCACCCTTATTAAGTAAATATACACATGTATTTACTCAAATTTTGGAGAAAGCATATGAAGTTTAAATCCATCGCTTACAACTACACATAATGTACAATATACATCAACATGCACTATGTCCTATAGGTTATTCGCTCGTTCTTCTTTGGCCCATGAACGAGGTTTTAATTATCTCCAGGAAAGTTTCACAAGCATCAATTGATCAAATTCAAAAAGACTACAAAAATTCATTAACATGGAGTTTTCTTCTTGTTTTCTTTCCAATATAATTTAAATGGCGATGTCACTCAAAAGTGATATTCCAATCATTCGTCTTGCAACTTTTTAGCATCAGTGTTTATGGACGTGATTTATCCAACTAGATTTGTAAAAGTTCATCCATCTTTTATGGAATACGGTAATTATTTGAATAACCATTATTCTCATAATACCAGAACAAACTAACAATTATTAATACAAATCTTGAAGGCAAGCCTTGATGTCAACGAAAAACACAATAACACCTTATTTGTTTTTGATGAACATCATCACATATTCTCTTGCTAGTTACTTAGGCCATTGTAGTTCATGAATTGTGTTGTTCTATATGAAACTTCATACCAACAAATACGGTATCCAATACCCAAGAACCACATTGTTTAACAAGCAAAGAATACACCCATAGCGTGTATATCATCTATATACCTATGCTGGACTTTTCCAGTTTGTTTCCTTTCTGCCAAATATTTACTTGATTCTCTTTCAGCATTACCTTTCCTTCTTAAAATAATCTATCAACATCAATATTTGTGCCATACATATGGCACATAGTCCAAAGCGTGTATATTAAATACTAATACCTTTCGACTTGCACTTTGAAGTTGATCACCATCATCAAATGTTTGGCGTTCTTTCAAATTTCATTCCTTTTAGTAATCCTTTTAATGTAGTAAACATTTTACCTACATCTTTTATCCATCCTTATCATGGAAACTTTCATGATCAAGCTACTATAGCTTATAAAGGTTAATCACGAATATAATATTAGCTCCCAAAACCTTTTTGGGAGATCATGATGCCTAGCATCTCCAACCTTTGCAAATTCTCATACAATATGAGAACATGTATCTTACTAAAATTACATTCTATCATATTGCAACCAAGCATTATTTAAAGTATCATAATATCTTCTACAGATGATGGTTACTGAAACAATTTTCAGCTCCTAGATAACATTGATATTAAAACAATTTTCAATATCAAGAATCGTGGAGGCAAGCATGATACTTAGATACAAATGCTGGAATTTGTTACTCTTGATTCAATACAACTTATTGAATTTCAAGGAGTAAGTGAGGTTTTGCTGATAGTTTGCAATAGTACTTTAAACTTTATATTGACACTCATAAAACAATACGATACCAACTCGTAAAGTAAAAAAATCTAGAATCCTGTAGTTATATTATCTCAATCATAGCTAAACACAAGGTAGTAAACGAATGCCACTAACTACAACAAACAATGCAAATTTACTTCAATTCAGTTTATGATAAATTAAATTCAACTTTAATCATATTACTATGTGAACTCCCACTCGAAAACGACATCCCTCTAGTCATTTTTAGTGATTACACGAACCAAATTCACTACGCCATGACCGATCATCACGATTGGTGGCGCAACTCTAATGGCGAACATCGTATGGGCATCATATCATCCATATGACTTGTTATTTACCTTTCGGTTCATGTTTCGAGGCCATGTTTGTACATTCTAGGCTTGCCAAATAGGAACCTTAGTACCCGCTTATGTAAAACTGTCTTACGCCCGTTGTATGCGAACGTAGAGTCTATCACACCCGATCATGACATGGTGCTTTCAAACGATGAACTTTCTTAATGGTGCATACTAAGGAAGAACATATTATTATCTTGATATTTAGTAGGAAAGATAATCTTATAATGCTACCGCCAAATTCTAAGCTAAACATAAGCATAAATAAGATGCAAAAAAACATCATATATGAAAGTGATATTATATGGTTCTTGCACTTGATCACTATCGTGTGCATCATGGTATGATCTCTATCATTCTATTTGTGTAGCGCCATGGTCTATGGCGCTCCCACTTTGTTATAATTCCTGAGATTATCTCACCATACTAAAATTATAACATTTACCATATCATGACACAAGCCCAGCAAAATAAAACTAGATGCTTCTAATTTATATCTTGCATATTTTACGTGGCTTTGGGCTTTCGAAAATAGAATCGATCTTACCTACGGACAAGGAACCACAACAATGATAATCAAATTATTAGCAACCCATTGTAAATCAGATATCAACAATAGTGGGAGAGACAGACACCCACTATTCCACTTATGCAAAACTAGTTGGATGTCAAGCGTGGAACATGTCTCATGTGCGAGGACATGTAAAGTTTGTTTGGGCCACTTCATCCCACTATGCCGCCAATATCCAAAATACATGAAGGATGTAATAATATGATCATCAACACCCACTTAGGCATATGTGTTCTAACCGTACAAACCATCTATGCATAGACATAGCTCTGATACCACTGATGGGGTTCGTTGCATAGAAAACAAAAACAAAAATCTATGGTTGCAACCAGCAAGATCATATCTAGGAGATACATGTAACGGTTTTAGATGGACTCACGACCGTCCTCAAGATCACCCTCGAAGACCGTAACGCAGGATAAAGTTCCTGCAAACAAATGTGGATGGTATAGAGTGTACACGGCCGTCCTCAAGGACACGTAGATGATTAGTGCCACAAGAGGTAGTGCCTTCGTAATCGGTCACACATACATTGTGCCGATGATTCCCGAACCCTCGCTCTAGCCGGGCAGCAGAAGTAGCGGATCACCGAGAACTCCACCAACACTACGACATGATGATGATGGTGGTAGAGAGGATCTTGCGCAGTGCTTCGCCTAAGAACCTCGCTCGTGGCAATGGACAAGGCTAGCAAGGGGAGGAAGATGCCAACCAAAGGGCATCTGAGAGAGAGATGGAATGATGTGTTTTGAGGAGGTCTCCACCTCCTCCTTTTATAGGAGAGGAGGCTGTGCCCAAAGGCCATAAACCAATCCCTAGTGGTGCCCACACCTCTCCCCTCTTGATGGTAGTGGAGTCTCCACTCACAAAAATCAAAGGGTCACCATAATTCCATTAAAGCAATTTAATTCTCTTGGTTTAATGCAACTCAATTTAATGAGTACTTCATTTAATGAACACATTAACATTTTGATCCCTTCCTTTGTTTCGATACCCCGAAACCATTTCGGCAGATTCGACAGAACAAATTCCTGCGATGTCCATTATCTTCTCTTGTGTTCCATATCCTGTTAATTGCGTCGACTAACCTTAAGTGTGTATCCCTACGGGTTCGAGAACTATGTAGACATGATCGAGACTTTCTCCGATCAATAATCATTAGCAGGATCTGGAGATCCATAATGACTCCCACTAGTTCCACGAAAATCTAATGATCTTCTGAACCTTTTTCGATGTAATCAAATTCCTTTTGTCTCGTGATATTTTACTTGTCCGAGAATCGATCACTCAATACTATCCATACCTAGTTTAATCTCGTTTCCGACAAGTACTCTTTTTCTCGTTCCTGTAATATAACATTCTTGATCAAATCACTTGCTTGCAAGCTATGTCAATGTGATATCACTGAGAGGGCCCTAAGTATATCTCTCCATCATTCGGATGGACAAATCGCACTCTTGGTCCACGATCCTCAAATAAAACTTTCCAAGTACCCGACGATACCTTTATAATCACCTAGTTACTAAGTGATGTTTGCTGTAATGAAAGTACATTTCTGGTAAAAGTGAATTACGTGATCTCATGGTCTAAGGACATTTAGTTACTACGAGTGTGATAGAAATATAAACTTGAGGACATGATCGTATTGCTATGTCTACTTTGGGTGACTATTCATCATATCATTCTCTAATGATATGACCCTATTATTAACAACATCCAATGTTCATGATCATGAAACCTGTGATCATTAGTTAATGAACAAGCTAGTATTAAGAGAGGCATTACTAGGAACCTTTTATTTTGTTTATAAATTACACATGTATTAATGTTTCCGGTTAACACAATTATAGCATGAGAAATTATCATTTATCATAAACATGGAATAAGATAATAACCACTTTATTATTGCCTCCCGGGCATATTCTTTTCAGAAGGAGACTCGATTAGTGATCATGTAATCAAGTTACACGGGTACGTTCAAAGGTTGGAAGCTCTCGACGTTCCCGTTCCTACTGAACTGGTAACTGACATAATCCTAAAATCACTCCCACCTAACTTTGTTGGGCTTGTCATGAACTTCAACACGCATGGGATGAACAAGACATTGGCTGAATTGTTCGTGATGTTGAAGGTGGCTAAAAAGTACGTACATCAGAATACTAATCATGTGATGATGGTGAATAAAAATACTCACTTCAAGAAGAAGAAGTTTGGGGGCAAGAGCAAGAAGAGGACCGAGGCACGCCCCGCCCCTAACAAGGGCAAGGCACCCATGTCTGGTCCAGCCCCAAATGCTTTGTGTTTCTTCTATAAGGAGAAGGATCAATAGAAGAGGAACTGCCTAAAGTACTTAGCGGGGAATAAGAAGACTGGATTGTCTAGCTCAGGTATATCGGATATACATATTATTGATGTTTCCTTGCAAGGTCCTAAGAGTAACTATTCAGTATTTGACATTTACATCTACCATCAGGATTGATATTAGAACTTAGTAATTGTTACTTTGTACCTACATTATGTAAGAATATTATATCAGGATATTATATATTACATGATGGTTATTCCTTTAAATCAGAGAATAATGGTTGTTCAATTTATATGAATAATGTCATGCACATGCTCCCGTGAAGAGTGGGATGTTTATTATCAATCTTGATTGTGATACACACGTCCATAACACTAAGGCTAAACATCGAAAGACTAGTGATTTGAATACCACATATTTGTGGCACTATCGATTGGGTCACATTGGACATAAACACGTGGAGCAACTCCTTAGTGATGGACTTTTGAGTTCATTGGATTTTGTATATTTTTATATATGTGAAGAATATTTGATGGGTAAGATGGCCAAATCATCATTCAATGGATATTTTGAATGGGTGAGTGACTTGTTGGAAATAATACATACTAATGTATGTGATTTGATGGGTATACCCGCAGGCGGTAGATTCCTCTACTTTATAACCTTCGCCGATGACATGAGTCGTTATGGTTATATTTATCTTATGAAGCATAAGTCTGAAACATTTGAAAAGTTCAAGGAATATTAGAATGAAGTAGAGAATCAACATGGCAACAAAATAAAGTTTCTACGGTCGGACCATGGAGGTGAACATTTGAGTCATGAGTTCAGCAAACATCTTAGAGCACGTGGAATTGTTTCACAGCTTACGCCTCCTGGAACACCCCAACATAATGGAGTGTCGAAGCATCATAATCAAACTTTGTAGGACATGGTGAGATCTATGATTTCATTGATTGATCTCCCTTTGTTGAATTGGGGATATGCTTTAGAGACTACGACTTTTACACTTAATAGAGCACCATCAAAGTCTGTTGAAACGACACCATGTGAATTGTGGTTTGGCAACAAACCCAAGTTATCATTTCTTAAAATTTAGGTATACGAGGTTTATGTAAAACATTTACAACCAAACAAGCTAGATCCCAAGTCGGACAACTATGTATTTGTAGGTTATCCCAAAGAAATTGTTTGGTATTTCTTTTACCACAAAACCAAAGGCCAGATTTTGTCGCATAAGGAGGAGTGTTTCTTGAGAAGGAATTTTTTGCTAAAGGTTTAAGTGGGAGGACAATAGAGATTAATGAGGTTGTTGAACCAGAGTAGGATGGATAGTGTAGCACAGAACTGTAAAATGTTCCAGAGATGCTATGGCGCCATCAGATGCTGTCACGCCTACAAACGTTGTAGTCCCGCAAATTACAGATCCTATTGAACCATGTAGATCTGGTAGAGTTTGTATTTCGGTCGTAAGATTTTAAGATGAAGTATTGTTGTTAGATAATGATGAACTAGTTACGTACAAAGAAGCTATGATGGGCGCTGACTCTGTTAAATGGCAAGATGCCATGAAATCCGAGATAGAATCCAGGTAGCAGAATCAAGTTTGGAACTTGATGGACCCTCCTGAAGGTGTGAAGCCAATAGGATGAAAATGGATCTATAGGAAGAAAACAAACACATATAGTAATGTGACCCTCGATAAAGCTCGACTTACCACAAAAGGGTTTTGACAAATTCAAGGAATTGACTATGAAGAGGCATTCTCTCCAGTAGCAATGCTTAAGTCTGTTTGAATACTTCTAGCAATCACTGCATATTTTGATTATGAGATATGGCAGATGGATTGCCCCTCAAACCTAGCCTAGGGCGCAATGGTAGCCTTGATATCAGTGATTATCTCATAAGCATTCATCTTCTCAAAGCGCTTTTGTAGGTCGGCCTCCATGGCATGCCAATCTGAACATATGCGTTATCATACGCCTTCATCTAATAAACATTTTTATCAGCTTGGGAGGTGGAGTCAGCAGGTGGGTTACCTAGCTCAGCTTCAAGTATGTAGGAGAGCTTCTAGGGAACAAGGAGAATCCTCAAATTGCCAGACCAAGCGGTCAAGTTGGACCCATCAGTTTTAAGATTTTATTTCTCAAGGAAAGGGCCTAGGTTGAAGGTAGGGCGATACATCTACAATGGTATTTGCAAAGTCATCAATCTTATGTTCATAATGTTGGGTTCGCATCATAGAAAACAAAAAATCCTATGATAGGAACTACTAAGCACCAAGATCTATCTACCTAGATACAAGCAACGAGTGGATATACATCCATAGAGAACATACCCTTGAAGACCGACAAAGTGTAACGAGGTTGGACTCATGGATGATGTAGTTATTCGCTTGGCGATCTCAAGATCGTGAGGAAGTCCTAGCACCACAAATCAGCAGCGCATCCGTGATCGCACACACATCTGGTCCACCGAACAACCTCCGCCTTCTCGCTCCAGCGATGCAGCGGAAGTAGCAACTCCTTCTAGATGAAAAGCCACCGAGAACATGTATCTCACTAATTCGAGACCATGGGGGAATAATTCTAGAGGGGGAGAGATCCTTCACGAAGAGGTGTGATGTGAGAGGAGGAGGGGTGGGCCTTTTATAGGGAGAGGGGGCAGACCCTCTCCATGGCCGACGGCCAAGGGAGGTGACCCCACCTCTTCCTCATTCATGTGGTGGATGCTCCACTCACATAAACATGCCTGCACTCATACTTCCACTCACATGCATTAATTTTCCACAAAAAATAATGCAACTCTCATTAAATAAAACTATTTTATTTATTTTATTCAGAATTTTGTTAATTACTTTAATTAACAAACATTCACATAAAACCCCCTGCAACATTTCAATATCACATGCAGAACCAGTTTCAGCAATTTCACCCGAAACAATTTCGTTGTCCATTGAAATAATTCCAGCGCTTTGTAATTATTTTCTCTAGAACACATTTGCTCCAAATGGTGTCGGTATCCCTTAAGTGTGTCACCCTATGGTTCGCGATGCATACATGATCGAGACCCTTCTCCATTCAATAACCAGCAGCGGGACCTAGAGATCCATATTGACTCCTACACACTCAATGATGGGTTATGTGATCGTGAGAACCTTTAACGTTAGTAACTAAATCCCTTTGTCTCGCGATATATTACATGTCCAAGATTCGATCATCGGTATCTCCATACCTAGTTTGATCTCGTTATCGACATGCACTCTTTTCTCATTCTTGTGATATAACATTCTAGTGATCACATCACTTGTTTGCAAGCTATCTCAATATGATATCACCGAGAGGGCCTAGAGTATATATATCTATCAACGGGGTGTACAAATCCCACTCTTGATCCATGAGCCTCTACATAACACCATCAGAGTATCTAAACCCACCTTTATAGTGACCCTGTTACGGTGTGACGTTTGATGTTATCAAGTTACTCTTCTAGTGTTAGTGATTGACATGATCTCAAGGTCCAAGGACTAGAATTACTTTGTATGATGTTATAGCAATTTAACACAATGACTTTGGTCGTATTGCTATACTTTGGATGAATGATCATCACATCATTCCACCAATGGTGTGAACTTGTTATTAACAACATCCAATGTCCATGATCAGGAAACCTTGATAATCTTGTTAATCAACGGGCTAGTTTATAAGAGAGGCATAACTAGGAACCCTTTATTTTTTTGTTAATCACACATGTATTAGCATTTCCAATCAATACAATTATAGCATGCAAAATAAACATCTATCATATACTTGGAATATGATAATTACAACTTTATTATTGCCTCTCAAGGCATATTCCCTCAGTCTCCCACTTGCACTAGAGACAATAATCTAGTTTACATAGTGATAAATCTAATACCCATGAGTTCTGGTGTTGATCATGTTTTGCCCTAGGGAGAGATTTAGTCAATGGATCTACTACATTGAGATCCGTGTGTACTTTTCAAATCTTTATATATCCATCCTTGACATTCTCGCGGACGGAGTGAAACCGGCGCTTAATATGCTTGGACTTCTTGTGAGACCTTGGTTCCTTGGCATTGGCTATGGCTCCATTGTTTTCACAATAGATTACCATTGGGTCCAATGCACTAGGAACCACACCTTGTTAGTTATGAACTCCTTCATTCAAACCGCTTCCTGCACCACTTCTGAAGCAGCAACATGTTCCGCCTCCGTTGTTGATCCATCCACCACAGGTTGTTTGGAGCTCCTCCAACTAACTGTTGCTCCATTCATGAGAAATACGTATCTGGATTGAGACTTAGAGTCGTCCAGATTTGTGTCAAAGCTAGTGGCAACATAACACTTAGCGACAAGCTCTTCTTCACATCCGTATACAAGAAACATTTCCTTAGTTCTTCTTAAGTACTTAAGGATATTCTTGACCGTTATCCAGTGTTCCGAACCTGGATCAGATTGGTACCTACTAGTCAAACTAATAGCATGTTCCACATCCGGTCTTGCACATAGCATTGCATACATTATAGAGCCTACGGCTGAGGCATAGGGGATATTATCCATTATCTCTCCTTCTTCTGGCGTACCTTGCAACATAGGGAAGAACCCCTTCTTACTTCCGTCCATTTTAAACTTCTTTAAAATCTTATAAATGTATGTACTTTGTGATAGCCCAATTAGGCGTCTTGATCTATCTCTACAGATTTTAATGCCTAATATGTATGATGCTTCACCAAGGTCCTTCATCGAACATTTGATGTTTAGATATCTTTTAACACTGTTTAAATGATCTACATCATTTCCAATCAATAATATGTCATCCACATATAATATTAGAAATGCCACATTGCTCCCACTCACTTTCTTGTAAATACAAGCCTCTCCATAAGTTTCGACAAATCCAAACTCTTTGATCACCTCATCAAAGTGGAGATTCCAACTCCGGGATGCTTGCTTCAGTCCATAGATGGATCGCTGAAGCTTGCATACCTTGTTAGCATCCTTACGATCGACAAAAACCTTTGGTTATATCATATACAACTCTTCTTCAATATCACCATTCAGGAACGCAGTTTTGACATCCATCTGCCATATTTCATAATCGAAATATGCAACAATTGCTAACATAATCCAAACCGACTTTAGCATCGCTACGGGAGAGAAATTCTCATCGTAGTCAACTCCTTGAATTTTTCGAAACCCCTTTACGACAAGTCGAGCTTTATAGATGGTCACATTACCATCAGGATCAGTTTTCTGCTTGAAAATCCATTTATTCTCAACGGCCTTTCGGTCGTGAGGTAAGTCCATCAAGGTCCAAACCTAGTTTTCGTACATGGATCCCATCTCGGATTTCATGGCTTCTAGCCATTTGTTCGAATCCAGGATCATCATCACTTCTTCATACGTCACAGGGCTATCAATTTCATCTACCATGAAATTCACGACAGGATATTCGTACAGTTTAGGAGTTGCATGTGTCCTGCTTGACCTGCGAGGTTTGGTAGTGTCCTCTTTTGGAGTTTCATGATCTTTATCATTACTTCCTACTTCATTCGGTGAAGTAAACTCCGGAACAATTTCCGGCGCTCCGCCACTCACCGTTTCATGAAGAGAAGGTTCAATAACCTCTTCGAGTTCTACCTTCCGACTACTCACACCTTTCGCGAGAAACTCTTTCTCTAGAAAGGATCCATTCTTGGCAACGAAAACCTTGCCCTCGGATCTGTGATAAAAGGAATACCCAATTGTTTCTTTCGGGTATCCTATGAAGACCCATTTTGCCACTTTAGGTTCGAGTTTATCAGGCTAAAGTTTCTTCACATAAACATCGCATCCCCAAACTTTAAGAATTGATGGCTTAGGCTTGTTTCCAAACCACAATTCATACGGTGTCTTTTCTACGGATTTAGATGGTGCCCGATTGAAAGTGAATGCAACGATTTCTAGTGCATAACCCCAAAATGAAAGTGGCAAGTTGGTCAGAGACATCATAGATCAAACAATATCCAATAAGGTATGATTACGATGCTCGGACACACCATTACGTTGTGGTGTTCCGGCAGGCGTGACTTGTGAAACTATTCCACACTCTCTCATGTGTGTGCCAAACTTGTAACTTAGATACTCACCTCTAAGGTCGGACCACAGAAATTTAATCTTTCTATTATGATGATTTTCCACTTCACTCTGAAATTCCCTGAACTTTTCAAAGGTTTTAGACTTGTGTTTCATCAAATAGATATATCCATATCTACTCAAATCATCCGTGAAAGTAACAAAATAACGATATCCACCATGCACTGACACACTCATTGGACCACATACATCAGTATGATTTCCAATAAATCTGTCACCCGCTCCATTGTACCAGAAAACAGGGTTCTAGTCATCTAGCCCATAAGGCATGACTCACATGTATCAAATGATTCAAAATCAAGTGATTCCAAAAGTCCATCAGAATGGAGTTTCTTCTTGCGTTTTATGCCAATATGACCTAGACGGCAATGCCATATATATGCAGATATATCATTATCAAGTTTCAACCTTTTAGCATCAACATTATGAATATGTGTATCACTACTATCAAGATTCAACAAAAATAAACCATTCATCATAGGTGCATGACCATAAAAGATATTATCCATATAAATCTAACAACCATTGTTTTCGGATTTAAACAAATAACCACTTCGCAATAAACACGATCCGGATAAAATGTTCATGCTTAGTGCAGACACCAAATAACAATTATTCAGATTTATAACTAATCCCGATGGCAGATGGAGAGGCAGTATTCCAATGGCGATCACATCAACTCTTGATCCATTACCGACACGCATCGTGACCTCATCCCTTGCTAGTTGTCGCTTGTTTCGCAGCCCCTGATTTGAGTTACATATATTAGCAACCGATCCAGTATCAAAACACAGGTGCTACTACGAGTACTAGTCAAGTACACATCAATAATATGTATATCACATATACCTTTGTTTGCCTTGGTAGTCTTCTTGTTCACCAAATACTTGGGGCAGTTGTGCTTCCAATGGCCAGTCCCCTTGCAAGAATAGCACTCGGTATCAGACTTAGGGCCATCTCGGGATTTCTTTTCAGGTGCAGCAACAGATTTTCCACTCTTCTTTCCCTTCTATTTACCCTTCTTGTCTTTCTTAAAACCGGTGGTTTTATTGATCATCAACACTTGAATCTCTTTCTTGATCTCCACTTCCACAGTCTTAAACATTGACAGAAGCTTGGGGAGATACTTCTTCATGCCCTGCATGTTATAGTTCATCATGAAGCTCTTGTAGCTAGGTGGCAAATATTGGACAACAGGATGTATGCCTAAGTCAATGGGAATCGTTATTGTCAACACCCGGATTTTTAATCCTAGATGCCCGTGCTATACCTCGCAATCCCAGGATTACCATTTTTGCGAGACATAACGGATTGGATATCATAGTACATACACCATTACAAACCATACATAAGGTCTTACACAAATAAGGATCTCATGATCTAGTCTTAATACAACAAGTAGCGGAAATAAAAGATAAGCGTAGCGGTGGGGTCCATCTTTAGGGGCACAGGCAATGCTGACGAAGGCAAATAGTCCTAGTTATCATAGCCGTCCTACTGGCCCTCATCTTGGTAGTCTCCTTCATAGTCTGGCCATGAGAATAGCCAGGGACAAAAGCCATGAGTACTCTTTAAGTACTCGCAAACTACCATTAACAAGTAGTATAGTTCTAAGTTAAAATGCTAACTCTAAATTTAACTATAGAGTTAGGTTTGAAACCTAAGCTGATTTCAGAAGCAAAGTAAGATAAAATAAAGTTCTAGAATCACTTAAGTTGGGAAGCTATTGTCATAATCATAACCCTGTTGTGGTCAAGTCAAGATTCATCATTCATTTCATAAGTCATTTTAAAAACATCTGACAATGAAACAATATGGCCATTCCAACTATCCATAACCGCGGACGTGGCTATTCGAATAGTTTGACACTCTGCAGAGGTGGTACACTTTCACCACAAGATTCAATACATCTGCCAGGGATAACCCTGAATCATCATACTTAGTATACAGATAATCAAACATAACCATTCCTTTACATACCCTAGTATAAGCACCTCTCCTATGAGCATGGCCTCCCAACCATGACCATCTGTCATCTTGGGCACTACATAGGTGGACAACATTGAGAGGTAGCCTCAGCTCAAACCTCTCCCGCGAGGGAACTAATACTAATGCATATAAACTTCCGGCTAAGCCTTACCCAATTTAGGTATTGTGGTTGTATGGTAAATTTGGAATGGTATCGCATCCGAATCCAACCATCAGTTTTGTAAATGGGTTAAGACTCATGCCTCAACATTTTCACCATCATAAACCATTTGTGTTTCTCAACACATGTCAAAACATCTCAATAGAATGACTCATCATTCCAAGGTTTTCATAATTCATTTTCACCAAATATTCCCATCTAGAGTGACTGCAGTTTTTATCTACTCTAGACTACTAAGTTAAGAGTGTTCACTAAGGTGGAAAATGATGGGACCAATCTCATGCCATAGAATAACATCTAAAGTTATCTAGATAGGTCAAGTTTTATACTCTTTATGCTACCTTTAAAACAAGTAAAGGACTTTGGTAAAGTACAGGAAGTAAAGCTTGGAAAATAATACTTGAGGTAAGTAATAGTCAAAGTGGTATAACCAAAGCATGCCTAATGCATGTGCTTAGATTATCTAGCTTGCAAGGGTTAGCTTGAACTGTTAATGGTGGCTTGCCTTGGGCAGTGCAGTGGTTGAAGTTTTCTTCTTCTTCTTCTTGGTCGAATTCCTCCTCCTCGAAAGCTTGGTCGGTACTATCGTCTATAAATACATACGGAGTACACAATCACCAAACAATACTTAACTAGTCTAATTAGCACTCTAAGGCATATATTTGATGAGCTATTATCATCACAAGCATCACAAGTTGTATTCGATAGTTTCCTCCTTTTTATTTTAGAAAAGTAATTTCTACTCATTGAAAAATTAACTAAGATTTAATATTCACCACTTCAGTATGGGATCATGTGGACACATGTCATCACCACATATTCTATCATGTGGGAATGTGATTTAAGGGTTGGATCATAATTACTTTGGTTTAATTTCATTATTTAATGATTTAAAGTGACTAGAAATTCCTATATAGCATTATTTTGGTACTAGTCCAAAGTCACTTCATGTAAACCCTAATATTATTACATATTCAGATAGATATAGTGAAATGTGATTTTTGAGAGTTAGAATCAACTCAAAAGCTATCATGGTTGAATTTTGAAAAATGTTGCAAGGTGCAATTTCTTCTGTTTGTTATTTTTACTAGGAGAGATCTCTAACTCTAATGGAATTAAATCCAACAGGCTTGGGAAGATCTTTTCAGTAGCTCTCTAACAAAATTGGAATCATTCCATTTCGATTTATAAATCTCTCTGAATTTAATTTCAAACTAGTGGACAGAACTAGGTTTAAACTAAAAAGAAAAATCCTAATTCAAACTAAATGGGTCGCGCGGGAAAACTAATGGGCTGGCCCAGTGTCACTACGCGGCGCGGGGCTTAGCTGACAGGGGGCTCCACCGGTCAGCGGCTCATAACGCGCGAAGTGGTACGGGGCGATATGGGTCGTTGGATTAGAACGAGGATCAACGACTGGGGATCGCCATCGACGACGAACTGGTCGCTGGTAAACTCTAACCCTAGCGGTTCGGTGGGGGTGCTCAGGGGGCGTACCAGGGCTCCAATGATGACGGCGATGGGGGCAAATGAACTGGTGGATGACGGCAAGCTTAGGGACGGTCGAGGCAGCTCCGGGGGTGGTCGCAATCAGTGGCGCCCTTTTCCTCCAGAGGCGGCCTGCTCCGGTGCAATTACGGCGAACGGCTGCTCGCCTTGCTCCGGCTAGAGGTGGGGAACGGTCATTGAGGTGAGGGGAGGTGAGTGGTGTGCCGAAATTGGCTGGGGGTGGCCGCTATTTATAGGACGACGACGCGACCGAGAGGGATGGGCGACCGGCTCCGGCGAGGGCTACACAGCGTGCTAGCGGCGTGGCTCGAGGTAGGGGATAGTCGCTAGTCTCCTGGCGGTGTTCTACGTGATCAATGCGGGACTAGGGGCGGTGGTATGCGGTCGGGCGATGTTGGCGCTCTGAGCGGCAGACGCGGCAGTGTCCACGGCGAGCGGTGGCTGTGGTGTGTTGGGCGGCGAACGTTCATGTCCGGTGTGCTCCCTGGGTCGTGGCGGAGCGGTAGACGCGGGCTGCGCTCGAGCGGCGGCTTATGCACGTGTGTCAGGCGCGGCGCTCTGGCGCGTGCTCAGCATGGCGCAGTCGCACTGGGCACGGCAGTTCCTCGGTGGTCCACGCTCTGTCTTGGCTCGGGGAGGGGACATAGAGTGGCGGTGAGGTGAGGGCTAGCTAGTAGACATGGTGATAGAGAGGGAGGTGGTCTGCTGGGGCGGTTGCAAGGTTTGGCCAGTAGCATGTGCTCGGCATGGCATGGCAATGCCACTAGGCTGTAGGGGATGGGGTGATAATGGCATGGTTTGATCATTTAGGGACAAATGGGAGTGTTCTGAGGACAAATGGGAGACAAGTTTGGCCAAAACACTATTCAAATAGTGGATTTGGTTTTTGTTTGAAATCTGTCCACAAGGTGTTTGTGAAAATGGCTGAAAGAACTTTACTTTTGAATTTTGAAAAGATTTTTGGTGGACGTGCTAGTACTAAGCTTGAGTCTCTATGGGTGCTTGGGTTTTGAAAATTGAGCTTGTTTGAGTGGTTTTTGAAATAGGGTGATCTTGAGACATACACTAGATTCAATTTTCAAATGCCATTTAAATTTAGGGTTTGAATGTTTTTGACAGATCACAAAGTGGTCCTTGGTACATCATTACGTGTACTAGCAAGGGGTGCAAAGATCCACAATTGTTTCTGTTAGATTTTGAGTTCTAGGAATAGCCAAAGTAGGCATGGTAGTTAATTTGGCACAAATGACCATTCTCTTCTTTTATTCATTTTGATTTGTTTTTCCTTGGGATTTGTTTGGGAATGATCTAGATGATTTTTATTTCACCTAAGAATCATTTTATAAGCAATGGATCACTTAAACAAGGCAATTCAAAGCAACTCCTATTTTAAATGCACACACATATGAATGCTTTAATAATTTTAATTGGAAAAGTTTTTGTTAACCCTAATTTTGATGATTTGGATCTTAATAACCTTGGATTATAGTTTTGGGATGTTACAAACCTTCCCCCCTTAATCAAAATCTCGTCCCGAGATTTACAAAGAAAACTAGGAACTAAAGAGATCTGGGAACTCTGTCCTAATGTAATCTTCTCATTCTCAAGTGGCTTCCACCTCGGTATGGTTGCTCCACTGAATCTTGAGAAACTTGATACTCCTGGTCCTAGTGGTTCTGTAGGCTTCCTCTAAGATACGGATGGGCACTTCACGATAGGCCAGGTCATTGTTGATCTCCACAGCTCTGTGATCGATGTTCTTAAAAACTTCAGTCTTCTCCGGTACTTCCAGACATTTGTGAAGTAACGAGATATGGAACACATTGTGGATGGCTGACGTCTCTTCAGGTAGTTCCAGTTGATACGATACTTCTCCTTGACGATTCAGAATCTTGAATGGTCTGATATATCTGGGGGCTAACTTTCCTTTCAGACTAAAGCGTTGGGTTCCTTTCAATGGCGAAACCTTGAGATATACAAAATCTCTGACATTGAAAGTCAGGTCTCTCCTTCTCTTGTCAGTGTAACTCTTCTGTCTGGATTGGGTGGTCTTGAGGTGCTCACAGACTTTGTGAACCTTTTCTTCAGCTTCTCGGAGAATGTCGGGTCCAAAGATCTGACGCTCTCCTACTTGTGACCAATTCAAAGGGGTACGACACTTTCTTCCGTATAGGAATTCAAATGGTGCCATCTGCAAACTAGCTTGATAACTGTTGTTATATGAGAATTCAGCGAAAGGCAGGCAGTCTTCCCATTTTGATCCATATTCCAACACACAAGCTCTTAACATATCCTCTAGGATCTGGTTGACTCTCTCAGTCTGCCCATCAGTTTGCGGGTGATAAGCGGTGCTAAAGTTCAACTTGGTTCCTAATCCTTCCTGGACTTTCTGCCAAAATCTCGAGGTAAATTGGGTTCCTCGATCTAATACTATGGTCTTGGGGCTCCATGCAGACTAACAATCCTAGCAATATACAGTTCTGCTAGCTTTGAACTCTGATAGTTTGTCTTGACAGGGATAAAGTGAGCTACCTTGCACAGTCTATCCACTGTGACCCAGATTGAGTCATTTCCCCTACTAGAAGTAGGCAAACCGGTGATAAAGTCCATTCCAATGGAATCCCATTTCCATTCCAGAATCTACAATGGTTGCAACAATTCTGTAGGTCTCTGGTGCTTTGGTTTGACTCTTTGACAGATGTCACACTTGGCAATGTCGCTGCCGATTTCTCTCTTCATCTTGTGCCACCAAAATTGTTCATTCAAATCTTGATACATCTTCGTTCCTCCAGGGTGGATAGAATAGAGAGTATCATGAGCTTCCTTCATGATAACTTGCTTCAGCTCCAAATCTGCTAGCACACAGATACACCCTTTGTACGATAGTACTCCTTCTTCGTCTTCAGTGAATCTAGGTACCTTTCCTGTACCAATACGATGTTTGATTCCGTCGATACTTTTATTCCCCTTCTAGGCTTCCTTGATTTGGCCAATTTAAGTGGGTTGAAGTTCAATGCTAGCTAGGAATAGTTTGCTAACTACTTCAGTTCTGAACTGCTCCAACTCCTCATACAAACTTGGTTGCTTCTCCTTGATCATAGTGTTTAGCCTACACGGCAATCTGCTAAGGATATTCGCTACCACATTGGCTTTGCCGGGGTGATAGTGAATGTCAAGGTCATAATCCTTGATTAACTCTATTCATCTCCTTTGCCTCATATTCACCTCCTTCTGAGTGAAAATATACTTCAAGCTCTTGTGATCCGACTAAATCTCACAGCGATTACCCATCAGATAATGACGCCATGTCTTCAATGCCAGCACTACGGCTACTAATTCAAGATCATGGGTCGGATAGTTCTGCTCATGCTGCTTCAGTTGTCGAGACAGATACGCTATGACCTTGCCTTCTTGCATCAATACACATCCGAGACCAATCTTGGATGCATCACAATATACATCAAACGACTTCTTGATGTCTAGCATGATCAATATTGGGGCCGAAATCAATCTCTTCTTCAGCTCCTGGAAACTGGCTTCACATTTGTCGTTCTATTCAAACTTATTGTCCTTCTTTAACAATTGGGTCATGGGTATGGCGATGCTTGAGAATCCTTCTACGAACTTGCGGTAATATCCCGCTAATTCGAGAAATGCACGGACTTGGGTCTGAGTGGTTGGGGCTTCCCATTCTTCGACATCTTTGATCTTGGCGGGATCAATAGAGACTCCTCCGGCAGACACAATATGTCCTAGGAATCCTACTTCTTTCAGCCAAAACTCACACTTGCTGAACTTGGCATATAACTGATGCTCTCTCTAGGTTTCTAGGATGATTCTCAGATGTTGCTCATGCTCTTATTCTGACTTGGAGTAGATAAGGATGTCGTCAATAAACTCCACTATCAACTTATCTAGGAAATTCATAAAGATCTTATTCATGAGATTCATGAAATAAGCAGGGGCATTTGTTAATCCAAATGACATAACCGTATACTCGTATAAACCATAGCGAGTAGTAAAGGCGGTCTTCGGAATATCCGCTGCACGAATCTTAATTTGGTGATAATCAGTCCTAAGATCAATCTTTGAGAATACCCGGGCTCTAGTCAATTGTTCAAATAGATCCTCTATCTTTGGCAAGGGATACTTGTTCTTGATGGTGACGTCATTCAACTTTCTGTAATGCGTGCACAGACGGTTGCCTCCATCTTTCTTTTTGACGAATAACACTGGTGATCTCCATGGCGATGCGCTTGGTTGAATCTAGCCTTTTGCTAACATAGCATCCAACTGCTTCTTCAGTTCCACTAACTCTGAGGGGTTCATGCTATAGGGTCTCTGGGCTATGGGTCCGGTTCCGGGGATTAGTTCGATAATGAACTCAATATCCCTATCCAGGGGCATACCTAGCAATTCATTTGGGAATACGTCGGGGTATTCACAGACTACTCTGACTTGGTCAATGGTGGGCAGGGCTACACTCTTGTTGCACTTGAATTGGCGAGGTAAGGTTTTAGAGATATGCTCTATGATTACTCTAGAGCTACTGGTCATGGTGATGGCTATCTTAGCATAGTCTATCAATCCTTTATGCCTTGACATCCAGTCCATACCTAGTACTACTTCCAATCCTTTGGTTCCAAGTACAATTAGGTTGGCATAAAAATCTATCCCATGTATTCTGACAGCTTTGCAAATTTTTCTAGCTTTGGTTGTTGAACCGGGGATTTGAACTATCATGACATGCTTTAAGTTGGTTGCGTGAATCTTACTAGTGCATGCAAATTCTTCTGTGACAAATGAATGCGATGCTCCAGAATCAAACAACACTCTTGCTAAAACTGAGTTGATAGAAAACATACCCAGCACTACATTTGGCGCTTCCTAGGCTTCTTCTGCGTTCATGTGGAAGAGACGACCATTGCGGTTGTGAGGGTTCCCTGGGGCAAATCTTCTCCCTAGTTGAACACGACGCTGCTGTTGAGCTGGGGCATTCACATTGGCAGTGGCGAAAGTCTTCTTGGGACACTCATTGGAATAGTGACCCTTTATTCCACACTCGAAACAAGTGATCTGGGACTTGTCTTTTGTTGCGACAGGCACAGCATTGCTGCCAGTTCTAGGTGCAGTGTTATTGTTGTTGTTCTTGGGAAGTGCACGGTTGAAGTTGTTGGCGTTGCCGGAGTTGTGATTATTTCCTCCGGGCTTCACATTGCCTCCGCTATGGTTGGGGTAGCTTGGGCGAGACATTGGGGGTCGATTGTTCCTTGGTGCATATCCTTGTGAGGGGTTGGGACGGTACTTCTGATGGCTGCTGGATCCAGATTGCTGCATCATACGACGTTTACAGTTGTCGTTTGCCTGATTTATCTTCCCTTCCATCTGAATGGCAGAGTCGATTAGCTCTTCGAGATCCTCGAAACGGATGTTGACGAGGACAGTCTCCATCTCATCATGCAGTCCGTTCAGAAATCTCTCCTTCTTCTTGGCCTCCGTGTTGATCTCATCAGGTGCATATCTGGCAAGTGACAGAAATCTGGCACGGTATTAATTCCACCATAGTCATTCTGCCTTGCTTCAATTCTCTAAACTCATCCCTCATTCGGGTGATTAGACCTTGCGGCATGTGGGTGCGGCTGAACTTGACTTTGAATGCTTCCCATGTCATAACTTGACCATGGTTCATCAGGCGGATACTGTTCCACCATGCTCTTGCATCTCCTGCCAGATAGTGGGTGGCAAAAAGAACTTTCTCGTTGGCATCCACTCCTGCAACTTCTAAGTTGTTCTCCATCGTCTGCAACTAGTCATCAACATCTAATGGGTTTTCTAACGTGCTAAAGATTGGGGGATTTGTATTCTGGAAGTTCTTCAGCTTGGATCCTTGATGATCCTGATTTCCATGCCCTTGGTTGTTGAGAACCATCTGGGTGATCTGTTGCAGTGTTGCTAAGTTGGCTTGGCGTTCTGCCCTTCTTGCTTCTCTATCTGTGATGAGATTCTGCAAGATCTACAGCATTGGGTCTTGCGACGAGCTGCTCCCTCCTTGGTTTCCACGAGTCGTCTAAAGATTGAGGTAGATACAGGGGTAAGAGGGAAAGTTCTAAGGTTCATGGTTTTGGTTTCAAATCTAAAACTTTGAGTAGGACTCAGGTTTTTCAACTAACTCCATTTCATTCATGCAAGCAAACACACGATACAAACACACACCACAACAATCAAAGGAAAACAGATGGTTTGAAGAACCATTCTGCAACTACAATACAGTGGGACCGATACATCTCATGTTGCGATGGTGCTCAAGTGCATCTACTCATCGTCGATGAAGTCGGAGTCCTCATCATCAGTGTAGAAGTCCACAGCCTCCTCCTCTGGAAAGTCATCATCGTTGCTGAGGTAAGAATCCATGTATCCCTGGATGTCTTCACCCTCATCTTCTTCCTCCTTGGCTGCAAGCTGAGCTTCGTGCTCCTTGAAGGTCTTCTCGAGGTCGGCCACCTTCTTGCAAAGACGGGCGATGGTGCGATCCTTCTTTGCACGCTGGCGGTGAAGAGACTGACGATCCTGGATGAGTAGTGCGAAAGTCTAGGCCTTCTGGTCGGCAATGGCACGGTTCTGGTTGGCTAACTCTCTAGAATTGTCCAGTTCCTGCTGTCTGTCGTGCAGCAAGAAGTCAAGATTCTCCACTTGACGCCTCAACTCTGGGTGACTTGGCATATCCATCGGCATTCCCATGAAGTCGCAAAACGGGTTCCTTGGATTTGGTTGACGCTGAGGGCACATCGACGTGCGAGAGCTTCATGCATTGCCCTGGCTAATCGATCTAGCCAGTTGTTCTCTCTCACAGAGAACTAGATTCTCCTAGATGTTGGTGCTTCGATGCTTCCTCTAAGATCCGCGGTGACTAGCCACTGTGAGTCTCCTCCTGGGGGTCCTGGAAGTTGAGTTCCAAGAAACTCCGGATGTGGGCGTCCCAGTAACTCCGACAGTGAATCCAAATCCCCCTCGAAGATCAGTTGACCTCCATTTCCCAACTGGTAGAACTTGCTGAACTGAGACTCCATCTACAAGAACTTAGGATGAGGAAGTTAGTGAAGTGATCAAGTGTGCCAATTTTTAAGTAGTAATGTAAGAAATTTGAGGACATGAATTTTTGAGAGAAAGAATGAATTCCCAAGGATAAGAGAGGAAATAGTTTTTCATAAATAGTCACTTTGGTTTTGAAACTAAGTTTTTGTTTTGGATGTCCATTCTAACTAGGGTCTCCTATGGTCATGATGGCTCTGATACCAACTTGTCAACACCCAGATTTTTAGTCCCAGATGCCCATTATGCCATACCTCGCAATCCCAGGATTACCATTTTTGCGAGACATAACGGATTGGATATCACAGTACATCATCCATTACAAACCATACATAAGGTCTTACACAAATAAGGATCTCATGATCTAGTCTTAATACAACAAGTAGCGGAAATAAAAGATAAGCGTAGCGGTGGGGTCCATCTTCAGGGGCACAGGCAATGCTGACGAAGGCAGATAGTCCTAGTTATCATAGCCGTCCTGCTGGCCATCATCTTGGTAGTCTCCTTCATAGTCTGGCCATGAGAATAACCAGGGACAAAAGCCATGAGTACTCTTTAATTACTCGCAAACTACCATTAACAAGTAGTATAGTTCTAAGTTAAAATGCTAACTCTAAGTTTAACTATAAAGTTAGGTTTGAAACCTAAGCTGATTTCAGAAGCAAAGAAAGAAAAAATAAAGTTCTAGAATCACTTAAGTTGGGAAGCTATTGTCATAATCACAACACTGTTGTGGTCAAGTCAAGATTCATCATACATTTCATAAGTCATTTTAAAAACATCTGACAATGAAACAGTATGGCCATTCCAACTGTCCATAACCACGGACGTGGCTATTCGAATAGTTTGACACTCTGCAGAGGTGGTACACTTTCACCACAAGATTCGATACATCTGTCAGGGATAAACCTGAATCATCATACTTAGTATGCAGATAATCAAACATAACCATTCCTTTACACACCCTAGTATAAGCACCTCTCCTATGAGCATGGCCTCCCAACCATGACCATCTGTCATCTTGGGCACTGCATAGGTGGACAACATTGAGAGGTAGCCTCAGTTCAAACCTCTCCCGCGAGGGAACTAATAATAATGCATATAAACTTCCGGCTAAGCCTTACCCAATTCAGGTATTGTGGTTGTACGGTAAATTTGGAATGGTATCGCATCCGAATCTAACCATCAGTTTTTTAAATGGGTTAAGACTCATGCCTCAACATTTTCACCATCATAAACCATTTGTGTTTCTCAACACATGTCAAAACATATCAATAGAATGACTCATCATTCCAAGGTTTTCATAATTCATTTTCACCAAATATTCCCATCTAGAGTGACTCCAGTTTTTATCTACTCTAGACTACTAAGTTAAGAGTGCTCACTAAGGTGGAAAATGATGGGACCAATCTCATGCCATAGAATGACATCTAAACTTATCTAGATAGGTCAAGTTTTATACTCTTTATGCTACCTTTAAAATAAGTAAAGGACTTTGGTAAAGTAAAGGAAGTAAAGCTTGGAAAATAATACTTGAGGTAAGTAATAGTCAAAGTGGTATAACCAAAGCATGCCTAATGCATGTTCTTAGATTATCTAGCTTGCAAGGGTTAGCTTGCACTGTTAATGTTGGCTTGCCTTGGGCAGTGCAGTGGTTGAAGTTTTCTTCTTCTTCTTCTTGGTCGAATTCCTCCTCCTCGAAAGCTTGGTCGGTACTATTGTCTATAAATACATACGGAGTACACAATCACCAAAAAATACTTAACTAGTCTAATTAGCACTCTAAGGCATATATTTGATGAGCTATTATCATCACAAACATCACAAGTTTTATTCAATAGTTTCCTCCTTTTTATTTTAGAAAAGTAATTTCTACTCATTGAAAAATTAACTAAGATTTAATATTCACCACTTCAATATGGGATCATGTGGACACATATCATCACCACATATTCTATCATGTGGGAATGTGATTTAAGGGTTGGATCATAATTACTTTGGTTTAAGTTCATTATTTAATGATTTAAAGTGACTAGAAATTCCTATATAGCATTATTTTGGTACTAGTCCAAAGTCACTTCATGTAAACCCTAATATTATTACATATTCAGATAGATATAGTGAAATGTGATTTTTGAGAGTTAGAATCAACTCAAAATCTATCATGGTTGAATTTTGAAAAATGTTGCAAGGTGCAATTGCTTCTATTTGTTATTTTTACTAGGAGAGATCTCTAACTCTAATGGAACTAAATCCAACGGGCTTGGGAAGATCTTTTCAGTAGCTCTCTAACAAAATTGGAATCATTCCATTTAGATTTATAAATCTCTCTGAATTTAATTTCAAACTAGTGGACATAACTAGGTTTAAGCTAAAAAGAAAAATCCTAATTCAAACTAAATGGGTCGCGCGGGAAAACTAATGGGCCGGCCCTGTGTCACTACGCAGCGCGAGGCTCAGCTGACAGGGGGTCCACCGGCCAGCGGCTCATAACACGTGAAGCGGTACGGGGAGATATGTGTCATTGGATTAGAACGAGGATCAACGGCTGGGGATCGTCGTCGACGACGAACTGGTCGCCGGCGAACTCTAACCCTAGCGGATCGGTGGGGGTGCTCAGGGGGCGTACCAGGGCTCCAGCGACGACGGCGCTGGGGGCAAATGAACTGGTGGACGACGGCGATCTTAGGGACGGTCGAGGCAGCTCCGGGGGTGGTCGCAATAAGTGGCGCCCTTCTCCTCTAGAGGCGGCCTTCTCCGGTGCAATTCCGGCGAACGGCTGCTCGCCTTGCTCCGGCTAGAGGTGGGGAACGGTCAATGAGGTGAGGGAAGGTGAGTGGTGTGCCAAAATGGGCTTGGGATGGCCGCTATTTATAGGACGACGACACGACCGAGAGGGATGGGCGAGCGGCTCCGGCGAGGGCTGCACAGCATCCTAGCGGCATGGCTCGAGGTAGGGGACGGTCGCTGGTCTCCTGGCGGTGCTCTACGTGATCAATGAGGGACTAGGGGTGGTGGTATGCGGTCGAGCGGTGCTGGCGCTCTGAGCGGCAGAGGCCGCGGTGTCCATGGCGAGCAGTGGCTGTGGTGCGTTGGGCGGCGAACGGTCATGTCGAGCGTGCTCCCTGGGTCGTGGCGGAGCGGTAGACGCGGGCTGCGGTGGAGCGACAGCTTGTGCACGCGTGTCGGGCGCGGCGCTTTGGCGCGTGCTCGGCATGGCGCAGTCGCACTGGGCGCGGCGGTTCCTCGGTGGTCCACGCTCTGGCTTGGCTCGGGTAGGGGACAGAGAGTGGCGGTGAGGTGAGGGCTAGTTAGTAGACATGGTGAGAGAGAGGGAGGTGGTCTGCTGGGGCGGTTGCAAGGTTTAGCCGGTGGCATGTGCTCGGCATGGCATGCCAATGCCACTAGGGTGTAGGGGATGGGGTGATAATGGCATGGTTTGATCATTTAGGGACAATGGAAATGTTTTGAGGACAAATGGGAGACAAGTTTGGCCAGAACACTATTCAAATAGTGGATTTGGTTTTTGTTTGAAATCTGTCCACAAGGTGTTTGTGAAGATGGCCGAAAGAACTTTACTTTTGAATTTTGAAAAGATTTTTGGTGGGTGTGCTAGTACTAAGCTTGAGACTCTGTGGGTGCTTGGGTTTTGAAAATTGAGGTTGTTTGAGTGGTTTTTGAAAGAGGGTGATCTTGAGACATACACTAGATTCAATTTTCAAATGCCATTAAATTTAGGTTTGAATGTTTTTGACAGATCACAAAGGAGGCCTTGGTACATCATTATGTGTACTAGCAAGGGGTGCAAAGATCCACAATTGTTTCTGTTAGGTTTTGAGTTCTAGGAATAGCCAAAGTAGGCATGGTAGTTAATTTGGCACAAATGACCATTCTCTTCTTTTATTCATTTTGATTTGTTTTTCTTTGGGATTTGTTTGGGAATGATCTAGGTGATGTTTATTTCACCTAAGAATCATTTTACAAGCAATGGATCACTTAAACAAGGCAATTCAAATCAACTCCTATTTTAAATGCACACACATATGAATGCTTTAATAATTTTAATTGGAAAAGTTTTTGTTAACCCTAATTTTGATGATTTGGATCTTAATAACCTTGGATTAGAGTTTTGGGATGTTACAGTTATTCCCAAGGACACAAGCTTATCGGTGTACCCAGACATTTTGAGTACGTGCTCACTAACGGATCATAACTCTCTACGGCAACATGGGTATCGAAAATCATTTTCAATTCACCCATGGTATTAAAGGCATTGCCATTTTCGAAACACTTTCGAAGTTCTGGCTCTAGCCCATCCAGTATGCCGCAATGAACCATATTGTGGTTCTACTGACGAGTCAAATAGACATTATTTTTTTCGTCAGAGGCATCAGGAGCTGATGGGGGGCCTAGTGGTGCTTCTAGAACATATTCCTTTTGTGCAGCAGTGAGGAGAATCCTCGGATTTAGGGTCCAGTTGGTAAATTTGCTACCATTCATCTCAAGTTTCTCTTTCTCCATGAACACGTTGAAATTAAAAGCAGGTTGTGCCATCTACAACAGAATTTGTAAAGTTTATTCGGACTAAGTTTATGATAGATCGAGTTCAGTTAATCCAAATTACAAATGAACTCCCAATCAAAAACAACATCCCTCATGTATTTTTGGTGATTACATGAACCAAATCCACTACTCCAAGTCCGGTCATCACGTGAGTCGATGTAGCTTCGTAAGCGAGCATCTATATGGGCATCATATCAACCATATAACTCATGCTTAAACTTTCGGTCCGTGTTTCGAGGCCATGTCTGTACATGCTAGGCTCGCCAAGTAAGAACCTTAGTACTCGCGTGTGTAAAACTGTCTTACACCCGTTGTATGAAAGTGTAGAGTAAAAACTGTTGGGCAGATACCCCCGGGTAGGGTCACGCCGGGGTATAAAGGCCGAGTTAGCCGAGGTTCGGCAAGGCCAAAGCAGATGCTGGCCGGGTCACCTCATGGCAGGCCGAGTCACGGGATAATCCGGACCTGAGGGCGTTCGCCTAACTAGGTCTCATCCGACTTAAGCAGTAAGTCAGAAGTGTATGTCTAACCTGTATGCAGGAAAAGGGTGTGGCCAGATGAACCATCGTCTGGGTCGCAGTAACCTTCTAGGAGAAGGAAGGAATCTCGCTGGTCAAAAGGAGCCCCGGTACGCACTGCCTGAGCGAAGCGAGCAAGGACTGGACCACCGGGGCGTGGCCGACAAGCGTGACGACGCCCGTGTCAGCTGACGAGCTAAAGCGTAGCTGACGAGGGGCGGGGCGTGGCTCACGTGGCTAAAGCGTAGCTGACGAGGGGGAAAACGCACCCCGGTCGGTTTACCACTTTGGGAGGGAGCATATTCCTAGGAATATGCCTCCACGTGTGCCCTAGGCTGAAACCGAGTCACCCCTATAAAAGGGGGGCTAGGGCTTCAGTAGAGGGGGTTGGATTTTTATTCTCTAGACAGTTCTGTTAAGGTCTAGGGTTTCAGGTGAGATCGGTGGGTGAGAGTAAGAGAGCTTCTTCTTCCTCCTCTCGCCAAAACAGCTCTAGGAGCATTTGTAACCTTGGAAGAAAATCAATACGAGTTTTGGTGTGGAGAATCACTTCGCTATCCCTCCCTGGATTCTCCTAGCGCATATTAGTCCCCACCATCTGCCTATACATGGCATCTGCCGTGACACCACCACGACAGTTGGCGCCCACCGTGGGGCAAGCGGCGCTAGCAGGGGTCAAGATCCGAACGGGAAACTTCATCGCTACTAGAGAGCGCATCGTCTCCGGGCTCGTCCAGCGCTTTGAAGCGCGGGACTTCGTCAGTGACAACGCAGGCTGCTTCGGCACGCGCCCTCTCCCGCGCAACGGCGTTTTCCTCAAGCTCGGCACACACAAGGTCTACGTCGCGGTGGACGTGTTAGGCGTTCATCCGTGCCACGTTGTCGAAGCAGGCGAACCGCCCCTCACTGCGGCTCACGAGAGACGTACCGCTCGTTCCCCGGACCGTGCAGAGGTAATGATGACAGCGCTGGGAGCGGTTACGAGCAAGGATCCGGCGCCAGATCCGGAGGCGACACCCAAGGCACCAAGGAAAGGTAGGGGTCCTCCGCTAGAGAGGCCGGAGAACGTGCTGAGAGAGGCAATAGATAGCCTGGCAAACCCCGTAGTAGCAGCGGTAGATCCGGCTCGCGCACAGGCCGAGCTGGAAGAAACTCGGCAGAAAATACTTGAGGGCGCAAAGAAAATAGCCGAGGCCCAACGGTCGTTGAACATGACGCTGCGTGAGTACGCAAAGGCGAACAAAGTTGATGCTGTAAAAGTTAAAGGGAGGAATCTCATGAGCGAGATGAACAGAGAAGGTGATGTCGAAATCGAGGAATCACAGAACTGTCTATCTGTGGGGCTGCCGAGGTACAGTACCCTAGCCCAAAACCTCAGAGCGGAGGATGCAGCGGCATCCGAGTTAGAAGGACTGACGGGTGAAGCCCGGCAAAAGCAGCAAAACCGGGTTAACGAGCTGGTTCGGATTGCGAACAGGCAAAACGAGGAAATGCTCAGGGCGAACCCAGAGAGAGCTGGAGCCTCCAAGATCGTCCATTCGGCGATGGGTATCCCGGAGAAATCCGTTGGAGCTGCGTCGTCCCCTCACGGCAATCCAAGGAGAGAGGAGGTGGTAACCTCAGCCAGACGGAACAAACAGAAAGGGGGACAGCCTCAAATGGTTCAATTATCTTGATATCCGAGTAATCTTCATCATCGGGCCAATCTTTGGCAGAAGAGAAGTTACCCGTGGTTCGTTTCGTGGCGTCAGTCATGGGGAGAAACATCTCTTGGTCCGGCTCCTCCACGTCCGAAGTCTCCCGGTCCGGTGCCCACTTAACGGTCGGATCAGTGCCGTCCTCGAGCGTTTGCTGAAGGAATAGCTGAGGAAAAGAATAAACAGACGAATCAGAAATGCAACAATAATAGACAAGTAACTGGTACGGGGTAAGTTTGCTACATGAAACTCACCATGGGAGGAAGCCGGTCATGGCAGAAGTGCTTAATCCCCCAAGTCCAATCAGGGGAGAAATCCTTCTGAGTGGTGAAAAGAGCCTTAACCCGGCGGAAGATCTCCGTGTTGTTCAGCTTGAAAGATGAAGTCCGGTTGGGATCGCGGCCGTAGCTCATATGGCACACCTTGTGGGTGCGCTTCTGGAGAGGGGAGATTCGGTTGCGCACGAAAGTGATCATCGCATCCTCATTGCGCAACCCGAGCTCCTTCAGCTCCGCGAACCTCTTGCTCACTTGGTTGGCCAGGGCTGTAGGTTTCTTCGGAACGGCGTCCCACAGATCCGGGTTCGGCGGACCCGGGGTATAAGGAAGCAACCGGATCAAATCTTCGGTGCCTGTGTTCCGGACATAAAAGAACGTCCGGGCCCAACCTTTGCAGGATTCTAGCCCTGTGACCCGAGGGAAAACAGAAAACCTCCGGGGTGAGATGGAGGCTGCTCCGAACTGCGTGAGCTGCTTGTCCTCCGGGTCAGCGTGAATGTCGGGGATAACGTTGCGGCGAAGGGCAAAAAATGGATCCACAGCTCCTTTGTGGGCCATAATCCAGCGTAGCCCTCAATCATAGAGGCGAAAGCAGAGAGGGAAGTAATGGCATTGGCCGGAAGATGGTGCGGCTGGAGATGGTAGGTGCTGAGCCAATCGTGGAAGAAGTCACTCACCGGGAGTCCGAAGCCCCGCTAAAAATGAGACAGGAACACAACGAAATCCCCGGGGTTGGGCGAAGGAGCTAGCTCGGCGGAGGCGAGGCGAGCGGCGACGCCTGCAGGGAGGCGTCTGGTCTGGTAGAGCCAATCCAGATCGTCCTGGCAGACCCAGGAGCCGGCCCATGCGCCGCGGTCCCTAGCGGCGGCGTCCTCCTCCATGTCTTGCTCAGCAATGGCGAGCTCTTCTTCAGTCATCTGTTCCTCGGAGCCCTCGCTGGCGCTGGAGGCGGCGGGGGACAGCGGCTTGGATTGGCGAGGACCCGTAGCGGGAGATTGACGTCGCAGTGATGGAGACGTAGAGGTGAAACGGAGAAGAGCGGCGGCGACGCTGTTTTTTGGCAGTACTGACGGTGGCGCAGTCGCGAGGAAGACGAAGGAGAGTAGCAGCAGGCAGAGGCGTGCGGAGGGGAAAAATCCTAAGGAACGCACGCCTCCGCTATTTAACCCCCACGTAAGCGGCGAGTGGGATCGCACCCTGTGGACCGATCACGCGCTGTGGCCGTGTATTACCCGTCCAGACCAATCAGTAAGGAGCCACACGGAAGGCCTCAGGGCGGAAAGAATCCTAGGACGTGACGCACTGATGCGGTAAACGAGGGGGCAGGCGTGACGTGACTCGCGCACAGTGATGACTGATGGTTACTGCGGCGATTACTGTACCGTCCCTTAAAATAAGACAACACAATGATTACCATTCACATGGGTTAGCGTATGAGAGAAGGAAGCGAGACCCGGATGGAACTGTGGTAACCCGGCCGGCAAGTGAAAACTTGAAATGTGCGAAGGGAACGTAAATCCATACAAACCGAGGTAAAGAGGTAACTCGGCAATAACGACCGGGCAAAGACCGCACCAGCTTCGGGGACTAATGTTGGGGAGATACCCCCGGGTAGGGTCACGCCGGGGTATAAAGGCCGAGTTAGCCGAGGTTCGGCAAGGACAAAGCAGATGCTGGCCGGGTCACCTCATGGCAGGCCGAGTCACGGGATAATCCGGACCTGAGGGTGTTCGGAAGTGTATGTCTTAAGCAGTAAGTCGGAAGTGTATGTCTAACCTGTATGCAGGAAAAGGGTGTGGCCGGATGAACCATCGTCCGGGTCGCAGTAACCTTCTAGGAGAAGGAAGGAATCTCGCTGGTCAAAAGGAGCCCCGGTACGCACTGCCTGAGCGAAGCGAGCAAGGACTGGACCATCAGGGTGTGGCCGACAAGCGTGACGACGCCCGTGTCAGCTGACGAGCTAAAGCGTAGCGGACGAGGGGCAGGGCATGGCTCACGTGGCTAAAGCGTAGCTGACGAGGGGGAAAAAGCACCCTGGTCAGTTTACCACTTTGGGAGGGAGCATATTCCTAGGAATATGCCTCCACGTGTGCCCTAGGCTGAAACCGAGTCACCCCTATAAAAGGGGGGGCTAGGGCTTTAGTAGAGTTGGTTGGATTTTTATTCTGTGGACAGTTCTGTTAAGGTCTAGGGTTTCAGGTGAGATCGGTGGGTGAGAGTACGAGAGCTTCTTCTTCCTCCTCTCGCCAAAACAGCTCTAGGAGCATTTGTAACCTTGGAAGAAAATCAATACGAGTTTTGGTGTGGAGAATCACTTCGCTATCCCTCCCTGGATTCCCCTAGCGCATATTAGTCCCCACCATCTGCCTATACATGGCATCTGCCGTGACACCACCACGACAAAAACACCCGATCATCACGTGATGTCTTGAAAAGATCAACTTTCTTAATGTGCATACTTAAGGAAGAACACATTTTATCTTGATATATAAATGAGGGATCAGCTTATAATGCTACTAAAAGTGCCATACAAGCAATATAAGAGTAAACATCATATGCATCAAGTGAAATGATATGGTTCTTACACTTGATCACTATCATGTGCATCATGCTATGATCTTTATCATTCCTTTGTGTGTAAGGCCAAGGTCTATGGAACTTGCACGTTAGGTATGCTATAATTTCCAATAGTATCAACTATAATTCAAATTATAACATTACCATATCATGACACTATCCTAGAAACAATCTAAACTAGATGCTTCTAATTTATCAATTGCAAGTTTTACGTGGCTTAAGGATTTCGAAGATAGAACTGGTCTTACCTGCAAACATGGAACCACGATGATGATAACCAAATTATTAACAACTTGTTGTAAATCAGATATTGACTATAGTAGGAGAGATAGACACCCGCTAGCCACTTATGCAAAACTAGTTGCATGTCAAGCATGGAACAGGTCTCATGTGTGAGGACATGTAAAGTTAGTTTGGGCCGCTTCATTCAACTATGCCACCAATATCCAAAATACATATAAGATGCAATGACATGATCATCATCGCCCACATACTGTTATGTGTTCTGCCCGTGCAAAGCATCTACGCATAGACCAGGCTCTGATACCAGTGTTGGGTTTGCAGCATAGAAAACAAAAAATCCTACGATGGGAAATACTAAGCAACAAGATCTATCTACCTAGATACAAGCAATAGGTGGATATATATATCCATACAGAACATACCCTTGAAGGATAACGAAGTGTAACGAGGTTGGACTCGTGGATGGTGTAGTCATTCGCTTGTTGATCTCAAGATCAAGAGGAAGTCCTAGCACCGAAAATCAGCAGCGTATCTGTGATCGCACACACGTCTAATCCACCAAACAACCTCCGCATCCTCATTCCAGTGATGCAGCAGAAGCAGCAACTCCTTCCATACGAAAATCCACCTGGAACATGTATCTCACTAATCCGAGGCCATGGGGGAATAATTCTAGAGGGGGAGAGCGATCCTTCGCGAGGAGGTGTGATGTGAGAGGAGGAGAGGGGGCCTTTTATAGGGAGAGGGGGGCAGCCCCTCTCCATGGCCGGCGGCCAAGGGAGGTGCCCCCACCTCTTCCTCATTCATGTGGTGGATGCGCCACTCACATAAACATGCCTCCACTCACACTTCCACTCACATGCATTAATTTTCCACCAAAATTAATGAAACTCTCATTAAATAAAACTATTTTATTTATTTTATTCAGAATTTTGTTAATTCCTTTAATTAACAAACATTCACATAAAACCCCTGCAACATTTCAATATCACATGCAAAACTAGATTCAGCAATCTCACCCCAAACAATTCCGGTGTACATTTAATTAATTCTAGCGTTTTGCAATTCTTTTCTCTGGAACACATTTGCTCCAAATGTTGTCGGTGTCCCTTAAGTGTGTCACCCTATGGTTTACGAATAATGCATACATGATCGAGACCCTTCTTCGATCAATACCTAGCAGCAGGACCTGGAGATCCATACTGACTCCTACATATTGAACAATGACTTATGTGATCGTGAGAACCTTTAACGATAGTAACTAAATCCCTTTGGCTCATGATATATTACATGTCCGAGATTCGATCGTCGGTATCTCCATACCTAATTTGATCTCGTTACCGACATGCACTCTTTTGTCATTCCTATGATATAACATTCTAGTGATCACATCACTTGCTTGCAAGCTATCTCAATGTGATATCACTAAGAGGGTCCAGAGTATATCTATCCGTCATTGGGATGGAAAAATCCCACTCTTGATCCATGAGACTCTACATAACACTTTCGGAGTATCTGAAACCATCTTTATAGTCACCCTGTTACGGTGTGATGTTTGATGTTATCAAGTTACTCTTCTAGTGTTAGTGATTAACATGATCTCATGGTCTAAGGACTAGAATTACATTGTAGGGTTAATTAGATAGATGCCACTACAATTTCTAGCTATTTGAGAAATGCCATTGCAACTTTCAACTTTTGAAAAACGCCACTACAATTCTCTATACATTCCATAGACGTCATTATGCCTATTATACACACACGTACAACACGATATACACTTATACTATTGTCGTAAGTACGTATAGAAGGTGCGCCTCACCATATTTAACCTTTTTTGCGAATTCATTTGTGTGTAATAATGGTTTTGTTATTTTTTAATATTATATTTGTAATAAATCAATACACCCGTGTTGTATTTATGCTCTTGGAGAATAAAATAGCTGCACGTATGAAGTACTCTTTTCGCTTGCTATTTTTTTTAACTCACGTTGCGCTAATTTATTATACACTATTTAGTTAGTTAACGATAAATTTTAGCTTTTGTGGTGCTTACTGATAGAGATACATATAACTCATTGTAAATTATGGCTTTAATACTGTTTTCTACATGGAGGAAACATAGTCAGTAGTCATCTAAAGAAATACACATGGCCTAAGCTGATTCTAGTGAGGGCTACCTTATATACGTATGTATGATAGAAATACAAGTGTATCTTGTGGGGTATGTGTGTTGAAAAATGGCCATAATGGCATATATGAAATGTATGCAGAATTGTAGTGGCATTTTTCAAAAGTTGAAAGTTGTAGTGGCGTTTCTTAAATAGCCTAGAATTGGAGTGGCGTCTATCCAATGAACCCTACTTTGTATGATGTTATAGCAATTTAAACACAATGACTTTGGTCGTATTGCTATACTTCGGATGAATGTTCATCGCATCATTCCATCAATGATGTGACCTCGTTATTAACAACATCTAATATCCATGATCAGGAAACCTTGATCATCTTCTTAATCAACGAGCTAGTTTATAAGAGAGACATAACTAGGAACCCTTTATTTGTTTATTAAACACACATGTATTAACGTTTCCAATCAATACAATTATAGCGTGCAAAATAAACATCTATCATATACTTGGAATACGATAATAACAACTTTATTATTGCCTCTTAGGGCATAATCCATTCACATAATACGAGTTCATATTTAGTAAAACTAAATTACCAGAACTCCCACTTAAACAAATATCCCACGTTGTTGTTTTAGTGATTATGTGATCCTAATTCACTATAACACCCTGATCATCATGACTGATGCTATAGCTTCAGAGGTAGATATCGACATATCAATCACATCATCATGTGATTCATGTTTAACCTTTCGGTCGCTTGTGTTCTCAGGACATGATTGTACACTCTAGGCTCGCCAATGTTAACCTTAGTGTATTACAGTGCATACATGGCTTACACCCACCATATTTGAACGTCGATATGCTTGCACCCGATCATCATGACCTGCTTCATAATGAAGGACTTTCTTGGTGGTGCACACTAATGGGACAACACGATTAATAAGCAATACCACATTGATAAGAAATTCATTATGTGTATGGTAAGAATTCACATAGTCATCACTTCCTATCTTAAAGATGATGCAACACATCTCACTTATACTCCACTAGAAAGGGAAACTTCAAGCAATCTAGAATTAAGAAGAAACATAGTATAGCCTTAGGTACTTTGCCATGATGTTTGATTGACAAATATGCTACCTTGAACAAACATGATCATCTGGGCTATCACTAGATGATAATAACACATGCATTCACTTTATCCCTACCGAGGTAACAAAAGAACAGTAAAAACCATAGTAGATCTTGAATTTGTTGTCACTATCCAATCACCACCACCATGTTACTCCATCTAATACACATGTTCCCCCCACACATGCCATCTCATACATGTTGGATTAAAACAGGTAATAAAGATTGGGGTATATAATATGCATCTACCAATACATCTCACACATAATAGAAATCAGATCTCAAATACCAACTCATAGAATAAAGATTCACCACATAGGAATTACAGGGATGACCATAATCATGTTGGGCAGCTCATATGGTACTAGAACATGATAGATCAATAGAGAAATAGATCAAGCTACTGCCACAAACCCATAGTCCGAAGGTGGACTACTCCCTCTTTATCATGGAGATCAAGCCGAAGATGTTGGAGAAGGTAGAGATCCCACTGATGGCGGTTCTAGCAGTGGTTCCCCGTCCAATCTTTGTTGGTTCTTTCTGTGTTTTGGTGTTTATGTGTTACTGCACCGCCTCCTTTGAGATCGTCGTGGGTGGTCTTTTTATAGGCATTTTTAGGTCAAGACTTTGAGGATGAGATGAAGATGGAAAGTTGCGGAGGCTCGAGGAGGGAACGACCCTAGGTGGCGCAACCCAGGGTGGGGCACGTGCCACCTGGGCTCGTTTGGGCCTCGGTCCTTCCCTCTCGTGGTTCTTGTGCTATAGGTGATCCTCTTCATGAAAAATATTCCTCAAAGAATCACAGGTCCATTTGACTTTGTTTAGGTCCCTGAAACTTAAAAACATGCAAAATCGATTTTTCCTGTTCTGTAGAGTTATAAACCAAATAAAGAGAATCATTGGTAAATCCCCATAAATTAATGTAAAACATGACTATAACATCATAAATGTTGCAAATATGTGGGAACATGTATCAATAAACTACAAAGTTCATGTATGCATTTACATGCATTGGCTGTGCACTGGGTATAAGTCTAGGTTATCATCTGTGGTGCCTCTTAATTGAGTGTGCACAGATGATGATCAAGGGCTTGTGTTAATGCTTGCTTCCCACTAAATAGATCACAATATGGTCTAGTTCTTTTGTGTTAAGCACTAATATTATTATTACTAATCTACTCATCCCTGGATCCAGATGATCCATAACTATCAATTTATCTATAACTATAATTAAACCCACTAGACCTATATTTGCACCCTCGGGCACGTGTTTGTCAAGCGTAACGTTTGACAATTGGTCTACAACAGGTCAATGATATTATATAAGTAAACTATCATCCTTAACTCAGATCCTTGACATGAGAATATAACGTATCTAGGTGTGGACACGATTTCATTCGTATTATACTCATCTGATGATACGTCTACAACTGGTTGATGAAATAAAGTAAGTTAGTTCCGATCGTTTTATAATATATCATGTCTATTAGTGAAATAGAAGATATATTGTCCTTTAATGAACCCAAAAATTAACTTTAATCGTTGTATGAAAAACCACATTTGAGGCATTCCCCTATGGACCGGAAAGCCCCAAGGGAAAATCTCAGAAGTGGCTAATAAAAGATGCATCTACTAGTTTATAAGCTAGCCGAAACTACTCTAGGCTGTCGAGGTGGGACTAAACACGTATGAGAGCCATTTCAGCGCACACTGGCCCCACACACGATGTGCGCCCGACAAAGCACATACAACTCATAGGGCCCATCGATATCCCAAACGGGATTAGACATATAGGAGACAACAAAGACACGGATCGAAAAATAGTTAAAACTAGTTTTAAATTTACAACACGGTATACCACAGTTATATCGGCATACACAACAATAAGTAAACATAAAAGAATTGATCCAAAGAAAAATACACATGTGAAGCATTACATTCTTCTAGCATTAATTAATCCGAAGAAAATGATGCACAAGAATCCGTAATTTTGATATAACTTTCTGACAACACTAAGACATTTCTCTAACGAAAACAAATATTGCAAGAGTAAGAAAAAATTAAAAAAATCTACAAAACCCTACGCTAGGGTAACATGTGACTAAAGAAACCCAAAGATACACTCAACCTCGACTAAAGCGGGTTGTCCCTGCTGACGCATTTCTCGCGTATGTTGCAGTGGGAGGCTATGCCTCTGATGCGAACGCTTCTCCACTACTTCGATCTGGTTATCTCTGCCTCAGACGTGGCCTATTCTCCCCACCGATGCGATTCCCGCATATGTCACAACATGAAGACATAAGGCCAGCGTGAAGCCTTCTCCCCGTTCATGGTGTCCTCGCATACATCAGTTAGTAGGACATGGTGCCGTCGTGAACCCATAGCAGCACCTACAACGTAATGCCGGAGACACCATAGATTCACATGCGGTTGAAGGTACAGTTCGGTGGATATCGATACCTAAAGCTACAGTATCGTCGCTATCAGTATGTATCACATACAAAAGCACGAACTTACGCTTTCGTTGCCCATCGTTATAAAGAGCACCACGTGACCACCCCGAACACGTCAGATACGGCATAGTCGACATGTCGGAAAGAAGTTTACGACAATGTTCAAGGAGTTGACTATGACAAGATTTGATCTTTCATAGCGATATTTAGTCTTGACGGATTAATGTAGCAACCACTACAGATAATTTGATGTATGGTAGTTGAACAAACAAAACAATGTTCTTCTAATAGAATGGTTACCTAGGACGTGTACAAGACACGGTCCGAAGGGTTTTGTTAATTCAAAGGGTGCTAAAAGTGCATGCAAACTTCAATAGTTGAAGTAAGCATAGCGGAGTTGGAATCTTCACCATGATGAAACTGTTAAAAGAGTTTAAATTCATCGGAGATGATGAAGATGCTTGCATTTGCAAGAAATTAAGTGGGAGCGCTGAGATATATTTCTAATACATTATGTAGAGAACATATTGTTGATTGGAAATGATTGACACAAGTTAAGAATTTCATTAAAATAGGATTTCGATGAAAGACTTGGGAAAAACCAGAATATTTGGCATCTATATCTATATGGATAGATTGAGGCGCTAACATGGTTGTGCCAGACATACATATATGAGATATTGAAAGGGTTCAATATGGAAACAACAAGAAAGGTTCTTGCTGCATGGAAATGATTGTATCAAGATTCAAGTGTTTCAACACTTGGTGAGTGAAATCACATGAAGATTTTGATCGATTATACCGTGATATGTATATATCCAGAATGTCCTATGCTCTAAATGTTATGAGCACATACCAGAATGATTCATAAGATGATCATTGGACAATAGTAAAGATATTCTTATGAGCTTTGGAAGAACTAAGAATATATCATGTATAAGTGACAAATAGTTAAAGGGAGTTCATTGTAAAATGTTACATTGATACTAGTTTGTCACAAGATACAAAATTAAAATTTATCTCAATTTATACTATGGGTGGCACAATGTAATGGAAAGGATGTTCCATGATGGATTTGGATAAGTTGCAAAGTTGAAATATTGTGACGGATACTACAACAAAAGGCTAAGTATATGACTCTATAGTAGCAGCAAAGGAGGGCATTCGTGTTATGTAGTTTGTTATCAAACTAGGTTTGGTTCAAAGTGGGCTAATACTATGAAGATATATTGTATGACAATAATATCAACATATTTTAACCTGAACAAACTGAAGGTCTCACCAAAGGACCAAATTTATACAGTGCCATGTCATTTGAAGATGAGTGAAGCGTAGAGACACAAAGACATGCAAATAAACACGGACCTAAAACTGTCAGATCCGGAGATTATGTTAACCACTAGCAATCGCGTATATGCAACACCAGAAAGCCATAGGTCTTCAGTACGCAAAGTTTTTTTTAAACTAGATTATTGACTCTAGTGCAAGTGGGAGACTGAAGGGAATATGCCCGAGAAGCAATAATAAAGTGGTTATTATCTTATTCCATGTTTATGATAAATGTTTATTTTGCATGCTATATTGTATTAATTGGAAACGTTAATACATGCGAGTTTAATAAACAAAATACAAAGTTCCTAGTAATGCCTCTCATATAAACTAGCTCGTTGATTAACAAGATGATCAAGGTTTCCTCATCATGGACATTGGATGTTGTTAATAACGAGGTCACAACATTGGTGGAATAATGTGATGAACATTCATCCGGAGTAATTATGTTTATATTGCTATAACATCATACGAAGTAATCTTAGTCCTTATACCATGAGATCATGTTAATTGCTAACACCAGAAGAGTATCTTGATAACACCAAACGTCACACCGTAACAGGGTGACTATAAAGGTGGGTTCAGTACTACGAAGGTGTTATGTTGAGGCTCATGGATCAAGAGTGGAATTTGTCAATCCCGATGACGGATAGATATACTCTGGGCCCTCTCGGTGATATCACATTAAGATAGCTTGCAAGCAAGTGATGTGATCACTAGAATGTTATATCACGGGAACGAGAAAAGAGTGCATGTCGGTAACGAGATCAAACTAGGTATTTGGATACCGATGATCGAATCTCGGAAATGTATTATATCATGAGACAAAGGGATTTAGTTACTAGCGTTAAATGTTCTCACGATCACAGAAGTCATCGTTGAATGTGTAGGAGTTAGTATGGATCTCCATGTCCCGCTTCTGATTATTGATCTCAGAGGGGTCTCGATCATGTCTGCATTATTCACGAACCGTAGGGTGACACACTTAAGGAATACCGACACCATTTGGAGCAAATATGTTTCAGATAAAGATTTAAGAAAGCGCTGGAATTATTTCAATAGACACCAAAACTGTTTTGGGTGAAATTGCTGAAATTGGTTCTGCATGTAATATTGAAATATTGCAGGGGGTTTTATGTGAATGGTTGTTAATTGAAGTAATTAACAAAATTCTGAATAAAATTAATAAAAGAGTTTTATTAAATGAGAGAGCATTAAATTTGGAGAAATTTAATGCATTTAAAGTGGAGACTTTAAAAGAGAATGTGAAGTGGCATTCTAATGTGGAGGGGTTACCACCACATGAATGGGGGAGGTGAGGAGTCACCCTCCCATGGGGCACCGGCCATGGGGGAGGGGTACCCCTGATGTCTACGCACTTCTATTCTTGTAGACAGTTGTTGGGGCTCCAAGTGAAGAGGTTTGTAGAACAACAACAAGTTTTCCCATAAGTGGATCACCCAAGGTTTATCGAACTCAGGGAGGAAGTGGTTAAAGGTATCCCCTCTCAAGTAACCCTGCAATCAAGATACAAGAAGTCTCTTGTGTCCCCAACACACCCAATACACTTTTCAGGTGTATAGGTGCACTAGTTCGGCGAAGAGATAGTGAAACACAAGTGGTATAGATAATTATAAGTGGTAACGGTGATAGAAAATAGCTTGATGGCGTGTGGTTGACGTGGGAAAAGACTAAAAGCAAACTGAAATAAAGATGGAAGCAAGCAAACATGTAACAGATCTAATTGCAAACGGTGTATCAATGCTTAGAAATAAAGACATCCAACTCAAAATATAACTCATAACAAGTATTTGTAATCTCTAGCCTAAGTGCCACCATGGTGAGCATGTTGTGACTTTCACACACATGGGGAGAGCATAGATTCATTAAAGCACTTGAGTAGCAAGGTAGATCTATAGATTACAAGCTCATGATCACAATATGACCATGCATAGAGAGAGATGAACACATAGCTACCGGTAGAACCCTTAGCCTCGAGAGAGAACTACTCCCTCCTCGTCATGGGAATCAGCAATGGCGATGGAGATGGTGGTGGAGATCGATGGAGATGGCTCTAGGGGCTCTTCCCTGTCCCGGCAGGGTGCCGTAATAGAGACTTTATGTCCCCTGAATATCCCCTTCGGTGGCGGCGACGCTACAGAACTTTTCGTGGCTGGAGGCTTGATTCTTTAGGGTTTATGCATTGGGAGGCTTCTTATAGGCCAGAGGACAAGGTCGGTGGAGTGCTAGGGGGCCCACACCACCTGGTGGCATGGCCAGGGCTAGCCCGCGCCACCATATGGTGTGGCCAGGCCCTGGCCCTCCTCCGTCTCTGCTTCGGGCTCCGTGAGTCTTCCGGTAAAATAGGAACTTTGGCTTTTGTCCCGTCCAATTCCGAGAATATTGATTTTCTGACTTTCCTGGAACCAAAAACAGCAGAAAACAGGCAACTGGCACTATGGCTCTTGTTAATAGGTTAGTCCAAGAAATCATATGAAAAGTACTCCAAAGTGTGGACAAAACACAAGAAAGTAGATAAAACCAAGCATGGAACATCAAAAATTATAGATACATTTGCAATGTATCAACATCCCCAAGCTTAACTCCTGCTCGTCCTCGAGTAGGTAAGTGATAAAAAGAAAGAATTATTTTTGAGGTGACATGCACCATCATAAACTTGATCAAAGTATATGTAAAATATTCATAGCTGGGATCATAGTACTTCAATCATAATCATGAAAGTCAAAGTTCTAACAATAAGACAAAGAAACTATGATGCAACATGAAAAGGCACAAACAAAAGATTCATGAATAACAATGCTTTGCAAGACGTTTGTTTATTTCACATAAAGATAACCTAGCATAGTGGCATTCAGCTTGTCCCTCATAGAGTAGCAAAACATAAATGCATAGGACACCTTCAAAGTTCATAATAGTGACTAGATACAAATAGTTTAAAACAAGCAATATCAAGTTATGCATCAATCAACTAGTCTTGGGACAATGCACATAGAACTAAGAATGGCCACTATGCTCTCAAAGTAGGTGCATAAAGGTAGAAGGTGGAGACTCAATATATAATGGTGGAAGAAAGGCCTTCATAGAAGGAAGTAGGGATTCAAGTCTCATAAAGAGCTTCCAAAAATTATGGTACTTATAGCTTTCAGCTCTCATTGCCCCTATCATAAGCATCTTGAAGTGATTAAGGTTAAAGTGACACAACTAAGAGGATATGCTTGACAAGTTATAAACCTAAATCTCATGCCCCTTACTTAAGAAGACCGAACCTCATGCTACTCAACTTTAGTCATAAGTAAGCTCTTGTCATTGTAAGTACATGTGTATCATAAAGAACCGCCAACGGGGTACCCCTTGCACATGATACAGGAGCTATCCCATAATCAAAATGACAAGGCAAGCAGACAATGAGCATCTCGGCGATCTTTTATTTGCTATTTGCATAGGTTTTTATTGAGGATGCTTCATAGAGTGCTCATTATGGTGATGCTGCAAGTTTCCACCATGATTAAGCATGGCTTAGGCTAGCGGCCCAGGCGTTTCTCTAACACACATACAAACTCCATGATCTTACAAGTTCCACTTTTATTTCACACCGTCGGGATCCATAAGCAAAAGAACATGATATCAACAGGGTACAAAGTACAAGTGCAATGTTGAAAGCGTTCCCCATGAAACATGGTTCTGCTAATTTCAATTTATAAAGCGCAAGCATATACGCAACAAAGAAGGATCCAATGGTTCAAGTTTATTAGATGCAAAAAGTAAAGTGTGCCATCAAGTTCGTGAGAGCTTTAATCACTAGTTTTCTCATAACAAGTTTAATTTGGAAGGTAAACAAAAACATGAATATACTTGGAATAGCATATGCTAGTAGGTAGGTATGGTGGACTCTTTGGAATAACTTGGTTTAGGGAGTTGGATGCATGAGTGGAACTCATACTTGGTTACGGAGGCTAGCAAAAGACTGGGAGCGACAAACTAAGAGAGCGATAATGGCCATAATCATGCGGAGCGACAAAACATCATTAAACAAAGCATAAAGTGATATTACAATTTGAAAACTAAAGGATCATAAAGGCTATGGTGACTTGAGATAGTCATAACATGGTGTGAGCATGTGCCAAGTCAACCCAAATAAAGCATCAAAGGAGAATACCACTATACTATGCTTTAATATGCTAAAGCAACGCATGATTCATCCAAGGCACATTAAGCAATATCAGTTGTTTATAACAATTCATGATACATCAAAGAATACTAAGCATAAAGCCAAAACAATATCAAGCATGGTATGACAAAGCATAGGCCACAGTGAAAAACAAGCTCTCTTTACCACTGAAGCATGAACTTTCCTACTCTTTTCCAATCCAAACCAAACTATTTGAAAACCAATGTATGAAAGAGGGGGTCCAACCAATTTATTAAGAAAACTAAGAAAACCAAGCAAACTAAAAATCAAAACCAAAACGAAAAAGAAGCCGCTCCAAGAACAACACAACTATGCATGAAATAATAAAAATGAAGCGTTTGGAAGAAACCTGGAATTTTTATTGATGAAGAGGGGGATGCCTTGGGCATCCCCAAGCTTTGACGCTTGTGCTTCTTGGATATTTCTTGGGGTGACACGCATGGAATCCCCGAGCTTGAGCTTTAGTCCATCCTTCATCTCATTACTCATTCCTTCTATACACCTGAAATTTTTCCTTCATACAAAACTTCACACAATCTTTATTAGCAACATTAGTGCACTCAAGATAAATAAGTCTTAAGGTTAAGTTCTAACACCAAATAAACTTCCATTAGAACACAAGCTACTGTAGTACTTCCCTCAAAATCTCAATTCCCCAAAAGAACTTAAAAGGAACCAACAAGAAGCAAATGCAGAAAATGGCAGAAATCTGTCAAAACAGACCACCAGGTAAAGACGAATTTTTTCGAAGACCTTATGTTGCTCAAATCAAAAAGTGTTGAACTAATGAAAGTTATATAACAACCTGGGGCAGAAGCACAAAACGTTACGCCTCAAAAAGACGTTCAAAGATTTTACACGAATTTTTACGGTGAAGCACAGAATTTTTTTTCGAGACAACAACTTTCCCAATCATTACTTCTCTCTCATTAGAGGTTACTCCTGGCACAAAAAGCAAATAAAAGGATAAGGAGCGGTTATTACAGAAGTAATAACTTCCAAGACTCATCTAAAACTTTTGGGTTATCTCCCAATAAGTACTTTTCTTTAACGCCTTTAAGTTAGGCATGATAGTTTGAGAAAATGCTCACATAAGAAATATGAATTGAAGTAAAAGAGAGCATCAAGAAACAAATTCAAAAGACTTTTAAGTCTAACCCACTTCCTATGCATAGGAATCTTGTAAATAAACAAGTCATGAGAGAACAAAGAAACAAGCATAGGAAAGCAATATAAGTGCAACTTCAAGACTTTCAATATAAAGAGGGGAAACTTAATATTATTGAGATGCATAAAACCATGTTTCCCTCTCTCATAATAACTCTCAGTAGCATCATGAATAAAATTAACAATATAACTATCACATAAAACATTCTTGTCATGAGCCACATGCATAAAATGATTCTTATTAATTGTAGTGGGAGCAAATTCAACAAAATAGCTATCATTATTATTCTCATCACCATAATCATCAAATATAGGAGGCATATTGTAATCATAATTAATTTTCTCCTCAATAGTAGGTGGACTGAAAATAACATATTCACCATTGTAATCATCATATATTGGAGGTTTGGTATCATCATAAGAAATAGAATAGCTATCTTCCAAAGCTAGGGAACTAAAAAGATCATTTTCATAAAAACTAGCTTCCCCAAGCTTAGACTTTTCCATAGCATTAGAAATAATGGTGTCCAAAGAATTCATACTAACAACATTGCTATTAGCATGCAAATAAAGTTCCATAGGTTTTTTAATTTTCTCTTCAAACACTTCATGTCCTAACTCAAGATAAATACTATAAAGATCTCTTATTTTTTTTGTTTTCCATTAAGCCTAACTAGTGAAAACAAGAAACAAAAAGACAAAATTGCAGAATCTAAAGGAAATAACTTCGAGCACTCACACCGAAAAATAGGCGTTTGCCGTGGGAGGTTCTTCTTCTTTAATCCTCTGGTGTGAATACCTTTTACCTTACCTCCCCAGCAACGGTACCAGAAAATAGGCGTATTCCGTGGGAGGTTATTCTTCTTTAATCCTCCGGTGTGAATACCTTTTACCTTACCTCCCCGGCAACGGCGCCAGAAAATAGCTTGATGTCTATGCACTTCTATTCTTGTAGACAGTTGTTGGGCCTCCAAGTGCAGAGGTTTGTAGAACAGCAGCAAGTTTTCCCTTAAGTGGATCACCCAAGGTTTATCGAACTCAGGGAGGAAGTGGTCAAAGGTATCCCCTCTCAAGCAACCCTGCAATCAAGATACAAGAAGTCTCTTGTGTCCCCAACACACCCAATACACTTGTCAGGTGTATAGGTGCACTAGTTCGGCGAAGAGATAGTGAAACACAAGTGGTATAGATAATTATTAGTGGTAACGGTGATAGAAAATAGCTTGATGGTGTGTGGTTGACATGGGAAAAGACTAAAGGAAAACTGAAATAAAGATGGAAGCAAGCAAACATGTATATTTGCAAACGGTGTATCAATGCTTAGAAACAAGGCCTAGGGATCATACTTTCACTAGTGAACACTCTCTCATATAAATATCTTCTCTTTATGATACTACTCTTAACTACTCTCCGGTTGGACACTCTAATCCATGGTAGGGCTATAACAGCACACCTCAAAGTAAGCCTTTCCCATCTAGAAAACCCCACACTGTCACCTTGAGTACTAGATGGTTCCAACAAACACCACAATTTCATAAAGACATCCAAATCAAAATATAACTCATAACAAGTATTTGTAATCTCTAGCCTAAGTGTCACCATGGTGAGCACACTGTCACTTTCAAACACATGGGGAGGGCAGAGATTCATTAAAGCACTTGAGTAGCAAGGTAGATCTATAGATTACAACCTCATGATCACAATATGACCATGCATAGAGAGAGATGAACACATAGCTACCGGTAGAACCCTTAGCCCCGAGAGAGAACTACTCCCTCCTCACCCTGGGAATCAGCAATGGCGAAGGATATGGTGGTGGAGATCGATGGAGATGGCTCCGGGGGCACTTCCCCGTCCCGACAGGGTGCCGGAACAGAGACTTTCTGTCTCCCGAATCTCCCCTTCGGTGGCGGCGGCGCTGCGGAACTTTTCGTGGCTGGTGGCTTGATTCTTTAGGGTTTATGCATCGGGAGGCTTCTTATAGGCCAGAGGACAAGGTCGGTGGACTGCCAGGGGCCCACACCACCTGGTGGCATGGCCAGGGCTCGCCCGCGCCACCGTATGGTGTGGCCAGGCCCTGGCCCTCCTCCGTCTCTGCTTCGGGCTCCGTGAGTCTTCCGGTAAAATAGGAACTTTGGCTTTTGTCCCGTCTAATTCCGAGAATATTGATTTTCTGACTTTCTTGGAACCAAAAACAGCAGAAAACAGGCAACTGGCACTATGGCTCTTGTTAATAGGTTAGTCCAAGAAATCATATGAAAAGTACTCCAAAGTGTGGACAAAACACAAGAAAGTAGATAAAACCAAGCATGGAACATCAAAAATTATAGATACATTTGCAATGTATCAACCCCCTCCTCCTATAAAAGGCCCCCCTCACACCCCTTCTTCCACACACCACCTAGTGAAGGATCTCTCTCCCCCTCTAGTATTATTCCCCCATGGTCTCGGAATAGCGAGATACATGTTCCCGGTGGCTTTATCTGGAAAGGAGTTGCTGCTTCTGCTGCTTTGCCGGAGCGAGGGACGGAGGTTGTCGGGGTACCGGACGTGTGTGCGATCACGGATGCACTGCTGCTTTGCGGTGCTGGACTTGGTGGTGCTGGACTTGCTGGAGCTGGATCTGATGGACGTGCTGGAGCCGGACTTGTTGGACTTCATCACGATCTTGAGATCGGCTAGTGTACGACTACATGATCCACGAGTTCCAACTCGTTAACAAAGCTTTTTTGTCTTCGAGGGTAAGTTCTCTATGGATGTATATCACCCGTTGCTTGTATCTAGTAGATAGATCTTGGCGTGTAGTTCCCATCGTAGGAAATTTTATGTTTTCTATGTTGCGAACCCAACACACCAACCCTGGAGCCTCGTACCACCGGTGCAACACCCTCCTCGTGTGTTAGCACCTCTGTCATGGCCTCTATCTTTGATGACACTTCAGATATAGAAGATTTGGGCGAAGCTAGGACAAGAGCTGGCAACTTGGGTACTTGGTGGAGCAGCAAAGGCATAGTAAAAATCGGTTGTAGTAGTGGCACCCCAGGAAAAATGGGCAGTGTGGAGGTGCGCACATGGAGATGAATATATGTGGCGCCTCGCAAAAACCACTACTAGAAAATCGCGTTCTTTTTGCGCATTGCATCATCATGACCGCATGCTCATGTCATCATGCCACCTAGCATTTGAGCATCGTCATGTCATCTTGCATTTGTTTGCATATAAATATTTTCGAAAAGTCTGTTTTTGTTTTCTGAACGCCCCGTCTTTATTTCAAATTAAAACCCGGGTCTCCGGAATATTTTGTTTCGTCTACCAACGGTTTACAAAAGCCTCGTTTTTAATAAATAAAATATTAAATTTTTTTTTGGAGGCAGCCCGCCAGGCCCGAAAGCCCGGCCGGCCACCTCCAAACCCTAAATCAAGTCCCACCCAAACCCTACCTACCCCACCCCACCTATCCTACCCAGCACCACCGCTACCAGTGCACGCCACACACACTACACGGACAGGGACGCACCCCACCTAACCGCGTACGCGTCGCGCGATCCTAGCGCAGCCCCGCCCGTACTGACAGCCCCCCGCCTCGAATCCCTCGCTCCCCCACCTCCTTTCCCGCTCCAACCCCCTGGCCCCACGCCCTCCCACGCCTGCTCCACCTGGTCTCCACCTTCCACCGACAGCCCCGCTCGAACCCAATCCCCACCCCGCATCGCCAAGGCCCCACGCCCGCCACCTCTCCTCACGCAACCGCCCCGCCTCGGGCTCTCAGCCCACGCCCACCCCACCTACCCATCGCGGCCAGCTCCCACACGCGCTTCTACCAACCCCGCTGTCTCCGACCGCCCCCCGCTCTGATCCCCGGCGACCACTGCCGCCCTCGCCGGTGCTCGGCGACCTCGGCCGCGTCACCAAGGCCGCCGCTCGAGCCCGACTCGAGCCCCGCCGCCCATGTTCCTCCTCCCGTGCCAGCCGTCGCCCTCTCGCCTCTCCCCCGCGCCGCTCCGCACCTCCCCTCCGGCCGCCGCTAGACCGACACCGCGGCCAGCCCAGCCGCGAGCACCTCCGACCTCCCTAGGCAGAGCCTCGCCTGCGTGCCACCGCGTCATCCCCACCTCCTCGGGCTCCTCCCCGCCGAGCTCTTCTCCGCAGCGACCGGTGCCCCGTCCCTCTCTCCTCCTCGCTGCAGCGAGCCCCGCGCCTCTCCACCGACTGACCCTCGCCCGCTTGCCTTCCTCTGCTTGTGAGCACCACCGCTGGGTCTCGCTCCGGCCACCATCTCGCCAGCGATCACTGTACTCCCTCATCGCTCTTTCCAGGCTCCACCACCAACCGGGGTCTTCCTCGCGCTCTACGCCGCCCTCTGTAGACACGAGCTCCTCCGCCGTTGATTGCGCTTGGGCTCGCCCCACGCCTCACCGGTGCTGCTCCCTGGCCGCCGACGCTGCGCTTCTTCGAACTCTGGCCTGGCGTGCTCGTCCCTGCTTGCCCTGTGGTGTACCTCTCCCTGGACGAGCTCGCATGCCTCTGCCCCATCCATGTCTGTAACTTTTACACTCGGATATGTTGTATGTGCAATTATTTTTCTCCTTTTGTTGACCTCCTGGAGTCTACACGTGTATCCTAGAAGAAATGACGCGAGGTTACGGTGATCATCGTGTGGCCATCTAATTCGCGTACTCCGATCTTCGAGTAATTTTGGGTAACATCTTCTCGTCGACAAGGCCAACCCAAGACCGACACCTTCCAAAGGTTGGACAAGGCATGACTCCAAGAACACCGAGGCCGAGACAAGATCGACATTGATCGGCACCAAGAGGGAACCACAAGATCTTCGAGAGAGAACCGAACGCCCATTCCCGGACCTGGAGACCGATCCTGCCAAGACTGAACCCCGAAGACCAAGCCCGGCGCCACGCCAAGTTCTCCTTCCCGAACACCAAGAACTCCTTCCTGGACCCGAAAACCGCACCCGGCGTTCTTCTCCCTCTCGGATTCGAAGATTGATCCCGCTGAGAACCCAGACGCCAAGGTCGTCGACACGGATACGCCAAGTACTTCCTCGAGGACGCCAAGTTCTTCATCCCGAACGCCAAGACCGACCCGGTACACAGACTGACAAGATCTTCGCGACGACAAGATCGACACCGACCCAGGCGAATCCGATGCGCCCCTGACGCCAACCGAAGTCCTTCCTCCCGGATGCGACAAGATCTACTCCGTTGTCCGAGAACGTTCCTGTCGAGACCGACCCCTGAGACCGAACCCTCGGACCCCCGGAACCCAAGATCTGCCGGACCCGGATGTGTGAACCTTTTCCGAACCCCTATTTTATAAATGCTATATAGCAAACTGTTGCATAATAATTGTTCATCTCGCATGAATATCATAATCATACTGGATCTTCTGCCCTAGTATTAAATATTGCATCCGGTGTTTCTTCTAGTGTTTGCTTCTTCGTGGATTAGACCGATGAGTGGATGTGAGTATCGACAAGTTCTCTGGATATGATCCTTCGAAAGTGTCTCCCAGGCGAGCACCTCTCCCCTTCTACCTATTTTGCATTTAGTCTTTATTTCCTCCTGTTGATCTATTGCTATCCGTGTCACGATGCTTTAGTTTCCGTGCACCAGTTATACCCCGTGCAGCCTTTATATTGCCATGGACACCTCCTAATACCTGGTGTTTGGTAGATAGCTGGCCTTGCGAGTCGTAATTGTGGGCTCAGGTGCGATCTCGTATTGACAAGTACCACAGTTGTTGGAATGCTGGCAGATGGTTATTGGTGGAGATGTTTAGTGATGGAGATGATCATGACTTTAAATACAACTATTAAAATGCTAGATATAACTAATGCAGAGGCATCGGTGGACAATAGATGTTATTTGGTTCTGCCACACTCACTTGTGTCCCGTAGGACCCCGAGTACTTGATACCTGTTCCTTGATTTTTCGCACTATCCACATCTGGGAGGCCTTATGGACACCCCTGAGCCAGAGCTTGATTCATTTCTATTTCTTGGGGCCACAAGTAGTTTGGGGCTTTAGTACTATCCTGTACCTATGCCATGCTTTACTGCTTTATTTAAGATTGTGCGTGGAGCACCTGTACTATTTTGGATCGCGCCATGTTTTCGCGGTATCGACAAGCCCAGTCACATTTTCGGCTTCCCAGTCGTTTACAGCCATCGTTGCATACCCTGGGTCCGTTCCGGAGCCGGCCAACTTCGTTGCGGGTAGCTTAGTGGGGTGGCCCCCTAAAATATTGATGAATCCTGTGATCGCTTTGTCGTGAATGCATCGTTGGGTTTTGAGTTGGTTTTTCCGAGGTTGATCGAGTGTGTGTTGCTATTTGTGCACCCCTGCAGGGTAAAACTTTCTGAAAGCCGTGTCCGCGGTTATGGACGACTTGGAGCACAGTATCTCGATCATAGACAAGCATAACTAAAGTAGTGCTATAAACTTGACTTAATATGTGACTAGTAATCAGCTCAAGTATAACAGAATGGATATTAAAAATGCCAACCACTGGTGGATCTGGGTTATTTTTGTGACATGCTATACCTGCCTAGTAAGTATGGCAACTCCAATGGAATGTGATAAAAGTGCCAACAACCGCTGGGTTTTGGGATTCCTCAAGACAATTATATCTGACTAGTACATGTACCCACGATACCGGAATGGTGAATAAAACTGCCCACTACTTATGCTTCAGGATGACTCATGCTATCTATATCTGAATAGTAAGTGTTGCAACTAAAACGGAATGAGTAAAATTGCCAACCGAGTGAGTTCCTCGGTCTGACTTCCTCGTTTGGTCTCGAGGGGGAAATACCAGGATGGGTTTGTTTGGTGTTAGCTTCAGGTCGGATCCGAATAGGTCTTTCTTATCCCTCTCTGATAACGGCCAGTTGTATCGAGTCTCTATAGGTTGTTTAGTGCCGCTGCGCTGCCTCTTCAGCCCACCATACCTATGTAGGCGAGAGCCGCTGAATTCTAGCCTCGTCGTGTACTGGCCTCAGTACTGACGCTCCTCTTTTTCCTTTGCCCTTTGTCGGCACCCCTTTTGTTTTAGCAGGTTTGAAATCGACATCGTTAGCAGGGTTACCCTTCCGGCTTGGCCTGGGCAGGGTTATGGACGCCATTGGTTATTCTTCAGGGCTCTTAGCCCCATTTGCATCTTGTCCGTAGTCGGATGCTCTATCGTTTTCAAGGTGATTTGAATCTTTGTATTGTATATCTGTATTCTTGACTCTTTGAGTCGCTGTGTTATATATCTGTTCTGTGGGTCCCATCGAGGACTGTTGTGTAACGGTATTACTTCGTTTTCCACCCGCACGAAAGTGCCTGGTGGGCGTCCTTCAATCGTTTCTATGCGGGTTTGGCAGAAAGGGCTAAAACTTACATAGGGCCGATTTGAGGGTGTTACTGAGTGGTATCAGAGCTCAGCAGTTGCGATACCCCACAAGTCCATCCTGTAGGATAACCTAGCTAACGGCCGGAGTAGAGTGTCAAAACTATCTTGGAAAAATCGGTTGGATAGATCTGATTAGGTCTGATTTTACTCCTTACCCCTCTACTGTTCTCCTCTTACCTCTGCGTGTTTTGAATCTGCTCTCTTTTCTTTTCTTCGAGTCCAGGAATTCTCGTGGTTGGGTTTCCGTCGTACCTTCAGGGTTTCGCTTCCTCCTTTGGTAACGGTGTTTCTACCTCCAGACTTCATGCTACCGGAGCGATCCTTTATCTGTGGTACCATTCCTTGTTCCTTGTTTGTGCCTTCTGGTGTTTTCCCACACGACGACATCATCTACGCCAGATCCGATGCAGAGCCTGCCTCACCTCTTTTATTTCTGAACCTCGCTTGTCGAGATCTTCAGTCTAATTTCGAGAGTTGGTTGCACAATTCTCCTATTCATGTGTAGAGTAATGGTTTGGGTGCGTGATGGACTGATCACCATCCGACTACTCTTATCATTCGCTCTTGTACATTGAATCGGTGGATCCAGCAATTTTACTCCGTCCACGGAAGCTAGAGGTGGCTTTATTTGTTGATACCTCTACCTTCGCCCTTTGTTGCCGGAGTGTTCTCTCGACGATCACGGACAACGACCTCTTGTTAGTAGTGTCGCGAGGATCGACACGAAGCAAGAAGAATCCGATCGTCAGCCTTCTCCCCTGTACCATGAGGCGGATCTCGAGGGCGAGATCCATTGTTAGTGGTGTCGAATTGTGGCGCCCCGCAAAAACCACTACTAGAAAATCGCGTTGTTTTTGCGCATTGCATCATCATGACCGCATGCTCATGTCATCATGCCACCTTGCATTTGAGCATCGACATGTCATCTTGCATTTGTTTGCATAAAACTATTTTCGCAAAGTCTGTTTTTGTTTTCTGAACGCCCCGTCTTTATTTCAAATTAAAACCCGGGTCTCCGGAATATTTTGTTTCGTCTACCAATGGTTTACAAAAGCCTCGTTTTTAATAAATAAAATGTTAAATTATTTTTTTGGAGGCAGCCCGCCAGGCCCGAAAGCCCGGCCGGCCACCTCCAAACCCTAAATCTAGTCCCACCCAAACCCTACCTACCCCACCCCACCTATCCTACCTAGCACCACCGCTGCCACTGCACGCCACACACACTACACGCACACAACGCACGCACAGGGACGCACCCCACCTAACCGCGTACGCGTCGCGCGATCCCAGCGTAGCCCCGCCCGTACCGACAACCGCCCGCCTCGGATCCCCCGCTCCCCCACCTCCTTTCCCGCTCCAACCCCTAGCCCCACGCCCTCCCACGCCCGCTCCACCTGGTCTCCACCTTCCACCGACAGCCCCGCTCGAACCCAATCCCCACCCCGCATCGCCAAGGCCCCACGCCCCCACCTCTCGTCATACAACCGCCCCTCCTCGGGCTCTCCGCCCACACCCACCCCACCTACCCATCGCGGCCCGCTCCCACACGTGCTTCCACCAACCCCGCTGTCTCTGACCGCCCCCGCTCCGATCCCTAGCCGCCATCGCCGCCCTCGCCGGTGCTCGGCGACCTCGGCCGCGTCACCAACGCCGCCGCTCGAGCCCGACCCGAGCCCCGCCGCCCCTGTTCGTCTTCCCGCGCCGGCCGTCGCCCTCTCGCCTCTCCCCCGCGCCGCTCCGCTCCTCCCCCTCCGGCCGCCGCCAGACCGACACCACGGCCAGCCCAGCGGAGAGCACCTCCGACCTCCCCAGGCAGAGCCTCGCCTGCGCGCCACCGCGTTGTCCCCGCCTCCTTGGGCTCCTCCCCGCCGAGCTCTTCTCCGCAGTGACCGGTGCCCCGTCCCTCTCTCCTCCTCACCGCAGCGAGCCCCGCGCCTCTCGACCGACCGACCCTCGCCCGCTCGCCTGCCTCTGCTTGTGAGCACCACCGCCGGGTATCGCTCCGGCCGCCGTCTCGCCAGCGACCGCTGTACTCCCTCGTCGCCCTTGCCAGGCTCCACCACCAACCGGGGTCTTGCTCGCGCTCTGCGCCGCCCTCTATAGACACGAGCTCCTCCGCCGTTGATTGCGCTTGGGCTCGCCCCGCGCCTCACCGGTGCTGCTCCCTGGCTGCCGACGCTGCGCTTCTTCGAACTCCGGCCCGGCGTGCTCGTCCCTGCTTGCCCTGTGGTGTACCTCTCCCTGGCCGAGCTCGCATTCCTCTGCCCCATCCATGTCTGTAACTTTTACACTCGGATATGTTGTATGTGCAATTATTTTTCTCCTTTTGTTGACCTCCTGGAGTCTACACGTGTATCCTAGAAGAAATGACGCGAGGTTACGGTGATCATCATGTGGCCATCTAATTCGCGTACTCCGATCTTCGAGTAATTTTGGGTAACATCTTCTCGTCGACAAGGCCAACCCAAGACCGACACCTTCCAAAGGTTGGAGAAGGCATGACTCCAAGAACACCAAGGCCGAGACAAGATCGACATTGATCGGCACCAAGAGGGAACCACAAGATCTTCGAGAGAGAACCGAAGGCCCATTCCCGGACCTGGAGATCGATCCTGCCAAGACTGAACCCCGAAGACCAAGCCCAGCGCCACGCCAAGTTCTCCTTCCCGAACACCAAGAACTCCTTCCTGGACCCGAAGACTGCACCCGGTGTTCTTCTCCCTCTCGAATTCAAAGATTGATCCCGCTGAGAACCCGGACGCCAAGGTCATCGACACGGATACGCCAAGTACTTCCTCGAGGACGCCAAGTTCTTCATCCCGAACGCCAAGACCGACCCGGTACGCGGACCGACAAGATCTTCGCGACGACAAGATCGACACCGACCCAGGCGAATCCGATGCGCGCCTGACGCCAACCCAAGTCCTTCCTCCCGGATGCGACAAGATCTACTCCGTTGTCCGAGAACGTTCCCGTCGAGACCGACCCCTGAGACCGAACCCCTGGACCCCCGGAACCCAAGATCTGCCGGACCCAGATGTGTGAACCTTTTCCGAACCCCTATTTTATAAATGCTATATAGTAAACCTATTGCATAATAATTGTTCATCTCGCATGCATATCATAATCATGCTGGATCTTCTGCCCTAGTATTAAATATTGCATCCGGTGTTTCTTCTAGTGTTTGCTTCTTCGTGGATTAGACCGATGAGTGGATGCGAGTATCGACAAGTTCTCTGGATATGATCCTTCGACAGTGTCTCCCAGGCGAGCACCTCTCCCCTTCTACCTATTTTGCATTTAGTCTTTATTTCCTCCTGTTGATCTATTGCTATCCGTGTCGCGATGCTTTAGTTTCCGTGCACTAGTTATACCCCGTGCAGCCATTATATTGCCATGGACACCTCCTAATACCTGGTGTTTGGTAGATAGCTGGCCTTGTGAGTCGTAGTTGCGGGCTCAGGTGCGATCTCGTATTGACAAGTACCACAGCTGTTGGAATGCTGGCAGATGGTTATTGGTGGAGATGTTTAGTGATGGAGATGATCATGACTTTAAATACAGCTATTAAAATGCTAGATATAACTAATGCAGAGGCATCGGTGGGCAATAGATGTTATTTGGTTCTGCCACGCTCACTTGTGTCCCGTAGGACCCCGAGTACTTGATACCTGTTCCTTGATTTTTGCACTATCCACATCCGAGAGGCCTTATGGACCCCCCTGATCCAGAGCTTGATTCATTTCTATTTCTTGGGGCCACAAGTAGTTTGGGGATTTATTACTATCATGTACCTATGCCATGCTTTACTGCTTTATTTAAGATTGTGCGTGGAGCACCTGTACTATTTTGGATCGCGCCACGTTTTCGCGGTATCGACAAGCCCAGTCACATTTTCAGGTTCCCAGTCATTTACAGCCGTCGTCGCAAACCCTAGGTCCGTTCCGGAGCCGGCCAACTTCGTTGCGGGTAGCTTAGTGGGGTGGCCCCCTGAAATATTGATGAATCCTGTGATCGCTTTGTCGTGAATGCCTCGTTGGGTTTTGAGTTGGTTTTTCCGAGGTTGATCGAGTGTGTGTTGCTATTTGTGCACCCCTGTAGGGTAAAACTTTCTGAAAGCCGTGTCCGCGGTTATGGAAGACTTGGAGCACAGTATCTCGATCATAGACAAGCATAACTAAAGTAGTGCTATAAACTTGACTTAATATGCGACTAGTAATCAGCTCAAGTATAACGGAATAGATATTAAAAATGCCAACCACTGGTGGATCTGGGTTATTTTTGTGACATGCTATACCTGCCTAGTAAGTATGGCAACTCCAATGGAATGTGATATAAGTGCCAACAACCGCTGGGTTTTGGGATTCCTCAAGACAATTATATCTGACTAGTAAATGTACCCATGATACCGGAATGGTGAATAAAACTGCCCACTACTTATGCTTCAGGATGACTCATGCTATCTATATCTGAATAGTAAGTGCTGCAGCTAAAACAGAATGAGTAAAATTGCCAACCGAGTGAGTTCCTCGGTCTGACTTCCTCGTTTGGTCTCGAGGGGGAAATACCAGGATGGTTTTGTTTGGTGTTAGCTTCAGGTCGGATCCGAATAGGTCTTTCTTATCCCTCTCTGATAACGGCCAGTTGTATCGAGTCTCTGTAGGTTATTTAGTGTCGCTGCGCTACCGCTTCAGCCCACCATACCTATGTAGGCGAGAGCCGCCGAATTCTAGCCTCGCCGTGTACTGGCCTCAGTACTGACGCTCCTCTTTTTCCTTTGCCCTTTGTCGGCACCCCTTTTGTTTTAGCAGGTTTGAAATCGACGTCGTTAGCAGGGTTACCCTTCCGGCTTGGCCTAGGAAGGGTTATGGACGCCATTGGTTATTCTTCAGGGTTCTTAGCCCCATTTGCATCTTGTCCGTAGTCGGACGCTCTATCGTTTTCAAGGTGATTTGAATCTTTGTATTGTATATCTGTATTCTTGACTCTTTGAGTCGCTGTGGTATATATCTGTTCTGTGGGTCCCATCGAGGACTGTTGTGTAACGGTATTACTTCGTTTTCCACCCGCACGAAAGTGCCTGGTGGGCGTCCTTGAATCGTTTCTATGCGGGTTTGGCGGAAAGGGCCAAAACTTGCATAGGGCAGATTTGAGGGTGTGACAATATAGTAGAGGAAAACTTGGCCAACGGTTTAGCATTCATGCGCCAAGCATGACCTGACACGTTCAACCCGTTAAGAAGGCGGATCGTGCCTTGTCGGCCCCCATGCCTAGCCCCAAGGCCCCGACATGGCCTTGGTGCTTGACGGGTCGACCCGCGGTACCTGAGGGCACGCGAGGCCTATTTCGACCCCTGAGCGTCAAAAGCCACAAAAATCAGAAAAATCAAAAAATATAGAAAAATACAAAAAAAATAGAACATTACTGAAAAAAGCTTAGCGTCGCAGCAGCCTTACTAGCGGAAATGCACAAGTCTACCGGTGGTAACGGGTACCCCCGGCGAGCGAGCGAAAGACCGTCACATGTAGGTCGTGAACTTATCCTGGCAGGACTTACCACCAGCAAGCACAAGAAAAGGTACATTGTTGCAACATGTTTCATGGGTGGAACCAGGGGGGTCGAAAAAGTAGTGAGATTCGACCTTTTGCATCCTCCACGGCTATACCATGTACTGGTAACGATGGTGAAAAGTAGTTTGTCACTGGTTCATTTTGAAAACTAGTGGAATGTGTTTTCTATAATTTGGTACTCATTAGAGTTATAACACTAACAACCTATTCGTCGGATGGTTCTGTGTGTTTAGATCATCTACTTCGTTGGCCGAGATGATCTAGTGGTGACGAACAACTAATCTGATCGTCGCTAGATTTTGTTAGTTGATTGTTGGACTAACACACTTCTCTTATGGTTTCCCACCATGATTTCATTGTTCCCACTCCAATTCCGTCCAGGCAGGATCAATCGAGCAGCGCAATCAAGCAATTAAGAGGATTGAAAATACCAAAGTAAAACGAATCGCGCTGATGAGGTGAGTTGCATAAAACATGTGTGAACCAAATATTGTTGAGTAACATAGTCCCTCACGGCGTTCCTTATATTACCTTGTGGTTTTTCTACCAAATATTTTGGTTCTTCTACCAAATTTACTATTCCAGTGATCACAGAACATCATGGATTTTACTCATTTTAATTCTACATAGTTGCTGGAGTGGTTAATATTTAACAACAAAGAATTGTACCTCAATGTATAGCTTCCCACTTATGGATCAGCGCCAACTTCTAATGCATCCAAAAATAACATTCAAATTCCATAGATGGATCGGGATAGACCTTAGAAACTAAAAACAAACAGATTGTTCACTTGAGTGTCATTAATACACAACAAGACCATAACACAATTTTTAGACCAGCAAACCACAACTTAACATTCAGTCAACATTATTAAACTAGCAATTCACACATATGACCTTCTGATACTTTTTGGATGGGGAAACACCGTTGGACTTTCCTACCTCCTTGGTTCACAGAGAAGGTTCATTGGGTAGTGTGCAAGAGCCTTGTGTTGTGCCTTGTCGCGTGGCTTAATTCTGTTGGCTTTGGATCAGCCATCGGCATGCTGTAGAAGGCTTTTGTAAGACATGTCCACCACCTTTTCATGAAACAACATCGGTAGGCCCTACACCGATACACCTTATAGGTTCCAACCTCCAACAGCTTCAGCATTTTCTCGTAGTGGTCATACTCATCGTCTGTGTCCACGGTGTTATCCGAGTAGTAACCCTGCATATGATATGAAACATGCAATATACATACATAGCAAGGGAATCGAAGCTAATTAATTCAACAACTCATAGACAACAGTATTATATGCATGCGTACAAGTTTACAACCATTTCATGATAGATATAAAATAACCAGAACAAATGCCAGGCAACAACATATATAGCTATCTTGCAGCTAATTAGCATGTTTTTCCAGGCTCCTCGTATATTTAATTATACATGACATATACATAGTAATGTATTAGGATATACTAGTATGAACTATGAGACTGGGAACCTACAGTGTTCTTATATACTTGCAAGGTACTATACCATGGGACATCAATCCTACACAAATCATCTGAAAATCCGATGAATTAAAGGAGTCCTAATAGTTTGTTTGATTCAATCACAGCGAAAACAAAGGATTCCTCCAATGAGATTTGAGTGGATGTTAAATTTTGTAATAAAATGTAGTGCAACCCATGGACTTCAATTAATCCTACAAAACTAACAACCATCGTAGAAAAAACCCTAAGGATTTGGATCCTACAATTTCTTATGTCAATCCCTTGACGAAGGTATTTTTGCATACCACTTCCTAAAATTAAATGAAAATGAAGGATCAACTAGATCTAACCCTAGAGAAAACTAGATCTAGCACTAACCTCGGGATCCTACTACTACGACTGCTGCTGAGGGGGGAAGTAGGATAGAACGGTGAGGTTGCCGAGCTACTGCTGCTTCTTCTGGGGCCAGGTTGGAGAGCTCAGTGAGGTCCCCGTGCTGCTGATGCTGCTGGGGGCACGCCGAAATGTAGATCAAGGTCGTCATGCTACTGCTTCAGGGGTGCCATATCAGAGTCGAAGGCCAGGTCCAGGCCCTGGTGCTGCAGAGTGGGCATCGCCGACTGTTGGGGTAGATGACAGTTGTGGGTGGGAGGCGTTGGCGAGTGATGCACGGCCGATTGGGGTTCTCGGATGTGGCGGGAAGGATGGGGAGAGTGGCAAGTGGATGGGACTGTAAAGAGATTTTCAGAAATGATTGCCCCACATGTCATACTTCTAGTGATGATCAAGTAGACACCCCACTAATCTCTAGAGAGGTGGCACATATAGGTGCTACCACGACATAAATATACTATCTCTTATGGTATCTGCTGTCACATCCTCTAGGCATAGAAATTTGAGATACCAGCACCATATAATACCATATAAATTCATAATAATAGTGTCAATGATTAAAGCTCTCTTTGGCATACTAGTTTTTCTAAAACCAAATAATATTCCGGGATCATAATAGTCTTCATCATACACTCTAGATCATATTTTTTTCTGGCATATGCAATGGATAAACAGATCGAAAAAATAATATATATATATACCCTATTTAGCACCCAGGGTGCAGAATAGTTATTTTGCACCCCACATATTTTTATGTTCTCACATATAGAAATTTATGTTTTGTATACTAATAATTATGTTCATGTTCATCAGAAACGTAAAAAAATCGACAACAAATACGATTTATGAGTCATTATAGTTAAAAACATAGAAAATACGCATTTTAAGTTGTATTTTTATAGGTCGTATTTTTTATACGGCATGTATTAGCATTTCTAATCAATACAATTATAGCATGCAAAATAAACATCTATCATATACTTGGAATACGATAATAACAACTTTTGCCTCTCGGGCATATTCCTTTCAGTCACCCACTTGCATTAGAGTCAATAATCTAGTTTTAATAAACCTGCGCATTCAACACCTATGGTACTTTTGTGTTGTATATACGCGTTTGCTAGTGGTAAATATAATCCCCAGATCTGAAACTTTCAGTTCTACGTGTGTTTTGCATGTATTTACGTCTCTACGCACCACTCATTCTCTAATGAGATGGATTTGTATAAATTTGGTGAGACCTTAGTTCCTTGGAGTTCAAAACATGTTGATATAATTGTCATACAATATATCTTCATAGTACTAGCCCATCGAACCACACCTAGTTTCTTTGCTGCTATCATAGCAGTATTATACTTACCTTTCATTGTAGTATCCATCACAATGTCCTTAACCTTTTGGAACTTATCCAAATCCATCATGGAACTTCCTTCCATTACATTGTGCCACCTTAATCTATAGCCTAAATTGAGATAAACTTAACTTGTATCTTGTGACGAAACTAATACCAATATAACACTTTACAATGAACTATCTGTATAGTGCCAATGTAATACAATGAACTATCTATATAGTGTTTATGTAACACTTTACAATGAATTATCTGTATAGTGTCAATGTAACACTTTACAATGAACTATATGTCACTTTTATATACAAAATATATTTTTAGTTCTTCCAAAGATCATAATAATATCCTTACTATCATCTAATGATCATCTTATGAGTCACCCTGGTCTATGCTCATAACATTTAGAGCATAGGAAATATTTGGATATGTACATATCATGGAATGATTGATTAAGACATTCATGTGATTTCACTCACCAAGTGTCAAAACACTTGAATCTCGTTTATCAAGATATCCATGTGATTTTACTCACCAAGTGTCAAAAACACTTGAATCTTGATTATCAAGATATCCATGTGATTTTACTCACCAAGTGTCAAAACACTTTAATCTTGATTATCAACCTTTTTCCATGTGGCAAGAACCTTTCTCGTCGTTTTCATATTGAACTCATTCAATATTTAATCTATGTCCATTTGGCATAACCATATTAGTGTCTCTCAATCTATCCAAATTGATGCCTAATATTCGGGTTTCGCGTAAATATTTCATTTAAATCTAATTTTAATGAAATCCTTAACTTGTGTCAATAAAAGATACATCATTTCCAATCAACAATATGTCTTATACACAATGTATTCGAAATATGTCTCAGTGCTCCCACTTATTTTTTTTTGCAAATGCAAGCATATCCATCATCTCCAATAAAATTAAACCTTTTAACAATTTCATCATGGTGAAGATTCCAACTCCGTGATGCTTATTTCAACTATTGAAGTTTGTATGCCTTTTTAACATCCTTTGATTTAACAAAACCTCTCGGACCATGTCACGTACATGTCCTAGGTAACCATTCTATTAGAAGAATGTTGTTTTGTTTGTTCAACTAGCATATACAACAATTGACATATGTAGTGGTTGCTACACTAATTCATCCAGACTAAATATCGCTACGGAAGATCGAATCATATCGTATTGAACTCTTTGAACATTGTCGTAAACTCTTTACCGACATGTCGACTATTTCATAGATGTGAAACATCCATGTCTGTTTCATTATAGATCCAAATAAAACCGATAGGCTTCACGCCTTTCTAGAGGGTCTTCCAAGTTTAATAGCTTGGTTTCTCGTGTATGGAACTATCACAGATCTTCTGGCTTCTAGCCATTTGACGAGTCAGGGCCCATCATCGCTTCTTTGCATGTAGTCAGTTCATCATTGTCAAACAATAATGCTTTAATCTCAAATCTTACTATTTGATTGTTTACCCAACCTACATGGTTCAATAGGAACTTAGATCACTGTGACCACAACTTTTGAGGCACTTGAGCTATGAGACATATGGTTGTCTCCGGGACACTTTTCGGCGTTGCGCAACTCAGCACACATAGCTTAGGTTCAATAACCTTATCAAAGTTCTATTATCCTCCCACTTACCTTTTCACAAAAAATTCCTGCTCAATAAACTTGATGTTCTAAGCGACAACCACTATTGACTTTGGTGCTATGGAGGAATACCCAATGGTTATTTGGAATAACCTACAAATACATGCTCATCTAATTTTGGTTGTAAAACATTTTAATTATGCCTTGCATACCAAAATTTAAGAAAAGATAACTTGGGTTTTATCCCAAACCATAACTCATATGGTGTCATTTCAATGGATCGCGATGGAGTTCTTTTTAGCGTAAAAGCAGTAGTCACTAAATCTTAATCTTTAAAATATAATGGAAATTTTATAAATAACACCATTGATCCTACCATGTCAAACATGGTTTGATCACATTTCGTGAACACTCCATACTCCTATGGTGTTTCGAGAAACGCAAGTCAATGAAACAATTCCGCAAATCTTAGGTGTTTTGCTAAACTTGTAACTCAAATATCTTCCTTTATGATCCAATCACAAATTCTTTATTTTCTTGTTACAATGATTTTCCACTTCATCCTGAAATCATTTGAACATTTTCAATGTTTCATACTTCACCCTTATTAAGTAAATATACACATGTATTTACTCAAATTTTGGAGAAAGCATATGAAGTTTAAATCCATCGCTTACAACTACACATAATGTACAATATACATCAACATGCACTATGTCCTATAGGTTATTCGCTCGTTCTTCTTTGGCCCATGAACGAGGTTTTAATTATCTTCAGGAAAGTTTCACAAGCATCAATTGATCAAATTCAAAAAGACTACAAAAATTCATTAACATGGAGTTTTCTTCTTGTTTTCTTTCCAATATAATTGAAATGGCGATGTCACTCAAAAGTGATATTCCAATCATTCGTCTTGCAACTTTTTAGCATTAGTGTTTATGGACGTGATTTATCCAACTAGATTTGTAAAAGTTCATCCATCTTTTATGGAATACGGTAATTATTTGAATAACCATTATTCTCATAATACCGGAACAAACTAACAATTATTAATACAAATCTTGAAGGCAAGCTTTGATGTCAACGAAAAACACAATAACACCTTATTTGTTTTTGATGAACATCATCACATATTCTCTTGCTAGTTACTTAGGCCATTGTAGTTCATGAATTGTGTTGTTCTATATGACACTTCATACCAACAAATCCGGTATCCAATACCCAAGAACCACATTGTTTAACAAGCAAAGAATACACCCATAACGTGTATATCATCTATATACCTATACTGGACTTTTCCGGTCTTTTTCCTTTCTGCCAAATATTTACTTGATTCTCTTTCAGCATTACCTTTCCTTCTTAAAATAATCTATCAACATCAATATTTGTGCCATACATATGACACATAGTCCAAAGCGTGTATAGTCAAATACTATACCTTTGGACTTGCACTTTGAAGTTGATCACCATCATCAATTGTTTGGCGTTCTTTCAAATTTCATTGCTTTTAGTAATCCTTTTAATGTAGTAAACATTTTACCTACATCTTTTATCCATCCTTATCATGAAAAATTTCATGATCAAGCTACTATAGCTTATAAAGGTGAATCGCGAATATAATATTAGTTCCGAAAACCTTTTTGGGAGATCATGATGCCTAGCATCTTCAACCTTTGAAAATTCTCATACAATATGAGAACATGTATCTTACTAAAATTATATTATATCATATTGAAACCAAGCATTATTTAAAATATCATAATATCTTCTACAGATGATGGTTTACTGAAACAATTTTTAGCTCCTAGATAACATTGATATTAAAACAATTTTCAGTATCAAGAATCATGGAGGCAAGCATGATACTTAGATACAAACGCTGGAATTTGTTACTCTTGATTCAATACAACTTATTGAATTTCAAGGAGTAAGTGAGGTTTTGCTCATAGTTTGCAATAGTACTTTAAACTTTATATTGACACTCATAAAACAATACGATACCAGCTCGTAAAGTAAAAAAACTAGAATCCTATAGTTATATTATCTCAATCATTGCTAAACACAAGGTAGTAAATGAATGCCAGTAACTACAACAAACAATGCACATTTAGTTCAATTCAGTTTATGATAAGTTAAATTCAACTTTAATCATATTACTATGTGAACTCCCACTCAAAAACGACATCCCTCTAGTCATTTTTAGTGATTACACGAACCAAATTCACTACGCCACGACCGATCATCACGAGTGGTGGCGCAACTCTAACGGCGAACATCGTATGGGCATCATAACATCCATATGACTTGTTCTTTACCTTTTGGTTCATGTTTTGAGGCCATGTTTGTACATTCTAGGCTTGCCCAATAAGAATCTTAGTACTCGTGTATGTAAAACTGTCTTACACCCGTTGTATGCGAATGTAGAGTCTATCACACCCAATCATGACGTGGTGCTTTGAAACGTTGAACTTTCTTAATGGTGCATACTAAGGAAGAACATATTATTATCTTGATATTTAGTAGGAGGGATAATCTTATAATGCTACCGCCAAGTTCTAAGCTAAACATAAGCATAAATAAGATGCAAAAAAAACATCATATATGAAAGTGATATTATATGGTTCTTGCACTTGATCACTATCATGTGCATCATGGTATGATCTCTATCATTCCATTTGTGTAGCGCCATGGTCTATGGCACTCCCACTTTGTTATAATTCCCGAGAGTATCTCACCATACTAAAATTATAACATTTACCATATCATGACACAAGCCCAACAAAATAAAACTAGACGCTTCTAATTTATCTTTTGTATATTTTACGTGGCTTTGGGCTTTCGAAGATAGAATCAATCTTACCTACAGACAAGGAACCACAATAATGATAATCAAATTATTAGCAACCCATTGTAAATCATATATTAACAATAGTGGGAGAGACAGACACCCACTATCCACTTATGCAAAACTAGTTGCATGTCAAGCGTGGAACATTCCTCATGTGCGAGGACATGTAAAGTTTGATCGGGTCGCTTCATCCCACTATGCCGCCAATATCCAAAATACATGAAGGATGTAATAATATGATCATCAACGCCCACATATGAATATGGGTTCTAACCGTACAAACCATCTATTCATAGACATAGCTCTGATACCACTGATGAGGTTCATTGTATAGAAAACAAAAACAAAAATCTACGGTTGCAACCAGCAAGATCATATCTAGGAGATACATGTAACGGTTTTAGATGGACTCATGACCGTCCTCAAGATCACCCTCAAAGACCGTAACACAGGACAAAGTTGCTGCAAACAAACGTGTATGGTATAGAGTGTACACAACTGTCCTCAAGGACACGTAGATGATAAGTGCCACAAGAGGCAGTGCCTCCATAATCAGTCACACATACAGTGTGCCGATGATTCCCGAACCCTCGCTCTAGCCGGGCAGCGGAAGTAGCGGATCCTCGGGAACTCCACCAACACTACGACATGGTGATGATGGTGGTAGAGAGGATCTTGCGCAGGGCTTCGCCTAATAAACTCGCTCGTGGCAATGGACAAGGCTAGCAAGGAAGGAAGATGCCAACCAAAGGGCATATGAGAGAGATGGAATGATGTGTTTTGAGGAGGTCTCCACCTCCTCCTTTTATAGGATAGGAGGCTGCGCCGAAAGGCCATAAACCAATCACTAGTGGTGCCCACACCTCTCTCCTCTTGATGGTCGTGGAGTATCCACTCACACAAATCAAAGGGTCACCATAATTCCATTAATTCCCACTGAAAAATCAAAGGTCTTTCCATTAAAGCACTTTAATTCTATTGGTTTAATGCAACTCAATTTAATGAACACTTCATTTAATGAGTACTTCATTTAATGAACACATTAACATTTTGATCCCTTCCTTTGTTTCGATACCCCGAAACCATTTCGGCAGATTCGACAAAACAAATTCCTGCGATGTCCATTATCTTCTCTTGTGTTCCATATCCGCTTAATTGCGTCGACTAACCTTAAGTGTGTATCCCTATGGGTTCGAGAACTATGTAGACATGATCGAGACTTTCTCCGATCAATAATCATTAGCAGGATCTGGAGATCCATAATGACTCCCACTAGTTCCACAAAAATCTAATGATCGTCTGAACCTTTTTCGATGTAATCAAATTCCTTTTGTCTCACGATATTTTACTTGTCCGAGAATCGATCACTCAATACTATCCATACCTAGTTTAATCTCGTTCCCGACAAGTACTCTTTTTCTCGTTCCTGTAATATAACGTTCTTGGTCAAATCACTTGCTTGCAAGATATGTCAATGTGATATCACTGAGAGGGCCCTAAGTATATCTCTCCATCATCCGGATGGACAAATCCCACTCTTGATCCACGATCCTCAAATAAAACTTTCCAAGTACCCGACGATACCTTTATAATCACCTAGTTACGAAGTGATGTTTGTTGTAATGAAAGTACATTTCCGGTAAAAGTGATTGACGTGATCTCATGGTCTAAGGACATTTAGTTACTACGAGTGTGATAGAAATATAAACTTGAGGACATGATCGTATTGCTACTTCTACTTTGGGTGACTATTCATCATATCATTCTCTGATGATATGACCCTATTATTAAGAACATCCAATGTTCATGATCATGAAACCTGTGATCATCAGTTAATGAACAAGCTAGTATTAAGAGAGGCATTACTAGGAACGTTTTATTTTGTTTATAAATCACACATGTATTAACGTTTCCGGTTAACACAATTATAGCATGAGAAATTATCATTTATCATAAACATGGAATAAGATAATAACCACTTTATTATTGCCTCCCGGGCATATTCTTTTCAGAAGGAGACTCGATTAGTGATCATGTAATCAAGTTACATGGGTACGTTCAAAGGTTGGATGCTCTCGGCGTTCCCTTTCCTACTGAACTGGTAACCGACATAATCCTAAAATCACTCCCACCTAGCTTTGTTGAGTTTGTCATGAACTTCAACATGCATGGGATGAACAAGACATTGTCCGAATTGTTCGCGATGTTGAAGGTGGCTAAAAAGTACATACATAAGAATACTAATCATGTGAGGATGGTGAATAAAAATACTCACTTCAAGAAGAAGAGTCTGGGGGCAACGGCATGAAGAGGACCGAGGCACGTCGCGCCCCTAACAAGGGCAAGGCGCCCAAGCCTAGTCTAGCCCCAGATGCTTTGTGTTTCTTCTATAAGGAGAAGGATCACTAGAAGAGGAACTGCCTGAAGTACTTAGCAGGGAATAAGAAGACTAGATCGTCTAGCTTAGGTATATCGGGTATACATGTTATTGATGTTTACTTGCAAGGTCCTAAGAGTAACTATTCGGTATTTGACATTTACATCTACCATCAGGATTGATATTAGAACTTAGTAATTGTTACTTCGTACCTACATTATGTAAGAATATTATATCAGGATATTATATATTACAAGATGGTTATTCATTTAAATCAGAGAATAATGGTTGTTCAATTTATATGAATAATGTCTTCTATGCACCTGCTTCCGTGAAGAGTGGGATGTTTATTATCGATCTTGATTGTGATACACACGTCCATAACACTAAGGCTAAACATTGAAAGACTAGTGATTTGAATACCACATATTTGTGGCACTACCGATTGGGTCACATTGGACATAAACGCATGGAGCAACTCGTTAGTGATGGACTTTTGAGTTCATTGGATTTCGAATATTTTTATATATGTGAAGCATGTTTGATGGGTAAGATGGCCAAATCACAATTCAATGGATATTTTGAACGGGTGAGTGACTTGTTGGAAATAATACATACTGATGTATGCGATTTGATGGGTATACCTGCACGCGGTGGATTCCTCTACTTTATAACCTTCGCCGATGACATGAGTCGTTATGGTTATATTTATCTTATGAAGCATAAGTCTGAAACATTTGAAAAGTTTAAGGAATATTAGAATGAAGTAGAGAATCAACATGGCAACAAAATAAAGTTTCTATGATCGGACCATGGAGGTGAATATTTGAGTCATGAGTTCAGCAAACATCTTAGAGCGCGTGGAATTGTTTCACAGCTTACGCCTCCTGGAACACCCCAACATAATGGAGTGTCAAAGCATCGTAATCAAAAATTGTAGGACATGGTGAGATCTATGATTTCATTGATTGATCTCCCTTTGTTGATTTGGGGATATGCTTCAGAGACTGCGGATTTTACACTTAATAGAGGACCATCAAAGTCCGTTGAAACGACACCATACGAATTGTGGTTTGGAAATAAACTCAACTTATCATTTCTTAAAATTTGGGTATACAAGGTTTATGTAACACGTTTACAACCAAACAAGCTAGATCCCAAGTCAGACAACTATGTATTTGTAGGTTATCCCAAAGAAATTGTTTGGTATTTCTTTTACCACAAAACCAAAGGCAAGATTTTGTCGCACGAGGAGGAGTGTTTCTTGAGAAGGAATTTCTCGCTAAAGGTTTAAGTGGGAGGACAATAGAGAATAATGAGTTTGTTGAACCAGAGTAGGATGGGTAGTGTAGCACATAACTGTATAATGTTCCGGAAATGCTATGGCGCCATCAGATGCTGTCACGCCTACAAACGTTGTAGTCCCGCAAATTACAGATCCTATTGAACCATGTAGATATGGTAGAGTTTGTATTTCGGTCGTAAGATTTTAAGATGAAGTATTGTTATTAGATAATGATGAACTACTTACGTAAAAAGAAGCTATGATGGGTGCTGACTCCATTAAATGGCAAGATGCCATGAAATCCGAGATAGAATCCAGATAGCAGAATCAAGTTTGGAACTTGATGGACCCTCCTGAAGGTGTGAAGCCAATAGGATGAAAATGGATCTACAGGAAGAAAACATACACAGATTGTAATGTGACCCTCGATAAAGCTCGACTAACCACAAAAGGGTTTTGACAAATTCAAGGAATTGACTATGATGAGGCATTCTCTCCAGTAGCAATGCTTAAGTCTGTTTGAATACTTCTAGCAATCACTTCATATTTTGATTATGAGATATGTCAGATGGATTGCCCCTCAAACCTGGCCTGGGGCAAAAATGTAGCCTTGAGATCAGTGATTATATCATAAGAATTCATCTTCTCAAAGCGCTTTTGTAGGTCAGCCTCCATGGCATGCCAATCTGAACATATGTGTTATCACATGCCTTCATCTAATAAACATTTTTATTAGCTTGGGAGGCGGAGTCAGCGGGTGGGTTACCTAGCTCAGCTTCAAGTATGTAGGAGAGCTTCTAGGGAACAAGGAGAATCCTCAAATTGCCAGACCAAGCGGTGAAGTTGGACCCATCAGTTTAAGATTTTCTTTCTCAAGGAAAGGGCCTAGGTTGAAGGTAGGGAAATACATCTACAATGGTATTTGCAAAGTCATCAATCTTATGTTCATAATGTTGGGTTCGCATCATAGAAAACAAAAAAATCTTATGATAGGAACTACTAAGCACCAAGATCTATCTACCTAGATACAAGCAACGAGTGGATATACATCCATAGAGAATATACCCTTGAAGACCGACAAAGTGTAACGAGGTTGGACTCATGGATGATGTAGTTGTTCGCTTGCCAATCGCAAGATCGAGAGGAAGTCCTAGCACCGCAAATCAGCAGCGCATCCATGCTTGCACACACATCCGGTCCACTGAACAACCTCCGCCTCCTCGCTCCAGCGATGCAGCGGAAGTAACAACTCCTTCCAAACGAAAAGCCACCGGGAACATGTATCTCACTAATCCGAGACCATGGGGGAATAATTCTAGAGGGGTGATGTCTACGCACTTCTATTCTTGTAGATAGTTGTTGGGCCTCCAAGTGCAGAGGTTTGTAGAATAGCAGCAAGTTTTCCCTTAAGTGGATCACCCAAGGTTTATCGAACTCAGGGAGGAAGTGGTCAAAGGTATCCCCTCTCAAGCAACCGTGCAATCCATATACAAGAAGTCTCTTGTGTCCCCAACACACGCAATACACTTGTCAGGTGTATAGGTGCACTAGTTCGGCGAAGAGATAGTGAAATACAAGTGGTATGGATAATTATAAGTGGTAATGGTGCTAGAAAATAGCTTGCTGGCGTGTGGTTGATGTGGGAAAAGACTAAAGGCAAAATGAAATAAAGATATAAGAAAGCAAACATGTAACAGATCTAATTGCAAACGGTGTATCAATGATTAGAAACAAGGCCTAGGGATCATACTTTCACTAGTGAACACTCTCATATAAATATCTTCTCTTTATGATACTACTCTTAACTACTCTCTGGTTGGACACTCTAATCCATGGTAGGGCTATAACAGCACACCTCAAAGTAAGCCTGTCCCATCTAGATAACCCCACACTGTCACCTTGAGCACTAGATGGTTCCAACAAATACCACAATTTCATAAAGACATCCAACTCCAAATATAACTCATAACAAGTATTTGTAATCTCTAGCCTAAGTGCCACCATGGTGTGCAGGCTGTCACTTTCACACACATGGGGAGAGCAGAGATCTATTAAAGCACTTGAGTAGCAAGGTAGATCTACTTGATTACAAAGCTCATGATCACAATATGATCATGCATAGAGAGAGAGATGAACACATAGCTACCGGTAGAACCCTTAGCCTCGAGAGAGATCTACTCCCTTCTCATCATGGGAATCAACAACGGTTATGGAGATGGTGGTGGAGATCGATGGAGATGGCTCCAGGGGCACTTCCCCATCCCGGCAGGGTGTTGGAACAGAGACTTTTTCTCCCGAATCTCCCCTTCGGTGGCAGTGGCGCTGCGGAAATTTTCTTGGATTTCTAATTGACTATATAGGGTTTCTGCATCGGGGGAGATATATAGGCGAAAGAGGCAAGGTCGGTGGCCGGCCAGGGGGCCCACACCATGCCTTGGCACGGCCAGGGGGACCCATGCCTAGGGGTGGTGTGGCCACCCTATGGCCCCTCTCCGTCTCGTCTTCTGGCTCCGTGAGTCTTCCGGTAAAATATCAACTTCGGCTTTTGTCCCGTCCAATTCCGAGAATATTCATTTTCTGACTTCTTTGAACGAAAACAGCAGAAAACAGGCAGCTGGCACTGTGGCTCTTGTTAATAGGTTAGTCCAAAAAATCATATGAAAAGTAGGCACTTTGGCTTTTGTACCGTCCAATCCAAGAATATTCATTTTCTGACTTTCCTGGAACCAAAAACAGCAGAAAAGAGGCAGCTGGCACTTTGGCTCTTGTTAATAGGTTAGTCCAAGAAATCATATGAAAAGTACTCCAAAGTGTGGACAAAACACAAGAAAGTTGATAAAACTAAGCATGGAACATCAAAAATTATAGATACATTTGCAATGTATCAACATCCCCAAGCTTAACTCCTGCTCGTCCTTAAGTAGGTAAGTGATAAAAAGAAAGAATAATGTTTGAGGTGACATGCACCATCATAAACTTGATCAAAGTATTCATAAAACATTCAAAGCTGGGATCATAGTACTTCAATCATAGCATGAAAGACAAAGTTCTAGCAATAAGCCAAACAAACTATGTTGCAACATGAAAAGGCACAAACAAAAGATTCATGAATAACAATGCTTTGCGAGACGTTTGTTTGTTTCACATAAATAAAACATAGCATAGTGGCATTCAGCTTGTCCCTCATGGAGTAGCAAAACATAAATGCATAGGACACCTTCAAAGTTCATAAGAGTGACTAGATACAAATAGTTTAAAACAAGCAATATCAAAGTTATGCATCAATCAACAAGTCTTGGGACAATGCACATAGAACTAAGAATGGCCACTATGCTCTCAAAGTAGGTGCATAAAGATAGAAGGTGGAGACTCAACATAAAACTAAAAGAAAGGCCTTCATAGAAGGAAGCAGAGATTCAAGTTTCATAAAGAGCTTCCAAAAATACTTATTAGCTTTCAGCTCTCATTGCCCCTATCATAAGCATCTTGAAGTGATTAAGGTTAAAGTGAACAAACTATGGTGTATATGCTTGACAAAGTATAAGTTGGAAATCTCATGTCCCTTGAATACGAGGGCCACTCCTCATGCTACTCAAGTTTCGTCATCGGTAAGTTCTTGTCATCGTAAGTACATGTGTATCATAGAGAACCGCCAACGGGGTACCCCTTGCCCGATGATACGGAAGAATCCCCATATCAAAATGACAAGGCAAGCAGACAACGAGCATCTCAGCAATCTTCTTATTTACCATGGAAATATGGTGCTTTTTTCTCTATTTCCTCTTTTTATAATCTCTTTTTTTCTCTTTTCTCTTTTTTTCTCAATATAGGACTCTTTTTTTATAAGAAGAATGCTTCATAGACAACTCATTATGGTTACTGATACATTGCAAATGTATCTATAATTTTTGATGTTCCATGCTTGGTTTTATCCACTTTCTTGTGTTTTGTCCACACTTTGGAGTACTTTTCATATGATTTCTTGGACTAACCTATTAACAAGAGCCACAGTGCCAGCTGCCCGTTTTCTGCTGTTTTTGGTTCCAGGAAAGTCATAAAATGAATATTCTCGGAATTGGACGGGACAAAAGCCAAAGTGCCTATTTTTCTGAAAGTCATCAGATGCCAGAATACGAGACAGAGAAGGGCTGGGGGCCGGCCACACGACCTGGCCACGCGGCCAGGCCTGGCCCGCACCAGGGGTGGTCTGGCCGACCCCAACACCCCCTCAGCCTCTCCTTCAGCCTATAAGATGCCCTCGGGACGTAACCGTCATCTCCATCCATAGATCGGGAGGGATCTGAAGCTCTTCCTAGCACCCTGCTGGAGAGGGGAATTCACCCTGGAGGCCTTCTTCATCACCATGCAAGCCTCCGGTGTGATGTGTGAGTAGTTCATCCTTGGATTACGGATCCATGTAGTAGCTAGATGGCTGGTTCTCCTCCCTTGTGCTTTCATGTCTAGATCTTGTGAGCTCCGTTCATGATCAAGATCATCTATTTGTAATTCTGCATGTTGTGTTTGCGGGGATCCGATGGATATTGAGATGCTATTTCAGATTGATTATTGATTCTATCATGTCTTTGTTATTTGTGATATTGCATGCTTTATGTTGTTAGTAGCTATCTTGGCCAAGTAGATGCTCGCAACTCCAAGAGTTAGTATTTATGCTCGATAGTGGGTTCATGCCTCTGGTAATCTGGGGAAGTGATAGAAATCTCTAAGGTGTTAGATGTGATGTTGCTACTAGGGAGAAAACAACAATCATTTGTTCATAGAACAGTCGTATTGTTTACATTACACGCAATTCGTAAAGCAATAATCTGTTGCTTGCAACTTAATACTGGAGGGGGTTCGGATGATAACCTAAAGGTGGATTATTAGTCATAGATGTAGTTGGATGGCGGTATATGTATAATGTTGTAATGCCCAATCAAGTTTCAAAGGAGTCAAGATGATTAGTATATGCATGTATTGCTTTCTCGATGTTTGTCAATTGCCCCACTGTAATTCTTTCACCCATATTGTTATCTATCTTAAGGAGAGCCACCTCTAGTGAACTATGGATCCCGGTCCTTTCTTTCACATACAATCTACAAACTGTTTACTGCTTTGTGTTTGCTTTTTGCAAACTATTACTTCCTTCCATTCAATACGTTTAATCCTTTGTTTTCAGCAAAACCGGTGAGATTGACATCCTCATCGCAAGTTGGGGACAAAGTTATGTGGTTCTGTTGTGCAGGTCTCCACGTTGCTGCTGGCACCCGTAGTGCGCCCTGCCAAGGCTCAGCTATCAACACCATTGGGGTGTTTCCTTGCTCCTACTAGTTCGATTAAACCTTTGTTTCATAACTGAGGGAAACTTGCTGCTGTGCTCATCATACCTTCCTCTTGGGGTTCCCAACGAGCTCTACATCAACACTGAGCCATCAGTTATGCTGCAGGTTTCCATCATGTCAGCATGGATTAGACCAGTGGCCCAGGCGTTTCTCTAACACATATACATAACTCCATGGACTTACAAGCTCCCCTTTCATTTCACACCGATGACATCCATAGACAAAAGAGCATGATATCAACTAGGTATAAAGTACGAGTGCAATGTTGAAAGCGTTCCCCATGACAGCATGGTTCTGCTAATCCCCAACATATAAGTGCAAGCATATACAAAATAGACGACACAATGGTTCAAGTTTATTAAGGGCAAGAAAAGTAAAGTGTGCCATCATGTTCGTGAGAGCTTTAATCACTAGTTTTCTCATAACAAGGTTAATTTGGAAGGTAGATAAAAACATGAATATACTTGGAATAGCATATGATAGTAGGTAGGTATGGTGGACTCTTTGAAATAACTTGGTTTTAGGAGTTGGATGCATGAGTGGAACTCATACTTGGTTGTGGAGGCTAGCAAAAGTCTGGGAGCGACCAACTAGGAGAGCAATAATAGCCATAATCATGCAGAGCGACAAAACATCATTGATCAAAGCATAAAGTGATACTAAAAGTTTAAAACTAAAGGATGATCAAGTCTATGATGACTTGGGATAGTCATAACATGGTGTGAGCATGTGCCAAGTCAACCCAAATAAAGCATCAAAGGAGAATACCACAATACTATTCTTTAATATGCTAAAACAATGCATAATCCTTCCAAGGCACATTAAGCAATCTCAATTATTTATAACAAGTCATGCTACAACAAATAATAGTAAGCATAAAGCCAAAACAATATCAAGCATGGCATGACAAAGCATGGGCCACAGTCAAAAACAAGCTCTCTTTACCACTTAAGCATGAGCTTTCCTACTCTTTTCCAATCCAAACAAAACTATTTGAAAACCAATGTATGAAAGAGGGGGTCCAAACAATTTATCAGCAAACTAAGCAAACAAAATCAAACGAAAAACCAAAACGAAAACGAAAAAGAAGACGCTCCAAGAACAACAAAATTGTGCATGAAACAATAAAAATGAAGCGTTTGGAAGAAACCTGGGATTTTTATTGATGAAGAAGGGGATGCCTTGGGCATCCCCAAGCTTTGACACTTGTACTTCTTGGATATTTCTTGGGGTGACACGCGTGGCATCCCCAAGCTTGAGCTTTAGTCCATCCTTCATATCATTACTCATTCCTTCCATACACCTGAAAATTTTCCTTCATACAAAACTTCACACAATCTTTATTAGTAACATTAGTGCACTCAAGATAAATAAGTCTTAAGGTTCAGTTCTAACACCAATAAACTTCCATTATAACACTATCTACTGAAGCACTTCCCTCAAAAATCTCAATTGCCCAAAAGAACTCAAAAATCTCAATTGCCCAAAAGAACTCAAAAAGGAACCAACAAGAAGCAAATGCAGAAAATGGCAGAAATCTGTCAAAACAGACCAGCAGGTAAAGACGAATTTTTTCAAAGACCTTCTGTTGCTCAAATCAAAAAGTGTTGAACTAAAGAAAATTAGATAACAACCCGGGGCAGAAGCAAAAAATTGACGCCTCAAAAGGACGTTCATAGATTTTACACGAATTTTTACGGTGAAGCACAGAAATCTGTTTCGGGACAGCAACTTTCCCAAGCATTACTTCTCTCTCATTAGAGGTTACTCTTGGCACAAAAAGAAAATAAAAAGGATAAGGAGCGGTTATTACAGAGGTAATAACTTCCAAGACTCAACTAAAACTTTTGGGTTATCTCCCAATAAGTACTTTTTTAATGCCTTTAAATTAGGCATGATAGTTTGAGATGATGCTCACATAGGAAATATGAACTGAAGTAAAAGAGAGCATCAAGAAGCAAATTCAAAGCACATTTAAGTCTAACCCACTTCCTATGCATAGGAATATTGTAAAGAAACAAGTCATGAAAGCACAAAGAAACAAGCATAGGAAAGAAAAACAAGTGCAACTTCAAAAATTTCAACATAAAGAGGGGAAACTTAATATTGTTGAGATACATAAAATCATGTTTTCCTCTCTCATAATAACTTTTCGTAGCATTATGAATAAAGTTAGCAATATAAATATCACATAAAACATTCTTATCGAGCCACATGAATATAATAATTATTACTCTCCACATAAGCATAGTCATTCTTATTAATTGTAGTGGGAGCAAATTCAACAAAATAGCTATCATTATTATTCTCATCACCATAATAATCAAATATAGGAGGCATATTGTAATCATAATTAATTTCCTCCTCAATAGTAGGTGGACTGAAAATATCATATTCATCATTGCAATCATCATATATTGGAGGTTTGGTATCATCATAAGCAATATAATAGCTATCTTCCAAAGCTGGGGAACTAAAAAGATCATTTTCATAAAAACTAGCTTCCCCAAGCTTAGACTTTTCCATAGCATTAGCAATAATGGTGTTCAAAGAATTCATACTAATAATATTGCTATTAGCATGCAAATAAAGTTCCATAGGTTTTTTAATTTTCTCTTCAAACACTTCATGTCCAAACTCAAGATAAATACTATAAAGCTCTCTACTTTTTGTTGTTTTCCATTAAGCCTAACTAGTGAAAACAAGTAACAAAAAGAAAAAATTGCTGAATCTAAAGGAAATAACTTCGAGCACTCACACCGGAGGATGTGAGTACCTTTTACCTTACCTCCCCGGCAACGGCGCCAGAAAATAGCTTGATGTCTATGCACTTCTATTATTGTAGACAGTTGTTGGGCCTCCAAGTGCAGAGGTTTGTAGAACAGCAGCAAGTTTTCCCTCAAGTGGATCACCCAAGGTTTATCGAACTCAGGGAGGAAGTGGTCAAAGGTATCCCCTCTCAAGCAACCCTGCAATCAAGATACAAGAAGTCTCTTGTGTCCCCAACACACCCAATACACTTGTTAGGTGTATAGGTGCACTAGTTCGGCGAAGAGATATTGAAATACACGTGGTATGGATAATTATAAGTCGTAATGGTGCTAGAAAATAGCTTGCTGGCGTGTGGTTGACGTGGGAAAAGACTAAAGGCAAACTGAAATAAAGATGGAAGCAAGCAAACATGTAACAGATCTAATTGCAAACGATGTATCAATGCTTAGAAACAAAGCCTAGGGATCATACTTTCACTAGTGAACACTCTCATATATATATCTTCTCTTTATGATACTACTCTTAACTACTCTCCGGTTGGACACTCTAATCCATGGTAGGGCTATAACAGCACACCTCAAAGTAAGCCTTTCCCATCTAGATAACCCCACACTATCACCTTGAGCACTAGGTGGTTCCAACAAACACCACAATTTCATCAAGACATCCAACTACAAATATAACTCATAACAAGTATTTGTAATCTCTAGCCTGAGTGCCACCATGGTGTGCACGCTGTCACTTTCACACACATGGGGAGAGCAGAGATCTATTAAAGCACTTAAGTAGCAAGGTAGATCTACTTGATTACAAAGCTCATGATCACAATATGATCATGCAAAGAGAGAGATGAACACATAGCTACTAGTAGAACCCTTAGCCTCGAGAGAGATCTACTCCCTCCTCATCATGGGAATCAGCAACGGTGATGGAGATGGTGGTGGAGATCGATGGAGATGGCTCCGGGGGCACTTCGCCGTCCTGGCAGGGTGCCGGAACAGAGACTTTCTGTCCCCCAAATCTCTCCTTCGGTGGCGGTGGTGTTGCAGAACTTTTTGTGGATTTCTGATTGACTATATAGGGTTTCTGCATCGGGGGAGATATATAGGCGAAAGAGGCAAGGTCGGTTGCCGGCCAGGGGCCCACACCATGCCCTGGCGTGGCCAGGGGGACCCGCGCCTAGGGGTGGTGTGGCCACCCTATGGCCCCTCTCCATCTCGTCTTCTGGCTCAGTGAGTCTTCCGGTAAAATATCAACTTCGGCTTTTGTCCCGTCCAATTCCGAGAATATTCATTTTCTGACTTCCTGGAACCAAAAACAGCAGAAAACAAGCAGCTGGCACTGGCTCTTGTTAATAGGTTAGTCCAAGAAATCATATGAAAAGTACTCCAAAGTGTGGACAAAACACAAGAAAGTAGATAAAACCAAGCATGGAACATCAAAAATTATAGATACATTTGCAATGTATCAAGGGGGAGAGATCCTTCACGAGGAGGTGCGATGTGAGAGGAGGAGAGGTGGGCCTTTTATAGGGAGAGGGGCAGACCCTCTCCATGGCCGCCGGCCAAGGGAGGTGCCCCCACCTCTTCCTCATTCATGTGGTGGATGCTCCACTCACATAAACATGCATGCACTCACACTTCCACTCATATGCATTAATTTTCCACAAAAATGAATGCAACTCTCATTAAATAAAACTATTTTATTTATTTTATTCAGAATTTTTTTAATTAATTTAATTAACAAACATTTACATAACACCCCCTGCAACATTTCAATATCACATGCAGTACCAGTTTTAGCAATTTCACCTGAAACAATTTCGGTGTCCATTGAAATAATTCCAGCGCTTTGTAATTCTTTTCTCTGGAACACATTTGCTCCAAATGGTGTCGGTATCCCTTAAGTGTGTCACCCTATGGTTCGCGATGCATACATGATCGAGACCCTTCTCCGACCAATAACCAACAGCGGGACCTAGAGATCCATACTGACTCCTACACACTCAATGATGACTTATGTGATCGTGAGAACCTTTAACATTAGTAACTAAATCCCTTTATCTCATGATATATTACATGTCCGAGATTCGATCATCGGTATATTCATACCTAGTTTGATCTCGTTATCGACATGCACTCTTTTCTCGTTCCTGTGATATAACATTCTAGTGATCACATCACTTGTTTGCAAGCTATCTCAATATGATATCACCGAGACGGCCTAGAGTATATATATCTATAAACGGGATGGACAAATCCCACTCTTGATCCATGAGACTCTACATAACACCATCATAGTATCTAAACCCACCTTTATAGTGACCCTGTTACGGTGTGACGTTTGATGTTATCAAGTTACTGTTCTAGTGTTAGTGATTGACATGATCTCAAGGTATAAGGACTAGAATTACTTTATATGATGTTATAGCAATATAAACACAATGAATTTGGTCGTATTGCTATACTTCAGATGAATGATCATCACATCATTCCACCAATGGTGTGACCTCATTATTAACAACATCCAATGTCCATGATCAGGCAACCTTGATAATCTTGTTAATCAACGAGCTAGTTTATAAGAGAGGCATAACTAGGAACCCTTTATTTGATTATTAAACACACATGTATTAGCATTTCCAATCAATACAATTATAGCATGCAAAATAAACATCTATCATACACTTGGAATACGATAATAACAACTTTATTATTGCCTCTTAGGGCATATTCCCTTAGTCTCCCACTTGCACTAGAGACAATAATCTAGTTTACATAGTGATAAATCTAATACCCATGAGTTCTGGTGTTGACCATGTTTTGCCCTAGGGAGAGCTTTAGTCAACGGATCTACAACATTGAGATCTGTGTGTACTTTACAAATCTTTATATATCCATCCTTGACATGCTCGCGGATGGAGTGAAACCGGCGCTTAATATGCTTGGAATTACTGTGAGACCTTGGTTCTTTGGCATTGGCTATGGCTCCATTGTTGTCATAATAGATCACCATTGGGTCCAATGCACTAGGAACCACACCTTGTCAGTTATGAACTTGTTCATCCAAACTGCTTCCTGCACCACTTCTGAAGCAGCAACATATTCCGCCTCCATTGTTGATGCATCCACCACAGGTTGTTTGGAGCTCCTCCAACTAACTGTTGCTCCGTTCATGAGAAATACATATCCGGATTGTGACTTAGAGTCATCCGGATCTGTGTCAAAGCTAGTGGCAACATAACACTTAGCGACCAACTCTTCTTCACATCCATATACAAGAAACATTTCCTTAGTTCTTTTTAAGTACTTAAGGATATTCTTGACCGCTATCCAGTGTTCCGAACCTGGATCAGATTGGTACCTACTAGTCAAACTAATAGCATGTGCCACATCCGGTCTTGTACATAGCATGGCATACATTATAGAGCCTACGGCTGAGGCATAGGGGATCTTATCCATTATCTCTCCTTCTTTTGGCATAGCTAGACTTTGAGTCTTACTCAATGTCTTGCCTTGTAACATAGGTAAGAACCCCTTCTTACTTCCGTCCATTTTAAACTTATTTAAAATCTTATCAATGTATGTACTTTGTGATAGCCCAATTAGGCGTCTTGATCAATCTCTATAGATTTTAATGCCTAATATGTATGATGCTTGACCAAGGTCCTTCATCGAACATTTGTTGTTTAGATAACTTTTAAAACTGTTTAAAAGATCTAAATCATTTCCAATCAATAATATGTCATCCACATATAATATTAGAAATGCCACATTGCTCCCACTCAATTTCTTGTAAATACAAGCCTCTCCATAAGTTTGGACAAATCCAAACTCTTTGATCACCTCATCAAAGTGGAGATTCCAACTCCGGGATGCTTGCTTCAGTCCATAGATGGATCGCTGAAGCTTGCATACCTTGTTAGCATCCTTAGGATCGACAAAACCCTTTGGTTATATCATACACAACTCTTCTTCAATATCACCATTCAGGAACGCAGTTTTGACATCCATCTGCCATATTTCATAATCGAAATATGCAGCAATTGCTAACATAATCCAAACCGACTTTAGCATCGCTACGGGAGAGAAAGTCTCATCGTCGTCAACTCCTTGAATTTTTCGAAACCTCTTTACGACAAGTCGAGCTTGATAGATGGTCACATTACCATCAGGATCAGTTTTCTTCTTGAAAATCCATTTATTCTCACCAGCCTTTCGGTCGTGAGGTAAGTCCATCAAGGTCCAAACCTAGTTTTCGTACATGGATCCAATCTCGGATTTTATGGATTCTAGCCATTTGTTGGAATCCAGGCTCATCATCACTTCTTCATACATCATAGGGCCATCAATTCCATCTACCATGAAATTCACGATAGGATTTTCGTACAGTTCAGGAGTTGCACGTGTCCTGCTTGACCTGCAAGGTTTGGTAGTATCCTCTTTCGGAGTTTAATTATATTTATCATTACTTCCTACTTCATTCAGTGAAGTCAACTCCGGAACAATTTCCGGCGCTCTGCCACTCACCATTTCATGAAGAGAAGGTTCAATAACCTCTTCGAGTTCTACCTTCCGACTACTCACACCTTTCACGAGAAACTCTTTCTCTAGAAAGGATCCATTCTTGGCAACGAAAACCTTGCCCTCGGATCTGTGATAAAAGGAATACCCAATTGTTTCTTTAGGGTATCCTATGAAGACCCATTTTTCCGCTTTGGGTTCGAGTTTATCAGGCTGAAGTTTCTTCACATAAACATCGCATACCCAAACTTTAAGAAATGGCAGCTTAGGCTTGTTTCCAAACCACAATTCATATGGTGTCTTTTCTACGGATTTAGATGGTGCCCGATTTAAAGTGAATGCACCGGTTTCTAGTGCATAACCCCAAAATGAAAGTGGCAAGTTAGTCAGAGACATCATAGATCGAACCATATCCAATAAGGTATGATTACGATGCTCCGATACACCATTACGTTGTGGTGTTCTGGCAGGCGTGACTTGTGAAACTATTCCACACTCTCTCGTGTGTGCTAAACTTGTAACTTAGATACTCACCTGTAAGGCCAGACCGCAAAAATTTAATCTTCCTATTACAATGATTTTCCACTTCACTCTGAAATTCCTTGAACTTTTCAAAGGTTTTAGACTTGTGTTTCATCAAATAGATATATCCATATCTACTCAAATCGTCCGTGAAAGTAACAAAATAACGATATCCACCACGCACCGACACACTCATTGGACCACATACATCAGTATGTATGATTTCCAATAAATCTGTCACCCGCTCCATTATACCAGAAAACAAGGTTCTAGTCATCTAGCCCATAAGGCATGACTCACATGTATCAAATGATTCAAAATCAAGTGATTCCAAAAGTCCATCAGAATGGAGTTTCTTCATGTGTTTTATGCCAATATGACCTAGACGGTAATGCCACATATGCAGATATATCATTATCAAGTTTCAACCTTTTAGCATCAACATTATGAATATGTGTATCACTACTATCGAGATTCAACAAAAATAAACCATTCATCACAGGTGCATGACCATAAAAGATATTATCCATATAAATCGAACAACCATTGTTTTTAGATTTAAACGAATAACCACTTTGCAATAAACACAATCCGGATAAAATGTTCATGCTTAGTGCAGGCACCAAATAACAATTATTCAGATTTATAACTAATCCCGATGGAAGATGGAGAGGCAGTATTCCAATGGCGATCACATCAACTCTTGATCCATTACCAACCCGCATCGTGACCTCATCCCTTGCTAGTTGTCGCTTGTTTTGCAGCCCCTGATTCGAGTTACATATATTAGCAACCGATCCAGTATCAAAACCCAGGTGCTAGTGCGAGTACTAGTCAAGTACACATCAATAACATGTATATCACACATACCTTTGTTTGCCTTGTCAGACTTCTTGTCCGCCAAATACTTGGGGCAGTTGTGCTTCCAATGGCCAGTCCCCTTGCAATAATAGCACTCGGTATCATACTTAGGGCCATCTCAGGATTTCTTTTCAGGTGCAGCAACAGATTTTCCACCCTTCTTTCCCTTATGTTTACCCTTCTTGTCTTTCTGAAAACCGGTGGTCTTATTGATCATCAACACTTGAATCTCTTTCTTGATCTCCACTTCTACAGTCTTAAGCATTGACAGAAGCTTGGGGAGAGACTTCTTCATGCCCTGCATGTTATAGTTCATCACAAAGCTCTTGTAGCTAGGTGGCAGATATTGGAGAACAGGATGTATGCCTAAGTCAATGGGAATCATTATTCCCAAGGACACAAGCTTATCGTTGTACCCAGACATTTTGAGTACGTGCTCACTAACGGATCATAACTCTCTATGGCAACATGGGTATCGAAAATCATTTTCAATTCACCCATGGTTTCAAAGGCATTGCCATTTTTAAAACACTTTCGAAGTTCTGGCGCTAGCCCATATAGTATGCCGCAATGAACCATATTGTGGTCCTACTGACGAGTCAAATAGACATTCTTTTCTTCGTCAGAGGCATCAGGAGTTGATGGGGGGCCCAGAGGTACTTCTAGCACATATTGCTTTTGTGCAGCAGTGAGGAGAATTGTAACATCCCAATTTCAGCAACCCTGAATTGTTGTCCAGAATGCAAAAATCAGGGGGAACAAAAACTTTTTCTTGTGCTTTGGAGCAGTGCTTGCTTGTTGTTTGTTTGCACTTGTGCTTATGAGAGTGTATCTTAGGATACTCCTTACCTCAACCTCCTTTGACAAAAGCTATTTACCAAACCTATCTTGGCTTACTTTACACATTCTCAAACATTCTGGCATTTCAAAACATGAGCCAAGATGCCTGTGAAAACAAAACTATTTTTGGTAGCTTCTATTGACAAAACTATGGAGAGATATATACTACAATGTCCTTATGTTTTCAAGACAGAACACTCTTATCCATAGCTTTACCAAAACCTCTTTTCAAAGCATTTGAATCCTACTCTTGGTAGAGATACCAAGGACTCTCACCTTATTCAAAAATCAACCTCTCCAAAATACCCCAACCCTACCTCAAGCTAAGCTTGATGGTAACCCTAGAGTAGTTGATTTGTTTATAAGATGAGTTGCCGTGATCTGTTGTCTGATGAGTGTTTTTGATATGCTACTTGACTTGTTTGATTAGGAAGTAGTATAAGCCACCCTAGGAGTTCATCACTAGGATCAAGATGTTTCCAAATCGTCAATCCCTATGCAAGAAAGCAAACCTGGATATGATCCCTAGCCACTAGGCTATCATCTAAAACCCTTAACCAGATCAATTCCGAGGACTTCCATCCTAGATGCTTTCAAGTCCATGAAGACCAATATCAAGCATGGATCTCTTCTAATCAATCTACACCTCAAAATCACCCACTTGTTAATGCTCTAATCCTTTGAACTCCTCCAAGAACATTCCCTCTCATACTCTAGTCAAAATCTTCCAAACTGCCGAATTTGGCTAAGTCTAGAAACAGTTTCAAAATCATCTTTTTGAATGCCTCCTTTTCTCAAATCATGTGCATTGTTGGAAATGCACTTGAACCATCTTGTTAACCATCCTAAGGACTACCAAGGCCCACATTTTCATCTAGTTAAATCCTCCTCCATCCCACTTGTCCATGATGGTTTTGCAGACAAGAAAATAACATTCCCTGCAAAACTAGTCGTCGTGCCTACTTTGCTAGAAGCTCACACCACCATCCAAACCTCTATGAACCAACCCTATGCATGGTTGTGATCTAATCATAGATGTCTGTCAAAACCTACTTCACTTTCTCCCAGTGGATCCTTGTGCTTCTTAAACCCACATGGTTTAGAAGGCATCATGACTCTTTCTGCATGGCAACCTTAATTTCAACAAAGTTTGCCATCATTTCTAGATCACCTCAAATGCAGTAAATTCAAACCCATTCTGCCATGAACATCTATATAAACTAGTATACCCACCCATCTATCCCTTGCACCAAGTGAGCTCTGACCTCCAAGATGCAAGCATGTTTTGGTGGTATAAAAATAACATCACCCTAGATCATCAACTCCTTGTTTTCCCTCTTATTCAAGTTGGAATTTCATTCCTCAAGGTTTCAAATGCTTGCTACACCTTGTTTATCTCATCTATATTGATCATCAAGATTTATCAAATATTAACCCTAACTATTATGGCCCCAAAACTATTTAATTCCTTTAATAGTCCAAATCTCCAAAGCTCCCTCCATGCAAGAAAGTTTGGTTTTTACTAAACCACTTCCCCAAATTTTGGCTCATGTGAGTCCCACAAATCATATCCTATCTTTCCATCTCAAAAATAAATATTTTTGAGAAGCTTTATTATTTGTTTTTTTCCATTTTCTTAGATGGCTGAAATGGAATAATAATTGTTTTAGTTACTTTTATGCCTCCTTAAATCTTGGGAAAATTCCCCTAGGTTTGTATCCACATTTGGGATCCTCTCAAACCAAAATCCATCCTTGTCCAATGGAAACTGATCAAATGATCTTCTAAAAATCATTTCTGTCCTTTTTGAGTAATTGGATTTAAGAGGACTAAAACTCCTCTGAAAAATCCCAAATAAATCCTAGTGCTAGTGGTAAGAGAGAGAGATAACCCCAAATCTTACAAGGACTTGGCACAATAAATTACCACAGCAGCCCTCCCACTCTCTCTGAGCTCCAGCACGAGTCAAATACCAATATTACCCCTCTCCACATCCCCCTGGACAAATATCTGGCCAGCATTGCCCCTCCCTCTTGTCCAAATGAGTATTTTACCTCATATACTCCCTCTCCTTGGTATAAAGGCCAGAGGCCACCCCAGCCAGCCCTCTGCCCCGCATTTGCCCCCTCTCTCCTCCCACTCACCTCCCCCAGCACTCCCTGTCTCACCCCTGCTCCATGCTACCCGAGAGAAGAAGACGGAGTAGCTTCGGCCCCCAACCATGATTGAGCAAGTGTAACATCCCAAAACTTCAATCCGAGTTTATCAAAGATCAAATCAACTAAAAATGGGGTTAACAAAAACTTTTCCAATGTTAATATGAAAGCATTCATAAATGTGTGCATTTAAAATAGGGGTTGTTTGAATTTCCATGATTGAATGATCCAATGCTTGTAAAATGTTTCTTAGGTGATTTAAACATCATCTACATCATTCCCAAACTGTGCCTAAAGAAAATCAAATCAAAAAGAATTAAAAAGGAGGAATGGTCATTGTGGCAATTTTAACTCTCATGCCTACTTTGGCTATTCCTAGTACTCAAAACTTAACAGAAATAATTCTTGATCTTTACACCCCTTGCTAGTACACATAATGAGGTACCAAGGCCCACCTTTTGATCTGCTAAAAACCTTCTGTTAACTATTTTACATGACAGTTTAAAATTGAATCTAATGCATATGCATAGATCACCCCTATTTAAAAACCCATCTTTTTGAGCTCCACTTTCAAAACCCTTGCAACCAGAGACTACCTATCACTAGTGGAGATCACTCAAAAATTTTGAAACCAAAATTCAAAATTTTTTCTCTTTCGGCCATTTCATCAAACACCTTGCTGACATGATCATATTGGCCTAACTAATACTGTTTTGGGCTGATTTTGTCTAGCCAATTGGGAGTGCTTTGATCATCTTGTCCCCCCTCAAGCCTGACCAGACCCACACCAGCCTCTTCCCTACCCCCTAGCTCCACTGCACTGCCATGCCGAGCCCCCTCTTGTCGGCCGACCGTGCACTCGCAGCAGCAGCCCTCTCCAGCCTCTCTCTCTCCATGTCTAGTCAGTTGCCAGTGGTCCACCTCCACCGCCCAACAAGCCCCAGGCCAGAGACAGAGGGCAGAGCAGCCAGGAACCGCCGCGTCCGGAGCTGGTCGACCATGCCGACGCCGCCCCCAGAGCACGCTATGTCCCCACTCGCCCGACCGCCCCTTGGCACCAGCCCGCGCCCACCACCCCGCCTCGACCTGGAGAACACCCCAGACATCCCCGTTCGCCGCCCAAAGCCTCACAGCCACCGCTCGCCGTGGCCACCGCCGCCTCTGCCGCGCAGAGCGCCACCTCGCCCAGACCGTGTGCCACCGCCCCCACGGCTGCATTCAATGCCTAGAGCACCGCCAGGGGACAACACATCGATCGCCACCCGCAGCCATGCCTCTACCCCGCTATAGCCATGTCACCACCGTCGATCGCCCATCCCGCTCGGTCTCACCGTCGGGCCTATAAAAGGAGCCCTCCCCAGCCTCTCCTCTCCACACCATTCCACTCCCCTCACCTCTCTGAACCTCACCCACCTCTAGCCGGAGCAAGGCGAGCTCTGCTCGCCGGAGTTGGAGCCGGAGCAGCCGCGGCAGGAGGAGAAGGGCGCCGTTGATTGCGACCACCCCAAGCTCCACCGCGACCACGCCTCGCCTCGCCACCGTCTTCCACTTTGTTTCCCCACCTCGCCGACCCCGCTGGAGCCCTGGTACGCCCCCACCAGACCCCCACCGAGCCGCTAGGGTTCGAGCTCGCCAGTGACCTGTTCGTTGTCGACGACGACCCTCAGCCGTAGATCTAGCTTCTAATCCTACGACCCACAGCGCGCGTACTATTTCGCGTGTTAAGTGCCGCTGACAAGCGGGACCCCCCTATCAGCTGAGCCCCGTGCCGCGGAGCACCATTGGGCCGGCCCATTTCTTTTCCCGTGCTAGCCCACACATTCAAATCTGGATTTTTTCTTTTTAGTTAAATCTAGTTTCTGTCCACTATTTTAATATTCAATTCTGGGAGTTTTACAAATCCAAATTGCATGACACCAATTTTTCCTGAAAGGTATTAGATGAACTATCCAAGCCCGTTGGATTTAATTCAATTAGAGTTATAGATCTCTCCTAATAAAAATAAGAAAACAGAAGCATTTGCAACTTGCAACATTTTTATAAAATCAACCAAGTTAGCTTTTGAGTTGATTCCAACTCTCAAAAATCACATTTCATCATATCTATCTAACTATGTAATAATATTAAGGTTTACATGCAGTGACTTTGGACTATTACCAAAATAATGCTATATAGGCATTTCTAGTCACTTTAAATCACCAAATAATGAACTTAACCAAAGTAATGTTGATCCAACCTTTAAATCTCATTCCCACATGTTAGAATATATGGTGAGGACATGTGTCCACATGATCCCATATTTTGGTGGTGAATATTAAATTTTAGTTAATTTTTCAATGAGTATAAATTACTTTTCTAAAATAAAAAGGATGAAACTATTGAATCAAACTTGTGATGTTTGTGGTGATAATAGATCATCAAAGGTGTGTTTTAGAATGCCACTTAGCCTAGTTAAGTATTGTTTGTTGATTGTGCACTCCCTATGTATTTATAGACGCAAGTGCCGACCAAGCTTTCGAGGAGGAGGAGTTCTACCAAGAAGAAAAAGAAGAAGAAAACTTCAACCACTTCACCAATCAAGGCAAACTACTATTAGCAAGCTAGCACTATCCAAGATTAACCCTTGCAAGTTAGTACTTGCAAGTTTAGTACTTAACAAACCAGAATCAAACTAGATGGTTTAGCAAAGATGCCTTAAGCATGCTTTGATCACACCCCTTATTAACTAATAGTACCCCAAGTCTTAGTTACAAGTTTTACCCCTCTTAGGTTTTACAAAGTTCTTTACTTGTTTTGAAGGTAGCATAAAAATTATAAAACTTGACCTATTTAGAACCCTTTAGATCTCATTTTATGGCATGAGGTTGAACCCAACTTTTCCACCTTAGTGAACACTCTTAACTTATTAGTTTAGAGTAGATCAAAAACTTGAGTCACTTTAGATGGGAACACTTGGTGAAAATGAATTATGAAAACCTTGGAATGATGAGTCATTCTATTGAGATGTTTTGACATGTGTTGAGAAACACCAATAGTTGATCATGATGAAAATGTTGAGGCATGAGCCTTAACCCTTTTATAAAACTGATGGTTGGATTCGGCTGCGATACCATTCCAAATTTACCGTACAACCACATTACTTGAATTGGGTAAGGCTTAGCTGGAAATTTATATGCATTAGTATTAGTTCCCTCACGGGAGAGGTTTGAGCTAAGGCTACCTCTCAGTGTTGTCCACCTATGAAGTGCCCAAGATGACTGAGGGTCATGGTTGGGAGGCCATGCTCATAGGAGAGGTGCTTATACTAGGGTGTGTAAAGGGAAGGTTATGTTTGATTATCTGCATACTAAGTACGATGATTCAGGGTTATCCCTGACAGATGTATCGAATCTTGTGGTGAAAGTGTACAACCTCTGTAGAGTGTCAAACTATTCGAATATCCGCATCCGCGGTTATGGACAGTTGGAATGGCCATACTATTTCATTGTCAGATGTTTTCTAAAGACTTTGAAATGAATGATGAATCTTGACTTGACCACAACAGGGTTGTGTTATGACAATAGTTCCCAACTTAAGTGATTCTATAACTTTACTTTATCTTTCTTTGCTTCAGAACTCAGCTTAGGTTTCAAACCTTAACTTTATAGTTAAACTTAGATCTAGTACTTTAACTTAGAACTATATACTTGTTAGTGGTAGTTTGTGAGTACTTAAAGAGTACTCATGGCTTTTGTCCCTGGCTATTATCATGGCCAGACTATGAAGGAGATTATCAAGATGATATCCAACAGGACGGCTATGATAACTAGGACTATCTGCCTTCGTCAGCATTGCCTGTGCCCCTGAAGATGGACCCCACCGCTACGCTATCTTTTATTTCCGCTGCTTGTTGTATTAAGACTGGATCATGAGATCCTTATTTGTGTAAGACCTTATGTATGGTTTGTAATGGATGATGTACTATGATATCCAAACCTGGGATTGCGAGGTATGGCATAACGGGCATCTGGGATTAAAAACCTGGGTGTTGACAAGTTGGTATCAGAGCTACCCTGACCATAGGAGACCCTAGTTAGAATGGACGTGAAAAAAAAACTTAGTTTCCAAACCAAAGTGAGTATTTATGAAAAACTATCTCCTCTCTTACCCTTGTGGATTCTTTCTCAAAAATTCATGTTCCTCAAAATTCTTCCACTACTAATTAAAATTTGACACACTTGATCACCTCACTAACTTCCTCATCCTTAATTCTTGTAGATGGAGACTCAGTTCAACAAGTTTTACGAGTTGGGAAACGGAGGTCAGCTGATCTTCGAGAGGGATCTAGATTCACTGTCAGAGTTACTGGGATGCCCGCACCCGGAGTTTCTTTGAGCTCAACTTCCAGGACCCCTAGGAGGAGACCTATAGTGGCTAGTCACCGCAGATCTTAGAGGAAGCATTGAAGCGCCAACTTCTGGAAGGACTCGGTTCTCCGTGAGAGAGAACAATTGGCTAGATGGATTAGCCAGGGCAATGCATGAAGCTCTCGCACGTCTATGTGCCCTTAGCGTCAACAAGACCCAAGGAACCCGTTTTGCTCACTATGCAAGACGTGACTTCATGGGACTACCAATGGAAATGCCGGGCCACCCCAAGTTGAGACGCCAAGTGGAGAACCTTGACTTCTTGCTGCATGACAGGCAGCAGGAACTGGACAATGCCAGAGAGTTAGCCAACCATAACCGTGCCATTGCCGACCAGAAGGCCCAGACTTTCGCACTACTTGTCCAAGACCGTCAGTATCTTCGCCGCCAGCATGCCAAGAAGGATAGCACCATCGCCCGTCTTCGCAAGAAGGTGGCCGACCTCGAGAAGACCGTCAAGGAGCAGGAAGCTCAGCTTGCAGCAAAGGAAGAAGAAGGTGAAGGTGAAGACATCCAGGGAAACATGGACTCTTACCTCAGCAACGATGATGATTTTCTGGCGGAGGATGCCATGGAATTCTACACTAACGATGAGGACTCAGACTTCCTCGACGATGAGTAGATGCACTAGAGCACTGTCGTAGCATGAGATGTATCGATATGACTATATCTTAGCCTGCAGAATGGTTCTTCAAACCATCTGTTTTTCCTTTGATCGTTGTAGTGTGTGTTGTATCGTGTGCTTTCTTGCATGAATGGAAATTAAGTTAGTTGAAAAACCTGAGTCTAACTAAAAGTTTTAGCTTTGAAAACCCAAAAACCCTGAACCTTAGAATTTCCCTCTTACCCCTATATCTCAATCTTTAGATGACTCATGGAAACCAAGGAGGGAGCAGCTCGTCGCAAGACCCAATGCTGCAGATCTTGCAGAATCTCATAGCTGACCGTGAAGCAAGGAGGGCAGAATGCCAAGCCAACTTACCAACACTTCAACAGATCGCCCAGATGGCTCTCAACAACCAAGGACATGGAATTCAGGATCACTAGGGATCCAAACTCAAAAACTTTCAGAACACCAATCCCCCAATCTTCAACCAATCTGAAAACCCATTAGATGCAGATGACTGGTTACAGACCATGGAAAACAACCTAGAGGTTGCTAGAGTTGATGAAAATGAGAAAGTTCTCTTTGCCACCCACTATCTGGCAGGAAATGCAAGAGCTTGGTGGAATAGCATCCGCAATATGAACCATGGTCAAGTGATGACATGGGAAGCATTCAAAGTCAAGTTCAGCCGCACCCACGTGCCGCAGGGTCTAGTCAACTGGATGAGAGATGAGTTCCGCGAATTGAAGCAAGGAAGAATGACTGTGGTGGAGTACCGTGACAGATTCCTGTCACTTGCCAGATATGCACCTGATGAGATCAACACGGAGGCCAAGAAGAAGGAAAGATTCTTGAACGGACTGCATGATGAGATGCAGACTGTCCTCGTCAACATCCGCTTCCAGGATCTCGAAGAGCTAGTCGACTCTGCCATCCACATGGAAGGGAAGATTAACCAGGCAAACGACAATCGCAAGCGTCGTATGATGCAGCAGTATGGATCCAACAGTCACCAAAAGTACCGTCCCAACCCTTCACCAGGATATGCACCAAGGAACAACCGACCCCCAAATTCTCGCCCAAGCTACCCCAACCGTAGCGGAGGCAATGTGAAGTCTGAAGGAAACAATCACAACTCCAGTAATGCCAACAATTTCAACCGTGCTCCTCCCAAGAACCACAACAACAACAACAACAGCCACACTGCACCTAGAACTGGCAGCAATGTTGTGCCTATCGCAGTCAAGGACAAGTCCCAGATCACCTGTTTTGAGTGTGGAGTGAAGGGTCACTACTCCAATGAGTGTCCCAAGAAGACTGCAGCCAATGCCAATGTGAATGCCCCAGCTCAGCAGCAGCGCCGTGTTTAGCCAGGAAGGAGATTTGCCCCAGGGAACCCTCACAACCGCAACGGCCGTCTCTTCCACATGAATGCAGAAGAAGCCCAGGAAGCGCCAGATGTAGTGCTGGGTATGTTTTCTGTCAACTCAGTTTTAGCAAGAGTATTGTTTGATTCGGGAGCATCACATTCATTTTTCACCGAAGAATTTGCATGCACTAGTAAGATTCGTCCAACCAAACTGAAGCATGTCATGATAGTTCAAATCCCCGGTTCAACAACCAAAGCTAGAAAAATTTGCAAAGCTGTACCTATCAGAATACATGGGATAGATTTTTATGCCAACCTAATTGTACTTGAAACCAAAGGATTGGAAGTAGTACTAGGTATGGACTGGATGTCAAGGCATAAAGGATTGATAGACTGTGCTAAGAAAGCCATCACCATGACCAGTAGTTCTGGAGTCACAGTAGAGCATATCTCTGAAACCTTACCCCGTCAATTCAAGTGTAACCAGAGTGTAGCCTTGCCCACCATTGACCAAGTCAGAGTAGTCTGTGAATACCCCGACGTATTCCTAGATGAATTGCCAGGTATGCCCCCGTATAGGGATATTGAGTTCATTATCGAACTAATCCCCGGAACCGGACATATAGCCCAGAGACCCTATAGCATGAACCCCTCAGAGTTAGTGGAACTGAAGAAGCAGTTGGATGCTATGCTAGCCAAAGGTTTGATTCAACCAAGTGCATCGCCATGGAGATCACCAGTGTTATTCGTCGACAAGAAAGATGGAGGCAACCGTCTGTGCACAGATTACCGAAAGTTAAATGATGTCACCATCAAGAACAAGTACTCCTTGCCAAAGATAGAGGATCTATTTGATCAGTTGATTGGAGCCTAGGTATTCTCAAAGATTGATCTTAGGAATGGTTATCACCAACTTAAGATTCGTGCAACGGATATTCCGAAGACCGCCTTTACTACTCGCTATGGTTTATACGAGTATATGGTTATGTCTTTTGGATTAACCAATGCCCCTGCTTATTTCATGAGTCTCATGAATAAGATCTTTATCAATTTCCTAGATAAGTTTGTAGTTATGTTTATCGACGACATCCTTATCTACTCCAACTCAGAAGAAGAGCATGTGCAACATCTGAGAGTTATCCTAGAAACCCTGAGAGAGCATCAGTTATATGCCAAGTTCAGCAAATGTGAGTTTTGGCTGAAGGAAGTAGGATTCCTAGGACATATTGTGACTGCCGGAGGAGTCTCTGTTGATCCCGCCAAGATCAAAGATGTCGAGGAATGGGCAGCCCCAACACTCAAACCCAAGTCCGTGCATTTCTCGGATTAGCGGGCTATTACCGCAAGTTCGTAGAAGGATTCTCGAGCATAGCCCGACCAATGACCCAATTGTTGAAGAAGGACAAGAAGTTTGAATGGACAGACAAGTGTGAAGCCAGTTTTCAGGAGCTGAAGAAGAGATTGATATCAGCCCCAATTTTGGTCATGCCAGACATCAAGGAGCCCTTTGATGTGTATTGTGACGCATCCAAGATTGGTCTAGGATGTGTATTGATGCAAGAAGGCAAAGTCATCGCGTATCTGTCTCGACAACTGAAGCAGCATGAGCAGAACTATCCGACCAATGATCTTGAGCTAGCAGCTGTAGTTCTAGCACTGAAGACCTGGCGTCATTATTTGATGGGAAATCGCTGTGAGATTTACTTAGATCATAAGAGCTTGAAGTATATCTTCACGCAGAAGGAGCTAAATATGAGGCAAAGTAGATGGATAGCGTTAATCAAGGATTATGACCTTCACATTCACTATCACCCCGGCAAAGCCAATGTGGTAGCGGATGCTCTTAGCAGATTGCCGTGTAGGCTTAACACCATGATCAAGGAGAAGCAACCAAGTTTGTATGAAGAGTTGGAGCAGTTCAGGACTGAATTAGTTAGCAAAGGATTCCTAGCTAGCATTGAACTTCAACCCACTTTGATTAGCCAAATCAAGGAATCCCAAAAGGGGAATGAAAGTATCGATGGAATCAAACATCGTATTGGTACAGGAAAGGTACCTGGATTCACCGAAGACGAAGAAGGAGTACTGTGGTACAAAGGACGTATCTGTGTGCCAGCAGATTCGGAGCTGAAGGAAGTTATCATGAAGGAAGCCCATGATACTCTTTATTATATCCACCCCGGAGGAACAAAGATGTATCAGGATTTGAAAGAGCAATTTTGGTGGCACAAGATGAAGAGAGAGATCGGAAGCTACATCGCCAAATGTGACATCTGTCAAAGAGTCAAAGCAGAGCATCAGAAACCTACAGGACTGTTGCAACCATTGCAGATTCCGGAATGGAAATGGGATTCCGTCGGAATGGACTTTATCACTGGTTTGCCTACTTCCAGTAGGGGAAATGACTCAATCTGGGTCATAGTTGATAGATTGTCCAAGGTAGCCCACTTTGTACCTATCAAAACAACTTACCAGAGTGCAAAGTTAGCAGAGCTATACATTGCTAGGATTGTTAGTCTACATGGAACCCCCAAGACCATCGTATCAGATCGAGGAACCCAGTTTACCTCAAGATTTGGCAGAAAGTGCAGGAAGGTTTAGGAATCAAGTTGAACTTCAGTACCGCATATCACCCGCAAACAGATGGACAAACTGAGAGAGTCAACCAAATCCTAGAAGATATGCTTAGAGCTTGTGTGTTGGAATATGGATCAAAATGGGAAGACTGCCTGCCTTTCGCAGAATTCTCATACAACAACAGTTATCAAGCTAGTTTGCAGATGGCACCATTTGAATTCCTTTACGGAAGAAAGTGCTGTACCCCTTTGAATTGGTCGCAAGTAGGAGAGAGTCAGATCTTTGGACCCGACATTCTCCGAGAAGCAGAAGAGAAGTTCACAAAGTTTGTGAACACCTCAAGACCGCCCAGTCCAGACAGAAGAGCTATGCTGATAAAAAAGGAGAGACCTGACTTTCAATGTCGGAGATTTTGTATATCTCAAGGTTTCACCATTAAAGGGAACTCAACACTTTAGTCTGAAGGGAAAGTTAGCCCCCAGATATATCGAACCTTTCAAGATTCTGAACCGTCGAGGAGAAGTATCGTATCAGTTGGAACTGCCTGAAGAGATGTCAGCCATCCACAATGTGTTCCATATCTCGTTACTTCGCAAATGCCTGGAAGTGCCTGAGAAGACGGAAGTTTTCAAGAACATCGATCACAGAGTTGTGGAAATCAACAATGACCTGACCTATCGAGAAGTACCCATCTGTATCTTGGAAGAAGCCTACAGAACCACCAGGACCAGGAGTATCAAGTTTCTCAAGATTCAGTGGAGCAACCATACGGAAGAGGAAGCTACTTGGGAGCGAGAAGATTACATTAGGACAAAGTTCCCAGATCTCTTTAGTTCCTAGTTTTCTTTGTAAATCTCGGGACGAGATTTTTTTTAAGGGAGGGAAGGTTTGTAACATCCCAAAACTTCAATGCAAGTTTATCAAAGATCAAATCAACTAAAAATGGGGTTAACAAAAACTTTTCCAAAGTTAATATGAAAGCAGTCATATATGTGTGCATTTAAAATAGGAGTTGTTTGAATTGCCATGATTGAATGATCCAATGCTTGTTAAATGTTTCTTAGGTGATTTAAACATCATCTACATCATTCCCAAACTTTGCCTAAAGAAAATCAAATCAAAAAGAATTAAAAAGGAGGAATGGTCATTGTGGCAAATTTAACTCTCATTCCTACTTTGGCTATTCCTAGTACTCAAAACTTAACAGAAACAAATCTTGATCTTTGCACCCCTTGCTAGTACACATAATGAGGTACCAAGGCCCACCTTTTGATCTGCTAAAAACCTTCTGTTAACTATTTTAAATGACAGATTAAAATTGAATCTAATGCATATGCATAGATCACCCCTATTTCAAAACCCACCTTTTTGAGCTCCACTTTCAAAACCCTTGCAACCAGAGACTACCTATCACTGTGGAGATCACTAAAAAAATTTGAAACCAAAATTCAAAACTTTTTCTCTTTCGGCCATTTCATCAAACACCTTGCTGTTCGGATCATATTGGCCTAACTAATACTGTTTTGGGCTGATTTTGTCTAGCCAATTGGGAGTGCTTTGATCATCTTGTCCCCCCTCAAGCCTGACCAGACCCACACCAGCCTCTTCCCTACCCCCTAGCTGCACTACACTGCTATGCCGAGCCCCCTCTCGCCGGCCGACCGTGCACTCGCAGCAGCAGCCCTCGCCAACCTCTATCTCCATGTCTAGCGAGTTGCCAGTGGTCCACCTCCACCGCCCAACAAGCCCCAGGCCAGAGATAGAGGCCAGAGCAGCCAGGAACCGCCGCGCCCGGAGCTGGTCGACCATGCCGACGCCGCCCCCAGAGCACGCTCTGTCCCTGCTCGCACCGACCGCCCCTTGGCACCAGCCCGCGCGCACCGCTCTGCCTCGACCTAGAGAACACCCCAGACATCCCCGTTCGCCGCCCAAAGCCTCACAGCGACCGCTCGCCGTGGCCACCGCCACCTCGCCCAGACCGCGTGCCACCGCCCCTTTGGCTGCATTCAATGCCTAGTGCACCGCTAGGGGACAGCACGTCGATCGCCACCCGTAGCCATGCCTCTACCCCGCCGTAGCCATGTCGCCACCATCGACCGCCCATCCCGCTCGGTCTCACTGTCGGGCCTATAAAAGGAGCCCTCCCCAACCTCTCCTCTCCACACCATTCCACTCCCCTCACCTCTCTAAACCTCACCCACCTCTAGCCGGAGCAAGGCGAGCTCTGCCTCACAGGAATTGGAGCCGGAGCAGCCGCAGTAGGAGGAGAAGGGTGCCGTTGATTGCGACCACCCCAAGCTCCGCCGCGACCACGCCTCGCCTCGCCGTCGTCTTCCACTTTGTTTGCCCGCCTCGCCGACCCCGCTGGAGCCCTGGTACGCCCCCAGCACACCCCCACCGAGCCGCTAGGGTTCGAGCTCGCCGGCGACCTGTTCGTCGTCGACGACGACCCTCAGCCGTAGATCTAGCTTCTAATCCTACGGCCCACAGCCGCGCGTACCGTTTCGCGTGTTAAGTGCCGCTGACAAGCGGGACCCCCCTGTCAGCTGAGCCCCACGCCGCGGAGTGCCACTGGGCCGGCCCATTTCTTTTCCCGCGCTAGCCCACACATTCAAATCTAGATTTTTTCTTTTTAGTTAAATCTAGTTTCTGTCCACTATTTTAAAATTCAATTCTGGGAGTTTTACAAATCCAAATTGTATGAAACCAATTTTGCCTGAAAGGTATTAAGATGATCTATCCAAGCCCGTTGGATTTAATTCAATTAGACATATAGATATCAACTAATAAAAATAAGAAAATAGAAGCATTTGCAACTTGCAACATTTTTATAAAATCAACCAAGTTAGCTTTTGAGTTGATTCCAACTCTCAAAAATCACATTTCATCATATCTATCTAACTATGTAATAATATTAAGGTTTACATGAAGTGACTTTGGACTAGTACCAAAATAATGCTATATAGGCATTTCTAGTCACTTTAAATCACCAAATAATGAACTTAAACCAAAGTAATGTTAATCCAACCTTTAAATATCATTCCCACATGTTAGAATATGTGGTGAGGACATTTGTCCACATGGTCCCATATTTTGGTGGTGAATATTAAATTTTAGTTAATTTTTCAATGAGTACAAATTACTTTTCTAAAATAAAAACGATGAAACTATTGAATCAAACTTGTAATGTTTGTGATGATAATAGATCATCAAAGGTGTGTTTTAGAATGCCACTTAGCCTAGTTAAGTATTGTTTGGTGATTGTGCACTCCCTATGTATTTATAGACGCTAGTACCGACCAAGCTTTCGAGGAGGAGGAGTTCTACCAAGAAGAAGAAGAAGAAGAAAACTTCAACCACTACACCAATCAAGGCAAGCTACTACTAGCAAGCTAGCAGTATCCAAGATTAACCCTTGCAAGTTAGTACTTGCAAGTGTAGTACTTAACAAACCAGAATCAAACTAGATGGTTTAGCAAAGATGCCTTAAGCATGCTTTGATCACACCCCTTATTAACTAATAGTACCCCAAGTCTTAGTTACAAGTTTTACCCCTCTTAGGTTTTACAAAGTTCTTTACTTGTTTTGAAGGTAGCATAAAAAGTATAAAACTTGACCTATTTAGAACCCTTTAGATGTCATTCTATGGCATGAGGTTGAACCCAACTTTTCCACCTTAGTGAACACTCTTAACTTATTAGTTTAGAGTAGATCAAAAACTTGAGTCACTTTAGATGGGAACACTTGGTGAAAATGACTTATGAAAACCTTGGACTAATGAGTCATTCTATTGAGATGTTTTGACATGTGTTGAGAAACACCAATAGTTGTTGATGATGAAAATGTTGAGGCATGAGCCTTAACCCTTTTATAAAACTGATGGATGGATTCGGATGCGATACCATTCCAAATTTACCGTACAACCACATTACCTGAATTGGGTAAGGCTTAGCTGGAAATTTATATGCATTATTATTAGTTCCCTCACGGGAGAGGTTTGAGCTAAGGCTACCTCTCAGTGTTGTCCACCTATGCATGGCCCAAGATGACTGAGGGTCATGGTTGGGAGGCCATGCTCATAGGAGAGGTGCTTATACTAGGGTGTGTAAAGGGAAGGTTATGTTTGATTATCTGCATACCAAGTATGATGATTCAGGGTTATCCCTGACAGATGTATCGAATCTTGTGGTGAAAGTGTACTACCTTTGCAGAGTGTCAAACTATTTGAATAGCCGCGTCCGCGGTTATGGACAGTTGGAATGGCCATACTGTTTCGTTGTCAGATGTTTTCTAAAGACATTGAAATGAATGATGAATCTTGACTTGACCACAACAGGGTTGTGTTATGACAATAGTTCCCAACTTAAGTGATTCTAGAACTTTACTTTATCTTTCTTTGCTTCAGAACTCAGCTTAGGTTTCAAACTTAACTTTATAGTTAAACTTAGATCTAGTACTTTAACTTAGAACTATATACTTGTTAGTGGTAGTTTGCGAGTACTTAAAGAGTACTCATGGCTTTTGTCCCTGGCTATTATCATGGCCAGACTATGAAGGAGATTATCAAGATGATGTCCAACAGGACGGCTATGATAACTAGGACTATCTGCCTTCATCAGCATTGCATGTGCCCCTGAAGATGGACCCCACTGCTACGCTATCTTTTATTTCCGCTGCTTGTTGTATTAAGACTGGATCATGAGATCATTATTTGTGTAAGACCTTATGTATGGGTTGTAATGGATGATGTACAGTGATATCCAATCCGTTATGTCTCGCAAAAATGGTAATCCTGGGATTGCGAGGTATGGCATAACGGGCATCTGGGATTAAAAATCCGGGTGTTGAATGCAAGGCTCTCTCCCCTCCACTCCATTCCCTCTGCATGTCAGCCCATGTGTTCCCCTCCTCCTCCTCTACCTGACGGTGCTCTTCTTTTTTGTCCAGGACCAACTCATCCGTTGTTGCCTTCGAGCTCCAACAAGGTCGCTCTCGACCGTCATCGCATGAGCTTCTTCCGGGCGTCAAACCACATCATGCCGTCCACTGATATGCTCAGCACCGTCGACCGCGTCGCCCTGCACCCTCCTCGCCGCCTCCCGAGCCCTCTGGTGAGCTCCCGCCTCCCTCTCCGTCGCTGACAAGGGTTCCATCGCCGGCCGCCCAGTTTCGCGTAGACGACGACCCTGAGCCGTCCGTCGCGACTAGATCCGACGACCACCGTCGCTTGGTACCGCTTCGGCATCCCCCTCTCGCTGACCACCGGGCCCCGCCTGGCAGGTTCGAGCGCCGGCTCCCGCACGCCCCGCTGAGTGTCGTGGGCCGAACCTCCCCCTGCGGCCCATTCCCCATTCAGATCTAGCCCAGCCACACAGTTCTTTTTTCTTTATTTCCAGATCCAGAGAAAATACCAGTAGGTTTAATTCCTTTTGAAAATGAAAATGAACTCCAAATAAAGATATTCACATTTCTGGGGGTACTCTGATGTTTTCTCAAACATGCAGAGGCAATCCCAAGTTCAAAATAATTTTCGTTAAATTATGGTATTTAGTCTGCTGCAGAGTATACTTTGCACTAATTAAATTCCTCTGTGAGCTAGCCTTATTTATTTGAGTTGAACCAAAATCCTCCTGGAAGGTATTTGAAATAACTATCCTCCAGCACAAGTCCTATGCCAAGGTGAACAGAGGTGTGCCTCTAAGAAAAATAACAAGATTAGTCTTTATTTGCCTTAGATAAATTCCCTAGGTCTAACCAAATGTGTATTGACATGATTCCAATTCCCAGTACCTCATATTATCAATATCTACCAAACCCCAGCAGCTCATAATTTATTGAGCTCTGGTAGAATTTTAGTGATTTAAATACTTCTATAAGGCGTATTTTCACTAAATAAATCACTACAAGAGTTTGGCAACTCCAAAATGAGTGAATCCAGTTTCTACATAAAGTAATTTTAAATACCTATCACCTTACCTTGGAACTAACTCAATAGCTCCTGTAGAATTAATCTGGTGAAAAAGAGAAAAACTATACAGAACTGTCTTTGGGAATTTCCTGAGGGCATTCTGGTAAATCTTTTGACTTGATTCCAACTCTAGGTGGTTCCGTACAGAAAGTTATACCAAACCATCCAACTAAATAATTTTTGGAGCTACAGAACCAGTCTGGTGAATTATTTCCTCAAACTAGAGTTTAATCCACTATAAAAAGCATAATTAAATCTAGAAAATTGATAATCAAGTGAAACCACTTGTATTGGTTTTGTCTTGACAGGACCTATCTGAGAATATCACCATTACACATTGGTAACCTACTGAGCACATATCCCTAATCCAAGTTCCTTACCTCTAGCCTTGACAAATATCTTCCAAGAGAGAAACCCTACAATGGCAATCTAGTAAATTCCACCACCAATACCCAACTTCTCCAAAACCTCCCTAGCTCAGTAGTACTCTTTATGATTGTTTGCTGTATGGTTTTATGCTTGTATGCCTTGTATTGATTGTGGTATTGTCTGTTTGCATGTGTACCCAATGATGACGATAGTGTGAGTGTTTGACGACGAGAAGAAAGGGGCTTCTTATTATTTTTTTTGAGTATTCTTGGTCATCTGAAGAAGTCCAGGGACTTGTTTTCTGATCACAAGCAAGCCACAATTTCCCGAATCTGATATATGTCCTACTCCCTTTTACCTGATTTGTATCCCCTTTATAAATTGCATTATCTATCTACGTGTCCTGTTTTATAAATACTGCGAGAGTAACTTGGCTCCTCCAAGTTATGATTTCGTGTCCTTCGAGGCACCACCCCGATGAACCTATCTTTTTATCCCCTTTAGAACGAGAATACGATGGTTAGCATCCTATCTCCTTGGAAACCCCGGTTTTGAGAAAATAAACTGTTTTGGGATTTTCCCCACTACAAATGTTTCAAAACGGCTTTTGTAAAACCCTGGGAAGAGGCATCGTTCCCAGTGGAGGTTTTTTTAACAAAAGAAAGGGTGAATATGAGACAGGAGAATGTGATGGGATGTTCTACGCCTTTACTGGAACAATTTTTATCCGCGCAACCACATTACCCCAGGTGCTGGGGCTTAACTCGTAGTTTGTCCACATTAGCCGAGGCAACTTCTACCATGCTCATAGGGAGAGATCCCTGGAATTCCGGGCAGGCACCACCAGGTCAAGGATCTGAAGCCTGTCACTTGCTTCGGCAAGAGTGAGCCTGAACTGACAAGAGTCCGGTGCAACAATTGGGTCTCCCGCAGACGGTATGACTAGGAGTACGGAAGGAAGTGGAGTCACCAAATTTAAGGTATACGCCAAGTTGCGGCTTGGGTATGCGCGTGTACGGAAGGCAGGACTATGGCTATGAGCCAGATACTCGTTGCCGGGGAGAACAAACCCAAGAGGAAAAGCAAGCCTTTGCTAGGGTTGACAAGCGAAAGGTTAGGTTTGATTATCCGGACCCCCATCTACAGTGGTAGTGGGCCGTGGTTGTATCCCGACGGATGTATTGATTCTTGTGGGGAAAGTGCGCAAACTCTGCAGAGTATAACCTATTCAAATAGCCGTGTCCACGGTCAAGGACGGTTGTAAAGGTGTTGGCTCGGAGTATCCAAACTGTGCTTGTGTGGGACACAAGGACGAAGAGAACGAAGGTTCCGGGGGAACCCGAGTTTGAAAGCTTTGTTTTGACCCGAGGGGTCGGAGATGTTTAAAAAGGGTTTTCACTACAGAACTGTTTTCAAAACTCCTTTTCAACAAAGATATGGAGATGCCATAACTTCAAAGTTAGTATAGGCTTTTCAAAAGAAACCCCGGATAGAGCTATCTCACAGCCAGAATTGCATTTCCTTTGTTCACTTATCTGGGTGGTTTTGCGAGTACATTCCATGTACTCACGGCTGTGTCCCTGGCTATTTACTTGGCCATACTTTCAGAGGATTGACTTCGGAGGATTCAGGTGACGTCCAGCAAGCTAGGCCGTCTTCCTAGTCAGCTGCATGTAGGTTGAGGCACGATTGGGCTCTGCGCTTGGCAATGTTCTGCTGCTAATGCTAATGTAGCCATAATGGCATTTATGTAAGTTTTGTAATTTCATTATGTTCGGATGTTGTAATGGTACCTGTCGGTTATGTTCCACGGCTCACTGATCATGGGAATGTGGATGTATGCATAACAGGGATTTCTCAGATGAATAATCCGGGGAGCCCACAGACTTGGTATCAGAGCCATCCTGACTATAGGAGACCTTAGTTAGCATGGACATTAGACAGGAATCGACAAACCTATTTTCCAAAAGACAAGGGAGAAAAGATGATTATTTGCTAAAGTGCTTACGTCTCCTCCCCCTCTATTTCGAAAAACTACTAGAATTAATATGATTTCATAAGCTTAAAATCCTGCACACCTGTCACTAACCCAATCCCAGCTCACCCTCTGCTGTAGATGGCCTCCTTCCGCTTAGAGCGCATCGTCATTGGAGACAGTTTCTGGCCCTTTGAAGAGCAGCTTCACAACCTACTGAAAATAGTCAAGAGGCCAGCGCCAACTATTAAAGGAACCGAACTTCCTCGCAGTGACACCAATGTGATGCAATGGGTCATCAAAGCTGTTATTCCTTCCCCCGATGAGGACACCACGCCCACAATCTTCACCTTCCTCGACAGCAACTGGGTAGATGGCGTGGTGCGAGCTATACAGGAGATCATGGCGCGCCTCTGCAAGATCCACGAAGGTGAGTTGAAAGATACTCCCTACCACTTGTTTGGAAGCGAGATGAAGACAGACTACCTATAGAGTCTTTTCTCACCTGCTGCATTGGGAATCAGCTGGAGAATATGGAATACCTACTCCAACGCTCCCAGGAAGATCTTGACAAGGCCAGACGTGAGAATCTGCTTCTAAAGATGGATATCAACCTACTCCGTAAGCGCGAAAGGAGTCTTCAAGCCGCCAATGCCCGCTTGGCAAGGAAGCTGATCATTGAAGTACCCCCGACCCCTGAAGACGAGAACCTCGGGACTGACGATGAACTCTTCTTCCTCAATGAGTACCACCCTATTGTCTAGTCACCCGCGCCCACCGATTCAACCTCCAACCCTGCACCATGGGAAGGCACCACTCTCACCTTCACCGAAGAAGAGCTGAATATTCCGCAAACCCCCGAGGACCTCCAGTAGCTGCAGACCCCACCCCCCCCCCCCCCCCCGGAGTCCGCCACGACTCCTCAGATGCACCCTCCGAGTAATCACCAGCGTCGCAGTACTCAATAGGGTAGAGTCATGTATCGTCCCTGAACGCGTTTTGTAATGCTTAAGCACTTGGGACAACTTCGGGTGTAGACTGGTTGGTTTGTAATGACTTCCTTGATTGCTATGTTTGTTTGCTTGTTTTCTTCTTGTGTGTTTTACCCAAGTCGTTGCACCAGACCCAAACCCGAAACACATACCCTCAACCGGAGATTTCTCCAGGATGGCCATAGAGTCAGGAAGCTCGACGAAGGCATGTAGTCGTTGTGGAGACAAAGGGCACCAAGCCAACAGATGCTCCGGCCACGGTCCCAACTATGGAGAACCCCATTCACCTAAAGTCTGCCCAACTCGATTTATCACTTGTTTCATCTGTGAAGGCCAAGACCATGTTCCCATAAAGTGTCTAGTATATCCCCTCATTGGCATAGCCTGTCAACCTCCCGGTACAAGCAAAGGAAATGCGTCAAAATAGCTACACCGAAGGATGGGCATATGCTTCACGTGTGGACTACCCAGTCACTTCAGCCGAGAATGCCCCGAGAGAAAATCTGCCAAAACTTCCATGAAAGAGAAGCTCGAAGACACCCAAGGTCCCCTTCCACAGAAAAGATGGTCACCCTACCCCTCGCTGCCCCTCAGCTCAAGACTGAAGATGTCCCGCGCTTCGATAGGCGACAACACCCCGTGGAAGTAAAGATAGAGAGAAGCCCCTTAACTCACTCTAGGACTCCCTAAACATCGGCAAGCCCAACCTATAATAAACTAGTCCATATCCCCTCCCCTAGAATGCCACCTCTGATGCTACCCTCTCTTAAGTTGATGTCTGCTACCTTAAGAACCATCTTTTGTCACCCTCATAAGGTTGTCCCCGGTTTGTAATCCTCCGACCTACCTTAGTTGAATCCTAAGGGGGAAAGACTGCGTCTTTCCTGCAGAAATAGATTACCCCTCTGCCTAGAGAAAATCTCACCATGGGACCCGTAGACACACATCTCAAGACACAGACATGTCACAAACTTGGATACAATAACCCACTTAAGATAAGCGCCGTAGACCCCTACAGAAGAAAGATCCCTCCCCGCAGCTATGGTTGAAGCCAGCTCGACCTCCGAGTTTCAAGAAGATGGAAGTTCAACCTCCCTGTCAAGGTTTTTCTGTTCGAAGACAAAGTAAGCTAGTTAGTCCGCAAGGAACCCATAGTACTAACTCCTAAGACAAATCCCCAAACCTTACTCTCCCGAATCTCGGGACGAGATTCTTTTAAGGGGGAAAGGTCTGTAACATCCCAATTTCAGCAACCCTGAATTGTTGTCCAGAATGCAAAAATCAGGGGGACCAAAAACTTTTTCTTGTGCTTTGGTGCAGTGCTTGCTTGTTGTTTGTTTGCACTTGTGCTTATGAGAGTGTATCTTAGGATACTCCTTACCTCAACCTCCTTTGACAAAAGCTATTTACCAAACCTATCTTGGCTTACTTTACACATTCTCAAACGTTCTGGCATTTCAAAACATGAGCCAAGATGCCTATGAAAACAAAAATATTTTTGGTAGCTTCTATTGACAAAACTATGGAGAGATATAAACTACAATCTCCTTATGTTTTCAAGACAGAACACTCTTATCCATAGCTTTACCAAAATCTCTTTTCAAAGCATTTGAATCCTACTCTTGGTAGAGATACCAAGCACTCTCACCTTATTCAAAACTCAACCTCTCCAAAATACCCCAACCCTACCTCAAGCTAATCTTGATGGTAACCCTAGAGTAGTTGATTTGTTTATAAGATGAGTTGCCTTGATCTGTTGTCTGATGAGTGTTTTTGATATGCTGCTTGACTTGTTTGATTAGGAAGTAGTATGAGCCACCCTAGGATCTCATCACTAGGATCAAGATGTTTCCAAATCCTCAATCCCTATGCAAGAAAGCAAACCTGGATATGATCCCTAGCCACTAGGCGATCATCTAAAACCCTTAACCAGATCAATTCTAAGGACTTCCATCCTAGATGCTTTCAAGTCCATGAAGACCAATATAAAGCATGGATCTCTTCTACTCAATCTACACCTCAACATCACCCACTTGTTAATGCTCTGATACTTTGCAACTCCTCCAAGAACATTCCCTCTCATACTCTAGTCAAAATCCTCAAAACTGCCAAATTTGGCCAAGTCTGGAAACAGTTTCAACATCATCTTTTTGAATGCCTCCTTTTATCAAATCATGTGCATTTTTGGAAATGCACTTGAACCATCTTGTTAACCATCCTAAGGACTACCAAGGCCCACATTTTCCTCTGGTTAAATCCTCCTTCATCCCACTTGTCCATGATGGTTTTGGAGACAAGAAAATAACATTCCCTGCAAAACTAGTCGTCATGCATACTTTGGTAGAAGCTCACACCACCATCCAAACCTCTATGAATCAACCCTCTGCATGGTTGTGATCTACTCATAGATGTCTATCAAAACCTAATTCACTTTCTCCCAGTGGCTCCTTGTGCTGCTTAAAACCACATGGTTTAGAAGGCATCATGACTCTTTCTGCATGGCAACCTTAATTTCAACAAAGTTTGCCATCATTTCTAGATCACCTCAAATGTAGTTAATTCAAACCCCTACTTCCATGAACATCTATATAAACTGGTCTACCCACCCATCTATCCCTTGCACCAATTGAGCTCTGACCTCCAAGATGCAAGCATGTTTTGGTGGTATAAAAATAACGTCACCCTAGATCATCAACTCCTTGTTTTCCCTCTTATTCAAGTTGGAATTTCATTCCTCAAAGTTTCAAATGCTTTATACACCTTGTTTATCTCATCTATATTGATCATCAAGATTTATCAAATATTAACCCTAATTATTATGGCCCCAAAACTATTTAATTCCTTTAATAGTCAAAATCTCCAAAACTCCCTCCATGAAGGAAAGTTTGGTTTTTACTAAACCACTTCCCCAAATTTTGGCTCATGTGAGTCCCACAAATCATATCCTATCTTTCCATCTCAAAAATAAATATTTTTGAGAAGCTTTATTATTTGTTTTTGTCCATTTTCTTAAATGGCTGAAATGGAATAATAATTGTGTTAGTTACTTTTATGCCTCCTTAAATCTTGGGAAAATTCCCCAAGGTGTGTATCCACATTTGGGATCCTCTCAAACCAAAATCCATCCGTGTCCGATGGAAACTTATCAAATGATCTTCTAAAAATCATTTCTGTCCTTTTTGAGTAATTGGATTTAAGAGGACTAAAACTCCTCTAAAAAATCCCAAATAAATCCTAGGAGTCTACCTTTATCTCATCTATCTACCAGTACCATTTCCTCCTCTGGTCCAATGCAAGGTTTTGGACTTCCTTCACAACCATATATTAGATCAATATTTGTCAATTAAGCAAACCACCACTCTAACCCCTCCAAAATTTACCAAATCTTGATCAAAGCTCATCCTCAGCACTAGGACACACCACTGGTCGACCAGCCCTATAGCTCCACCTCAGCATTGACCATTTTGCCCTTGTGCTAGTCGTAAGAGAGAGATAACCCCACATCTTACAAGGACTTGCCACAATAAATTACCACAGCAGCCCTCCCACTCTCTCTGAGCTCCAGCACGAGTCAAATACCAATATTACCCCTCTCCGCATCCCCCTGGACCAATATCTGGCCAGCATTGCCCCTCCCTCTTGTCCAAATGAGTCTTTTACCTCATCTACTCCCTCTCCTTGGTATAAAGGCCAGAGGCCACCCAGCCAGCCATCTGCCCCGCATTTGCCCCCTCTCTCTTCCCACTCACCTCCTCCTGCACTCCCTGTCTCACCCCTGCTCCGTGCTGCCCGAGAGAAGAAGAGGGAGTAGCTTCGGCCCCCAACCAAGATCGAGAAAGGCTCTCTCCCCTCCGCTCCATTCCCTCTGCATTTCAGCCCATGTGTTCCCCTCCTCCTCCTCTACCTGACGGTGCTCTTCTTTTTGTCCAGGACCAACTCATCCACCGTCGCCGTCGAGCTCCGACAAGGTCGCTCTTAGCTGCCGTCGCACGAGCTTCTTCCGGGCGTCAAACCACATCGTGCCGCCCACCGATATGCTCAGTGTCGTCGACCACGTCGCCCTGCACCCTCCTTGTTGCCTCCTGAGCCCTCTAGTGAGCTCCCGCCTCCCTCTCTGCCGCTGCCTAGGGTTCCATCGCTAGCCGCCCTGTTTCGTGTAGACGACGACCGCGAGCCGTCCGTCGCGACTAGATCCGACGGCCACTATCGCTCGGTACCGCTTTGGCCTCCCCCTCTTGCTAACCGCCGGACCCCGCCTGGCAGGTTCAAGCGCCGGCTCCCGCGTACCCCGCTGAGCGCCGTGAGCTGAATCTCCCCCTGTGGCCCATTCCCCATTCAGATCTAGCCCAGACACACAGTTCCTTTTTTCTTTATTTCCAGGTCTAGAGAAAATACCAGTAGGTTTAATTCCTTTTGAAAATGGAAATGAACTCCAAATAAAGATATTCACATTTCTAGGGGTACTCTGATGTTTTCTCAAACATGTAGAGGCAATCCCAAGTTCAAAATAATTTTCTTTAAATTCTGGTATTTATTCTGCTGGAGAGTATACTTTGCACTAATTAAATTCCTCTGTGAGCTAGCCTTATCCATTTGAGTTGAACCAAAATCCTCCTAGAAGGTATTTGAAATACCTATCCTCCAGCACAAGTCCTATGCCAAGGTGAACAGAGGTGTGCCTCTAACAAGAATAACAAGATTAGTCTTTATCTGCCTTAGGTAAATTCCCCAGGTCTAACCAAATGTGGTATTGACATGATTCCAATACCCAGTACCTCATATTATCAATATCTACCAAACCCCCGCAGCTCATGATTTATTGAGCTCTGGTTGAATTTTAGTGATTTAAATACTTCTGTAAGGGGTATTTTCACTAAATAAATCACCGGGGAGTTTGGCAACTCCAAAATGAGTGAAATGTATTTAATGAGCTGAATCTAGTTTCTACAGAAATGTATTTTAAATACCTATCACCTTCCTTTGGAACCAACTCAATAGGTCATGTAGAATTAATCTGGTGAAAAAGAGAAAAACTATACAGAACTGTCTTTGGGAATTTCTCGAGGGCATTCTGGTAATTATTTTGACTAGATTCCAAGTCTAGGTGGTTCAGTACAGAAAATACTACCAAACCATGGAAGTAAATAATTTTTGGAGCTCCAGAACCTTTCTGGTGAATTATTTTCTCAAACTAGAGTTTAGTCCACTTTAAAAAGCGTAATTAAATCTAGAAAATTGATAATCAAGTGAAACCACTTGTATTGGTTTTGTATTGACAAGACCTATCTGAGGATATCCCCTTTACACATTGGTAACCTACTGACCATAGATCCCTAATCCAAGTTCCTTACCTCTAGCCTAGACAACTATCTTCCAAGAGAGAAACCCTACAATGGCAATCTAGTAAATTCCACCACCAATACCCAACTTCTCCAACACCTCCCTAGCTCAGCCATACTCTTTATGATTGTTTTCTGTATGGTTTGATGCTTGTATGCCTTGTATGGATTGTGGTATTGTCTGTTTGCATGTGTACCCGATGACGACGATAGTGCGAGTGTTTGACGACGAGAAGAAAGGGACTTCTTATTATTATTTTATTGGGTATTGTTGGTCATCTGAAGAAGTCCAGGGACTTATTTGCTGATCACAGGCAAGCCACCATTTCCTGAACTCTGATATATGTCGTACTCTCTTTTACCTATTTTGTATCCCCTTTATAAATTGCACTATCTATCTACATGTCTTGTTTTATAAATACTGCGAGAGTAACTTGGCTCCTCCAAGTTATGATTTCGTGTCCTTCGAGGCACCACCCCGATGAACCTATCATTTTATCACCTTTAGACCGAGAATACGATGGTTAGCATCCTATCTCCTTGGAAACCCCGGTTTTGAGAAAATAAACTGTTTTGGGATTTTCCCCACTACAAATGTTTCAAAACGGCTTTTGTAAAACCCTGGGAAGAGGCATCGTTCCTAGTGGAGGTTTTTTTAACAAAAGAAAGGGTGAATATGAGACAGGAGAATGTGATGGGATGTTCTACTCCTTTACTGGAACAATTTTTATCCGCGCAACCACATTACCCCAGGTGCTGGGGCTTAACTCGTAGTTTGTCCGCATTAGCCGAGGAAATTCTACCATGCTTATAGGGAGAGATCCCTAGAATTTTGGGCGGGCACCACCAGGTCAAGGATCTGAAGCCTGTCGCTTGCTTCGGCAAGAGTGAGCTTGAACTGACAGGAGTCCGGTGCAACAATTGGGTCTCATGCGGACGGTATGACTAGGAGTACGGAAGGAAGTGGAGTCACAAAATTTAAGGTATACGCCAAGTTGCGTCTTGGGTATGCGCATGTACGGAAGGCAGGACTATGGCTGGGAGCCACATACTCGTTGCCGGGGAGAACAAACCCAAGAGTAAAAGCATGCCTTTGCTTGGGTTGACAAGCGAAAGGTTAGATTTGATTATCCGGACCCCCATCTACAGTGGTAGTGGGTCGTGGTTGTATCCTGGCGGATGTATTGATTCTTGTGGAGAAAGTGCGCAAACTCTGTAGAGTATAACCTATTCGAATAGCCATGTCCACGGTCAAGGACGGTTGTAAAGGTGTTGGCTAGGAGTACCCAAAATGTGCTTGTGTGGGACACAAGGACGAAGAGGACAAAGGTTCCAGGGGAACCCGAGTTCGAAAGCTTTGTTTTGACCCGAGGGGTCGGAGATGTTGAAAAAGGGTTTTCACTACAGAACTGTTTTCAAAACTCCTTTTCAACAAAGATATGGAGACGCCATAACTTCAAAGTTAGTGTAGGATTTTCAAAAGCAACCCCAGATAGAGCTATCTCGCCACAGCCAGAATTGCATTTCCTTTGTTCACTTATCTGGGTTGTTTTGCGAGTACATTCCATGTACTCACGGCTGTGTCCCTGGCTATTTACTTGGCTAGACTTTCAGAGGATTGACTTCGGAGGATTCAGGTGACGTTCAGCGAGCTAGGCCGTCTTCCCAGTCAGCTGCCTGTAGGTTGAGGCACGATTGGGCTCTGCGCTTGGCAATGTTCCGCTGCTAATGCTGATGTAGCCATAATGGCATTTATGTAAGTCTTGTAATTTCGTTATGTTCGGATGTTGTAATGGTACCTGTCGGTTATGTTCCACGGCTCAGGGATCATGGGAACATTGATGTATGCATAACAGGGATTTCTCGGATGAATAATCCGGGGATCCCACAAGAATCCTCGGATTTGGGGCCCAGTTGGTAAATTTGCTACCATTCATCGCAAGTTTCTCTTTCTCCATGAACACGTTGAAGTTAAAAGCAGGTGGTGCCATCTACAACATAATTTGTAAAGTTTATTCAGACTAAGTTTATGATAGATCGAGTTCAACTAGTCCAAATTACGAATGAACTCCCAATCAAAAATAACATCCCTCATGTATTTTTGGTGATTACATGAACCAAATCCACTACACCAAGTCCGGTCATCACGTGAGTCAATGTAGCTTCACAGGTGAGCATCTATATGGGCATCATATCAACCATATAACTCATGCTTAAACTTTCGGTCCGTGTTCCGAGGCCATGTATGTACATGCCAGGCTCACCAAGTAAGAACATTAGTACTCGCGTGTGTAAAACTATCTTACACCTGTTGTATGAAAGCGTAGAGTCAAAAACACCCGATCATCATGTGATGTCTTGAAACGACGAACTTTCTTAATGTGCATACTTAAGGAAGAACACATTTTATCTTGATATATAAATGAGGGATCATCTTATAATGCTACTAAAAGTGCCATACAAGTAATATAAGAGCAAACATCATATGCATAAAGTGAAATGATATGGTTCTTGCACTTGATCACTATCATGTGCATAATGATATGATCTTTATCATTCCTTTGTATGTCAGGCCAAGGTTTATGGAACTTGCACGTTAGGTATGCTATAATTTCCAAGACTATCAACAATAATTCAAATTATAACATTACCATATCATGACACTAGCCCATCAACAATCTAAACTAGACGCTTCTAATTTATCAATTGCAAGTTTTATGTGGCTTAGGGATTTCGAAGATAGAACCGGTCTTACCTACGAACATGGAACCACAATGATGATAACCAAATTATTAACAACTCGTTGTAAATCAGATATTGACTATAGTAGGAGAGATAGACAACCTCTAGCCACTTATGCAAAACTAGTTGCATGTCAAGCGTGGAACATGTCTCATGTGCGAGGACATGTAAAGTTAGTTCGGGCCGCTTCATTCAACTATGCCACCAATATCCAAAGTACATATAAGATGCAATGACATGATCATCATCGCCCACATACTCTTATGTGTTCTGCCCGTGCAAAGCATCTACGCATAGACCAGGCTCTGATACCACTGTTGGGTTTGCAGCATAGAAAACAAAAAATTCCTACGATGGGAACTACTAAGCAACAAGATCTATCTACCTAGATACAAGCAACAGGTGGATATATATATATATATATCCACAGAGAAGATACCCTTGAAGGGTGACAAAGTGTAACGAGGTTGAACTCGTGGATGATGCAGTCATTCGCTTGCCGATCTCAAGATCAAGAGGAAGTCCTAGCGCCGCAAATCAGCAGCGTATCCGTGATCGCACACACGTACGATCCACCAAACAACCTCCACATCCTTGTTCCAGTGATGCAGCGGAAGCAGCAACTCCTTCCATACAAAAATCCACCTGGAACATGTATCTCACTCATCCAAGACCATAGGGGAATAATTCTAGAGGGGGAGAGAGATCCTTCGCGAGGAGGTGTCATGTGAGAGGAGGAGAGGGGGGCCTTTTATAGGGAGAGGTGGGCAGCCCCTCTCCATGGCCGGCGGCAAAGGGAGGTACCCCACCTCTTCCTCATTCATGTGGTGGATGCTCTGGTCACATAAACATGCCTCTACTCACACTTCCACTCACATGCATTAATTTTCCACCAAAATTAATGCAACTCTCATTAAATAAAACTATTTTATTTATTTTATTCAGAATTTTGTTAATTCCTTTAATTAACAAACATTCACATAAAACCCTCTACAACATTTCAATATCACATGCAAAACTAGTTTCAGCAATCTCACCCAAAACAATTCCGGTGTACATTGAATTAATTCCAGCGTTTTGCAATTCTTTTCTCTGGAACACATTTGCTCCAAATGGTGTCGGTGTCCCTGAAGTGTGTCACCCTATGGTTTACGAATAATGCATACATGATCAAGACCCTTCTCCGATCAATAACTAGCAGCAGGACCTAGAGATCCATACTGACTCCTACACATTGAACAATGACTTCTGTGATCGTGAGAACCTTTAATGTTAGTAACTAAATCCCTTTGTCTCGCGATATATTACATGTCCGAGATTCGATCATCGGTATCTCCATACCTAATTTGATCTCATTACCGACATGCACTCTTTTCTTTTTCCCGTGATATAACATTCTAGTGATCACATCACTTGCTTGCAAGCTATCTCAATGTGATATCACCAAGAGGGCCCAGAGTATATCTACCCGTCATTGGGATGGAAAAATCCCACTCTTGATCCATGAGACTGAAGGGAATATGCTCGAGAGGCAATAATAAAGTGGTTATTATCTTATTCCATGTTTATGATAAATGTTTATTTTGCATGCTATAATTGTATTAATTGGAAACGTTAATACATGTCTGTTTAATAAACAAAATACAAAATACAAAGTTCCTAGTACTGCCGCTCATATAAACTAGCTTGTTGATTAACAAGATGATCAAGGTTTCCTGATCATGGACATTGGATGTTGTTAATAACGAGGTCACGACATTGGTGGAATGATGTGATGAACATTCATCCGAAGTATAGCATTACGATCAAAGTCATCCGAAGTATAGCATTACGATCAAAGTCGAATCTCGGACATGTAATATATCGCGAGACAAAGGGATTTAGTTACTAGAGTTAAAAGGTTCTCACGATCACAGAAGTCATCGTTGAATGTGTAGGAGTCAGTATGGATCTCCAGGTCCTGCTTCTGATTATTGATCTGAGAGGGCTTTCGATCATGTCTGCATTATTCGCGAACTGTAGGGTGACACACTTAAGAAAATATGTTTCAGATAAATATTTAAGAAAGCGCTAGAATTATTTCAATAGACACCGAAATTGTTTCGGGTGAAATTGCTAAAATTGGTCCTTTATGTAATATTGAAATGTTGCGGGGGGTTTATGTGAATGTTTGTTAATTAAAGTGTCAATACCCGGGATTTTTAATCCCAGATGCCTGTTATGCCCTACCTCGCAATCCCAGGATTACCATTTTTGCGAGACATAACGGATTGGATATCACAGTACATCATCCATTACAAACCATACATAAGGTCTTACACAAATAAGGATCTCATGATCCAGTCTTAATACAACAAGCAGTGGAAATAAAAGATAAGCGTAGTGGTGGGGTCCATCTTTAGGGGCACAGTCAATGCTGACGAAGGCAGATGGTCCTAGTTATCATAGCCGTCCTGTTGGCCATCATCTTGATAGTCTCCTTCATAGTCAGGCCATGATAATAGCCAGGGACAAAAGCCATGAGTACTCTTTAAGTACTCGCAAACTACTACTAACATTTATTATGAATCTAAGTTAAAGTACTAAAATCTATGCTTAACTATGAAGTTAAGTTTGAAACCTAAGCTGAGTTCTAAAGCAAAGAAAGATAAGGTAAAACTCTAGAATCACTTAAGTTGGGGAAACTAATGTCATAAACACAACCCTGTTGTGGTCAAGTCAAGATTCATCATTCATTTCAAAGTATTTAGAAAACATCTGACAACGAAACAGTATGGCCATTCCAACTGTCCATAACCGCGGACGCGGCTATTCGAATAGTTTGACACTCTACAGAGGTGGTACACTTTCACCACAAGATTCGATACATCTGTTAGGGATAACCCTGAATCATCATACTTAGTATGCAGATAATCAAACATAACCTTCCCTTTACACACCCTAGTATAAGCACCTCTCCTATGAGCATGGCCTCCCAACCATGACCATCAGCCATCTTGGGCACTACATAGGTGGACATCATGAGAGGTAGCCTCAGCTCAGACCTCTCCCATGAGGGAACTAATACTAATGCATATAAATTTCCAGATAAGCCTTACCCAATTCAGGTAATGTGGTTGTAAGGTAAATTTGGAATGGTATCGCATCCGAATCCAACCATCAGTTTTATAAAGGGTTAAGGCTCTGGCCTCAACATTTTCATCATCATCAACCAATTGTGTTTCTCAACACATGTCAAAACATCTCAATAGAATGAATCATCATTCTAAGGTTTTCATAATTCATTTTCACCAAGTATTCCCATCTAAAGTGACTCAAGTTTTTGAGCTAATCTAAACTACTAAGTTAAGAGTGTTCACTAAGGTGGTAAAGATGGGTTCAATCTCATGCCATAGAATGACATCTAAAGGGTTCTAAATAGGTCAAGTTTTATACTTTTTATGCTACCTTCTAAACAAGTAAATAACTTTGTATAACTAAGAGGGATAAAACTTGTAACTAAGACTTGGAGTACCAATAGTCAAAGGGGTGTGATCAAGGCATGCCTAAGGCATCTTAGCTAAACCATCTACTTGATCCTAGCCTGTTAAACACTAAACTTGCAAGTGTTAACTTGCATTGCTAATGGTGGCTTGCACTTAAATAGTGCTAGCTTGCTAATAGTAGCTTGCCTTGGTTGGTGGATTGGTTGAAGTTTTCTTCTTCTTCTTGGTAGAACTCCTCCTCCTCGAAAGCTTGGTATATACTATCGTCTATAAATACATAGGGAGTGCACAATCACCAAACCATACTTAACTAAGCTAAGTAGCGTTCTAAAACACACATTTTATGAACTATTATCATCACAAGCATCACAAGTTTAATTCCATAGTTTCATTCTTTTTATTTTAGAAAAGTAATTTCTACTCATTAAAAAATTTACTAAGATTTAATATTCACCACCTAAATAAGGAATCATGTGGACACATGTCCTCACCACATATTCTAACATGTGGGAATGAGATTTAAAGGTTGGATCAATATTACTTTGGTTTAAGTTCATTATTTAATGATTTAAAGTGACTAGGAATGCCTATATAGCATTATTTTGGTACTAGTCCCAAGTCACTGCATGTAAACCTTAATATTATTACATGGTTAGATAGATATGATGAAATGTGATTTTTGAGAGTTGGAATCAACTCAAAAGCTAACTTGGTTGATTTTATAAAAATGTTGCAAGTTGCAATTGCTTCTGTCTTCTTATTTTTATTAGGGGAGATCTATAACTCTAATTGAATTAAATCCAACGGGCTTGGATAGATCTTCTTAATACCTTTCAGGAAAAATTAATTTCATGCAATTTGGATTTGTCAAACTCTCAGAATTGAATTTTGAAATAGGGGACAGAAACTAGATTTAACTAAAAAGAAAAATCCAGATTTGAATGTGTGGGCTAGCGCGGGAAACGACTTGGGCCGGCCCAGTGGCGCTCTGCGGCGCGGGGCTCAGCTGACAGGGGGGTCCCGCTTGTCAGCGTCACTTAACATGCGAAATGGTACGCGCGCTGTGGACCGTAGGATTAGAAGACAGATCTACGGCTGAGGGTCGTCGTCGATGACGAACATGTCGCCGGCGAGCTCGAAACCAAGAGGCTCGGTGGGGGTTTGTTGCGGACGTACCAGGGCTCCAGTGGGGTCGGCAAGGCGGGCAAATGAAGTGGAAGACAACAGCGAGGCGAGGCGCGCTTGCGGCAGAGCTTGGGGTTGTCGCAATCAGCGGCGCCCGTCTCCTCCTACCGCAGCGGCTCCGGCTCCAATTCCGGTGAGGCAGAGCTCGCCTTGCTCCAGAGAGGGGTGGGTGAGGTTCAGAGAGGTGAGTGGAGTGGAATGGTGTGGAGAGAAGAGGCTGGGGAGGGCTCCTTTTATAGGCCTGATGGTGAGACCGAGCGGGATGGGCAGGCGACGGTGGCGACATGGCTACGGCGGGGTAGAGGCATGGCTGCGGGTGGCGATCGACATGCGGTTCCCTGGCGGTGCTCTAGGCATTGAATGCAGCCGTAGGGGCGGTGGCACACGGTCTGGGCAAGGTGGCGCTCTGCGCGGCCGAGGCGGCGGTGTCCACGGCGAGCGGTGGCTGTGAGGCGTTGGGCGGCCAGTGGGGGTGTCTGGGGTGTTTCCCAGGTCATGGCGGAGCGGCGGGCGCGGGCTGCGGCCAAGGGGCGGTCTGTGCGAGCGGGGACCGAGAGTGCTCTGGGGGCAGCACTGGCATGGTGCGGTGGCACTGGGCGCGGTTTGTGCTCGGTGGTCCACTGCACTCCTGGGCTCGGGCAAGGGACAGGGGGTGGCGGTGAGCTCCTGGCTACCTCCTAGAGATGGCGAGGGAAGAGGGAATGGTCTGCTGCAGCGGGGCAAGGGTTGGCTGGCGAGGCATGGCTCGGCATGGCATGGCATGGGGACTAGGGACAAGGGAGAGGGGTGTTAGGGGTTTGGTTAGATCAAGAGGGGACAGAGGAGATAAATGAAGATCATTTGGGCGCAAAACCCTGTAGTAAACAGTGAGCTAGGATTAGAGTAGAGATTATGCATGCTAAGTGTTTGATTAAATGGCCGCAAGAAAGAAAGTTTTGAATTTTGGTTTGAAAATTTTTGAGTCATCTCCACTAGTGCTAGGCAGTCTCTGGTTGCAAGGGTTTTGAAAGTGGAGCTCAAATAGATGGGTTTTGAAATAGGGGTGATCTATGCATATGCATTAGATTCAATTTTCAAATGCAATTTAAAATAAGTAACAGGATGTTTTTAGCAGATCCAAAGGTGGGCCTTGGTACCTCATTATGTGTACTAGCAAGGGGTACAAATCTCAAGAATTGTTTCTGTTAAGAAATGAGTGCTAGGAACACTCAAAGTAGTGTAGTGTATTAAAATGGCCAAAATGACCATTCCTCCATTTTAATTCTTTTTGATTTGATTTTCTTTAGGAAAAGTTTGGGAATGATGTAGATGATGTTTAAATCACCTAAGAAACATTTTAGAAGCAAAGGATCACACAATCATGGCAATTCAAAACAACTCCTATTTTAAATGCACACATATATGAATGCTTTCATTTTAAATTTGGAAAAGTTTTTGTTAACCCCAATTTTGATTGATTTGACTTGATAAGCTTGGATTGAAGTTTTGGGATGTTACAAACCTTCCCCCCTTAAACAAAATCTCGTCCCGAGATTTACAAAGAAAACTAGGAACTAAAGAGATATGGGAACTCTGTCCTAATGTAATCTTCTCGCTCCCAAGTAGCTTCCTCCTTGGTATGGTTGCTCCACTGAATCTTGAGAAACTTGATACTCCTAGTCCTGGTGGTTATGTAGGCTTCTTCTAAGATACGGATGGGTACTTCTCGATAGGTCAGGTCCTTGTTGATTTCCACAGCTCTGTGATCGATGTTCTTGAAAACTTCTGTCTTCTCGGGCACTTCTAGACATTTGCGAAGTAACGAGATATGGAACACATTGTGGATGGCTGACATCTCTTGAGGCAGTTCTAGCTGATACGATACTTCTCCTCGGCAGTTCAGAATCTGGAAAGGTCTGATATATCTGGGGGCTAACTTTCCCTTCAGACTAAAGCGTTGAGTTCCTTTCAAGGGTGAAACCTTGAGATATACAAAATCTCCGACACTGAAAGTCAGGTCTCTCCTTCTCTTGTCAGCATAACTCTTCTGTCTAGACTGGGCGGTCTTGAGGTGCTCATGGACATTGTGAACTTTCTCTTCCGCTTCGCGGAGAATATCGGGTCTGAAGATCTGACTCTCTCCTAGTTGTGACCAATTCAAAGGGGTACAACATTTTCTTCCGTATAGGAATTCAAATGGTGCCATCTGCAAACTAGCTTGATAACTGTTGTTATATGAGAATTCTACGAAAGGCAGGCAGTCTTCCCATTTTGATCCATATTTCAACACACAAGCTCTAAGCATATCCTCTAGGATCTGGTTGACTCTTTCAGTCTGTCCATCAGTTTGCAGGTGATATGCGGTGCTGAAGTTCAACTTGGTTCCTAATCCTTCCTGAACTTTCTGCCAAAATCTCGAGGTAAACTGAGTTCCTCGATCTGATACTATGGTTTTGGGGGATCCATGCAGACTAACAATCCTAGCAATGTATAGCTCTGCTAACTTTGCACTCTGGTAAGTGGTCTTGACAGGTATAAAGTGGGCTACCTTGGACAGTCTATCAACTATGACCCAGATTGAGTCATTTCCCCTACTAGAAGTAGGTAAACCGGTGATAAAGTCCATTCCGACGGAATCCTATTTCCATTCCAGAATCTTCAAGGGTTGCAACAGTCCTGCAGGTCTCTGATGTTCTGATTTGACTCTTTGACAGATGTCACATTTGGCAATGTAGCTTCCGATCTCTCTCTTCATCTTGTGCCACCAAAATTGCTCTTTCAAATCGTGATACATCTTTGTTCCTCCGGGGTGGATAGAATAAAGAGTATCATGAGCTTCCTTCATGATAACTTCATTCAGCTCTGAATCTGCTGGAACACAGATATGTCCTTTGTACCACAGTACTTCTTCTTCATCTTCAGTAAATCCAGGTACCTTTCTTGTACCGATACGACGTTTGATTCCGTCGATACTGTCATTTCCCTTCTGGGCTTCCTTGATTTGGCTAATCAACGTGGGTTGAAGTTCAATGCTAGCTAGGAATCCTTTGCTAACTAACTCAGTCCTGAACTGCTCCAACTCTTCATACAAACTGGGTTGCTTCTCCTTGATCATGGTGTTAATCCTACATGGCAATCTACTAAGAGCATCTGCTACCACATTGGCTTTGCCGGGGTGATAGTGAATGTCAAGGTCATAATCCTTGATTAACTCTATCCATCTCCTTTGCCTCATATTTAGCTCCTTCTGAGTGAAGATATACTTCAAGCTCTTATGATCTGAGTAAATCTCACAGCGATTACCCATCAAATAATGACGCCATGTCTTCAGTGCTAGAACTACAGCTGCTAGCTCAAGATCATGGGTCGGATAGTTCTACTCATGCTGCTTTAGTTGTCGAGACAGATACGCGATGACTTTGCCTTCTTGCATCAATACACATCCTAGACCAATCTTGGATGCGCCACAATATACATCAAAGGCCTTCTTGATGTATGGCATGACCAAAATTGGGGCTGATATCAATCTCTTCTTCAGCTCCTGAAAACTGGCTTCACACTTGTCTGTCCATTCAAACTTCTTGTCCTTCTTCAAAAATTGGGTCATTGGTCGGGCTATGCTCGAAAATCCTTCTACGAACTTGCGGTAATACCCCGCTAATCTGAGAAATGCACGAACTTGGGTTTGAGTGGTTGGGGCTTCCCATTCCTCGACATCTTTGATCTTGGCGGGATCAACAGAGACTCCTCCGGCAGTCACAATATGTCCTAGGAATCCTACTTCCTTCAGCAAAAACTCACATTTGCTGAACTTGGCATATAACTGATGCTCTCTCAGGGTTTCTAGGATAACTCTCAGATGTTGCTCATGCTCTTCTTCGGACTTGGAGTAGATAAGGATGTCGTTGATAAACACAACCACAAACTTATCTAGGAAATTCATAAAGATCTTATTCGTGAGATTCATGAAATAAGCAGGGGCATTGGTTAATCCAAAAGACATAACCATATACTCGTATAAACCATAACGAGTAATAAAGGCGGTCTTCGGAATATCCGTTGCACGAATCTTAAGCTGGTGATAACCATTCCTAAGATCAATCTTTGAGCATACCTGAGCTCCAGTCAACTGATCAAATAGATCCTCTATCTTTGGCAAAGGGTACTTGTTCTTGATGGTGACATCATTCAACTTTCTATAATCTATGCACAGACGGTTGCCTCCATCTTTCTTGTCGACGAATAACACTGGTGATCTCCATGGCGATGCACTTGGTTGAATCAAACCTTTGGCTAGCATAGCATCCAACTGCTTCTTCAGTTCCACTAACTCTGCGGGGTTCATGCTATAGGGTCTCTGGGCTATAGGTCCGCTTCCGGGGATTAGTTCGATAATGAACTAAATATCCCTATCTGGGGGCATACCTGGCAATTCATCTGGGAATACGTCGGGGTATTCACAGACTACTCTGACTTGGTCAATGGTGGGCAAGGCTACACTCTGGTTGTACTTGAACTGACGGTGTAAGGTTTCCGAGATATGCTCTACTGTGACTCCAGAACTACTGGTCATGGTGATGGCTTTCTTAGCACAGTCTATCAATCCTTTATGCCTTGACATCCAGTCCATACCTAGTACTACTTCCAATCCTTTGGTTCCAAGTACAATTAGGTTGGCATAAAAATCTATCCCATGTATTATGATAGGTACAGCTTTGCAAATTTTTCTAGCTTTGGTTGTTGAACCGGGGATTTGAACTATCATGACATGCTTCAGGTTGGTTGGACGAATCTTACCAGTGCATGCAAATTCTTCGGTGACAAATTAATGCGATGCTCCCGAATCAAACAATACTCTTGCTAAAACTGAGTTGACAGAAAACATACCCAGCACTACATCTGGCGCTTCCTGGGCTTCTTCTGCATTCATGTGGAAGAGACGGTCGTTGCGGTTGTGAGGGTTCCCTGGGGCAAATCTCCTTCCTAGTTGAACACAACGCTGCTGCTGAGCTGGGGCATTCACATTAGCATTGGCTGCAGTCTTCTTGGGACACTCATTGGAGTAGTGACCTTTCACTCCACACTCGAAACAAGTGATCTGGGACTTGTCCTTGACTGCAACAGGCACATCATTGCTGCCAGTTCTGGGTGCAGTGTTGCTGTTGTTGTTGTTGTGGTTCTTGGGAGGTGCACGGTTGAAATTGTTGGCATTACCGGAGTTGTGATTGTTTCCTCCAGACTTCACATTGCCTTCGCTACGGTTGGGGTAGCTTGGGCGAGAGTTTGGGGGCGGTTGTTCCTTGGTGCATATCCTGGTGAAGGGTTGGGACGGTACTTCTGGTGACTGTTGGATCTAGACTGGTGCATCATACGACGCTTGTAGTTGTCGTTTGCCTAGTTAATCTTCCCTTCCATCTGAAAGGCAGAGTCGACTAGCTCTTCAAGATCCTAGAAGCGGATGTTAACGAGGACAGTCTGCATCTCATCATGCAGTCCGTTCAGGAATCTCTCCTTCTTTTTGGTCTCCGTGTTGATCTCATCGGGTGCATATCTGGCAAGTGACAGGAATCTGTCACGGTACTCCACCACAGTCATTCTTCCTTGCTTCAATTCACGGAACTCATCTCTCATTCTGTTGACTAGACCTTGCGGCACGTGGGTGCGGCTGAACTTGACTTTGAATGCTTCCCATGTCATCACTTGACCATGGTTCATATTGCGGATGCTATTCCACCCGGCTCTTTCATCTCCTGCCAGGTAGTGGGTGGCGAAGAGAACTTTCTCATTTTCATCAACTCTGGCAACTTCTAAGTTGTTCTCCATGGTCTGTAACCAGTCATCAGCATCTAATGGGTTCTTAGATTGATTGAAGATTAGGGGATTAGTGTTCTGAAATTTTTTGAGTTTGGATCCCTGGTGATCCTGATTTCCATGCCCTTGGTTGTTGAGAGCCATCTGGGCGATCTGTTGAAGTGTTGCTAAGTGGGCTTGGCGTTCTGCCCTGCTTGCTTCACGGTCCGCTATGAGATTCTGTAAGATCTGCAGCATTGGGTTTTGCGACGAGCTGCTCCCTCCTTGGTTTCCACGAGTCATCTGAAGATTGAGATATAGGGATAAGAGGGAAATTCTAAGGTTCAGGGTTTTGGGTTTTCAAAGCTAAAACTTTGAGTTAGACTCAGGTTTTTCAACTAACTTCATTTTCATTCATGCAAGCAAGCACACGGTACAACACACACCACAACAATCAAAGGGAAAGCAGATGGTTTGAAGAACCATTCTGTAGGCTAAGATACAGTGAGATCGATACATCTCATGCTACGACAGTGCTCTAGTGCATCTACTCATCGTCGATGAAGTCTGAGTCCTCATCGTTAGTGTAGAAGTCCACGGCATCCTTCGCCAGAAAATCATCATCGTTGCTGAGGTAAGAGTCCATGTTTCCCTGCATGTCTTCACATTCACCTTCTTCTTCCTGTGCTGCAAGCTGAGCTTCCTGCTCCTTGACGGTCTTCTCGAGGTCGGCCACCTTCTTGCGAAGACGGGCGATGGTGCTATCCTTCTTCGCACGCTGGCGGCGAAGATACTGACGGTCTTGGGCAAGCAGTGCGAAAGTCTGGGCCTTCTTGTCGGCAATGGCACGGTTATGGTTGGCTAACTCTCTGGCATTGTCCAGTTCCTGTTGTCTGGCATGCAGCAAGAAGTCAAGGTTCTCCACTTGACGTCTCAACTCGGGGTGCCCCGGCATCTCCATTGGCATTCCCATGAAATCGCGTCTTGCATAGTGGGCAAAACGGGTTCCCTGGGTCTTGTTGACGCTGAGGGCACATAGACGTGCGAGAGCTTCATGCATTGCCCAGGCTAATCCATCTAGCCAGTTGTTCTCTCTTACGGAGAACTAAATTCTCCCAGAAGTTGGTGCTTCAATGCTTCCTCTAAGATCTGCGGTGTCTAGCCACTTTAAGTCTCCTCCTGGGGGTCCTGGAAGTTGAGCTCCAAGAAACTCCGGGTGCGGGCGTCCCAGTAACTCTGACAGTGAATCCAGATCCCTCTCGAAGATCAGCTGACCTCCATTTCCCAACTGGTAAAACATGTTGAACTGAGTCTCCATCTACAAGAATTAAGGATGAGGAAGTTAGTGAATTGATCAAGTGTCTCAAATTTTAAGTAGTAGTGGAAGAATTTTGAGGAACATGAATTTTTGGAGAAAGAATCCACAAGGGTAAGAGAGGAGATAGTTTTTCATAAATACTCACTTTGGTTTTGAAACTAAGTTTTTGTTTGACGTCCATTCTAACTAGAGTCTCCTATGGTTAGGAAGGCTCTGATACCAACTTGTCAACACCCGGGATTTTTAATCCCAGATGCCCGTTATGCCCTACCTCGCAATCCCAGGATTACCATTTTTGCGAGACATAACGGATTGGATATCACAGTACATCATCCATTACAAACCATACATAAGGTCTTACACAAATAAGGATCTCATGATCCAGTCTTAATACAACAAGCAGCGGAAATAAAAGATAAGCGTAACGGTGGGGTCCATCTTCAGGGGCACAGGCAATGCTGACGAAGGCAGATGGTCCTAGTTATCATAGCTGTCCTGTTGGCCATCATCTTGATAGTCTCCTTCATAGTCTGGCCATGATAATAGCTAGGGACAAAAGCCATGAGTACTCTTTAAGTACTCGCAAACTACTACTGACAAGTATTATGAATCTAAGTTAAAGTACTAATATCTATGCTTACCTATGAAGTTAAGTTTGAAACCTAAGCTGAGTTCTGAAGCAAAGAAAGATAAGGTAAAACTCTAGAATCACTTAAGTTGGGGAAACTAATGTCATAAACACAACCCTGTTGTGGTCAAGTCAAGATTCATCATTCATTTCAAAGTATTTAGAAAACATCTGACAACGAAATAGTATGGCCATTCCAACTGTCCATAACCGCGGACGCGGCTATTCGAATAGTTTGACACTCTGCAGAGGTGGTACACTTTCACCACAAGATTCGATACATCTGTCAGGGATAACCATGAATCATCATACTTAGTATGCAGATAATCAAACATAACCTTCCCTTTACACACCCTAGTATAAGCACCTCTCCTATGAGCATGGCCTCCGAACCATGACCATCATCCATCTTGGGCACTACATAGGTGGGCATCATGAGAGGTAGCCTCAGCTCAGACCTCTCCCGTGAGGGAACCAATACTAATGCATATAAATTTCCAGCTAAGCCTTGCCCAATTCAGGTAATGTGGTTGTACGGTAAATTTGGAATGGTATCGCATCCGAATCCAACCATCAGTTTTATAAAAGGGTTAAGGCTCAGGCCTCAACATTTTCATCATCATCAACCAATTGTGTTTCTCAACACATGTCAAAACATCTCAATAGAATGACTCATCATTCTAAGGTTTCAATAATTCATTTTCACCAAGTATTCCCATCTAAAGTGACTCAAGTTTTTGAGCTAATCTAAACTACTAAGTTAAGAGTGTTCACTAAGGTGGTAAAGATGGGTTCAATCTCATGCCATAGAATGACATCTAAAGGGTTCTAAATAGGTCAAGTTTTATACTTTTTATGCTACCTTCTAAACAAGTAAAGAACTTTGTATAACTAAGAGGGATAAAACTTGTAACTAAGACTTGGAGTACCAATAGTCAAAGGGGTGTGATCAAGGCATGCCTAAGGCATCTTAGCTAAACCATCTAGTTGATCCTACCTTGTTAAACACTAAACTTGCAAGTGTTAATTTGCATTGCTAATGGTGGCTTGCACTTAAATAATGCTAGCTTGCTAATAGTAGCTTGCCTCTGTTGGTGCAGTGGTTGAAGTTTTCTTCTTCTTCTTCTTGGTAGAACTCCTCCTCCTCAAAAGCTTGGCCGATACTATCGTCTATAAATACATAGGGAGTGCACAATCACCAAACAATACTTAACTAAGCTAAGTAGCATTCTAAAACACACATTTGATGATCTATTATCATCACAAGCATCACAAGTTTTATTCCATAGTTTCATTATTTTATTTTAGAAAAGTAATTTCTACTCATTGAAAAATTTACTAAGATTTAATATTCACCACCTAAATATGGGATCATGTGGACACATGTCCTCACCACATATTCTAACATGTGGGAATGAGATTTAAAGGTTGGATCAATATTACTTTGGTTTAAGTTCATTATTTAATGATTTAAAGTGACTAGGAATGCCTATATAGAATTATTTTGGTACTAGTCCAAAGTCACTGCATGTAAACCTTAATATTATTACATGGTTATATAGATATGATGAAATGTGATTTTTGAGGGTTGGAATCAACTCAAAAGCTAACTTGGTTGATTTTATAAAAATGTTGCAAGTTGCAATTGCTTCTGTCTTCTTATTTCTATTAGGGGAGATCTATAACTCTAATTGAATTAAATCCAACGGGCTTGGATAGATCATCTTAATACCTTTCAGGCAAAATTAGTTTCATGCAATTTGGATATGTCAAACTCTCACAATTGAATTTTGAAATAGGGGACAGAAACTAGATTTGACTAAAAAGAAAAATCCAGATTTGAATGTGTGGGCTAGCGCTGGAAACGACTTGGGCCGGCCCAGTGGTGCTCCGCGGCGCGGAGCTCAGCTGACAGGGGGTCCTGCTTGTCAGCGTCACTTAACACGCAAAACGGTATGCACGCTGTGGACCGTAGGATTAGAAGACAGATCTACGGCTGAGGGTCGTCGTCGACGACGAACAGGTCGCCGGCGAGCTCGAACCCTAGCGGCTCGGTGGGGGTTTGTAAGTACCTTGGAAAAACCCTACGCTCTAAGTTCAAGCCTGGATGAAACGGAAGTGGTTAAAATAGTACAGCGGGGGCCCCGAGGACCGCCCACGTGTAGACCCGTCGGCCGTCCTAACCACTTCCAAGACATCGGGACAAGAGCGAGCGGCGTAGGCAACTGGCCAAGATATCAAATACATACACAAGTGAGTATGTATGCAAGCTACCATACAACAGTTCTCAGAGACATTCCATCTAAAAGAAATAGAAATATAGCAATGCCATACGGCAAGATTCAAATATCCTAGATAGAGATAATAGTTTAGGATAGCTCCTCATACGTCAAACATCAGAGTATCAGGCGGAAGCAGAAAACAAGGTCCGAGTATGGATAAGAAGCAAATCGGCATAAGATGCCACAAAAATAAACACATCCCGCCCATAGATCTCGCGGATCCCCATCCCTGGAATCACTACACCGAGTGATCGTTGCCAACATCATCTGTCTCCTCCACCCAGTATCCATCTTGCGAGTACACCTGTTCATCTGAATCAAACAATTTATCGTGTGAGACACTAGGGGTACTCAACAAGTCTTTATGCCTCTAAAGGGGACATAACCTGGGGTGACGCAATTGCAGCAAAAGATAATATCTAACAAGTCTATACATACTCGCTAACCATCCGCCTAACCAATGATAGATGGATGTCCGTTAACTAGTAATAACAGTTATAACAGTAAACTGAACAGATCCATCCTCCTTCTCGCTTACCAACGAGAAAGCGGACGAACAACCCATCCGTTGGCAGTTTTATTAACCATTCCATGAGTATTGCGCTATTTACTAGTCAGGTATTTAGTCAGATTAAAAGCGGTACTTTAGTTATACTTGTCTATGATCGAGAAACTGTGCTCCAAGTCGTCCATAACCGCAGACATGGCTTTTAGAAAGATTTACCCTGCAGGGGTGCACAAATAGCAACACACACTCGGTCAACCTCGGAAAAACCAAATCAAAACACAGCGAGGTATTCACGACAAAGCGATCACAGGATTCACAAATATTTCAGGGGGCCACCCCATTAAGCTACCCGCAACGAAGTTGGCCGGCTCCGAGACGGACCCAAGGTTTGTGTGGACGGCGGTAAACGACTGGGAACCCGAAAGTGTGACTGGGCTTGTCGATACCGCGAAAACATTCCACTTCCAAAACAGTACAGCTGCTCCACGCACAATCTTAAATAAAACAGTAAAGCATGGCATAAGTATAGGATAGTAACAAAACCCCAAACTACTTCATGGCCCCAAGAAATAGAAATGAATCAAGCTCTGGCTCAGGGGGGTCCATAAGGCCTCCCGGATGTGGATAGTGCGAATAGTCAAGGAACAGGAATCAAGTACTCGGGGTCCTACGGGACACAAGTGAGCAGGAAAAACCAAATAGCAGATATTGCCCACCGGTGCCTCTTTCCTTAGTTGTCCCATTACTACTCAGGTTAAGTTGTTTATGTACCTCGTTATCCATCAGACACTCACATACCCTACACATGCTTTTCTACGACTCGCATGGCTCAAACAACTCCTGTAGTAATGGCTCGTGGGATGGAGGAACAAGCTCGGTGGGGTTTAAAAGTAAAGGCTATGCAGTGCTTGGGATTCAATTTAATGCAATCGTGACTCAATGATGCAAGAATAAGATAGAGGCAATAGGTACTATATGTATGCAAGCATGTGGTAGTGCTTGCCTGGCAGCTCAGTTGAAGCGAGAGACGGATCTGGGTAGAACTCCTGTGGTTCCTGATAATTCTCCTGCTGGGCGTCTATTCGAAGAAGAACCGAACAACAAGGGCCAACATAAATAAAGTGCACAATCATACGAATTAAAATGCGACAAGCAAACAAGCATGCGATGATGAATGATGCACAATTTACATGGCAATAAGGTAGCAATGGCAAGGTGAGGTGTGGGGTACAAGAATAAAGCATTTTATTATTTATGTGGTCAAGTTTTATTGCTATAAACAGTTCTGATTTTTAATAATGACATGATGCATGCTTCAAATCAGAACAAAACATGGAATGCATAGCTAGAAGGGGCTCGTCGCGCTGATCGATTTAGACATATTATTTGTCGAATTTGGAGATGTGGAATTAAAGTTATTAATTAATTAAGAAAAGGCATTTTTATTGCAATTTTAATTATCTCGAAAATTAGAGTGCTCAAATAATATTTTGAATGGCATATTTGAATTCCTCACATTTTTCTGATTCCAAAACATATATCATTTGTATTATTTGGATTTATAATTCAAAAGTTATTAAAAATAGATTTAAATTTGAATTTAAACATTTTTGAAATTGTGTTTATTTAAACAGATAAACCAGAGACTTTTTATACACAGCCTCAGCTAGCCACAGTCTCTGATGGGTGGGACCGAGATGAACTGGCGCAGCTGCGCGGCGAAACCCTTTTATCATCGCGAGCTCAGCCAGCCACAGGGACTAACCGGTGGGTCCGGTGCCAAAGAGGCCCATGCGACAGCGAGCGAAACCGGGGGTGCCACATGGGGGATCTAGGGGCTGCGGGTTGAGGCCCCGACTTTGCGGGTGCCTTTTTGTAAAAACACAACAACGGCTGACAGGTGGGGTTCGGGTGGAGCCCGGGTTGACAAATACAAAAACTGCGGTACCTTGTTGTTAAAAGACCACAGAGGCTGACATGTGGGCCTGGGTTGGACCGCGCGTTGAGCAATAAAAAGGTTTGGGGGTTATTTGCAAAGCTGTCAGCGGTACTGTTTTTCTTCTATGAATTTGCTGATGAAACAGACAGAGCAACGCGCGGCGCGGCGGGGCTTGAACTCGCGACCTGGAGCGCGCACGCGGACGGCGGTGACCGCTACGGCCGGCTCGGGTTGGTGTTAGGGAGCGGCGGTATGGCTAGTTAAGCCGCGTCGCGGAGCAACGAAGAGCAGAAAACCGTGCCCGCCGTTGCACCGGGAGCGCTTGGCACAAAGTCCGGCGAGACCAGGGGCAGCAGGCGAGAGAGGGGGTGTCAGGGAGGAAGGTTGGCTCACAGCGAGGTGGTCGGCGGTGGTGGATGAGGCCGGGGAACAGCAGATCCGCGACATTGCAGGCGACCGGATCTAGGGTTTCGTCGTCGGCCTCGTCGGCGTTCCGCGGGACTGGGCCTTCTCCTCCTCGTCTACGGGCACAGGAGCGACACAGAGGCTCGCCTCGTTCTTCCTCGACACCCAAACGCCACGCCCGCCGCCGTGTAACGTCGAGAGGAGGTGGATGCCGACGGTGAACGCCGGGGTGGATGTGGGTAGAAGGGGAGGGGAGAGGAGGAAGGGCACGTCCCTAGTTGGATCTAGAGGAGGACAGGCAGAGAGGAGGGAGTAGATAGGGACGGGAGGGGAGAGGAGATGCCGTGGGTAGGCTCGGAGTGGAAAAGGTGGTGCGGTGGCCACCTTTCCCTCCTTCTCCCTCACGTGCTAGGCAGGGCTCGGCCTAGGGTGTGGATGCAGCATGGGACCGGCAGAGGGGAGGAGAGGCTTGGGTGGGGCCGGCTTGCAGCGAGAGAGTGAGAGAGAGAGAGACCGAGAGGGTTAGCTAGGGTGTGCTCGGCATGGAACTAGGGTTGGGGATGGCTTGGCTCGGTCTAGGGGTGGTTAGGGTTTGAGAGGGGTAGTTAGGGCCAGGTTTGGGGGTAGCCGAAGCTAGAAGACTAGGGGTGGTAGCTCGGCAAGGAGAGGTTAAGGTGGAGGGTTAGGGTTTAGAGAGAGGAGTTAAGGAGAGAGGTTAGGGGTAGGGTGGTAGAGACTTAGGGTTTTTGGGGTCTTGGCATGACTAAACAAGATCATGCAAGGGTTAAAAGAGATGGTGAGGTGAGTGGATTTGTTTAAACACAAGGTGATGGCAAAAGAAGGAAAAAGAATAAGATGGGTTTTATGGTTATGATCTCACATGATCATGCATGGATGAAGGAGATAAGGGGAGGGTGAGGATCTTGATGCACATGGCAAGGGGACAAAGATCAAGATGAGGAGGTTTGAGTAAGAGAGAAGGGGAGCTTAACAAAAGAGAATATCCACTCAAAAACCAAAGAAAACCAAAGGAGAAAAAGATGGTGGGGATTTGCATGGCCCATGCATAGCAATAAATTCCATGTTTATTCTTGTAAAAACAAAATAATAATCATGCCATTTATACACATGCATTCCAAATATGGAGTAAGGCCAAGCTAAAAGAATTAGAAAGATGTTCCAAGTGGAGTAGATGGAGATGATCATATTTGGATATAATTTAGACATGCTAGTGTGTATGTTCCACTAGATGAATAATAGCCTCAAAAATATTCCAACATGAGCAACTATTCCCAAAACACTTCATATGGAAGTTAGAAAAAGGGGGTACCACTCATAATGCATGCAAAGGTGGCTCCACATATCAATAATGTGAAAACAACATGACGCTAATATGAGAGCATGTGGAAACAGAAGTGGATCCATCCCAACCCACATGAGCTAGATTAAATGCCAAAGGAAAATGTAAAAGCTCATGGATAATTAGGATGGTGGAATTATAAGGTGGTGACAAGGTAAAGGTGGTTGAGTTGAATAAAAGATATGCCCCCAACTCAACTTGGGCATCAAGCATTTATCAAGAACCAAATACAATATATCAAGAGGCAATACAATTAATAATGCATATGAGATAAGAACCAAATGAAAAGGGTTTTATATGATGCTCAAATGCAAGGTGGCATGATGACATGAGCATGATATAATTATGATGCAACAATTATATGTAGGAAGTAGCAATTATATTACTAGACCATGTAGCATTACATATGTTTGACAGATGGGATGCTACAGGGTTTGCTGGGGACGTACCAGGGCTCCAGCGGGGTCAGCGAGGCAAGGCGCGGTTGCGGCGGAGCTTGGGGTGGTCGCAATCAGCGGCGCCGTTCTCCTCCTACCGCGGCGGCTCTGGCTCCAATTCCGGCGAGGCAGAGCTCGCCTTGCTCCAGCGAGGGGTGGGTGAGATTCAGAGAGGTGAGTGGAGTGGAATGGTGTGGAGAGAAGAGGCTGGGGAGGGCTCCTTTTATAGGCCCGACGGTGAGACCGAGCGGGATGGGTAGGCGACGGTGGCGACATGGCTACGGCGGGGTAGAGGCATGGCTGCGGGTGGCGATCGACGTGCGGTTCCCTGGCGGTGCTCTAGGCATTGAATGCAGCCGTAGGGGTGGTGGCACATGGTCTGGGCAAGGTGGCGCTCTGCCCGGCCGAGGCGGCGGTGTCCACGGCGAGCGGTGGTTGTGAGTCGTTGGGCGATCAGCGGGGGTGTCTGGGGTGTTTCCTAGGTCGTGGCGGAGCGGCGGGCACGGGCTGCGGCCAAGGGGCAGTCTGTGCGAGCGGGGACCGAGCGCGCTCTGGGGGCGGCACTGGCATGGTGCAGTGGCACTGGGCACAGTTTGTGCTCGGTGGTCCACTGCACTCCTGGGCTCGGGCAAGGGACAGGGGGGTGGCGGTGAGCTCCTACCTACCTCCTAGACATGGCGAGGAAAGAGGGAATGATCTGCTACAGCGGGGCAAGGGTTGGCCGGCGAGGCATGGCTCGGCATGGCATGGGGACTAGGGACAAGGGAGAGGAGTGTTAGGGGTTTGGCTAGATCAAGAGGGGACAGAGGAGATAAATGAAGATCATTTGGGGGCAAAACCCTATAGTAACAGTGAGCTAGGATTAGAGTAGAGATTATGCATGCCAAGTGTGATTAAATGGCCGCAAGAAAGAAAGTTTTGAATTTTCGTTTCAAATTTTTTGAGTCATCTCCACTAGTGCTAGGCAGTCTCTCGTTGCAAGGATTTTGAAAGTGGAGCTCAAATAGATGGGTTTTGAAATAGGGGTGATCTATGCATATGCATTAGATTCAATTTTCAAATGCAATTTAAAATAAGTAACAGAATGTTTTTAGCAGATCAAAAGGTGGGCCTTGGTACCTCATTATGTGTACTAGCAAGGGGTACAAAGATCAAGAATTGTTTCTGTTAAGAAATGAGTTCTAGGAACCCTCAAAGTAGTGTAGTGGATTAAAATGGCCAAAATGACCATTCCTCCTTTTTAATTCTTTTTGATTTGATTTTCTTTAGGAAAAGTTTGGGAATGATGTAGATGATGTTTAAATCACCTAAGAAACATTTTGGAAGCAAAGGATCACACAATCATGGCAATTCAAAATAACTCCTATTTTAAATGCACACATATATGAATGCTTTCATTTTAAATTTGGAAAAGTTTTTGTTAACCCCAATTTTGATTGATTTGATCTTGATAAACTTGGATTGAAGTTTTGGGATGTTACATAAAGTAATTAACAAAATTCTGAATAAAATTAATAAAAGAGTTTTATTAAATGAGAGAGCATTAAATTTGGAGAAATTTAATGCATTTAAAGTGGAGACTTTAAAAGAGAATGTGAAGGGGCATTTTAATGTGGAGGGGTTACCACCACATGAATGGGGAGGTGACGAGTCACCCTCCCATGGGGCGCCGGCCATGGGGGAGGGGTACCCCCCTCCTCCTATAAAAGGCCCCCCTCACACCCCTTCTTCCTCACACCTCCTCGTGAAGGATCTCTCTCCCCCTCTAGTATTATTCCCCCATGGTCTCGGATTAGCGAGATACATGTTCCCGGTGGCTTTATCTGGAAAGGAGTTGCTGCTTCCGCTGCTTTGCTGGAGCGAGGGACAGAGGTTGTCGGGGTATCGGACGTGTGTGCGATCACGGATGCACCGCTGCTTTGCGGTGCTGGACTTGGTGGTGCTAGACTTGCTTGAGCTGGATCTGAAGGACGTGCTGGAGCCGGACCTGCTGGACTTCATCACGATCTTGAGATCGGCAAGTGTACGACTACATCATCCATGAGTTCCAACTCGTTAACAAAGCTTTGTTGTCTTCGAGGGTATGTTCTCTATGGATGTATATCCACCCGTTGCTTGTATCTAGTAGATAGATCTTGGCGTATAGTTCCCATCGTAGGAAGATTTTTGTTTTCTATGCTGCGAACCCTATAGTGGTATCAGAGCCTGATCTATACGTAGGTGCTTTGCACGAGTAGTACACATATGTTTATATGTGGGCGATGATGATCATGTTATTGCTTCTTTCATGTATTTTGGATATTGGTGGCATAGTGGGATGAAGCGGACCGGACCAACCTTACATGTCATTGTACATGAGACCGGTTCCACGACTGACATGCAACTAGTTTTGCATCAGTGGCTGGCGGGTGTCTGTCTCTCCTACTATATTCAATGTCTGATTTACAACGAGTTGCTAATAACTTGGTTATCCTCGTTGTGGTTCCATGTTCGTAGGTAAGAACAGTTCTATCTCCGAAGGCCCTAAGCCACGTAAAACTTGCAATGGATAAATTAGAGGCGTCTAGTTTAGATCGTTGTTGGGCTAGTGTCATGATATGGTAATGTTGTAAGTAGATGTATGATAGATACTCTTACAACACACCTGACGTGTAAGTTCCATAGACGTTGGCCTTACACACAAAGAAATGATAGAGATCATACCATGATGCATATGATAGAGATCAAATGCATGGACCATATCATCTCACTTTACACATTAGATGTTTGCATTTTATATTGCAAGTTTGGCGTTTTAGTAGCATTTTAAGATGATCCCTCGTTTAGATATCAAGATAAAAATGTGTTCTTCCTTAAGTATGCACTGTTCTATGGATCGTGTTTCGAGACATCATGTGATGATCAGGTGTACTCGGCTCTACGCTTTCATATAACGGGTGTAAGACATTTTTACACACGTGAATACTAAGGTTCTTACTTGGCGAGCCTAGCATGTACAGACATGGCCTCGGAACACGGACCGGAAGGTTAAGCATGAGTCATATAGTTGATGTGATGCCCATATTGATGCTCGCCTTTGAAGCTACACCAACTCACGTGATGATCAGACTTGGTGTAGTGGATTTGGTTCATGTAATCACCAAAAAGGCACAAGGGATGTCATTTTTGAGTGGGAGTTCATTTCTAATTTGGATTAGTCGAACTCAATTTGTCATAAACTAAATCGAAGTGAATTTGCATAATTTGTTGTAGTCATTGGCGTTTGTTCACTACCTTATGCTTAGTTTTAATTGAGATAATAGAACTATAGAATTCTGGATATTTACTTTACGAACTGGTATCGTATTGTTTTGAATGTCAATTTAAGGTTAAGAAGTCCTATTGCAAACTTTCAGCAAACTCTATCTACTCCATGAAGTTTAATAAGTAGTATTAAATCAAGAGTAAGAATTCCAATGTTAGTATCTAAAGTATCATGTTTGCCTCCATGATTATTGATATTCAAAAGTTGTTTTAATATCAAGATTATCTAGGAGCTGGAAAATTGTTTCAGAAACCATCATGTGTGGAAGATATTGTGATATCCGAAACAATATTTTTGGTTGCATTATGATAGAGTATAATTTAGCAAAATACATGTTCTCATATTGTATGAGAATTTGTGAAGGATGGAGATGCTAAGCATCTGGATCTCCCAAAAAGGTTTTTGGGAACTAACATTATACTCGTGATTCTTCCTTACAGGCTATAGTAGCTTGATCATGAAAGTTGTCATGATAAGGATGAATAGAAGATGTAAGTAAAATGTTTACTACACTAATAGATTACTAAAGAATGGATTTTTTAAAGAACACCAAAACATTTGATGATGGTGATCCACTTCAAAGTGAAAGTCCAAAGGTATTAGTATTTGACTATATACGCTTTGTACTATGTGTCATGTGAATGACACCACTATTGATGTTGATAGATTCTTTTAAAAGGAAAAGGAATTGCTGAAAGAGAATCTATAAAATATTTGGCAGAAAAGAAAAAGTTGGAAATGTCCAGCTTAGGTATATAGAAGATACACATGTTATGGTTGTATTCCTTGCTTGTTAAACAATGTGGTTCTTAGATATTGGATACCGGTATTGGATACCGAATTGGTTGGTATGAAATGTCATACAGGACAATGCAATTCATGAACTGCAATGGCCTAAGTAACTAGCAAGAGAATAAGTGATGATGTTCATCGAAAACAAATAAAGTGTTATTGTGTTTTTCATTGTCGTCAAAGCTAGCCTTCAAGATTTATTTTAATAATTGTTATTTTTTTCTGGTATTATGAGAACAATGGTTGTTCAAAAAATTACCGTATTCCATAAAGGATGGATGAACTTTTACAAGTTTGGTGGGAGAAATCACATCCATAAACACTATTGCTAAAATGTCGCAATACAAATGATTGAAAGATCACTTATGAAGTGACATCACTGTTTAAATTATATTGGAAAGAAAACATGAAAAACTCCATGTTGATGGATTTTTTGGAGTCTTTGTTTTTGATCAATTGACGCTTGTGAAACTTTCCTCGAGATAATTGAAACTCCGTCCATAGGCCAAAGAGGAACAGATGACTAATTTATTGGATATTATGCATGTTGATGTATATAGTCCATTATGTGTAGCCATATGCGATGGATCTTTTTGCTTCATATGCTTTCTCCAGAAATTTGAGTGAATATATCTATATATTTACTTAATAAGGAAGAAGTATGAAAGATTTGAAAATTGTTCATAGACTTTCAAGATGAAGTGAAAAATCATTGTAACAAGAAAATAAAAGAGTTTATGATTTGATCATAAAGGAAAATATTTGAGTTACATGTTTAGCAAAACACCTAAGATTTCAGGAATTGTTCCATGAATTTGTATTTCCCGATAAACCACAAGAGTATGGCATATTCGAGAGATGAAATCAAACCATGTTTGACATGGTAAGATCAAAGGTGTCATTTATAAAACTGCCATTATGTTTTAAGGATTGAAGCTTTAGAGACTACCGCTTTTACACTGAAAAGAGCACCATCATGATCCTTTGAAATGACACCATATAAGTTATGGTTTGGGATAAAACCTGAATTGTCTTTTCTTAAATTTTGGTATGCTATGCATAAGTAAAATGTTTACAACCAAAGTCGGATAAGCACGTCTTTGTAGGTTATCCCAAAGAATTTGTTGGGAATTTCTCCATAACACCGAGGACAAAAGAGTTTGTTACTTGGAACGTCAAGTTTCTTGAGAAGGAATTTTTCGCGAAAAGTTAAGTGGGAGGACAATAGAACTTTGATAAGGTTGTTGAACCTTAGCTATATGTGCTAAGTAGCGCAGCGCTGGAAAGTGTCCTGGTGGCAGCCACAATGCTCATGGCTCTCGTGATTACAAAGGTTGTGATCTCGGAGATTAGAGTTCCTATTGAACCGTGTGAGTCGGTAAGAATCAAATAGTATGATTTGATAAGCAAGTCGTTATTGTTTTGACAATGATGAACCGACTGCATGCAAAGAAGCGATGATGGGCCTTGACTCCATAAAATGACTCGAAGTCACAGGATCCGTGATAGTATCCATACACGAGAATCAAGTTTCTGAACTTGGAAGACCCTCTGAAAAGGCGTAAAGCCTATCGGTCATGTTTGGATCTATAAAGAAATAGACATGGATGTTTAAAATCTATGAAATAGTCGACATGTCGGAAAGAAGTTTACGGCAATCATCAAGTAGTTGACTATGACAAGATTTGATCTTTCATAGCGATATTTAGTCTTGACGGATTAATGTAGCAACCACTACATATAATTTGCTATATGGTAGTTGAGTAAACAAAACACGGTTCTTTTAATAGAATGGTTACCTAGGACGTGTACATGACACGGTCCGAAGGGTTTTATCAATTCAAAGGGTGCTAAAAGGGCATGCAAACTTCAATAGTTGAAGTGAGCATAACGGAGTTGGAATCTTCACCATGATGAAAATGTTAAAGGAGCATCGGAGATGATGAAGATGCTTGCATTTGCAAGAAATTAAGTGGGAGCGCTGAGACAAATTTCCAATACATTATGCAGAGTACATATTGTTAATTGGAAATGATGTATCTTTTATTGACACAAGTTAAGAATTTCATTAAAATAGGATTTCGATGAAAGACTTGAGAAAAACCGGAATATTTTGCATCAATATCTATATGGATAGATTGAGACGCTAATATGGTTGTGCCAGACATACATATATGAGATATTGAAAGGGTTCAATATGGAAACAACAAGAAAGTTTCTTGCTACATGGAAAGGATTGTATCAAGATTCAAGTGTTTCAACACTTGGTGAGTAAAATCACATGAATATTTTGATCGATTATACCGTGATATGTATATATCCAGATATGTCCTATGCTCTAAATGTTATGAGCACATACCAGAATGATTAATAAGATGATCATTGGACGATAGTAAAGATATTCTTATGAGCTTTGGAAGAACTAAGAATATATCATGTATAAGTGACAAATAGTTAAAGGTAGTTTATTGTAAAGTGTTACATTGATACTAGTTTTGTCACAAGATACAAATTAAATTTATCTCAATTTAGACTATGGATGGCACAATGTAATGGAAAGGATGTTCCATGATGGATTTGGATGAGTTCCAAAGTTGAGACATTGTGATGGATACTACAACAAAAGGCTAAGTATATAACTGCTATAGTAGCAGCAAAGGAGGGCATTTGTGTTAAGTAGTTTGTTATCAAACTAGGTGTGGTTCAAAGTGGGCTAATACTATGAAGATATATTGTATGACAATAATATCAACATATTTTAACCCGAACAAACTAAAGGTCTCACCAAAGGACCAAATTTATACAATGCCATCTCATTTGAGAATGAATGATGCGTAGAGACGCAAAGACATGCAAATACACACAGACCTGAAAGTGCCAGAGATGGAGATTATGTTAACCACTAGCAAACGCGTATATTCAACACCTAGGTGTTGTATATACAAGTTTACAAACTAGATTATTGACTCTAGTGCAAGTGGGAGACTGAAGGGAATATGCCCGAGATGCAATAATAAGGTGGTTATTATCTTATTCCATGTTTATGATAAATGTTTATTTTGCATGTTATAACTGTATTAATTGGAAACATTAATACATGTGTGTTTAATAAACAAAATACAAAGTTCCTAGTACTGCCTCTCATATAAACTAGCTTGTTGATTAACAAGATGATCAAGGTTTCCTGATCATGGACATTGGATGTTGTTAATCACAAGGTCACAACATTGGTGGAATGATGTGATGAACATTCATCCGAAGTATAGCATTACGATCAAAATCATTATGTTTATATTGCTATAACATCATACGAAGTAATCTTAGTCCTTAGACCATGAGATCATGTTAATTGCTAACACCAGAAGAGTATCTTGATAACATCAAACGTCACACCGTAACAGGGTGACTATAAAGGTGGGTAAAGTGCTACGAAGGTGTTATGTTGAGGCTCATGGATCAAGAGTGGGATTTGTCCACCCCGATGACATATAGATATACTCTGGGCCCTCTCGATGATATCACATTAAGATAGCTTGCAATCAAGTGATGAGATCACTAGAATGTTATATCACGGGAACCAGAAAAGAGTGCATGTCAGTAACGAGATCAAACTAGGTATTTGGATGCCAATGATCGAATCTTGGACATGTAATATATCGCGAGACAAAGGGATTTAGTTACTAGCGTTAAAAGGTTCTCACGATCACAGAAGTCATCGTTGAATGTATAGGAGTCAGTATGGATCTCTAGGTCCCGCTTCTGATTATTGATCTGAGAGGGGTATCGATCATGTCTGCATTATTCGCGAACCTTAGGGTGACACACTTAAGGGATACCAACACCATTTGGAGCAAATATGTTTTAGATAAAGATTTAAGCAAGCGCTAGAATTATTTCAATAGACACTGAAATTGTTTCGGGTGAAATTGCTGAAATTGGTTCTGCATGTAATATTGAAATGTTGCAGGGGTTTTTATGTGAATGTTTGTTAATTAAAGTAACTAACAAAATTCTGAATAAAATTAATAAAAGAGTTTTATTAAATGAGATAGAATTAAACTTGGAGAAATTTAATGCATTTAAAGTGGAGACTTTAAAAGAGAATGTGAAGGGGCATTTTAATGTGGAGGGGTTACCACCACATGAATGGGGAGGTGAGGAGTCACCCTCCCATGGGGCGCTGGCCATGGGGGAGGGGTACCCCCCTCCTCCTATAAAAGGCCCCCCTCACACCCCTTCTTCCTCACACCTCCTCGTGAAGGATCTCTCTCCCCCTCTAGTATTATTTCCCCATGGTCTCGGATTAGCGAGATACATGTTCCCGGTGGCTTTATCTGGAAAGGAGTTGCTGCTTCCGCTGCTTTGCTGGAGCGAGGGATGGAGGTTGTCGGGGTACCGGACGTGTGTGCGATCACGGATGCACCGCTACTTTGCGGTGCTGGACTTGGTGGTGCTGGACTTGCTGGAGCTGGATCTGAAGGACGTGCTGGAGCCGGACCTGCTAGACTTCATCATGATCTTGAGATCGGCAAGTGTATGACTACATCATCCACGAGTTCCAACTCGTTAACAAAGCTTTGTTGTCTTCGAGGGTAAGTTCTCTATGGATGTATATCCACCCGTTGCTTGTATCTAGTAGATAGATCTTGGCATATAGTTCCCATCGTAGGAAATTTTTTGTTTTCTATGTTATGAACCCTACAGAGACTCTACATAACACTTTCGGAGTATCCGAAACCATCTTTATAGTCACCCTGTTACGGTGTGACGTTTGATGTTATCAAGTTACTCTTCTAGTGTTAGTGATTGACATGATATCATGGTCTAAGGACTAGAATTACTTTGTATGATGTTATAGCAATTTAAACACAATGACTTTGGTCATATTGCTATACTTCGGATGTATGTTCATCGCATCATTCCACCAATGATGTGACCTCATTATTAACAACATCCAATGTCCACGATCAGGAAACCTTGATCATCTTGTTAATCAACGAGCTAGTTTATAAGAGAGGCATAACTAGGAATCCTTTATTTGTTTATGAAAGACACATGTATTAGCGTTTTCAATCAATACAATTATAGCATGCAAAATAAACATCTATCATATACTTGGAATACGATAATAACAACTTTATTATTGCCTCTCAGGGTATAATTCCTTCACATAATACGAGTTCATATTTAGTAAAACTAAATTACCAGAACTCCCACTTAAACAAACATCCCGCGTTGTTGTTTTAGTGATTACGTGATCCTAATTCAGTATAACACCCTGATCATCATGACCGATGCTATAGCTTCAAAGGTAGATATCGACATATCAATCACATCATCATGTGATTCATGTTTAACCTTTCGGTCGCTTGTGTTCTGAGGACATGTTTGTACACTCTAGGCTCGCCAATGTTAACCTTAGTGTATTGCAGTGCATACATGGCTTACACCCACCATATTTGAATGTCCATATGCTTGCACCCGATCATCACGACCTGCTTCATAATGAAGGACTTTCTTGGTGGTGCACACTAATGGGAGAACACGAATGTTGCATAACACGATTAATAAGCAATACCACATTGATAAGAAATTAATTAAGTGTATGGTAAGAATTCACATAGGCATCACTTCCTATCTTAAAGATGATGCAACACATCTCACTTATACTCCACTAGAAAGGGAAACTTCAAGCAATCTAGAATTAAGAACAAACATAGTATAGCCTTAGGTACTTTGACATGATGTTTGAATGACAAATATGCAACCTTGAACAAACATGATCATCTGGGCTATCACTAGATGATAATAACACATGCATTCACTTTATCCCTACCGAGGTAACAAAAGAATAGTAAAAACCATAGTAGATCTTGAATTTGTTGTCACTATCCAATCACCACCATCATGTTACTCCATCTAATACACAAGTTCCCCCGCACACATGCCATATCATACATGTTGGATCAAAACAAGTAATAAAGATTGGGGCATATAATATGCATCTACCAATACATCTCACACATAATAGAAATCAGATCTCAAATACCAACTCATAGAATAAAGATTCACCACATAGGAATTACAAAGATGACCATAATCATGTTGGGCAGCTCATATGGTACTAGAACATGATATATCAATAGAGAAATAGATCAAGCTACTGCCACAAACCCATAGTCCGAAGGTGGACTACTCCCTCTTCGTCATGGAGATCAAGCCAAAGATGTTGGAGAAGGTAGAGATCCCACTGATGGCAGTTCTAGCGGTGGTTCCCCCTCCAATCTTTGTTGGTTCTTTCTGTGTTTTGGTGTTTATGTGTTACTGCACCGCCTCATTTGAGATCGTCGTGGGTGGTCTTTTTATAGGAATTTTTAGGTCAAGACTTCGAGGATGAGATGAAGATGGAAAGTTGCGGAGGCTCAAGGAGGGAATGATTCTAGGTGGCGCAACCCAGGGTGGGGCACGTGCCACCTGGGCTCGTTTGGGCCTTGGTCCTTCCCTCTCGTGGTTCTTGTGCTATAGGTGATCCTCTTCATGAAAAATATTCCTCAAAGAATCACAGGTCCATTTGACTTTGTTTAGGTCCCTGAAACTTAAAAATATGCAAAAACGATTTTTCCTGTTCTATAGAGTTATAAACCAAATAAAGAGAATCATTGGTAAATCCCCATAAATTAATGTAAAACATGACTATAACATCTTATATGTTGCAAATATGTGGAAATATGTATCAATAAACTACAAAGTTCATGTATGCATTTACATGCATTGGCTGTGCATTGGGTATAAGTCTAGGTTATCATCTGTGGTGCCTCTTAATTGAGTGTGCACAGAGGATGATCAAGGGCTTTTGTTAATGCTTGCTTCCCACTAAATAGATCACAATATGGTCTGATTCTTTTGTGTTAAGCACTAATATCATTGTTACTAATCTACTCTTCCCTGGATCCAGGTGATCCATAACTATCAATCTTATATTTACTAATTGGAGGCACCATAGGAGGCTTCACAATAATCCACAATAATCCTTGAGTAATACATAATGACATCCGTTTGATCTGATTAAGGCTAATTATATCCATTGGATGAAGTGGACACCGTTTGCGTCTTCCACGCGACACGAACCAGAACCACCCCTTGATGGCTTTCCATAAACAATCAAGCCTCCTATTGCGCCCTTGCTGAGGCCGTAAGCTCTAGCTCCCAATATTTATCCTCCATGTTTTCTTCGATCCCCGTCCCGTCGAGGACGTACCGTGGCATGCATAGGCCGATATGATTGATGCAATCCAATTGGAGCTGTCGGATGGCTGATCTTAGTCATGGTCGTGGAGTCATAAAAGGTTAACATATCCGATGGATCTCACGCTGATTCTAAACTACATGCTGCCGGCCGCCGACGATGTTGCAGGAGCCAGAGACCAGAGGGTTCAGTGCCCGTAAAGAAGTTGGATCTTCATATTCTTTTTTCTGAGAGGTGGATCTTCATCTTCAGAACCAATCAACTAGATGGAGGCCTCTAATACACATCAAAATACTTATCCAAGAAATAAGCAGGCGGAAGCATCAGATATAATCTACGGTATTATGAGAAGCGCGAACTTCACACTTTCTTATCGATCTGTTTGATTGATGATTGGTATGTTAATCTATTATTCTAAGAGTCGAGTGTTTGACAGTTGGACTCCATGGATGTCTGTAGAAAAAGCATGCACCCGCCGCCGAAATATGGATACACAAGAACATAAGAAACTCATGGCGAGAGCCGTGAGGTCATGACTCATGACTATATTTGCATTGCACTGCCATCTAGTCCGACAGGCATCATCTCTCTGGTCCTTCTTCTATGGTTCTTCCATTAGTACTACAAAACATCTATCCATCATGTCATTAGCTAAGTCAAGTCTTATTTAGGTCATGCCATCCATTACATGGACTAATTTCTGTAGGTTGTTGCAGGTGTTTCACAAATTAAGGCTTTGCATCAGGTGCCAATGTAGGCGACATCTCTTCTTCTAGCCCATAACATCGGCCACTTTCTTGCTCCCCCAAATATTCGGTAGTTGCTAAACATGCCTGATCTAAACATTGATGAATTACACTATTCAAGTGCTTCAAATCAGGTAGGTGGTCTCCATCCTGTGCCACCTCCTTCCAGCCAAGCTGATGATCAAATAGTTCCATGTTGCCGGCATTCATACACGATAGGGGTACCATTGGAGCATACTCGCTGGCATTGCGCACACGCAGAAGGATTGGTCGATTGATCCCTTTAGTGAAGTTATATCCAAGATCAACATAGATGACAGGTTAAGGCTGCAGCCTTGCAGGGTTGGATCATCTCATCAAAGCTTCATCCTTCCTATTGATGGCCTCTCTAATCCTTGCTCTACCGCTCTCGCCACATACCACGCGGTGCCACAGCCCTCGCACTGCTGCCGTCTTTGTTCTGATGACTCCTAGATGCATATTCTTCTCGCTCCACTCCTTTACGAGAAGATCAAGTTGATGCGGCTGCGGAAGCATAGAAGCACATGGTGCAAGGATGGTGGTAGGGAGGTCTAAGGCGTAGCTGGCATGGACTGGAGCTAGCATATAGTAGCATATGTAACGTTCTTTTTTTATCTTTTCAGGGTACTTGCGCTACCATTTTTCTGATTTATTCATGGAACTAGGATTACGTGACCTCTCCTTTCAAATAGTAATAAGGGATTACATTACCACAGCTTTCTCGATGTCCCTATTCCTTTACAGAACAAGAAACTTATTATTCCCCTGATTATTTTGTTCTTCTGGATAGCAGCGATTCCATCTAATTTAAACTTCCAGAACTTATTTTGTTGTTATTCAGTCCAGCAACGGTTCCACCTAAATCCTAAGAAACTAATTCCTTTTGATTGTAATATTATTCACTTTATTTTTCTTCTTTAGGTTAGAGGGAAAAATGATGAAGGCCATACTGCAGGTATTGCACAAACACGACAGAGTTAGGTTTCATGCTTCAAATTCCTCTCATTGTACCTTGGTACAATATTATTACTATATGTACAGATATATCCATTTGGTTTCCTAATTATTTTGTATCACAAGAACCACAATTTTTTTGGGGTAATGTCGTAAGTGTATTTACACATGAATTCATATGGACTTGAGAGGATTTCTATGAAATGAAAGCTCATGGAATTATGGTAGTTAATTGATTGTTGCATCATGCTACTGGATGATCTAGCGGAACTCTTTAGTTACAATAATTGAACGTGCCACAATTCTGAACTAGATAGATAGAACTATAAGGTATAATAAATAAAAAGGTTTTTCCACAATGAAAGTCCCCCTATATTAGACTACTAGGTGTAATTACTAATTAGTAACTTATATATGAAAGTTGTCCACCAAAGGTAAAGCCTCTTCAGAACCGTATATATGTCAGAGTTCCACTAAAATTGATCTAATCAAATGTTATTATATATTATTAATTTAGTTTCATAGAAAAATATGTATTGAAACTTCTTCAAGAATTTAGGCTCCTTGGTATTATTTATGTAGGATGTGTTTTATATGATGTCATACATTTTCAAGGTTACTTCTATAATTTAGTAGTGGCACACTTAAGAATTGTGTGTAAATCTCCATGTGGGAGTTACACTACTAGGAAAACGATTATAGGTAGATTTTAATTCTGTGGCGCATATATGAAAAATGCTCCACTAAAATTAATTCTGTGGCGCATATAACAAATGCTCCATAGAATTCCTACAATTCTGTGGCGCATATAGCTATATGCGTCACAGAAAGTGAGAATTCTGTGGCGCATATAGCCATATGCGCCACAGAATTTCTGTGGGCCCATGTGGGCCTAACCCCAGCACATGAGCAGGCCAGAATTCTGTGGCGCATATGCTATATGCGCCACAGAATTTTGACATTCTGTGGCGCATATAGCCTATGCGTCACAGAATTCTCACTTTCTATGGCGCATATAGCTATATGGGCCACAGAATTTTGACATTATGTGGAGCATTTGCCGTATGCGCCACAGAATGTGCGAAACAGATCTAAAAAAGGTGACAACCACCCTTTCCCTTCTTCCCACCACCTCCAACTAGCTCATCGAGGCAGTTGCCCATATTTCTCTCTATCAAACAAAATCCATTAGGCAACAAAGGAAACTAATCACGTGATTTTGCATAGTCACCTAATTCTAGGAAAAAAACAATGGATTGCGTGCCCCTTAATTACATGGTGATCCATCCAAAGAAAAATCATTAGCACAACCTCATCCAATGAGACTAGTAAGCGTGTCCGTGCAATGCACGTCTTTCAAATATAACACATGTATATTTTAAATTTTATGTATCGTCCATTCCTTCATAAACTTTATGATCTACAAAGCTTACATAACTTTGATGTGTAGGTTCGTGTTCGGCTGTAAAATACTCTCTCGTATAGGTTCACTCTGAACCTCTACGAACCTATACACTAAAAGATATATTCAATTCACAAAACTAAAATGTCTTGTATTTCTAAACAGAGGGGTATTATCAAAAGAAAGAAAGGACTATAACCAAAAATGAAAATATCTAAATGACGTTAATGTAAAAAGCAAATAACACTCCTCCCTCAAGGCTAAGAACCTGGTTGTAAAAGCAATACATGGGTCTACCTGTAAGAAAGGGGATACCTGAGACAAAAAACATCGTGTAAAATCTCAAAAACAATATGAAAAAATTAAACCGGACCTAACTACTCCCTCCATCCCAATTTATGTTGCATATAAGGTTTTATCAGAATCAAACTTTACAATGTTTGACCAAGTAGTTTGATCTAAATATGAACCCATACAATGCCAAAATAATATTATTAGAATTGTCTTAAAATATATTTTCATAATATATACATTTCATATCATACATATTCATATTATTTTATATATTCTTGGTCAAACTTTGCAAAGTTTGACTTGCACGCAAAATTATGCGCAACATATTATGGGAAGGAGGGAGTATAAAAGACACAAATGCCTCGTCCTCAAGCTGGCTAAAGGACCTTGATGCAAAAACGAAGGGAACATAACAAGGGCACGGGAGATAAAGACCACCGCCCAAATTCTCAAAAAAAATCTGTTTTACATTGTACTGATTTAACAGAAAATGATTTTTTTAAATCTTAATGTGTTCAAAATTATGTTGTGCTAAGGTCCTTGCGGAAATTCCTAATATGACAGCAAAAAGACCACCCACGGCTTCATTACCCCCACTCTCAAAAGCTTTCTCCCAGTCTCACCGGCACAGGACGCGACCACCGCCCCCCGTCCACTGCCTCCCCACTACAGGCGAGAAGACCCTCCCGTCCCCTCCCGGCGCGCTGCTGCGGCGAGGTGATCCCCTCCCCTACCTCACCACCACTGCTACGAAGACCTCTCCTCCCCTTTCCTCCCCGCCGATGGAGGCGGGGGGTGCGGAAATCGTCTCCACCTGATTCTTGGCAGCGGCTACCTCCATCGGATCCTCGGACGCGACTACCGTCCAAGCCTTGGAGGGCTCCGCCGTGGTTCCCGGAGTGGATGGTCGATGCTGCTGCCTACCTCGTCTGCAGCGGGAGGAGGCAGTCGACGGCGCCATGCCCGGATGTCCGAGACCGAGTTGGTGCCGTTCCGGCACGGGACCTCCTACTTCGAGCTCGACGTGTATGGGCTGTGGGGGCGTTGCTGTCCCACTGGCTCCGGGGCAACAAGGAGCGCCACCGCGTCCGCCTCCGTCTACACCTTCTCGGCATACTTTGTCTGACGGTGAGGAATCCGAGATCCCCATTTGGATGGGTTCAGACATTATATTGTCCCAGTATTACTGAACTGCTACTATGTTTGTCAGTGGTCTACTATATCTGGGTATGAGGAGTACATTTTGGGGGAATTGATATCATAATGCTCAGCTTAGAAGGCTTTCACTAACAACCTAAAGGCCAAGGTTGCTGGCTGTGGTTCTTTGCAATGGACAGAAAACTATTGGCCAAGTTCCAAACGTTATAGGTTGTAACCAATTAACGCTGGCCAGTTTTGCAATTGGTTATGTTGGTCATGTACATGGATGCACAAGTACAGAAAATATCATGAATTTTTTGCACTATTGGTTTTATTTTTGTTGTGATAAAGCGTGGAACAATGTCACAGGACAATGAAGCCTGCTGTACTCATCATGGAAGAAGTTGAAATTGTGTTTGTTGGTGATAGAGGTGGAGTTGCAGATCTTATTGCCAGGCATTTGTAGTGACTGTTTAGCTAGAAACTGAAGAGCCTAGTAAACTACCGTTGGCTGCTCAACTACAGGTTATTTCATGCCACTATCATATTATTACTACTGTTTACTGTTTGCTGGCTGTGACAACTGAGATACACCACATACTGTTGTCACTTCTAAGTTGGTTGAAATTGCTAGGCGGAGTGAGAATTCAGTTTATTAGGGAAGTAATAAGCTTGAAATTTGTAGGCAGAGTGAGCTTAAACAACCAATGATAAATGAATGTATGTCTGCAAGAGGCGTCAGGATTATGAGTTGGATGCGCTAAGTGTTGTCCAGCGAATTGCAGGTGTAGGTGGTGCATCATCATATTGTTTGCTAATCTGCATCCTGCGGTACTGCTAGTGATGTTTATGTTGGTTGCTAGGTAACAAAGAATACTTCTTTAGCAGCGCAGAAATCTATGTGTTATATGAGGGTTCTTCTAACTATGTCAAAATGAATGCAGGTTTAACTCAGACGCAGAAATAACTATGAGACTGTTATAACATGAAGTTGTGTCTTGCAATGTCTTAGCTATAGTGCAGGTACATCTTCCTCGCTTTATCCTATCTTTTATTTTCTTATGTTCTGTATTAGCCACTAAGGGTAGATGTATTTCTTGTGGCCGTCCTGCTACTCCTGCTCGCACGGGGGCAGAAGGCCAGGACTACTTCCTGTTTGTGATCTCGGCCTCTGCTACAATAACCCGCTGGTGAGCTCTGGTCTTGATCTCCTCTATGTGCTCGGTGGTATGATCTGGTCCGGCTATCCAGTAGCCATATGTATGTGTTTGTAGTGAGGATCACTACTAGGTTTCTAGTTTTTTATCTTCTAAATAAACTAGTGAGTAGAAGTTGGTAATCTGCTCTTGTCCAGAAGAGGGGGCCCTAGTCACAGGTTGATTACAATGGAGTCTTCTTTGAATTTCAGAAAGTCACAGGTTTTACATAATAAAACTATTTTGAAAATGATTAAACTTTATATAAGATGCTGAGAAGACTCTCTTGAGAACCATAAAACTTTGGCATGTAGATATATATGTCATGTCGGGTTTTATTAGTTAGGGGTCTGCACTTTCCAGTTGAGACATCAACAAGGGAAACCAAACGATATGGCAATGTATTTTGACGTACTTTCCTATCTCAAGGGTTCAATCTAATGAACATATATGAAGTCTTCGCTGAATTTGCAAAGGTTTCAAAAATTTAGAAACTGTAAACTTGACATAGTAGAAAGGATAAGAATGGAACTATTGCTACATTTGTTCTTGATTTTATTTTGTTTTTCTTCTTGGGAGAAGAATTGTCTTATGATATACATAGAACGATGCAATATTTCAGCATATCCAAATTAGTTCTATCTGAAAGTCTGCACTCAATTTTTCCGTCATTTTGGTTATATCCAATGATGTTCACAATCCTTCAGATTACATATATTGTGCTCTGCTATAATCTTGAGTGATCTCATGCAAATTTGGCATTATTCTTTGGCACTGAGTTAAATGGTGCCTTTTATTTGTTTTCTGCTGCTGAGCCTCGTTATTTGATCAGCAGGTGTTCATACCTCACAAGAAATTTACTTCTTGGGTGGATCTCTGTATACTACCTCTGCCTGCTCCTTCCCTGCCTCTCGAGTCTACGTGGCAGTGTCCGCGACCACGCCAGAGGCTCTACTCAAACCTGCTATCCTGTTGTTCGCCCATTTGTGGACAACCAGGTCTTCGAGTGAAACGCTGGTGAGTTCATGTCTGCGCCGCGACCAACCGGTGATGTTTCTGCATCAGCTACAATGACCCTCTGTGTGCTCTGATTTCATCCTATCCAATCCTATCCAAATTAGTTCCATCTTCTGAACGTACATATTATGTACTTATTTTTTCAGTCATGTTGATTATAGCCGATGATTTTTTTGTTTGCTCGAGTGGATCGACTAGGTTGCTGCCATGCTCGCTATGAGATTTCTTGTTGAAATGATGCCAAACTAACTGATTCGGAACCAACTGTAGGAAGTATTTTTGTGTGTCGTCCGTATGACAAGTGTTCCTTGTCAATAGAGATGCCGACGTACGATGTGTACAAGGGTCGGCTTCCAGGTGTCTACGAGGAGTGGGTGGACTGCCACCAACAAGTGGACAAGTCCAGCGGCAACAACTACAAGGGATACACGACTAGAGAGGAGGCGGTGGCCAAGTGGAGGAGACACGTGTGGAAGAAGAACCGGACGAAGATCTTGGTGCCGCTCCTCCTCACCGGCATCGCGGTTACGGTGTACTACATTCTGTCCTAAGGTAGGCGGTGATAACATCGCGTGGTTGTAAATTATGTGAGTGAGATTAACACGTGTGAAATGTACTTGTACACTTATTCGGTTCTAAGAGATGTGATTGATGAACACTTGTGAACATTCGTGCTTGTTGATGTATTATATGTGAACTGGAACATTTGTACTGCTGTGTGCAGCTTTTCTGTGAATTTCTGTTAATTTTTGTGTATTTTCTGTAATATACCTGTTATATACCTGTATTTATAACAGGAGCATATGACTATATGCGTACCATAGAATTCTGTGGCGCATATAGCCATATGCGCTACAGAAATATAATTTTAGTGGCGACAATTTAGTGGCGACCACTAGATGCGCCACAGAAATCGTTTTTGGTGCGCCACTGATAACGTTTTTCCTAGTAGTGTTAAGTAAATACTAGGTAGGAATATTCATATATATATTACTCATAGCTAATTTCTTAGTCAAAGCACATTAATAGGTTAAAGTCGTTACGCTAATGGTGTTGTCTATGCAGATCCATGAAGCTGTTTAAGTTGAAAGTTGATTGAATACCTTTGGCTTGACCTACATAGGTAAATTGTAGGAAACTTCCAATGTTCACATCACATTGACGAGTAATCTCTTGGTGAAGGCTCCCAATTTAACATTTTCACTCTATTTAGCTATATTATGGTGATCTCTCACACTCTTGAGTCCAATCTAGAAAAAAAAAACCTTCCATAAATAAGTAACCATTTCTCCACATGTTAAGACATTTATTTGTGTCAAATATTACATAGTTCATTCATGTTTCATTTCATTAATCAAGTTAGCTTGCACCTATAAAACTAATCGAGACGACATAAAGACATTGTTAGAATATTGTATAGTAAGTCGTACAAACTCGATTATTTATAATTCCTATTGTAATATGTCCATTCCTGTGCATAGATGCAACTGTTTGAGATAACTGGACTAGGATACATTAACATGAAAATGGTAATTTGTATCTCATAAAGCTGGATTCCGAACATCAAATGCAATGCAATTAGTATTCAATAGTAGGAACTGATTGTGCAACCTAATGGGAATGTGTGTGTGTCATCTCCTGGTCAAGTTTAAAGGGTGTGATTTCTATTGTATATAAACAAATACCAGTCGAAATACATATCAAATCACTACATAAGTTCAATGTTGATGAAAGTCATGTAAGTACAATGTTTATTTAAGGACTGTTTTGAATAACAAGATATATTAGTCTCCATGATTGCATGGGTTAAGTCAATTATCATTTAAAGAAAATATTTGGACTATGTATTTTTTGAGTTTAACAGAAGTATATATGCTACCTACAATTTTTGAAGTGAAGAAATGTTACTAAAAAATGATACTAATTAACTTTTAAAATCAGTAGCCCGTGCAGGTGCACGGGTTCATGACTAGTTTATCTATAAATATAATTAAACCCACTAGACCTATATTTGCGCCCTTGGGCACGTGTTTGTCAAGCGTAACGTTTGACAATTGTTCTACAACAGGTTAATGATATTGTATAAGTAAACTATTATCCTTAACTCATATCCTTGACATGAAAATATAACGTATCTAGGTGTGGACAAGTTTTCATTCGTATTATACTCATCTGATGATACGTCTACAACTGGTTGACGAGATAAAGTAAGTTAGTTCCTATCGTTTTATAATATTTCATGTCTATTAGTGAAATAGAAGATATATTGTCCTTTAATGAACCCAAAAATTAACTTTAATCATTTTATGAAAAACCATATTTGAGACATTCCCCTATGGACCGGAAATCCCCAAGGGAAAATCTCAGAAGTGGCTAATAAAAGATGCATCTGCTAGTTTATAAGCTGGTCGAAACCACTCTAGGCTATCGAGGTGGGACTAAACACGTATGAGAGTCATTTCAGTGCACACTGGCCCCACACACGATGTGTGCCCGACAAAGCACGTACAACTCATAGGGCCCATCGATATCCCAAACAGGATTAGATATATAGGAGACAACAAAGACACGGATCGAAAAATAGTCAAAACTAGTTTTAAATTTACAACACGGTATACCACGGTTATATTGGCATACACAACAATAAGTAAACATAAAAGAATTGATCCAAAGAAAAATACACATGTGAAGCATTACATTCTTCTAGCATTAATTAATCCGAAGAAAATGATGCACAAGAATCCATAATTTTGATTTAACTTTCTGACAACACTAATACATTTCTCTAGCGAAAACAAATATTACAGGAGTAAGAAAAAATTAAGAAAATCTACAAAACCCTACGCTAGGGTAACCTGTGACTAAAGAACCCTAAGATACACTCAACCTCGACTAAAGCGGGTTGTCTCTACTGACGCGTTTCCCGCGTATGTTGCAGCGGGAGGCTATGCCTCTGATGCGAATGCTTCTCCACCACTTCGATCTGGTTGTCTCCGCCTCAGACGTGGCCTATTCTCCCCACCGATGCGATTCTCGCATACGTCACAATATGAAGACATAAGGCCAGCGTGAAGCCTTCTCCTCGTTGATGGTGTCCTCGCATACATCAGGTAGTAGGACATGGTGCCGTCGTGAACCCATAGCAACACCTACAATGTAATGCCAAGGACACCATAGATTCACATGCGGCTGAAGGTACAGTTCGGTGGATATCGATACCTAAAGCTACAGTACGGTCGCTATCAGTATGTATCACGTACAAAAGCACGAACTTACGCTTTCGTTGCCCATTGTTATAAAGAGCACCACGTGACCACCCCAAACACGTCGGATACGGCAAAGTCGTCGCTCAGGGGAACGGCGGTGTCTCTTGTAGGACGGCGGATAGAGAAGTCAAGACAAACCTAAGTAAGAGAGAAGCTAAAGTGTTGCGAGAAACAACAGAGATGGAGGGGTATTTTAGAGGTTAAACGCGGTATGGTGCGTCGCACCCATGTCTGGCATGGGTTTCCACTGCCACGTAGGCTCCCGGCCGCGAGAACTCGTGTCGGGTGAGGGTCTCCACTACCATATCAGCTCCCACCTGCTAGAACTCGTGACAAGCGAGGGTTTCCGCTGCCACATGGGCACCCAACGGGCCCCACGACCCGGCAGATGCGGGTCACATGTCTCCTCCTAACGCCTCTCATCGAGCGCGCTCCCCCGCATCCACTGACAATGGGCCCAAGCCACACGCATGGCCCACCTTTCAGCGATGTGGGGGAGGAAAGGGCGACATGCCCATGCTAGGGAATATTGGACTACGGGGCCTGACTCCCCGAGATAGTCGGGTTCCATGGCGATGTCGCCATGTGTCCTCCTCATCCTCCATACTAAGGCCAAAAAGAATCAGGGAGACATGGATATAGCAGATTTGGCAGAAACTTTCATGTGCTATTATTGACTCTGATTCCTAATGTTTCTAGGCTAAACCTTTATTGATTCCTAAATGTGCTTGTTGAAGATCTTTAGTTGCTTCTCCTTCTTCTTCCTCATGTTCTTGAAGTGTTATTCAAGTTTTTGCTTCACTTATAGATTTCTATCTCACTCAAATCTCTTTCTAACTAGTGTGTGTTTTTGGTTTGAGCTAGACTAGTGAGTTGTGAGATCTGGGGTGTAGGATACTCAACTATGTATAATGTTCCCAAATCAATAAGGTGTTAACACCTAAGACATGCATTTAAGTGAATCACTTGCTGGAGTACGAGTGAAATCATCTTTGTAGCTTAACTTATGTGCAGGTGGCACTTCTACTTTCGGTGGTTAAGCCCATAATGGTTTAACTTTAGTGAAGTTTCCAAATTTGGCATATGGAACTTGATGTCTCTAGTGTGTATACACTGTATCAGCATATGCCTATTTAGGTATGTCGGTTTAGTTTTGTTGTCTCCAGGCATTGGACAGAGACAAGTGGCTTTTTTATTATTTATATTATATGTTGAGTTTATTTTACTTCTGGGTTTTTACAATTCCCTTTGGTTGAATCTTACTAGCAGTTGTTTCTCTACACTTTGATTGGATATCTTGTTGTATAAGCATTCATTTTACTTTCTCGGTATTTTCTGTAGTCCAAGAATTTAGGCTTGAGGTTATTCCTTTTGGATCATTTTATTCGTAGTTGGTCTTAGAGTATTTCTATTGGTTTACTTTTGTTACTTGAACAAGATGAAAATTGGGCTACTATACTGGTACTTGGTCATTTCTCATACTTTTTGAGTTTTTTTTGGAGTGATGAATTGCTTAGTGTTCCTCCTCCAAGAGTTTATGTTTTTACAAGGAATCATGGCTATGAAAATTCTTGGTTCTTCACTACTATTGTTGAACTTTACTATTTCTAGATGTACTACTGATAACCTAGTAGTACTTGGTATTGTGATGTTCATGCTTTACTAATGAATCATTCTATTGGTTTTCATTTTATACTACTAGCTATGTACCAAATATTTATTCTACTACTTCTAGTTGTTCCTCTAAGATCTACTAGTTACTACTATTGTGAACTACTACTAGCTCTTGAGTTTTGTCAATCTTAAGATATGATGATGTAGTCGTGTACCTAATGGTGATGTTACTCTATTCTCCACTACTCTTGGTGATCATATCCACCACTAATGTTCTTATTTTGGGTTCATGTACACTTTTTTATTAGCATTTGTCTATTTCAAGGATCTGGGATATTAGGACCTATGGATTCCATATAAAATTGATTAACCTTAGGTGAATCCAACATTTTAACCTAGTGTTAGTTTCGTTATTTTCTATTGATTTACTTGCAGCTTCCAGCAAGAATTGAAATGAAGGATTTTAATTAATGTTCAGATGAGAAGGATTTGGATAGAAGAAGATGAAGATGTAGTTAGGTCTTAGTTTCTAGGTTTTCTTATTTTATTTGTAATTTCATTTTTAGCTTTTGTAATACTCAAACTTGTATCAAATTGATATGAATAAAGTTCATTTCTTTCTTATGATCTGAGTCATTTTATTTATTATGAGTTTCAATTAATTTTTGGTGTATGAGATCCTTTGAAATCAAATTTGAATAAATCAAACCTAAATTTTGAATTCAAAGATTTACATTTGTCCCAAGTATTTTCTTATGGTTGATGAGTTGTGTGTTTAAATATGAGTACTTGTTTTAGGGTGATTGTTTTTGATTTGAAATGACTCACAATCAAACTAGGATTTGAAATTTGAATTTAAAATCCTAGTGTTGACTTGAGTCAAACTCAATACTAGAATCAAGTTTCAAGTACTTAACCTTAAAAATCAAAAAAATTAATTTCCCCCTCAATTTTAAGATGCATGAGACGCAATGCACATTTCTATTTCGACCCTTTCCCTCATCCTATTATTCGGTATGTTACAATCCCGATTAGAATGAAAATTGGGTGGGCCAAGTAGAGGGATGAGGAGGTGACAGACGTGCCCCCAGAGGCAAGCAGTGACATGCGCGCCAACCTCCTCCCACTAGGATGCTCGGTGAGGTCGGAGGTGGGCTTGGAGACAAGCTTTCACCAGCGTTGCAGTTCTCACAAAGAGGTGCTAGACAAAATAGGGACGCGGTGGGAGAGGGGTAGCTAGAGAGCATGGAAAAGAGGGACATGGACGTGATGGATAGAGAGCTCTGCGGCGGGGCTTGGTTACAGTGGTCGGTCAATCATCGTCGGCGTCGTACGTACAACAGAGAGAGAGACAAGCGACAACAAAGATGCATGTTGGCGGTAGTTTTTTTAGAAATGTCGACGAGAGTTTCTGCCCAGAAGAAGTGCGTAGTTGAGGGTTCTTTTTGCAAAATAAAATGTGTTTGTCTTTGCCAACTAGACATGATAGTGGACCCGAACGGTTAAAAAGGTTTAAGATAAGAAAATTGCAGGATCCGTGCTAGGTGTCACACCTGCCCAAACCCCAAATATGATGGTTGTGTGACACTATTGCCTCAAATGTGGCGGTTTTTGTCATTTTATATTGCGCGAGTGATAAAAAGTGCGTGATCTAGGGACCACTAGAAGTCGAGAAGGGAATATAGCTTGGCAGGTGCTAGGTGTTCCCGTGGAGTTAAATTCCCGGATCCATGAGTCTCTCCATTCGAAACTTGTCCAGTTTTGCATCTAAATACCGGTTTTGCTACATATTACTACAATGTAGAAAAAAATGCCGCTTTTTGCTACTAGCAAAAACCATCCGCCCACAAAACAGACAGACCTCACCAGAGGCCTAGGCATAGACCTCGTCGGAGAATTTGTAACAAAATAATAGTGCTAATGTAGCAATATCGACTTCGTTGGAGACATCGTCAGAAACTCTCGTTGAAGACGTAGTAGCCAAAACTTCATAATACTGTAGCAAAACACAAAAATGATAGTAGGAAAAACTTTTTTTTGTTATAGCAAAAAATTATTCATAATATGCAAGTCCAAAAATAGGTTCATAGCAAAACAATTTCTTCTATTGTGGAATTCTTTTCTTGATGAAAAAAATCAAGGATCGATGATAGCACCACCACATCCCGCGACGCACACAGTAGGTACCTCCGGGAGCCCCGTCGTAGCATCACCATCCACCTATGGTAGTAATTGTGCCTGCCATAGTTAGCAAATGCGCTTGCCATCGATAGCAAAGGCTCCCTCCATCCACCACTCGACTTCGGTGGCGCGCATAGACATGTCGACCATCTTCCTTGCGGTCGATGAGGAGGTAGCACTACCAGTGGCAATTGCTGCAGGTGGAGCCAATGGCCAGAAGCAGCTTCCTCGTCGGCAGGTGGAACCATGGTAGGAAAAATTGGCTATGGCAGCGACAACCTAGGAAAAATCACCAGCAACGAATCCTTCACAACACCAACCCTGGAGCCTCGTACCACCGGTGCAGCACCCTCCTCGCGCGTTAGCACCTCTGTCATGGCCTCCATCTTTGATGACACTTCAGATAGAGATGATTTGGGAGAAGCTAGGACAAGAGCGGGCAACTTGGGTACTTGGTGGAGCAGCAAAGGCGTAGGAAAAATCGGTTGTAGCAGTGGCACCCCAGGAAAAATGGGCAGCGTGGAGGTGCGCACATGGAGATGAATATGGCAGAGGAAAACCTAGCCAACGGTTCGGCATTCATGCGCCAAGCATGACCTGACACGTTCAACCCGTTAAGAAGGCGGATCGTGCCTTGTCGGCCCCCATGCTTAGCCCCAAGGTGCTTGGCGGGTCGACCCGCGACACGTGAGGGAACATGAGGCATGTTTCGACCCCTGAGTGTGAAATTCCACAAAAATCATAAAAATCAAAAAATATAGAAAAATGCAATAAATAGAACACTACTGGAAAAAAGCTTAGTGTCGCAGCAGCCTTAGTGGCGGAAACGCATAAGTCTACCGGTGGTAACATGTATCCCTGGCGAGCGAGCGAAAGACCGTCACATGTAGGTCGCGAACTTATCCTGGAAGGACTTACCACCGGCGAGCACAAGAAAAAGTCCATTGCTGCAACGTGTTTCGTGGGTGGAACGGGGGCGAAAAAGTTGTGAGATTCGACCTTTTGCATCCGCCATGGCTATACCATGTACTGGTAACGATGGTGAAAAGTAGTTTGTCACTGGTTCATTTTGAAAACTAGTGGAATGTGTTTTCTATAATTTGGTACTCATTAGAGGTATATAAGTAACGAACTATTCGTCGGATGGTTTTGTGTGTTTAGATCATCTGCTTCATCGGCCGGGATGATCTGGCGGTGACGAACAACTAATCTGATCGTCGCTGGATTTTGTTAGTTGATTGTTGGGCTAACACACTTCTCTTATGGTTTCCCACCATGATTTGGTTGTTCCCGCTCCGATTCCGGCCAGGCAGGATCAATCGAGCAGCGCAATCAAGCAATTAAGAGGATTGAAAATACCAAAGTAAAACGAACCGCGCTGATGAGGTGAGTTGCATAAAACATGTGTGAACCAAATATTGTTGAGTAACTGTAACATCTCAAAACTTTAATCCAAGGTTATTAAGATTCAAATCAATAAAATTAGGGTTAAGAAAAACTTTTCCAATTGAAATTATTAAATCATTCATATGTGTGTGCATTTAAAATAGGAGTTGATTTGAATTGCCTTTCTTAAGTGATCCATTGCTTGTAAAATGATTCTTAGGTGAAATAAACATCATTTAGATCATTCCCAAACAAATTCCAAAGAAAAACAAATCAAAATGAATAAAGGAAAGAAATGGTCATTTGTGCCATTTTAATCAACATGCCTACTTTAGCTATTCCTAGAACTCAAAATCCAACAGAAACAAATATGGATCTTTGCACCCCTTGCTAGTACATGTAGTAGTGTACCAAGGCCCACTTTGTGATCTGCCAAAAACTTTTAAACACTAATTTAAAATGGCATTTGAAAATTGAATCTAGTTCATATGGGAAGATCCCACTTATTCAAAAACCACTCAAATGAGCTTCATTTTGAAAACCCAAGCGACCACCAAAAATCAAGCTTATGACTAACACACCCACCAAAAATCTTTTCAAAATTTAAAACTAAATTTCTTGCGGTCATTTTGTCGAACACATTGCAGACAGAATCAAACTGGCCTAACTTATACTATTTTTGAGCATTTTTTGTCAAACCAATTGAACCCTAGTAGATGCCCTTGTCTCCCCCAGACCCAACCCAGCCATCAAGAAGCTACCCCTTAGCCATTTGCACTAGTGCCGCGGCACCTGAGCACCATGCTCACCGGTCGAGCATGGATAGCTCACAGCCGACCGTCCCTCTCTCTCTCTCGCCATGTCTAGGAGCTAGACCAGACCACACCACCACCCTCTGTCCCCTCCCCGAGCAGAGCCGAGCCATGGACCACTCACAGAGTGCCGCGCCCAGAACGTCTGCACCATGCCGAGCACGCGCTAGAGCGCCGCGCCCGACAAGCGTGCATACGCCGCGCCTCGACCGCAGCCCGCGCTCACATAAGGAGGCCACCCCCAGCCTTATTCTGCACACCACTCACCTCCCCTCTCGCCACTGCTCATTCCCCACTTCTCCCTGGAGCCGCTCGAGCTCGCAGTGGCCGGAATTCCACCGGAGCTGGCCGCTACTGGAGGAGAAGGGCCCCGCTGATTGCGACCACCCCAGGAGCTGCCGCGACCACCCCTGAGTTTGCTGTCGTCCACTAGTTCGTTTGCCCGCCTCGCCGCAGTCGCTGGAGCCCTGGTATGCCCCCTGAGCACCCCCACCGAGCCGCTAGGGTTAGTTCCCGCCGGCGAACTATTCGCCGGAGACGACACTCCTTAGTCGTAGATCTCCCTTTTAATCTAATGGCCCACACCGCCCTGTACCGCTTCGCGTGTAAAGAGCCAATGACAGGTGGACTCCCCCTGTCAGCTGTTCTCTATGCCGTGGAACGCCACTGGGCCGGCCCGTTTTCCTTCCCGCGCGACCCATTTAATTCAAACTTAGCTTTTTCTATTTAGGTTTGAACTTAGTTCTGTCCCTTAGTTTAAAAATCCATTCAGAGAGATTGACAAATCCAAATGGAGTGATTCCAATTTTGTTAGAAATCTACTGAAAAGGTCTACGCAAGCCCGTTTGATTTAATTCAATTAGAGTTAGCGATCTCTCCTAGTAAAAATAACAAGACAGAAGCTTTTGCACATTCAAACATTTTCATAAAATCAACCATGATAGCTTTTGAGTTGATTCCAACTCTCAAAAATCACATTTAACCATACCTATCTGAATATGTAATAATATTAAGGTTTACATACAGTGACTTTGGGCTAGTACCAAAATCATGCTATATAGGCATTTCTAGTCACTTTAAATCATTAAATAATAAACTTAAACTTAAGTAATTGTGATCCAACCCTTAAATCACATTCCCACATGTTAGAATATGTGGTGATGACATGTGTCCACATGATCCCATATTTTAAGTGGTGAATATTAAATCTTAGTTATTTTTCAATGAGTAGAAATTACTTTTCTTAAATAAAAAGAATGAAGCTAGTTAATAAAACTTGTGATGCTTGTGATGATAATAGATCATCAAATATGTGCCTTATAGTGCTAATTAGACTAGTTAAGTATTGTTTGGTGATTTTGTACTCCGTATGTATTTATAGACAATAGTACCGACCAAGCTTTCGAGGAGGAGGAGTTCTATCAAGAGGAGGAAGAAAACTTCAACCACTACACTGCACAAGGCAAGCCATCACTAACAATGCAAGCTAACACTTGCAAGTATAATACTCATCAAGCTAGAATTAAGCTAGATGATGTGAGCAAAGATGCTTTAGGCATGCTTTGGTTATACCTCTTTGACTATTACTTACCCCAACTTTTATTTCCAAGCTTTACTTCGTTTACTTTACCAAAGTCCTTTACTTGTTTTGAAGGTAGCATAAAGAGTATAAAACTTGAATTATCTAGATAACTTTACATGTGATTCTATGGCATGAGATTGATCCCATCTTTCCACCTTAGTGAACACTCTTAACTTAGTAGTTTAGAGTAGATAAAAACTTGAGTCACTTTAGATGGGAACACTCGGTGAAAAGGAATTATGAAAACCTTGGAATGATGAGTCATTCTATTGAGATGTTTTGACATGTGTTGGGAAACACAAATGGTTTATGATGATGAAAATGTTGAGGCATGAGCCTTAACCCATTTACAAAACTGATGGTTGGATTCGGATGCGATACCATTCCAAATTTACCGTACAACCACAATACCTGAATTGGGTAAGGCTTAGCCAAAAGTTTATATGCATTAGTATTAGTTCCCTCGCGGGAGAGGTTTGAGCTGGGGCTACCTCTCAATGTTGTCCACCTATGCAGTGCCCAAGATGACAGATGGTCATGGTTGGAAGGCCATGCTCATAGGAGAGGTGCTTATACTAGGGTGTGTAAAGGAAAGGTTATGTTTGATTATCTGCATACTAAGTATGATGATTCAGGGTTATCCCTGACAGATGTATCGAATCTTGTGGTGAAAGTGTACCACCTCTGCAGAGTGTCAAACTATTCGAATAGCCACGTCCGCGGTTATGGACAGTTGGAATGGCCATACAGTTTCGTTGTCAGATGTTTTCAAAACAACTTATGAAATAAATGATGAATCTTGACTTGACCACAACAGGGTTGTGACTATGACACTAGCTTCCCAACTTAAGTGATTCTAGAACTTTATTTTATCTTTCTTTTTTTCTGAACTCAGCTTAGGTTTCAAACTTAACTTTATAGTCAAACTTAGAGTTAGCGCTTTACTTTAGAACTATACTACTTGCTAGTGGTAGTTTGCGAGTACTTAAAAAGTACTCATGGCTTTTGTCCCTGGCTATTCTCATGGCCAGACTATGAAGAAGACTACCAAGATGATGGTCAGCAGGACGGCTATGAAAACTAGGACTATCTACCTTCGTCAGCATTGCCTATGCCCCTGAAGATGGACCCCACCGCTACGCTTATTATTTATTCTGCTGCTTGTTGTATTAAGACTAGATCATGAGATCCTTATTTGTGTAAGACCTTATGTATGGTTTGTAATGGATGATGTATTGTGATATCCAATCTGTTATGTCTCGCAAAAATGATAATCCTGGTATTGCGAGGTATGCATAACAGGCATCTAGGATTAAAAATCCAGGTGTTGACAGTAACATAGTCCCTCACGCGTTCCTTATATTACCTTGTGGTTTTTCTACCAAATATTTTGGTTCTTCTACCAAATTTACTATTCTAGTGATCACAGAACATCACGGATTTTACTCAGTTTAATTCTACAATGTTGCTGGAGTGGTTAATATTTAACAACAAAGAATTGTACCTCAATGTATAGCTTCCCACTGATGGATCAGCGCCAACTTCTAATGCATCCAAAAATAACATTCAGATTCCGTAGATGGATCGGGATAGACTTTAGAAACTAAAAACGAACAGATTGTTCACTTGAGTGTCATTAATACACAAGAAGATCATAGCACAATTTTTAGACCAGCAAACCACAACTTAACATTCAGTCAACATTATTAAACTAATAATTCACACATATGACCTTATACTTTTTGGATGGGGAAACACCGTTGGACTTTCCTGCCTCCTTCGGTTCACATAGAAGGTTCATCGGGTAATGTGCAAGAGCCTTGTGTTGTGCCCTTTCACGTGGCTTGATTATGTTGCCTTTGGATCAGCCATCGGCATGCTATAGAAGGCTTTTGTAAGACATGTCCACCACCTTTTCATGAAACAACATCGGTAGGCCCTACATCGATACACCTTATGTGTTCCAACCTCCAGCAGCTTCAGCATTTTCTCGTAGTGGTCATACTCACCGTTTGTGTCCACGGTGTTATCCGAGTAGTAACCCTGCATATGATATGAAACATGCGATATACATACATAGCAAGGGAAACGAAACTAATTAATTCAACAACTCATAGACAACAGTATTATATGCATGCGTACAAGTTTACAACCATTTCATGATAGATATAAAATAACCAGAACAAATGCCAGGCAACAACATATATAGCTATCTTGCAGCTAATTAGCATGTTTTTCCAGGCTCCTCGTATATTTAATTATACATGACATATACATAGTAATGTATTAGGATATACTGGTATGAACTATGGGACTGGTAACCTACAGTGTTCTTATATACTTGCAAGGTACTATACCATGGGACATCAATCCTACACAAATCATCTGAAAATCCCATGAATTAAAGGAGTCCTAATAGTTTGTTTGATTCAATCACAGGGAAAACAAAGGATTTCTACAATGAGATTTGAGTGGATGTTAAATTTTGTAATAAAGTGTAGTGCAACCCATGGACTTCAATTAATCCTACAAAACCAACAACCATCATAGAAAAAACCCTAAGGATTTGGATCCTACAATTTCTTATGTCAATCCCTTGACAAATGTATTTTTGCATACCACTTCCTAATATTAAATGAAAATGAAGGATCAACTAGATCTAGCACTAACCTCAGGATCCTACTGCTGCGACTGCTGCTGAGGGGGGAAGTCGGATAGAACGGTGAGGTTGTCGTGCTACTGCTTCTTCTTCTGGGGCCAGGTTGGAGATCTTAGTGAGGTCCCGTGCTGTTGATGCTGCTAGGGGCACGCCGAAATGTAGATCAAGGTTGCCATGCTACTGCTTAAGGGGTGCCATATCGGAGTCAAAGGCCAGGTCCTGGCCCTGGTGCTGCAGAGTGGGCATCGCCTTCTACTGGGGTAGATGACAGTTGTGGGTGGGAGGCGCTGGCGAGTGATGCACGGCTGATTGGGGTTCTCGGATGTGGCGGGAAGGATGGGGAGAGTGGCAAGTGGATGGGACCGTAAAGAGATTTCCAGAAATGATTGTCCCACATGTCATACTTCTAGTGATGATCAAGTAGACACGCCACTAATCTCTAGAGAGGTGGCACATATAGGTGCTACCATGACACAAATATACTGTCTCCTATTGTATCTGCCGTCACATCCTCTAGGCATAGAAATTTGAGATACCAGCACCATATAATACCATATAAATTCATAATAATAGTGTCAATGATTAAAGCTCTCTTTGACATACTAGTTTTTCTAAAACCAAATAATATTCTGGGATCATAATAGTCTTCATCATACACTCTAGATCATATTTTTTGCTGGCATATACAATGGATAAACTGATCGAATATATATATATATATAATTATTAGAAACCCTATTCAACATCCAGGGTGCAGAATAGTTATTTTGCACCCCACATATTTTTATGTTCTCACATATAGAAATTTATGTTTTGTCTACTGATAATTATATTCATGTTCATCAGAAACGTAAAAAAATCGACATAAAAATACGATTTATGAGTCATTATAGTTAAAAAACATAGAAAATATGCATTTTACGTCGTATTTTTATACGGCATGTAAACTAATTTTTTTATGACATGTCTAAATTTTCTTATGTTCTTCTCAACTTCCGAGATCAGAGAAAATTTACGTGACGTAAACATAATATACGGTTTGGAAGATAGAAAATGGGTGTATATCCTGAAAGTCAAATAGCGCCACTATATATATATAAATATTTCTTACTCCCGGGTGTAATTACATCCTTATCTCATATAATACCTTACGCAAGTATTTGTAATACTTTATCTATTTTAGTATGTTCATATACTATACCTAAGATACTTACAAGCAAGTTAAGTGAAAAAATTACAAGTGCACCCATAGTTTGCACTATATATATAAAATACCGTCATATTTATACGTACAAAAAGAGTATGCGAATAAAAATTACATACTACCAAAAAAATAGTATATATACTGCCCAAATATTCTTATATAGTTCATACTACGCGTAAATATCTTCCGGTATGATAGATACTGCCTATATAGTGTGAAACACGTGTGGGTGTAACTACACCTGGGTGTAGTATGAATATGTCCTATACATATAGCACTGCTATTCAAGAACCGATTCCTGAATAACTATTTAGGAACCCATGTTTCCTTTCACGTGAGCAGCAGGAACGCCTTGTTAACTTTCACGCGAATACGAGTTAACTTTATTTTCTTTCAAAGTTAACTTCTAGTCTGTAGTAGTAATAATAAATGTTAACTTCCGTCTGTGCAAGTTAACTTTCACGAACTTCTTAACTTCCCTCGTGTGTACAAGTTAACTTCCACTATCTATCCTAGTTAACTTCCTGACGGAGCACATGTTTTCTTTCACGCGAACACACAGGAATCCCTTGTTAACTTTCATGCAAACACTGAGTTAACTTTTTTTCTTTTCAAGTTAACTTCTAGTCTGTAGCAGTAATAATGAATGTAACTACCATATGTGCAATTTATCTTTCACGAACTTCTTAACTGACTTGTATGTATAAGTTAACTCCCTCTTTCTATGCTAGTTAACTTCCTGACGGAGCACCGTTTTTTTTGTTTTTTTCAAGGACTGAATATTAACTTCCGTTTGTGCAAGTTAACTTCCGCGACCCTTCTTAACTCCCCCGTATGTACAAGTTAACTTCCTTTTTTCTATGCTAGTTAACTTCCTAAAGGAGCGCCGATTTTTTTGTGTTTTTCACGGACTGTGCACCTTAATTTTTGCTTGTGCAACTTAACTACCGCGGCCTGATTAACTTCCCTGTCTGTGCAAGTTAACTTCCGCCAGATGCACTTCTTAACTTCTGCGGCCCTTATTAACTTCCCTGTAAATGCAAGTTAACTTCTAGAGAAGAGGCACCGATGGTGTGTCTCGCCCGGAGGTAGCTTCAGGGAAGAGGGGGCTTGAGGACAGGTAGAGGAGGAGGAAGAAGGTAGTTAGGTGGGGAGGATGGCGCGGCGGTGCGTGGGCTGGAGGGTGCGCGGGGCGGAGGAGGTGGTGACGCGCGGGGAGGAGGGTGGCCGGCATGGGAGGATGGAGGAGGCCTGCAGGGAGGAGGGCGTGGCGGCTGAGGCAGAGGAGGTAGGCGGCGCACGGAGAGGAGGTTGGCCAGCGGCGTACGGAGGAGGCCTACGGGAAGGAGGGCGCAACGGCGCGTGGGCCGGAGGGCGCCCGGGCGGAGGAGGCCGGCCTCCCCGCGGAGAGGAGGGTGGCCTGCGACGCAGGGTGAAGGATGCCTGCGGCGCGGATCAGAGGAGGTAGGTGGCGCGTGGGGTAGGAGGAGGGGGTTGGCGTCGTGAGAGAGGAGGCAGAAGATAGTTAGGTAGGAGGGTTGCTGAATAAGCTTATTTCGGAATCTCTTAAAGGGGTTATTGAATAGTAATGTCCTATATATATATATATCCTAAATAGCCAGCTACACACAGGCATAGCTGCGCACAACATATCCACCATCGATTCTCTCCCCTTTTGATATATAGAGCACACATCCATACCCAAAAGGCTGGATCCCCATATGTGGCTATTAACACTGTTAGTACCATGGCATGCACAAAACCCTAGTCAAACTAAGCTTATTAGATTACATTCCTTTGACTGCGTGCAAACTCTAATGTACTACATGCACAAAATCCTAACTGAGCTAAGCCTTATTCCTTTTGTAACGCAAAACCCAATGTACCATAGACAAAGACATGCAAAAAAACCCTAATCAAACTAAGCTTCTCAGATTATCGTGTTTTCGTTGCTTTAGATATAGTAGCAACAACCCTAAACGAGGGCACTAGCTACTGTACGTAGACCACAACTTCTTTTCATTTTATCTCTTGTTTTACGAGCTGCTGGCCATAGCGTCACTTATTCATTCTTTCATCAAATTTTATAGAGTGCCTTCTATCTTTTATAGATTAGGAGAGTAGCATGTAGCGCGCGCGAAAACACAAAAAAACCCAACAGGCCGCGCGGGAGTTAATTCTCTCCCGCCAAAAACTAAGACACTACACTCACCCACCGGAAAGTTAGGGTTTGCATACTAGCACAAGCACTTAGTATGAAGCATTTGCATGCAAAACTCTTATAAGCTGGTTCTCACTATCTTCCCATTTTAGATGCTAAAAATTTCATAGCCAAATAGTGCGCTAAAAATTTAGGGTTTGTCCAAATAAGACACTACACCCTCCCGCTGGATAGTTAGGGTTTGCATACTAGCACAAACACTTAGCATGAAGCATTTGCATGCAAAACTCTTATAAGCCTTGTTCTCACAACCTTTCTATTTTAGATGCTAAAAATTTCTTAGCCAAACAGCACGCTAAAAAGTTAGGATTTATCCAAAACCCTAGCCATTGCATGCATGCATAAAAACGAAATGAAACACACACCGTTACACACCATTATCCCATTCCAAGAGCCAGCCACTAGCATCTAAAGGAGCATCTGCATGTGATCTCTATATCCAACGGACCTAAGCCTATGCACAACTATGCCTGTGTGTAGCAAATCCGCGTCGATATATATATATTTTTTCCAGACTTATGAATAATGCACATCTTCTATATCTAAATAGGAGTCCTCCACCAGCCGATTTCTCTGCCCTCTCCAGCATCCACGTCACCTCCTTTCTCCCGGTAAAGCCCCGCAGCGTGTCTGACTACAACACAAAATTGTTGGTTCCTTTTCTTTTTGGATATACTAATTTTGCTTATGTTTCGTTTAGCCTTCATCAAAGCACCACAAGCAATGCAAGCCATTACTACGTCCTCTTCAATGTATGACTGATGACCCATCACTGTTATTCTTCTCCACCGACCAATAACATCCTGTATCCACCAACCATGCCATTTCCGCTTCCTCTTCTCCTTAATTTCTCAGATGGGGCATTTTTTCTCGCCTGATATCGGAGGCGAAGACCCTGTGCAGATTTCCCCCGATTTAAACTACGAGCTCCACCTCGACCTTGCTCGCATCGTCCTCGATACGGGTAGGCAATTTCACTGTTTTATTCTTCCTCTCCTAAGTGCAATACTTCAAGCTCCGCTTAATTTCGACCGGGCGTTGTATATGCGATCTAATTGATTCTCTTATGGCATCATCTGATTTTTTTTCTTTATGGATCTGCACTAACATTCAGGAGCGACACTCCATCCATCAGCGCCTCATCTGCGCGTCGTCGGAGACATGCTGATCCATCTTCATAAGCTCCTCTCTGCCACGCTGAATTCTTCTTAAATCCAGGTAGGTCCTCCCGTATCCAATGCCACATACCAGCACAAGAACGTCGACATACGCCCACCTCTGGCTGGACGTGTGAATTGGTGAATCCTAGATATTAGCATCCATCGCTCCTACAAGGTGGTACTGGTACAGGTCCATCACATACTTTGATTAATTTGATGTGAGGCATTCTTTTGTGAAGAATTTTGATGTGATACATGGTTGTAGCAGTGTATGATTATAATCATGGATGCGGTGGCAACAACGATTATACTACCTTTTTTTTTCTATCATGTGTATATTAAAGAAAAGGAGAAGTCGTATAGTATTGGATACTCCCTTGTCATTTGAGTTTTTCATAATATCTGACAATGAAGTGAAGTGGAATGCTGAATTAATTATTATTTTTGCTCATAAATTCCATCTATTCTATCATTTTTTCTGATATTTCATCTTTTATATTATTTTTCCTATTTCTTTCACTCATCTGCAGACTGACAGCGATGATGGTCTCTTGCTTATTCACAACGAATCAAATTTCAGGTGTGAGGTAGATGTTGACTTATTTGTTCCGGGAGAGTAATATGGTCGAAGCATATGGGTACATTGGGTATTGTTGTTTTAAACTCTCAAATTCATAAAGATATATGGGATTTGTTGCAACTTTTTACAAGGTGCTTAGCAACATAATATATTTTCAGGTCGACTGGCATCCTCCTTTACTATATGTACATTGTTACTTTTACTTTACCAATGCAACAAAGATCTATCAACAAATTCCTGCAGCAATCGCGCAGGGCATCATCTAGTATTATATATGAAGGTGTACACTAACCTAGTATCATGGTAAAATGATATATAGTGCATGAATCAAGATCACCATAGATCTTTTTTCTGGTAGTTGTTAATATCTAATTGGAAGGCTACCTTCTTCACTCCTATAACCAAGATATATATATATATATATATATATATATATATATATATCTTCGCAGTCATAGAGTATCCCTGGTTTACATGTCTCCCATCATGTAAACTGCAAATTACTCCCTAGCTATAAATTATCTTCCTGATTATTGCTAGCTAACTAGTTTAACTTATCAACCAATTGCTTAGAACATGGAATCTGAGCCGAGCACTTAATTAAAGAATTAACTTGCATTTCTCCTATTTCCCAACATACTACCAATTTCCAAATGGAGAGCGAAAACTAGTTGATTCTTTGGTTGCTTATGATGGAATCACAGTGAACTAGAGAATGATGCAGTTTGTGATTAATCACATTCACATTTTTCATTATGTTCTGCACTATCACAATGCTGGAGAGCCAGGCAAAAGTTTGATGGCACTGATGCACACTTTGAAGTTGACAGAAACCATTGATAAGTTGGTAAGAATACTTGTATATTTTCTTCCTGGACTTGTTCAAAAATAGCTCTTACTTATATTTTCAATACGTTCTTGCAACGGAAAATCCCAGCCAATTTTGTTCCCAAAGACATCGAGAAATCTGGTGATATCAAAATTTTATGGCATCCTAAGATTGTGATTAGAGGGTCATACACTATTTCTGAAGATGGATATCTTAGCGTGATCAGTGGAATCAATTTCTTTTCATGAAAGCAAATATAGAAGTTGGATTGAAGTTGCTATTATTGCTCTACTTTGGAAATCCAAGGATTATTCTCTATGTTAATTATGTTCCTACTATGCTTGCAGATAAAAATGATGATATGTTGTTGCAAACGTTAGTCTAGAAAACTTGTGTTGTATGAACTTCCTAGCTTTTTCTAGTCGAGTCTAGTGCTATTTGTTTTGGATGTGTAATCTTAAGACATTGGTCTAGGGCGAAGTTAAAGGAAGGCACTATGTGTCTTTTATTTTGTTACTATGACGATATATATGGTACTGTGATAATATATTATTTGTGCATGTTTGATTATTTTATGTTTTTTGTTAATTTGTGTATGCAATTTTAATCTGAAAAATGACTAATAGTGATGGTTTATCTAGTTCACGTTACATATACCAACATTTTGACCGTCAGGTTTTCAAAATCCTACACAAACGACTCCTATATTTCCTGTCACAGGTAAATAATTTTCTATTAATATGAGCTAGCGCGCCGGTCTTGCCCAATTTGCTAAAAAATCCTTTTCTGCGCCTTTTACCAAAACCCCTTTCCGCGCCTTCGTGTTCAAATCTCTATAATATGAGTCTGCACCAGCATTGCCCCGCCACCGTCGTAGACCCATGCCACTACTCTTCCGGCCGTTCGCTAGATCTACATGCCCTCGGCCGTAGCATCAAGGCCCGCACCATTCTCTCCGCAATGTAAGAGACTGCACAAAGACTTCGTTGGTGAGTTTCTCTGTCCATGCTGATATATCTCGTCTCCCTCTTGGCCGTTAGAATCCCTTTTGTAATAATTCATTTACTCACTTATTTATGGTGATGATCCATTCTTGCCATGCTTGACTAGTTTTGAACATATATGGATGAAAACTATACCATGCGTAGGTGATGATGATTTAGGTATGTCATTATGATAATTTTCTGTTGTGTTTTAGAATTTAATTTTTTTTATGTATTATGCTTCAGCAGGGTTAATAATTTATATAATTACATATGTAATAACACATTTACATGTATAAAATATTTACATTTTAATAATGACATATTTATAATCTACTTTTACTTTAACTCTTCATCTTAGTGTAACGCCCCAGTTTTAGTTAATCCTTAATTAGGGTTGTTTGTGCATTCATGAGCATCATCGCTTAAATTGTATGCAAAGAAAATAATGCAAAACCCTAAACCCTAGTTTCCTTCTTCCTCTCAAATCAGTTCAAAAGGGATTTGAATATTTCTGAAAACTCAAAAACTTATGGATCCCAAATTGATTAAAGGGGCCCCACACTATTTCATATATTTGCAGAAGTCTGTGGTGATTTTTGAAATACCCCAAAACAGCTTTGGTTTTGAAATTACAAACAGGAAATGGAAAACAATTTTCTATAAAACAAAATAGGAAACAAAGCCACATAGACCAGCCCAGAGCTTCCTCTCGCGCTAACCGTCGCCCACGTGCAGCAGCTCGCGGCCAAAGTGCAGCCCGTCCCCGGCCCAATACCGCTTCGGCCTTCGTCGTCTTCGTCCCCAACGCGATGGCAGCTGTCTGGCAGCTCCTCTGCCGCTCGCCAGGATTCGCGCTACCAACGTCGTCGTCCGTCTACAAGACCCCAAGCCGCCAGGAAACAAAGCCACAACATCGTCGTCGTCGTCCGTCTACAAGCCACCACTAGACGAACCCTAGACGCCATTCTCCCCTTCCTCCCCTTCCCGCGAGGCAAACCCAAACCCTAGCCCTGCCAGATGCATCGGCATCGCGCCGTTGTCGTGCTCCTCTCGTCCATCGGAGACCGCCATGAGCTTCACCGTGGTCTCCTTCGTCTCCGTGCAAGAGGAATCGATCCCGGGCGCTTGCAATCGGCCGCATCGACTTGGTATTCTCCGAGCCCGATGAGCGCCGCCGTCGCCATTACTGCTTCTTCCAGTCTCCCCGCTCCTCGCCGACGCCTCCGATCGAACCAAGGTGAGCTGGTGGTCCCCTAGGGCCTCTCCTCCAACCCCCTCCCGCTCAGTTGCTCGCTCACGCCGAAGCTCACCGTCCGCCGCCGTCATAGATGACGCCCCGATGATCAATAAAGGGCGGCGCGACCACCGTTAGCTTCCTCGCGTCGCGCTCATTTGAACCTGACCTTCCATGCGTCCCAACAAGCACTCTAGCGCCGCTAACCCCCGCTGGCTGACGTGCCCTCCAGCGAGCCCATGTGGCTCCGAGGTGGCGCTCATGTGGCCCTGACGTGGGTGTCGAGCGAGCTCTGCCAGCGTGGCAGCCCGACGTGGCCCTATCCCCACTCATCAGTGACAGTGGGTAGCCCAAGCCTCGGTGAGAAACAATCCCACCCCTGTGGTGACGTCAGCCTGCATCAGTGCTGACGCAATGAAGGTTTTAAATTGTTTATATAATCTCAAAATTGGTTTAATCTTATAAATTCAATAACTAATTATTTATAAGTTAGAAAAATATGTATAATATATTAAAATGTTCAGAAAAATGAGATATATCTCATTGCATAAAAATCATGCATTGTTCAACAACTTCAATTGCAAGTTTAATTAGAAGAACCAATTGAACCCCGTAGGTGACTTCGAGGTTTCCCCTGTTCTAGGGTTTGCGACCCTCGGACCCTGTTTAAAATGATCGAGTATGCTTTAGGGTTCATTTCAATACAATTTAACTTGTCATATCATCATCCTTGCTTGAGCATTGCATCGATGCCATGTGTTGATTGTTTCCCTTTCTTTTCGGTGTTTGGTTCTTCCGATAGAATACGATATCGAGATTGAGATCGAATACGAAGGTAACACCATCGAAAGACCGACGAACAATACTTGGCCAAATGTAATCAAGTCAAGTACAAGGCTCCTGAAGATCTATATCTGAGTATCAACAAACAAGGCAAGCATAGCCCCAGACATAAAATAACCCTATGCTTTTGAAAGTATTTCATTCTTGCCATGTTGCATACGATTCTACTATGGTATTTTATCGATAGATAGAGTATCCTATCTCTTGCATTACTCCATTTGAGCTTATATTACCTGATCCACTGCTCCTAGTATAACTAGGTTTGGCCTGTGTGCACTGCTAGAGCTTATCTGTGTCTTGCTTAGCCATGCTTAGCCGTCAGTGTTGGTTCATCCAGAAGATGTACCAAATGCAGAGAATCTAGTATGACAGGAGATAGAGGTATACTAATGAGTTAAGATCAGTGGTAAATGTTAAACATGCTAAGTCTTGTATGGGAGGCCACGGTGGGATGTGGTTTTTCTAGTCCCATGCTCGCCACAACTAGGAACCGAGTTCTTGCCTTTGAAACCAAGACGAGCGTACAGCCACACGGGGCCTGGAAAACGTCACGAGTAACTAGTAGATTCCGTGAGTCACATAGTTCGGCGTTCCATTCGACATACACATAGAAAATGTTTTGAAAGATTTGGAGGGTGAAGGTGCATCATAACAGGTAGGTAAGTGTGGCCAGGGTTGCTTGGGGCATATGACACCCCTGGTAAACCAACCCCGGCTCACATCTCTAGGGACCGGATTCGGGATTTGACCTGTTATGGCGGAACCATCCTTAGGGTGTGACTCATGGTCTCGGCAAATGCAAGGTAAAGGTTGTGTCGAACCACCCTCTGTCGGCCTTCCAAGGAAGAGGGCTAATAGCTTGGCATTAAGAGTCGGTTGGTACATGTGGGTAAAGTTGTACACCCCTGCAGGGTTAAATCTTTTCGAAAAGCCGTGTTCACGGTTATGAACGCTTGGTGACCGAATTCTAAGATCATAGAGAACTATAACCTAATCGTAAAACTTGGTTGATCAACGTGTGATTAAGGATGCTTCCTCAGGGTGCAAGGGGGTGACCTAGTTAGGAGAAGATGATGATTTGGTGGATATCAAGATGATTTTCAATTCTTCGGAGATGTCGCTCTCTTATCCCCTTTTAAAATATTCTGCTTAGACGAGCTTCTTCTCTCCCTCTTGTTTTATAAACAAAGATGTCTTTATGCAAAATAACCCCACCAGCCATAACTCTTGCGGAGTACACCTTGTACTCACCCTTGCTTTTTTGATACTTTCAGGGTAAGTTCTCCCTTGAAGATGTGTTCCGTACGACATCGACACCGACGAGTAGCTTGGGGTTCCCGGTCGGCAGCCTGGAATCTATGGACTGGGACGTCATCGTTATGCTTCAGGCCTCTTAGGCCATTTGTTAAGTTTGCTATTCCTAATAGCATAATTTGCCTTTCCTTGTTTGATGTTTGTGGTCAGTGACCTCTGCTTGTAATATTTTGGTTCTTCGCTCAGTTAGGAGCTTGCTGTAATAATTTTTGTGTCGCAGGGTTACTGTTGTGTTACCAATTTCTCACTGGATATCCTCGAGCTCTAGCTTAAGCTTATGTCAGGCTAAGGTCTAGATTTGTTTAACCCTAATCCCGAGGGTGTTACAGTTCTTGGTATCAGAGCAGTACCGACTGTAGGAAAACCTTGCTATTGGTCGATGTTGAGTCCAGTCCTTGTGAAAACTATTTCAAAGATGAAAATTATTTGTGAAAACTCTAGTATGCTTCTTTTTCTCCTTATCCAGTTTCGCTCTAACTCTAGGCCATCTTACCTTGTGTTGACTTTGGGAAAAGTTTTGATATCTTTTCTAGTCTTTCAAAACTTAGGTGCCTTTTGGGCATGTCGTTTCTCAGCCAGTTGACCTAGTGTAGAGTTCTCTAGAGTTGTGTGTGTTGTGAATTCCTTGTTTCCCCTTGCTCTGCTTCAATCTAGAGATTCTTTTCCATTATGATCTCTCTGTCTTTTGGGCCCATAATATTATATTGTAGGATCCACAGTGTTCTGTTCTAGGCGTTGAGGTTTCCTTTTGCCTCGTGTGCCTCCTTTTTATTTGTTTGGGTACTTCAGAAGTTCTTTCTTCTATTGGAAGTTACCTCGTGATTACTGTCTTGCAGTGTACGCTATGTCACTCAAGTAGTAGTTACTTCTTTCTTGGGTTTTAACCCTTGGACTTGAACCGAAGATCCCAGATTGTGCTGGATTCTAGTGTTATGAATCTTGTACATGAAGTTGATCTTTAACCCAAGATCCATTCCATTGACCCCTGCCATAATGTTCACACATTACCTCAGAATGGCTGGTACTACAATTCTAGCCTTCAAGCTCATGGCCATTGTCGCAATTGAGCTGCGACAAATAAGGACTTCCCCTACCACTAGTTATGGCAGATGTTCTTTAATGGAACCAAATAGATCACGACAAGAGTACTCCTCGTGAGTCTCACTTCTATACTTGTGACTCTGCCACACCTCCCTTTCCTGCATCGGTCTTCAGAAGATTGTTGACTTATGCATGCATATATCGGGATTCTATCCTGAGCATGTTCCTTTCCCCCTTGTTGTTTTCGACCTCTGTCTATCAGTTGGTAGCCAAGTAGTAATTTGCATTGGTATCTTCCGACGCAAGATACTCTTTGGTTCATCATGACAAACCATTTCAGGATGTCAGGAGAAACAAACTCCAGTACCTTGTCATATCTAGGACTAGGTCAGAGTGTTGTAATCCGCAGATCAAGAGGCATTATTAGCTTCTATTTGTTCTACCTTAGAGTGTCACACCCTTTTATATTAAGAGGTCATGTTAAGTTTCATAACCCCCTTAATGAAGTGATGCTCTTACATATTTTACCACCCTTCCTCCGAGCTTTCACGCTCGTGAATGATGCGTGTGCGTAGTAATGTGGCTATCTAAGATTCTTAGCAATTATTATTGCTTTGAACTCCAAGGACGTTTATGTCATTCTTAGCGTGATGGTTAATCCTATCACTAAGCAAAGGATGATTGTGCTACCAAGTCCGCTACTATGGTACACTCTCATTGGTCAAAGAGTTAGGCTCGTACCGAAACTCTAAGACTATGTCTCTTGCCTTACCAAGCAAGTTTCCTCTCGAACTAAGTGATATATCGATGGTTCGTCATATTCTAGATGTCTACTGGAAGTATCGCCATGTTGCCACATGACCGTGTTTGTCAAGTTCTTGAGCAAGCTAGTTCGCTGAACTGCTCCTTTCTCCAAGAATTCGTACTAGATACCCTGAATTAGTTGGTTGAGCTTAAACAACAACTTCGAGAGTTGTAAGACAAATTTTCTATCTAACTTAGTTCATCTTAAAGGGATGTCTAGTTTTGTTCGTGCTGAAGAAAGATCGTGTGTCCTTCGTGGATATGTTATCCTCCCCGCCTTTGATTTGATTTGGGTAATCGTCAAATCAAACTCAGTTCCAAGGACTAGCTTGATGATGCTGCTCCTTGTGATGTTTCACTTGAGTACATCTTCATATACCTTGGTCTGGCCAATATTCTACTTTGTTCATACAACATATGAGTTCATCCAAATGGAGAATTTCGATAAGTTTGTTGTTGAGCCCATCGATGACATCCTTATTTTCTCCAAGCTAGACTAGATTCATATGGAACCTTTGGCATTAATGTTGGAAATTTTTTTGAGAACCTCCTTCGTGTTATCTCGAAGTATGTTTTCTGGATGTTGGAAGTAACCCTCTCCAATTCACGTGCAATTGTTGAAAGATGTCGTCGTCGATTTGAGTAGAGTTATCTTTGTTTCCTCTACGGACACAGGTGTATTATGTTGCAAGTACTCGATGTATGAGCAGTTGTCTTTCGACAAGTTGTTAATACATGGGTCTAGCAATCTTGCTCAGTCTATTGGAGCTCGACACTAAAGTCCATGTCTTGAGAATCTAGTAACTTTACCTTGGTGGTAAATGTTGCAAACTTTCTATTCGGATATGCTGAGTCTGAAGTATCATTACACTTAACCAGATCTGAATCTCAAGCAGCAACAATGGTTGGTGTTCTTCAAGGAATTGACATAGGTCTCTCTATAAACCCGGCAAGATTGATGTAATGGTTGACACAACTAGTCGGAAATCCTATTGTCATATTCTCTTAAATCAGCAATAACAACCAATCTTCATGAGGCTTCTTCTATGATTCATTATAGGAGTTGTGCTTATGGTTTCCTTTGTCTCGGAAGTCTGACCTTTACTTGATGTTTGTTTCCTCGAACATTAAGGAGAACATTTAAAGTAGTGCTGCTAAATGTCTCTCGGTCGATCCTCCAGACCCTTTCATGTTGGCAAGCATCTTGTTGTGCCAAGAACTGAAGTCTGAGAATGAAGTTTCTTTTTCCTCGTGTCATCAGGAATCTTCTTATATATTCATCTGAGTGGTGTAAAGTGATATCACGATCTTTGGCAAAGATTTTGATAAACCAGGATGAATAAAGAGTTTCCTTCGTTTCCCGATCATGTTCATAGAGTGACTATGATTTTGGTAATCAAAAGTTTCTTTTGATACATGTTCCTTGTGACTTACGAGTCCTCGCCACAAAACAACTTTTCTGTCTTGACCTTCTATTGAACAGAGAGTGATCCTTCTATATCAAAAGTAATTCAACAGCTTGGTTATCTGTATCTCTGTATCCCTGGAAGCTCTACTTAAGCCACCCAGTAGAGTTTTGTATCTCAAAGTCTGTGGTCATGTTCTTTCTGCTGTAAGCTTTCCCTTTCAAAAGCTTAAAAATCTTCTGAAACTCCATGGTCTCAATCCTTATGAAGACCAGTGATGACCCACAAGTATAGGGGGTGTATCGCAGTATTTTGGATAAGTAAGAGTGTCGAACCCAACGAGGAGCAGAAGATGCTGGCTAGTGGTATGGATCTGGAATTCTCTGCAAATACTTAGCAAACAGATTTTTAGGGGTTTTTGATAAAGCAAGTAAACAAAGTACGAGTAAACAAAAGACAGTAGGAATAAATGCAGCAAGTGGCCCAATCCTTTATGCAGCAAAGGACAAGCCAGTTGTATTACTTAAGATGACCAAACGTTCTTGAGGACACATGGGAAGACTGTCAAGTGCTTTTGCTTCATATAGTTGATTAATCTTCTTTAGCTTGCTAAGTGTTGTGTGGGTGAACCTGTGCTAATGTACCGACCTTCCTAGGACTAATACATACTTGTGATTATACCCCTTGCAAATATCTGTAAGTACAAGAAAGTAATTAAGGTAGAAATCTAACCACAGCTTTAAACTCTAAGACCCTTACGTCCCTTGTGCAATGGTTTCCTAACGGGGGTTCAGGTTTTGTCACTCCGGCAACCCTTGCGATTAGTAGCCAAATACACAATGCATTCCCCTAGGCCCAGATAGGTGAAGTGTCATGTAGTCGACATTCACATGACACCACTAGAAGAAGTACACCACAACTTAAATACCAAACTATTGAATCTTTCTCACCACAATTCCACTACTAACAACATGATTTCTCCCATGTCCTCAAGAACAAAATGAACTACTCACAAGACATCATATGGATCATGATCAGAGATGGAATAATGATGTATAACAATATGAACATAAACAATAATTCAATGGTTCACTCAATAGCATCAACTAGAAAGAGTAATCAACACCGGGAAAGTTTCCCCTATGAACTATGCAAGATTCAACGCAATTGTTACAGCAATATGGAGATGGTGATGAGGGTGCTAATGGTGATGATGGTGGTGATGATGATGATCCCGATGAAGTCCAGCTTGATGGTGGTGTTGATGGCGACGATCTCCCCTCTCTGGGAAGGAATTCCCCCGGCAGAAATCTGTCTGCCGGAGAGATCTTTCTCTCTCGGTGTTTTCCGCCCCGTAGAGGCGGAGGAATCTTTCTGTGGTCGCTCCCCGAGTCTTAGGGTTTCGGGAGGATAATATACGCCAGAGAGGAGTGCCAGGGGTAGACAGGGCGGCCACACCACCTGGTGGCGCGGCCTAGGTTGGCCCGCGCCAGGGGGTGGTGTGGGCCCCCTGTGGCCCATCTCCAGCCACCCTTCTGGCTTCCTTCGTCTTCTGGAATAATAGAATTTTCTGTATATTTTCCTGGATTTTCTGATCTTCACGAATTTTGCCTCCAAATAGCACATTTTCCATCAGAATCCTGACTGCAGTGGTCCATGCTCCAAAAGTCATCAACCATGCAAAAACAGATGAAATAACATAAGTATCACCTCTCAATACAAAATATATCAATGAATAACAGTGAATTATGACATAGAATAGTGATGCAAAATGGATGTATCAACTCCCCCCAAGCTTAGACTTCGCTTGTCCCCAAGCAAAACTGAGCTCAATAAACATGGCCTCAGGTTTATGGAGTGAAGAGTCGATAAAAGAATACGGACAAGAAGCATCACATTCATCAATACATAGATCATAATAGAAGACAACTCACTATTATATAACTTAACTTGCAATAAGTAAAGGAAACACAATAAAGATACATAAAGTGAATCATAATTGGTAATGGCAAACTTAGCTCTTGGTCGAAGAATAGTTGATAATTTGCTGGAGTTCACAAATAACTAGTTTTCAATGATAGCTTTCAAAGTAGTAAACATCAAGATAAGAGCAATGTGCAAAACAAGGAACATAAGCAACATGATTGAATAAATCATCATATGAATGAATGAAACACAACAACTCAAAATACTTGCTGAGATAGAAGGGAGTAGGTTTACTGACTCAACTACAAAGTATAAGAAAGGCCCTTCGCAGGGGAAGCATGGATTGCAAGTCTCATAAAGAGCTCCCAAAATTTATGATACTTACTAGCTTTCAGCTCTCATTGCCCCTATCATAGGCATCTTTAGGTGATTAAGGTTAAAGTGATCAAATATGAGGATATACATTGACAAGTTGTAAATTGAGAATCTCATGTCCCTTGAATACGAGGGCCGCTCCTCATGCTACTCAAGTTTAGTCACCGGTAAGTTCTTCTCATCATAAGCATATGTGTATCATAGAGAACCGCCAACGGGGTACCCCTTGCCCGATGATACGGAAGAATCCCCATATCAAAATGACAAGGCAAGCATACAACAAGCATCTCAGCAATCTTCTTATTTACCATGGGAATATGGTGTTTTTTCTCTCTTTCCTCTTTTCATAATATCTCTTTTTTTCTTTTTCTCTTTTTCTCAATCTCTGTCTCTATTTTTATAAGAAGAATGCTTCATAGATGCTCGTTATGGTTACGCTACAGGTTTCCACCATGTCAGCATGGATTAGACCAGCGGCCCAGATGTTTCTCTAACACACATGCATAACTCCATGGACTTACGAGCTCCCCTTTCATTTCACACCGACGACATCCATAGACAAAAGAACAAGATATCAACTAGGTACAAAGTACCAATGCAATGTTGAAAGCGTTCCCCATGACAGCATGGTTCTGCTAATTCACAACTTTCAAAGCACAAGCATATACGCAACATAGATGAGCACAATGGTTCAAGTTTATTAAGTGCAAGAAAGTAAAGTGTGCCATCAAGTTCGTGAGAGATTTAATCACTAATTTTCACATAACAAGTTTAATTTGGGAGATAGATAAAACAAGAATTTACTTGGAATAGCAATAATGCTAATAGGTAGGTATGGTGGACACAAATGGCATAGGTTTTGGTTTAAAGGAGTGGATGCACGAGAAGAATTCCCTCTCAGTATAGGTTTTTGGCTAGCAAGGCTGGGTAGCAAGTATAAGAGTTGAAGGAAACAATCAAACATACAAGTCATAAAGACAAACATGCAATCTTCCTTGGAAGCAAAAAAGATCTTAACTAGAGAATACTAGACTTATGAGAAAATCAAGAAAGAAAGTTGATGAAATCATTTTTCTTCAGAGGTACTTTTATCTTTTCATTCAACTCTCAAAAATAGTGTTGCTACTGATCGAGCCAAGTTTGCCAAAACCAACTAAATTAACTCAATGATCCCAAAGTAATACCAATACTAACAACAAGATCAATCATATAACCACGAATTGAAAACTAATATAAGCTATGCAAAAGAGTAAATGATAGAATTTCTCATTAATAATCCATAACGGCAACTCACACCAAGGGATACATATCTAACGAGAGAGGGGACACTTCCATAATGCAAACCATCCTACATAATAACTTCTCTATTCATGATATGACTCTACTAATAAGGTAAAAAGATAGAAGATAGTGATGTGATACCGCGGCACTCCCCCAAGCTTGGAACAAACCAAGGGGATGCCAAACCTGATGACGAACTATTCCTTTGGTGGTGGTGGTATCCTCTCGATGAGCTTCTTGACCAATTTCCCCAAGTCCTCAATCTCGAAGGTGTGGGTGCGAATCAACTCCGAGTTGTGCTCGATGCGGTGCGTGATCATGTCAGATTGTGGATCCCAGCTCTTGTGATTCTTTTTCCGCTCTTCTTCCTTACGGTCTTCTTTTCGTGCATGGTTATGGATAAAGGTATGGAAGGGACTCTTGGTGCTTGGAGAAGGTGTCTGTGGTGCCAAACAGTGACGCGGAGGTTTCCCTCCAGTTGACATCCATGTAGTCCTTCTGATCCTAGTAGGGTTCGCCACCACTCCAATGCTTGCAATGGTAGTGCTGGTGTGCTTTGCCTTCTCTTCAACTTCACTCTTGATCTCCTTCTCCTTCCCGAGGTCTTGGAGGTCTTCCTCCATAGGCTCCTTCCCTTTATCCTTGGCGGACAACATTGTGCTTCTAAACCTTCAAAGAGTATGTCCTGGCAGAAACAGATCGAAACAAAAACACGACGAAAACACGATATACAAACCTCGGGAGATCCGGGGGTTATATATTACGAAGTTTCATAACAAAAGGAAGGTACTGGGAGAAAACGAGTTGGAGGCAGAGTCCGGGGTGGACTCACCACCTGGTGGCGCGGCCAGGGGTGGGCCCGCGCCACAGGTTGGTGTGAGCCACCCTGGCTCCGTTTTCGTCCCTGTTTCGCTTCGTAGCTTTCCTTATTGTCTAAAAACTACAAAATTTTAGTTGGATAGTATTTTCGCGGAACTTTTCTTACCAGAACTTTTACCTTTTTTGGAAACAGACTCTGCAGGTCTTTGAATTTGGTATCTAGTAAATTCTTCCGGAGTCACCACTTGAATATCATCGATATCTACATCCTCATACACTTATTACTTGAGTCATAAAACCCTTCTCTTCCTTATTACACCATTATCTCCACTTCCTGGAAATTTCTTTCACACAAAACTTCACACAGTTCTCATTAGCAACATTAGTATAAGTGAAGTGATAAAACCTTTTGTGTCCAACTTCAACTGAAAACCATCAAAACATAAGCTATTGTAGCAATTCCTTCCAAAAACCCAAAAAGAATTCAAAAAGGAAATCTAATAAAGAAGCAAATGCAAGAGTGGCAAAATCTGTCAAAACAGACCAGCAGGTAAAGATCAATTTTTTCGAAAATCTTATGTTGCTCAAATCAAAAAGTGCAAAACTAGCGAAAGTTAAATAACAACCTGGGGCAGAAGAAAAAAACGTTACAGCTCAATCCGACAAACAGAGATCTCTCACGAATCTTTACGGTGAAGCACAAAAATCTGTTTCAGGATAGCAACTTCCCCAAATATTACTTCTCTCTTATTAGAGGTTGATCTTGACACAAAAACCAAACAAAACGGATAAGGAGAGGTTATTACTGAAGTAATAACTTCCAAGACTCAAAGAAACAAAAACAAACTGAAAGCAAAAACAAATTGGGTTGTCTCCCAAAAAGCTCTTTCTTTATAGCCATTAAGATGGGCATGATAATTTTGAAGATGCTCACTCAGGAATATGAATTGAGGTGAAAGAGAGCATTAAGAAGCAAAAATGCACACATTTAAGTCTAACCCACTTCCTATGCAAGGGAATTTTGTAAACAAACAAGTTTTTGAAACCAGAGGCTACAAGCATAAGAAGGCAAAAGAAGTGCAACATAAAAACTTTCAGCATAAAACGAGGAAACTTGATATTAATGAGATACATCAGAACACTTTTCCCTCTCTCATAATAACTTTCAGTATCAAGCATAAACTTAACAATAAAACTATCACAAGAACCATCATAGCAATGATCACTTATTCTAACAGAAAACACAGGAATACTAGCTCTCATAACACTACTTTGTGAAACAAAATATTAGAGGTATCCTTACAAAGGATAGTGTGTCCCTCTTCTACATATTTAGTAACAAAGTCTTTCACATTTGCTATAATAGGTTCACCAACCATTTATTTATTAGGTTCAACAACTTTATTTGTACTTTCATTAACCATACTAGCTATCATAGAATGTTCCTTTATCTTACATGGGAAAGGGATTTTCTCAATGTAAGGTTTAGGTAAGACATGATTAGCAGTATAAACTTCAGTATTTCTTGCAGGAACACTCTTAGCAACATCTTTATAATGTTCATGATACTTATTCCACTTCTTTTTAGGCACTTCGATGTAGGAAGCAAAAGCCTTAAAATAAGAAGCAATAGCTTGAGAGTCTAGACCATAAGCATTTTTAATATTTTGAAAGTCATCAGTTCCCATAAAAGATTCAATGCATTCATAATCATAATTTATGCCTGACTTTCTACCTGTCATTCTCCCATGCTTCAGCATTGTCTTGAATACGGTCCAGAAGATCCCATTTAGCTTCTTCCTCCATGCGAGTGAATGATCCAGCACAAGAAGCATCCAATAAATCATTGTCATGTAGAGGGAGCCTTGCATAAAAGTTATTGATAATAATATTGTTGGGGAGCTCATGAATGGGACACTTGAGCATTAGTAACTTCAATCTCCCCCAAGCTTGAGCTGTACTCTCTCGATCAAGTGGCCAAAAGTTGTATATTTGATTTCGATCTTTATGAATCTCACTAGGAGGATAAAACTTTGAATTAAAGAGAGGCACTATTTCCTCCCATTCCAGAGCTTGACCATTCTTCAGCAGCTTATACCATTCCACAGCTCTTCCTTTCAGCGATAATGAGAATAACTTCTTCTTAACTTGATCTGTAGTAATACCTGCACACTTGAACAACCCGCATAATTCGTGAATAAAGAATAAATGATCACCGGGATGAACAGTTCCATCCCCAACATAGTAGTTAACCATAACACGATCAATAATTCTTGTAGGTATTTTAAAAACATCATTCTCAGCCGGTGGTGGCTTATCTACTACCTTAGCAGTGGTAGTAGCATTACCAAATAAGAAACTCAGCGAATTATCCATAACGAAAATAAAGCAACTAACATAAGTAAACAATAATCATAGTACAAGTTTCCTTTACCAGTTCCACTCTCCAATAGCGCTTCACTCCCCGGCAACGGCACTAGAAAATAGTCTTGATGACCCACAAGTATAGGGGGTGTATTGTAGTATTTTCGATAAGTAAGAGTGTCGAACCCAACGAGGAGAAGAAGGTGCTAGCTAGTGGTATGGATCAGGAATTCTCTGCAAATACTTAGCAAACGGATTTTTAGGGTTTTTTGATAAAGCAAGTAAATAAAGTACGAGTAACAAAAGACAGTAGGAATAAATGCAGCAAGTGGCCCAATCCTTTATGCAGCAAAGGACAAGCTGGTTGTATTACTTAAGATGACCAAACGTTCTTGAGGACACATGGGAAGACTATCAAGTGCTTTCGCTTCATATAGTTGATTAATCTTCTTTAGCTTGCTAAGTGTTGTGTGGGTGAACCTGTGCTAATGTACCGACCTTACTAGGACTAATACATACTTGTGATTATACCCCTTGCAAACATCCGTAAGTACAAGAAAGTAATTAAGGTACAAACCTAACCACAACTTTAAACTCTAAGACCCTTACGTCCCTTGTGCAATGGTTTCCTAACAGGGGTTCAAGTTTCTGTCACTCCGGCAACCCCTACGATTAGTAGCCAAATACACAATGCATTCCCCTAGACCCACATATGTGAAGTGTCATGTAGTCGACGTTCATATGACACCACTAGAAGAAGTACACGACAACTTAAATATCAAACTATTGAATCTTTCTCAACACAATTCCACTACTAACAACATGACTTCTCCCATGTCCTCAAGAACAAAATGAACTACTCACAAGACATCATATGGATCATGATCAGAGATGGAATAGTGATGTATAACAATCTGAACATAAACAATAATTCAATTCTTCACTCAATAGCATCAACTACAAAGAGTAATCAACACCGGGAAAGTTTCCCCTATGAACTATGCAAGATTCAACGCAATTGTTACAGCAATATGGAGATGGTGATGAGGGTGTTGATGGTGGTGATGATGATGATGATCCCGATGAAGTCCAGCTTGATGGTGGTGTTGATGGCAACGATCTCCCCTCTCTGGGAAGGAATTCCTGCGACAAAAATCTGTCTGCCGAGAGATCTTTCTCTCTCGGTGTTTTCTGCCCCGCAGAGGCGGCGGAATCTTTCTGTGGTCGCTCCCCGAGTCTTAGGGTTTAGGGAGGATAATATACGCTAGAGGGGAGTGCCAGGGGTGGACCAGGGCGGCCACACCACCTGGTGGCGCGGCCTAGGTTGGCCCGCGCCAGGGGGGTGGTGTGGCCCCCCTGTGGCCCATCTCCAGCCCCCCTTCTGGCTTCTTTCGTCTTCTGGAAAAATAGGATTCTCCGTATATTTTCCTGGATTTTCTGATCTTCACGAATTTTGCCTCCAAACAGTACCTTTTCCATCAGAATCCTGACTGCAGTGGTCCATGCTCCAAAAGTCATGAACCATGCAAAAATAGATGAAATAACATAAGTATCACCTCTCAATACGAAATATATCAATGAATAACAGTGAATTATGACATAGAATAGTGATGCAAAATGGACGTATCAACCAACTATCTAACAACTTGAAGCCTATCTCCTTTTTTTTCGTCAGTTACCTTGGTGTGTTTCATGCTTGTCATCTTAGAGTTGTTTCTGAACACTCATTCATGAGAGGACCATGAGATACTCTGTGTGTTGTTAGTGTGTTTCCCTCTTATCCTTAGAAGTGACCTTGTTTCTCTCTCTTCCTACCTTTGGAATCTCGGGTCGAGATTCTCGTAAGGGGGGTAGAGGTATAACGCCCTAGTTTTAGTTAATCCTTAATTAGGGTTGTTTTTGCATTCATGAGCATCATCGCTTAAATTGCATGCAAAGAAAATAATGCAAAACCCTAAACCCTAGTTTCCTTCTTCCTCTCAAATCAGTTCAAAAGGGATATGAATATTTCTGAAAACACAAAAACTTATGGAGCCCAAATTGATTAAAGGGGCCCCACACTATTTCATATATTTGCAAAAGTCTCTAGTGATTTTTGAAATACCCCAAAACAGCTTTGGTTTTGAAATTACAAACAGGAAATGGAAAAGAGTTTTCTGTAAAAAAATAGGAAACAAAGCCGCATAGGCCGGCCCAGAGCTTCCTCCCGCGCTAATTGTCGCCCACGTGTAGTAACTCGTGGCCCAAGTGAAAATCGTCCCCGGCCCAATACCGCTTCGCCCTTCGTCGTCTTCGTCCCCAATGCCAAGCAGCTGCCTGGCAGCTCCTCCACCACTCGCCGGTGCTACAATGGCCGCCTGCGCCAGGATTCGCACTACTGACGTCGCCGTCCGTCTACAAGACCCCCTAGCCACCACTAGACGAACCCTAGACACCATTCTCCACATCCTCCCCTTCCCGCGAGGCAAACCTGAACCCTAGCCATGCCAGATGCATCGGCGTCGCGCCGTTGCTGTGTTCCTCTCGTCCATCGGAGACCGCCATGATCTCCGTCGTGGTATCCTTTGTCTCCATGCAAGAGGAATCGAGCTCGGGCGCTCGCAATCGGCCGCTTCGATGGCGTCTTCTCCGAGCCTGACGAGCGTTGCCGTCGCCATTACTGCTTCTTCCGGTCTCCCCGCTCCTCGCCGACACCTCCGACCAAACCAAGGCGAGCTGGTGGTCCCCTAGGGCCTCTCCTCCGACCCCCTCCCGCTCTGTTGCTCGCTCGCACCGAAGCTCACCGTCTGCCGCTATCGGACACCGTCGCAGACAACGCCTCGATGACCAATAAAGGGCGGCGCGACCACCGTTAGCTTCCTCGCATCGCGCTCATTTGAACACGACCTTCCACGCGTCCCAGCAAGCCCTCGAGCGCTGCTAACCACCGCCGGCTGACGTGCCCTCCGGCGAGCCCATGTACGCCAAGGTGGCGCTCATGTGGCCCTGACGTGGGTGTCGAGCGAGCTCTGCCATCGTGGCAGTCCGACGTGGCCCTGGCCCCACTCATCACTCACAGTGGGTAGCCGAAGCCTCGGTGAGAAACAAACCCACCCCTGTGGTGACGTTAGCCCGCGTCAGTGCTGACGCACTAAAGCTTTTAAATTGTTTATATAATCGCAAAATTGGTTTAATCTTATAAATTCAATAACTAATTATTTATAAGTCAAAAATATGTATAATATATCAAAATGTTCAGAAAAATGAGATCTATCTCATTGCATCAAAATCATGCATTGTTCAACAACTTCAATTGCAAGTTTGATTAGAAGAATCAATTAAACCCCGTAGGTGACTCCGAGGTTTCCCCTGTCCTAGGGTTTGCGACCCTCGGACCCTGTTTAAAATGATCGAGCATGCTTTAGGGTTCATTTCAATACAATTTAACTTGTCATATCATCATCCTTGCTTGAGCATTGCATCGATGCCATGTGTTGATTGTTTCCCTTTCTTTCCGGTGTTTGGTTCTTCCGATAGAATACGATATCGAGATCAATATCGAAGACCGGGGTTAACACCATCGAAGACCGACGAACAATACTTGGCCAACTATAATCAAGTCAAGTGCAAGGCTCCCGAAGATCTATATCTGGGTATCAAAAAACAAGGCAAGCATAGCCCCACACATAAAATAACCCTATGCTTTTGAAAGTATTTCATTCTCATTCTAATGTGGTCTTTTATCGATAGATAGAGTATCCTATATGTTGCATTACTCCCTTTGAGCTTATATTACCTGATCCACTGCTCCTAGCATAACTAGGTTTGGCTTGTGTGCACTGCTAGAGCTTATCTGTGTCTTGCTTAGTCATGCTTAGCCGTCAGTGCTGGTTCATCCAGAAGATGTACCAAATGCAGAGAATCTAGTATGACAGGAGATAGAGGTATAATGATGAGGTAAGATCAGTGGTAAAGGTTAAACATGCTAAGTCTTGTATGGGAGGCCACGGTGGGATGTGGTTTTTCTAGTCCCCTGCTCACCACCACTAGGAACCGAGTTCTTGCATTTGGAACCGAGATGAGCGTACATGCACACGGGGCCTGGAAAACCTCACGAGTAACTAATTTGCCTAGTAGATTCCATGAGTCACATAGTTCAGCGTTCCATTCAACATATGCATAGAAAATGTTTTGAAAGATTTGGCGGGTGAAGGTGCATCATAACAGGTAGGGAAGCGTGGCCTGGGTTGCTTGGGGTAGATGGCGCCCCTGGTAAACCAACCCCGACTCACATCTCTAGGCACCGGCTTCGGGATTTGACCCATTACGGCGAAACCATCCTTAGGGTGTGACTCATGGTCTCGATGAACGCAAGGTAAAGGTCGTGTCCAACCACCCTCTGCCGACCTTCCAAGGAAGAGAGCTAATAGCTTGGCATTAACAGTCGGTTGGTACATGTGGGTAAAGTTGTACACCCCTGCAGGATTAAATCTTTTCGAAAAGCCATGTTCACGGTTATGAACGCTTGGTGACTGAATTCTAAGATCATAGAGAACTATAAACTAATCGTAAAACTTGGTTGATCAACGTGTGATTAAGGATGCTTCCTCAGGGTGCGAGGGGGTGATCCTAGTTAGGAGAAGATGATGATTGGGTGGATATCAAGATGATGATCAATTCTTCGGAGATGTCGCTCTCTTATCCCCTTTTAAAATATTCTGTTTAGACGAGCTTCTTCACTCCCTCTTGTTTTATAAACAAAGATGGCTTTATGCAAAATAACCCCAGCAGCCATAAGTCTTGCAGAGTACACCATGTACTCACCCTTGCTTTGTTGATACTTTCAGAGTAAGTGCTCCCTTGAAGACGTGTTCCGTACGACATCGACACCGACGAGTAGCTTGGGGTTCCTGGCCGGCAGCCTGGAATCTATGGACTGGGACATCATCGTTATGCTTCAGGCCTCTTAGGCCATTTGTTAAGTTTGCTATACTTAATAGCATAATTTGCCTTCCGTTGTTTGATGTTTGTGGTCAGTGACCTTTGCTTGTAATATTTTTGTTCTTCGCTCAGTTAGGAGAGTGCTGTAATAATATTTGTGTCGCAGGTTTACTATTGTGTTACCGATTTCTCACTGGATATCCTCGAGCTCTAGGTTAATCTTATGTCAGGCTAAGGTCTGGATTTTTTAAACCCAGATCCTCGGGCCAAGTATGACTCGGCGACATAGCAACTTATCATTAAAAGCGATGAAGTTGCACAATTGCACAAAAAGCTGATAAGCTTGTAACTATGGATTTGCTGTACATATTTCTTATCTAGAAGGTATATTGCTAAAATCTAATTTTATTCATTTTATTAGAGTGAATGTACCATTTTATAACATGTTTCTACTATGTTGTATGCATGTTAATGTGGTTTTATATACCTCAAAACGGTTGGTACAGTACACATGTTTTGATCCTGCAAGTCTAAGGAGATTCATGCAATGATGCCCTTGGTAGCTCATTGCTTTATTATTGGTTAAACTCTTTGAATACATGTATATTATTTACATGCATGTTAATAATAATATAAACCAGAGTTGTGCCAATTGCAGAAAAAACATGATAAGATTCCTGCATGTGAAAGGCCTGCAATGTTGAGGAGAAGCATTGAGAGTCAAGCAAGGGTGTTCTCGATGAGAAAGCAGAAAATACGGCATCATGTATATTGGGGAATGGAGGTCTGTGATACCTTCGATCTAGATACAGATCCAGTATAGTAGCTTTTTCCCTAATAGATCTAGGTTTATCAAACCTTGGGAATCTATTGCTATCGAAATAATAAAGCACGTCTACAAGACTTGTTTATTTGTTTTACCTTACGTATACTGAACCTTTATAATTTACTTTGAACCGTTGGTTGTTGCAATGGATGGAAATAGGTTAGGGTTGAACATTCACATGCAGCTACACATACATATGGGATAAAGATAATAATAACCACATTCATGTGTGAAACAATCTAACATAGATATGGTTTGTGGAAATCACAACCGTAAACACTAAATCCCCTGCGAGCCACAAGCATAGAAATAGTCTTTTGATCCAACCATTATACCACGAAGCACTGGGCTATAACAATTATTAAGTAAAATACAGATCAAAGCATGAAGAAATATGATGTTGCTATTAATCCTGAATGGATCCCTAAATGAAGACTATACTCCCCTTGCTGTCACTTGGTTTTGCATGAAGTCGTTGTCCACCACTCACCTCACCTCAAACCTTTATCAATCCTCAGATCATGGGTACCTACAAGTTCATGGATCGAGACAAGAGACAAAGATACAAATCTTTATTCAATCAACATACAATATGCTTTTGTATTAGATGTACATAATCGATGTGAGGTTTCACCCCAACCCGCAACCCATGAGGACTACTCACTCATACAATAAGATCAAGGATAGAGAACATTCTGCAAAATACTAGATTGAAATAAAATATTCTTACAATGGTCGCCAAATCACAAGGAGATCTCAAGTACAAGATGATGGCTATGACTATGGAGAGGATGGAGAATGGAGAGGATAACTATGGTGGTGGATTTGCTTCGGTGGTGTTGTGATGCAACTGAGAATGGTGGCTCTCTACATGGTGGCCGGAGTCTCAAAATATATAGGCGTATTCAGGAAAGTTGTAGCATTTGACCTAACGAAGTTGTCGCCACACTATACGGGCGGGCCTTACCCGTACAATAGGTCGTTAATCTTGCAGACGAGTCCTTTTCGTCTCCAATTAACTTGGCCGAGTTGGTAACATGATAATCTTCAATGAATGCTCCTAATTTTGCCTTAAAAGTGTGATTTCTTGCACAACACAAATTAAAACCAAGGATTGCACATCTTTGCAATAATTTGTCATTAGTAACAAGGCTAGAGAGGTTCTTGGTTAATTCCTTGACAAAAATGCGATTTAATCGCAGAGAATGATGACTATTTTCACAGCCATCAACTTCCCTAAAGCTAAAACCTTGATCGTCCTCATGCAAGAAACAAACAAGACCATAAGAAACTCAACGTTTAAACTGGAATAACGAGAAGATAAATTCACTTACGGTTGGTAGTCATATGCATCCATAACCTCTTTCATTTGAAAGGCTCATCAAATTTGTAGAAGTGCCAATTGTACTATACAAGCTTTGTTAACTCAAAACAATCAAAGTAGAGTTTGATATAAGTATAAACAACTAGAAGTGTAACTATCATTCCAATTCATCTAGTTAACTCTCAGCTTGCCAAGGAACACTAGGAAGTTTCATATTAGCAGAATTAATTATGGGAGATCATGTCCAAAGTAGCTTAATAGTGAGGTGTCTTATTGACACCCACATCAATAGATCAAGACTATCAAAACACTACTATTATATTCATTGTCTTTCAATAAAATTCATGAAGTAGTAACGAGGCCTTGCCAAAGAATTTTTGTGTGACACTTCTTTCAAATAAAGTTTCCAACAAGGATCATTGAATGATTTTTTAGCAACATTTTGCACAACCTTCGAGAATACCAATACTTTTGCCCATTACGGTAATAATTGCTACCCATGTCGTCAACTCATTAGCCCAAATCAGGGGTGTGCCATTTTCTTTCATAGGCCAGCAGAGTTGTTGGTATCCCAATGTTGTGCTTAAAAAATTCGTAAACAAGCTTAATGCAATATCACACTTTTGACTCACAACTTTCAGCTTTTGCATGCATCTCAATTACCACTAGACTTCATTTCAATCAAACAACTCCTTTCAAGAGTGTCATCAAGTCTATCAATATATCTATGGGGTTAAGTATCCTCAAAGATAAACTCTTAAGACAATCATTCAACATATACGTCATAAATTGGAGACTTTTCTTATTGTATTTGTTTGGAAATATTATTTCCAAGGCAAGACTCGGTTAGCTATACGAACTAGAGAAAAAGCTTCCACAACTAAGTATCCATACAAATAAAAAGTTTTACTCTAACTATTGTGAATTACTCCCACTAGCATATAATCAACTAACTAGGATAAACATTTCAAATTTCTAAAGTGGGAGATATAGGGCATACCTCTCATGAGTGACTTCACGGTTCTCTTCCTTATGGGGATGTGTTCCTTCAAAACTCAAATAAAATCACTCTCATTATAATACAATTGAAGCAAAGAGGCAATAGGCAAATCCACTTTCACAGAAAAAGGATAAAAGGAAAAATATTTTGTATTTTTGAGGATGGGGATTAAATAATAGAAAATACTTGTGACCAAGCAAGATACTAGGAAAGAAAAACAAACGAAACAAAAAAAGTAAAAAAAAGCAAATTGTTGGAACAAGCCCAACACGAGTGTTTCAAAGATCTCACAGATCTAGAGTACAACCTCATTATTACACAAATATAAATATGTAGGGAACACATCCCCAAGCTCCGGCTTTTGCAAGCCCTTTTGTTTCTCATTATGATGGTGGTGGATAATCTCTCAAGTTCCATTGGCTGCTCCAATAGGTGTATTGGATTTGAGAGGTTCATGGTGGCATCTTGAAGGTTGATGGATAGGTTGCTCATGTTCTAGATATTTCCTTCGAGCGTGTAGATGTCTTCATAGGTGGTGTAGTAGTTTTGTTGATGCTGCTCTTGTTTGAGACCTTCTTGTTCTACTTCTTCATCTTCTCCTTCTTCATCCACATGTGCTTCTTGTTGGGGTAGTCTTTCTTCAACTTGCGCATCATAATTCAAACGTCCATTCTTGATAAAGAACCAGTAGGCAAAGGAGCATGGATCAAGTGATCAGCTCCAGGTATATCAAAGAAGTATCTACCATGTAATTTAGAAATCATACCACAAGCTTTGAGAGTAGCGAAACCAAGATGACAAGCACCTACCAACAGTGAGAGCGGTGACCAAGGTTGATGTGGAGTGCTGGGGCGAGAGCGACGACAACTCGTCCTCTACATATGGGAGCACAAACTTGAAGAGCTTGATGCTTGAGATAAAACACGAGAGAGGGCCCAAATTTGGCGTTAAGTTGCAGCTAGGAATATCAGCTCTTGTGAGGATCATCATGTACTCTTCATTGACTCTAGTAAACTCACCACGTGCGTGCAAAGTGGTAGCAATAACATAGAACAAATAACGAACAATGGGACACTCAATTGTATTACCCTTGGGTTTAGTTGAAGCGACTTTCATAGATTTAAAGTATTCCAAGGGTGGAGCGGATGTCGGTGGTGTTGTTAGCAAACCCAAAACAATGAGCCCATTGATCGAGTGTTAAGTCATACTCACGATTCATTAGGCGGAAGGTGATATGATCAACTCTCGGGCTATCTTTCTTGGAGAAATAGACCGAACACACCATATGTGACAAGGTGTTGATGAACTCAAGTGTCAAGCAGAAATAAGTGGCGACATCCTGGAAAACAAAGTGAAACAGACCAACATTGTTGCAAATAAAATTAAAATCATGGCCAAGGCCTAGTTGGTTAAGGATATAAGGACATGCCCATTTGGTGGACTTGATTTCTAGGCTCTTGAGATGGTTGAAAAGGTTGAGGTGGTATTCCTCAGTGAACTCAATGCCAAGTGACTCAGGGGTTAGATCATCAACGGGTGGTGCATCTTGTTCTGCAGCCAGCACACATGTACGGCTCCTTGTGTTCATATAAAATAAAATTAAAGCTAATTAAAAATTTGATCCAATAGAAATATAGAAAAAGTAATCCTCTATACTTTCTACACAAGAATATCCTTTAAAACAAAACTAAGCATGCTCATAATGAAGAATAGTTCAAGAACAAGATCTAAGTCAAGATTGATAATGGCAAAATATTGAGCATGGTTTAGATGCAAATAAGTTGGGGATCGGAGGATACCTTAGATCGATTGGGTGCGGGAATCCATGAAAGAACAAGCATAATTGAATATACAATGCAGGTAGTTTGAAGTTTGAAGGGAGAAAAAAGAGAATAAGTGTTTTAGATTTAGGTTTACCTCTCCCCTGGGGATAAAATTGCGGCCGAACAGGTGGTACATGCGGGCGGTATGGGTGGAGCCCGCCATACCGGGTGTCGTTACCTTGGGATTGAGGCAGACTCCAAGCGGTGCACTTGGTATGGGCGTGTGGTACGGTCGCACTCCCTGTACTATTGGTTGTTAAGTGTGCATCACATTTTCTTAATTGTTGATGTTTTTCTCTGGGGTATGGTACGGGCACCTCCGGTCGTACTGCAAGTCGTTAAACCTTCTCTACCCTGAAAAAAATCTTAAAAACCATCCATTTGTTTCCAGATGTGGTACGGGCGTGCAGTCCGGTCAGGTCTGGCCATACGACTAGTCGTTAGACGCGCAGTAAACACGAAAAATTAAGAATCTATAGTAAAAACTTCACACGCCTTTGCACATCAACTTAATAAAAGAATGACATCAAAAATACTTCACAGAAAATCAGTACCTTATTTGGCCAAGTGTTAGAAAATATCATAGAGTGAGAGTTACCTTGATTTCTTCTCCTCTCTTCAAAGGATCTTCTTGAACACTCCTTATTAAAGCAAAAACAAACAAAAAGGGAACTAACACAAGTAAAACTTTATTTCACGGGTTACCTCTCATGAAGCGCTTCTAGTTAAGGTCAATTAGCTTGACCCAGGCGATGATCATCTAGGTTTTAGAAGTGGAACACCCACTCTAAAATAGTTAGCTTTTAAAGTGATGACACTGTCATCATTAGGCTTGGCCTTTTTCTTCCTAGGGAAGTAGATTATAAGAGGATCTCTAGATGGTAGTCCTATTCTCACATTCCCTTCATGTAAATTATTCAAAGCTTTAATGGTTCTTAGAAATGGCCTGCCTAGAATTATAGGAGCTATAGGATCCTCATGTATGTCCATTATAACAAGATCAATAAGAGTAGGACATCCTTTATTTTCAACTACTATATTTTATTTGATCCCTACAACTTGTTTATAAGTTGAATCAGAAATATGGTGGTTGCAAATGGCCCTAGGTTTAGTTTATCAAACAAACTTTTATAAATTGTTGAAACGATTTCACCAGGATCACAAAGTGTAGATATTTCATTAACTCTTCTTTTAATTTAATAGTAGGATCAAAGATATCATCTAGCTTAGTCAGAAGTTTATCGGCTAGCCTTTTATATTACATCTCTAACTCATGTACCTTAGATGTTACTTCTTTTATAAACTATTGGTACATGACATCATTACCTTATTCAATACTGGGATTTTTCATGGTGATCATTTTCAGAAGATCTTCCACGGTATAGTCTGGTGCTAGTGCATTGATATAGTCTAGATCTTTAGGCTTCTCATCTTTTTCTTCTATGCTCATCATCTTGAGGTCTTTCACCGGTTTTGGCTTAGGCTTTCTAGCAAATCTTGCAAGTATGAGAGTTTGACTCTCAGCTATTTTTCCCAATTGTGCCTCCATGGTCTTGGTTATTTCCTGTAGAGTCTGCACATTATTTCTAATAGCAACGGCCTAGTTAGATAATTTACCAATAATATTGCCAGGGTTCTATATTATTTAAATAAGCACATTATTTTGATCAATTTTTGCTTGCATAAAAGTTTTAAAAGAATTCTCAAATGGGAGATTACCATGATTTGCTCCACTCTGATTATTGTAGTTATTATTATTTGGAGAACCTACGAGATTAGAAAATTGTTTTTGAAAGTTTGAGCTATAGTTTTGACTCTTCCATGTAGGGTTATAAGGATTATGAGATATAAAATTAACTTCATTAGCATCGGTAGTGATAGCATTTACTTGGGTATCTTCCTTACCCTTTAGAATATTTAATAACACATCTACCTTTGCAGTAAGCTCTTCATTGTGCTCCTCGGTGATTGAATTCACCCTTTCTGAGGAGGTTCTCTCTACATGCCATTGGGCATGATTGCTTTGCATATCATCAAGAAGTTGTTTTGCAACATCTACTTGTTTCTCCATGAAGGTTCCTCCTGCTGTGATGTCTAGCATAGACTTATACATTGGGTTAAGAGAATTATAAAATAAATGTAATATAAGACATTCTTCGATCCCATGACTAGGACAGTTCTTGACTGCTTCCTTCATTCTCTCCCAAGCAAGCGCTAGTGGCTCGCAGACTTCTTGTCTGAAGCTTGTTATGTTGGGTCTTGGCTGCATAGTCTTAGCTGGAGGAAAAAACGATCATAAAAGGATTAGTACATTCCTCCCAAGATTTAATAGTGCCTTTAAGCAAAGCTAGCAACCAATCCTTAGTCGTTCCTCTTAAAGAGAAAGGAAATAAGCGTAATTTGACCGCATTGGGGCCAACATCTTTTATGCGCATCATGTCGCATATCTCAGTGAATGTGTTTAAGTGCAAACCTGAATCCTTAGTAGCTGAGCCTCCAAACTAATTCTGCTGAACCAAACTTAAAATATTAGGCTTGATTTCATAAGCTTCCGCATCAACAACGGTCTGAGTAATAGGAGCACGAATAAAATCATCATTGGGAGTAGCATACTCCCCAAGCTTCTTTTGAGCCATGGCTCTTTTCTTTTTAGTATTTTTGGAATAAGAGAAACAAATCAGAAAGTAACTATTTTTTTGGGGTTTTCAATAGATAACAAAAAGTAAACTGATAACAAGAAACAAACTACAAAAAAGTAAAACTAAAAATAAGGCCTTGAGTGACCTCACAAGGATAGTGAATTCATCCTGCCAATGGCGCCAGAAAAAGGGTTGATACCTTCATTCCGGATTACGGATATAGTATAGTAGCTTTTTAGCTAGTAGACCTAGGTTTATCGAACCTTGGGAAGCTATTGTTGTATGGAAATAATAAGGCATGTCTACAAGACTTGTTTATTCGTTTTACCTTATGTTCATCAGACCTTTCTAGTTTACTTAGAATCGTTGGTTGTTGTAATGGATCGAAATAGGCTAGGGTTCCTGCAGTTGCACATACATATGGGATAAAGATAATAATAAGCACATTCATGTGTGAAATGATATAACATAGATAAGGTTTGTGTGTATCACATTCGTAAACACTAAATCCCCTGCGAGCCACATGCATAACAATAGTGTTTTAATCCAACTATTATACCACGAAGCACCAAGCTATAACAATTATTAAGTAAAATACAGATCAAAGCATGAAGTAAGATGATGTTGCTGTTATTCCCAAATAGATACCTAAAAGAAGATCGTATTCCCCTTGTTGTCACTAGGTTTCACATGAAATCGCCGTTCACCACTCATCTCACCTGAAGCCTTTATCAATCCTGGGATCTTGGGTACCTACAAATCCATGGATCAAGACAAGAGACAAAGAAACAAAGAAACAAATATCTATTAAATCACCACACAATATTCCCATGTATTAGATGCACATAATCGCTGCGAGGTTTCACGCCAACCCGTGGCATGTGAGGACTACTCACTCATATCAATAAGATGAAGGATAGAAAACATTGTGCATAATACTAGATTGAAATCAACTATTCTTATAACGGTTGCCAAATCACAAGGATATCTTAAGTACAAGTTGATGGCTATGGCTATGGACTGGATGGAGGATGGAGAGGACGAACTATGGTGATGGATCTCCATCAGTGATGTTGTGACGCAATCTCAGAATGGCGGTTCTCTACATGACGGCTAGAGTCTCGAAATATATAGGTGTCTTCACAAAATTTGTAGCGTTTGACCTAATGAAGCCATCACCACACCATACGGGCTGGCATTGCCTGTATGGTAGGTATTTAAGCTTGCAAACGGCTCCTTTTCGTCCCTAGTTAACTTGGCTGAGTTGGTAACATGATAATCTTCAATGAATGCTCCTGATTTCTCCTTAAAAGTGTGATTTCCTACACAACACAAATTAAAACCAAGGATTGCACATCTTTGCAATAATTAGTCATTAGTAGCAAGGATAAAGATATTGTTGGTCAATTTCTTGGCAAAAAAGTGATTTAAACATGGAGAAAGATGGCTATTTTCACAGCCATCAGTTTGGAACATGGACTTTCACCCTTTCATCCTTGTACACCATTGCCCTCCAAGACCATGCGATGGAGTAGCAACACTTCAATTGAAGGCTACAATTGCAGGTTGCCAAGTCTTAACAACAACATCATTGTAAGCATCATGGGTCCAACAAATCATTGTAATAGTTCTTGTTTAGTTTATTAATGGTGTTGCATCTGAAATATTTGCAACATATAGGTTTTGGAGTACGTTGAACCAACCCATCTCCTGGACGCAGCACTTCACAACGAAAATATGATGGTGGTTGCACATGGCCAAGTGCACCCAAAAACGGTGCAACAAGTGCTATGCGGCTAGGAGGTTACCATATCTCTGGAAACTAGCCACATAAGAACATCCAACTTTACTAAAAGACGGGGTGGCAACACCACTGAAAGACATAAGAAGATGAATAAAACACTGGAAAGATCCTTAATCTTCAAATCGGAGCCTCTAAAAGGAGAGAGAAAGAAAGAGGTGAATGGTGGACTTATTATGAGCTAGGAGAGCCCTTGGTACATTAGGATGAGTACATGCTCCTTACCCTACAAATGAAGCTTCTGCATTATAATATCATAAATCTAGGAAGCTATGAACATGATCACATCACACATTTTAATGCAAAGGTGTTAGATGATTACCACTTCTTCACTGAGGACTCCAATGGGAAGTTCACTATTTGGTCTATGGAAATTTACTACTTTTCAAGATAAATTTAATCGGTACGCCAATGCTAAGGCTTTGGGCTTTGTACCAAGCCAAAGAAAATAGATGGTTGAATAATCACATATGTGCAATCTTTGATCCCTATCACATGCTTGAAGATAATGCTTATTCACCGGCAAGTAGGAAGAGTATGATAGAGTTTCTCACCACTGCGATGGTAATTCATGAGTTAAGAGAAGTAGGAGCCTCTCCTGCTGTAATTCCTCAAAAAATGGTAATTCATGAGGAGATACCATACCCACTTGTGACCTAACAGGCATGGTAAGTCCTACTCAGAAATAAGTTGTACTTATTTTCTTCTTAGTAGTTGTTGGAAACATACCTAGATGACTTTATGTAATACACAATATGCAATAACTTTTGTTTCAAGTTACATGCATGAACTACCTTGCACATCCATGTGCTAATTTAAGAAGTTCACTTGCATAGGCAGTCTCTGGGAAATATAGATACACTTGCAATATATATAATTGTTGTGATAGTTGAGCAAATATGTTGTGACCGACTTGGTGTGCACTATGCTTGAAATTCTCCATATTTTCCTAGAGTAACATGTTTCAAACATTAATAGTCCTATTAAGTGCTACGTAAATGCTAGTATCTACAATGATTCAATATTTCACCATGGCACTACAATCCGAAAAGTATATCGTATGAAGAATATAGCGTTAATATTTTTTTTGTTCACATGTTTGCGCAGGCATAACGTGATCTTTATAGTTGTCACGATGAGAGATAGAAATGTGTATTATGTGGATCCCATGAAAGGCAAATCATGGTTTATAATTGAAATGATCTCGGTGGTTCTCGATACCACTCCTTTGGAGTTTGTGAAGGGGTTCCGTGGCAGAATACAAAAATACATATGACAGAATGCACCTAGCCAGGATCTATCTATGAGTAAAGCTATAATGTAGGAGGTTTTAGTAGCATACCCTTGTATACCAAAAGCGTTTGACGTTCCAAGAGGAATGTGGATGAGGTAGTCGATACCGTATCTGACCTCAAGGTCGCGAAACTCCTCGCAAGTCACCCCAAGTCCTTGCACAACAACCCTGGTGCCACTAACGGCAGCACCCCCGAGGTTTTGCACATGTGCGGTGTACAATTACAACTTTTGGTTCCCCGATCCCTGCCGGGAGTGTGGAAGTAGATCTCCGGCTTGGAATCTCCGCACCACCTCCACGTGACACAGAGAGGTACTACCTTTGCGCACATAGCCCCAATAGGGAGTCATGGTTGCAAAAGAGAAAGGGAGAGGGAGGGAATTTCTCCAAGGAAAGTTTCTCAGAGAAAATCTCGGTTGTTGATGTATTTGATTCCCACCAATATAGACCCCTATATATAGGTGAAAAGGTAGGACTCTCTTTCCTGAAGTCCCGGGGTGGGACTAAAGGAAAAAAAAGGAAAAAGGAGAGGAGGAGGGAGCAGTCGGCTAGGCTGCAACCGGCGGCCAGGTGGGCTCCCCGCGCACAACCCAGCTATGGCCCGACAGTGAGGCGTCTTGGCAGTGGGGCGGCAGGAAATGGTGCCAGGTGGGCCTTGGCATGGCCCACCATGCGATGGTACTCTAGCGCCTACCCTCGCCCATTCCCGCACCCGAGTGGGCCAGCTGGTCGTGGCCTGCCAGCGGTGGCTAGCTACCGCCACTCGTGTGACATCCAACATCGCTCGCTCGCCTGCTCGCGTGGGTCGGCCGGGGCCCACCAGCAGCGGTGGCTTGTAGCCTAGCGGGGTGGATTCCCTCTAGGCCCTTTCCCTCCAGGGATTCGTCCCAATAGAGGAAGTTGCCCCATAATAATTAATTTAAAATATTTATTAATTTGAAATTAACATATATAGATGCATATTATAAATCTCCATTAAATTTGAAACACCTTTTGGCTTATTTCCTTCTCTGAACTATTTTGGATCCTCTTTGGAACTTTTCCGGCATTCTCTTGTCGGAACAATTCCGAGGTTCCCTCTTTCATGCTTTGTTGATTCCATTCTTCCAAAAGATCTACAAATATCATCGTACCTTAAGTGTGTTACCCCTTGATGCATGTAAAATGCATACATGAACTTTGCACTTTATTACTTGATATTCCAACATATTTGCATCATATATGGGTTATATTCATGTTTTATAATGATTATTAGGAATAATTCACACTTCCCATATTCCTTTGGAATTAACCCTACCGAGGTAGAAACCCATATTTCAATGTTTTTGACTTCTAGATACCCAAATAACGTCCAGTTGACCTGAAACTTCACGGGGCCTAGCATTTATCGGAATGTAGAACAGTGGGCCAAAGATCCGCGAGAAAAGAAGGCCATATAAGAGGGTTATAGGGATTTAGAGAATATATAGTTTACCTTCAGCTCCTCGTGGGTTCGACACTTAAATACTTATCGAATTGTACTACGGTGATCCCCTGCACTTGGGGGTTATCAAGATAATTTTATGGCACCGTTTCCAGGGAGCATAGCACCAGGCTTCTATTCTTGCTTGCGTTGCTAGTTTAATTGTAGTACCTTTTAGTTTTATATAAAACTAAAACCCAAAAAAAATTAGATGGATCCTTTTCCCAAGATTAACCATGAGATATATGATTTTTATGTCAAATATATCCTTTTGGGCACTAATCTTTTGGATGCAAGAGATAATGTTGAAAGTGCTAAGGAAGGAGATGACAAAAGCCTAATCTTGGGGATGTCCATGCCACCCCAAGAAGAAGAGGAAAAGGAAGAACAAGTGGAGGAAGAATGGAGTAGCTACCCGTCTCCTACACCCAACAATGGTAATGAACACATTCTTATTAATGATGATGATCTTTCGTTGTCTAGTAGTCGTCTATGTGGAACAATTATGACTAATATATGGGAGGATGAAAGTGATATAATTTAGTTAGATGATCCAATATGCTCATTAGATGACTTGTCTTTATATGGCGAATCTATTCAAAACTATGAGATTAGGTTTTCTTTTGATGCTTGCAACTATTATGAGAGAGGAACTGATAAGAGCCCTCTTTATATTTCTATGTTATTTAAATTGCAAGCTACTTATAATTATATGCATTGGTTACCACAACCTTGCTGATATTTATTCATATATAAAATGTCAATGCATAGGAAGAGAGTTAGACTTAAAATAAAATGGTTTAATGTTTTGTGGTGTGTTCCTCATGCTTTAATTTCCTACTCAGTTTGAGCACACCTTGATATCCATGTAACATGTAAAATAACTTTACCTACTGATTTATAACAATTAGTTTAAGATTTTCACTTTTTATAAATTTTGGGAAAGTAAATATGAAAGATGAGCAATGGAGAAATTGGGGTCGACCTTGAATATGTGTTGTTCATGCCAATGGAACCATTGCAAAATCTCTATCATTAAAACTTCTCCCATTATAAAACAAAATAAAAAGAGTGTTTATTACTACAGAAACATCACCTTTGTATCTTAATTTATCATCTTTGTGCCAAGAATAACCTCTTTTCAGAGGTAAGATCAAACAATTGTAACTTGCTATCCAGAAAACAGATTCGTGAGCTTCACTGCAAAAAATGTTAAAAATCACATAAGAGGAATATTGACCTAAAATTTCACATCAGCAATATTCAACTCTTTACCCACATTTCAATAGTTCAAAGGTTTTTATTTGAGCAATGTAAGTGCCTCTAAAAATTCGTTCTTTACAGACTATCCAGTTTTTGATGTATTTTATCTCTATTATGTATTAGTCTCATTATCTTTGTTTTGTGCGGTTCCTTTTTTACAAAACAACAATACAAAACCATAAGTAACAGTACCTAATGTTTATTTCATGATATGTATTTGTTGTACCTATTGGGATTTAATTTATGGAGGCACTAACCACTCTAATCATGTTTTATGATGAGTTTTGTGTGGAAAGAATTTTCAAGTGAAAGAGTTGAGGGTGATGAATAAAGATTAAGAGGGACGAATGCTCAAGCTTGGGGATGTTACCCCTGGGAGCACCCCACATGTATCAGAGGAATACAAGCATTCAAGATTGGGGATGTCCAAGCTATCTCATTAACTCAAACCATCTTGATATCAAGTAAGTAAGCCTAGCTATATGGCTATAAAGAAAGTGCTTGATGGGAGGCAACCTGATTATTTTGTTTTGATTTTCTTTGTGTCCTCTTGATGTAACAAGAGACCTTAGTTTTTGTTTTTGTTCTGGAATTTTCAATAAAGTACCAAGCTTTACCCATTTTGGACTAAAAAAGTTGAACATGTACATGGAGTTGCATATTCCTGCATGAATCTGTTTACCATATTGATTCTTAATTAATGCTATGTAACTCCGATTGAGCTCAAATTTTAATTGTAGTTACAACTTTTCATCCTTTGTATGCTCATAAATTTTCAAAAAAATTGGACATGTTTAAGTAGGTTAACCAATTGTGTTTTGTTGATGCTGTTTTTCCGGATAGATTCTGTCCCATTTTGTTTGATGCATTCTTTGAGCTTTTAAGTTGAATCTTTTTGATTAATTTGAGTTTATGATAAAGCATACAACATTATATACCTACTGGAAACTTCATATATACTTTTTTTAGGAATTTATTGCAGCAAACATTATGCCTTTTGTACCCACTAATGTCACCCCATAGAAAAGTGATGGGAGAAATTGTTGGGTTGATGTTTTTTCACAGGAATTAGAGGATATGCACAAAGAGAAATCCAAGGATGGTGAAAACCGTAAGCTTGGGGATGCACAAGGCACCCCACTGGACCAACCACACTCTCGGTTTTAACACGTCTACTTTCTATTTTTCGAGCAACACATTACTATCGCATAAACTTGGAGCGTCTTTTATTTGTTTTAGTTTGTTTTGTTTTACTTTTATTTGAGTAAGACCACCACTTTGATATATATTATGGAACATCTACTGGAGGTTTGGTTTAAGTAAGGTTGTATGCTATTAAAAAGTTGGGATTGAGATGATGAAGTTGATTTCAAAAGATTACATAAAGATGCATGGTCATATGCTTTGAATGAATATCAATTTGCAAATGCATTGTGTAGAGTTATCTCTTATTCATATTTTGATGCTTGCTATTATTTTAAAATATTTGACATGGATTGGTTATGACTATGGACTCTTATGCATTCATGTAGATGGTCAACTTTCTCCCTCTTGCTAGCCCAAAAATAAATCCAACAAGTTAAAACTTGTTATCCAACTCCTTTGAACCAAGTTTTTCCATAGTGTCCACCATACCAAGTATATTTCTCATGTTTTATTGATTTATCTAGCTTCCATATTAAAATTCTTATGATTGTGTTTTCTATGAGAAAATTGGTTATTAAAGCTCTCACAAACTTGATGGCACACTTTTATTTCTTACACATAATAAACTTGAACCATTGTGACTAATTTATGAAGTTGTGTGCTTGACAAATTATGAGTTGGGAGTTACCATGACCATTCTTTCATGGGGCACGTTTTCAACATTGCCCTTATTCATATCTAGTTGATATCATGTTCTTTTGTTATGGATGCCTATCATTGTGAAATAAATTGGAACAATTGTAAGCTCATGGAATTTGTATATATGCTAGAGAAACGCCAGGGCTGCTAACCCAAGCCATGCATCATTCATGGTAGGAATTTATAGAATCCCATAGTGAGCATTCTATGAAGCATCTTCAATAAAAATCTATGCCAATAGTAAATAAAAAGAATTGTTGAGATGCTCATTGTCTAATATTCTTGTCATTTTGGTATGGGAAACCTTCCATACCATGGGTCAAGAGGTACCTTGTTGGCGTTCTCGATGATACATATAAACTTACAATGGCAAGAACTTTCTTAGGATCCTAAGTTGAGTAGCATGTGGTGTAGGTACTCGTATTCAAGGGGCATGAGGCATTCAACTTATACTTTGTCAAGCACATGACTCATATTGGCCATCACATTAACCTTAACCACTAAAGATGCTAATGATAGGGGAAATGAGGGATCAAAGCTAATGAATACTATAGTTCAAACATAACCATAAGAGGAAGCGTTTGGAAGCTATATGAAACTTATTCATGATTAATCTCTACTTATTATCTATCTTTCCAAAGTGTCCACTTTTATATTCGGAATTTAGAAGAAAACTCTATGACCACTATAGGATATTTTTGCTTTACTTTTTCTTTTGCATTTTGCATTCGTTTGGTCCATATCTCTTTATTCTATGTTACACTTTGTGAATTACTATTGATCATCCTTTCATTGTATATGAGATATCACTTCATTATCTATCTTGCATATTGTTATTCCTTTGAAGAATGAATCATTTGAATTTGTGTAGAAATAGTAATTAGTTTTGATATCCAAAATAGTATTAAAGTACAAAGTCCATGTTACTTTTATCACCTTCATACTCGAGGATGGGTATAGGTTAAGCTTGGGGATGTTGATGCATGTAAAATGCATACATGAACTTTGCACCTTATTACTTGATATTCCGACATATTTGCATCATATATGGGTTATATTCATGTTTTATAATGATTATTGGGAATAATTCACACTTCCCATATTGCTTCGGAATTAACCCTGTCGAGGCAGAAAGCCCTTATTTCAATGTCCAATTGACCTGGAACTTCACGAGACCCAACATTTATCAGAATGAAGAACAATGGGCCAAAGATCCACGAGAAAAGAAGGCCATATAAGAGGGTTATAGGGATTTATAAAATATATAGTATACCTTTAGCTCCTTGTGGGTTAGACACTAGAATACTTATCGGATTGTACTACGGTGATCCCCTGCACTTGGGGGTTATCACCCCTATGGTTCGGGAACATCACAGACATGATTGATACTTATCTCGGATCAATGATCATTAGTGGGACCAGGATGCCCATAATGACCCCTATGCATTCCATGATGTCTGTTGTCGTTTGAACCATAAACATTGAGTCTAATTCTCTTTGTTACTTTGATACATGACTTGTCCGATATTTGATCATCGGTATCCAATACCTTGTTCAATCTCGTTACTGATAAGTGTAGTTTTAATCATTCAGTGATATTCCATCCCCGTGACCTAGTCACATGTTGTGCAACATTTATGGATGTAATATCACTGAGTGGACCCAATATATCTTCTTGTCATGCAGATGAACAAATTCCGATCTTGATGCATAGGCCTAAACTATTCTTCTAGAATACTTAACATACATATTTATAGCCATCTAGTTACGGTTATGACATTTTATGCAGTCAAAGCAGCCTCAAGTGATAGTGATTAATATGCTCTCACGGTTGATGGAGAAGGATACTATGCTTCTAACTATTGCAACGATTAACATGTGATGTGATCGAGCTGCAATACTTACTTTGGGTAATGTCCATCACATCATTTACCAATTATATGACTTCATTGTTAGTCGGCATAAATGCAACATGATCAGGAAACCTTGATCACAATTTCCCAATGAACTAGTTTAAATAGAGACTACTAGGTACTCTGGTCTGTTTGATATCACACATGTATCAATGTTTCCACTTGACACAATTATAGCATGACATAAACTATTATGAACTTATTGATATATGATAATATACATCCTTTATTATTTTCCTCTAGGGCATATATCCTTCAGTCTCCCACTTGCACTAGAGTACAAATAATCTAGTCACATTGTTACTAATCATGAAACCATATCACATATATGTTTCTTGATCATGCCTTGCTTATGGAGAAATCTTTTGTCTATCGTATGTTTTACCAGATCCTTATGTTCTTTGCAAATCATTAATGTCACCTATTTGACATTTCCACCATTATCTCATAATGTGTCAAAGTATTTGTTTTGGCGATAGAGTGAGACTTTATTTTCTAGTATTCACAATGACGGTCGATCAATGAAAATGAACTTTCACAATTGTCATGTATACTAGAAAACACACTCAATTGAAGTCAAACTTCTTTTAAGCCATAACAATTATATTGTATCTATGTAGATCCTAACTGAAATTGCATCCAATTGCAATTTCTGTGTCCAACCATACTTCTTACAGACTCCAAGGATTAACTCAACTCCAGTCTAGTGGTTCACTTAGAATTTACTTCTGAGCACATGCTCTTTACAAATAAGAACTTATTCTTTCTAACCACATACTATGGGTCACATAATATCGAGTACACAATATAGTTACCTGGAAGAACCTATGACCAAGGCATAGCAGATGTTACAAATCTCTTTTCTTCCATTTAACCATCATTGTTTATACTAAGTCAAACTCAGTGTTTCATCTAGTTTTACAAGAAAGAATTGTTTTCTCCTTGTTTAATTCTGAACTCTTTCAGAATCCAAACTGGAATATTCTGAACTCTTCTAGAATCTATTTCCTAAAATATTACGATGATAATGTTCATTAAACAAATCAATCTATCTTGACGGATTCCTGTTATTCAATAATTTGTTTAAATTTCATTTAATATTATCATATTCCCATGTTGTTGCGCTCCCACTCAAAATGTCATCCACATATGAGGTCAGGATTGCTTCTCAACCCTCGCTCAAAATGTGTCATACACATATTAAGGTGAAAATACTTAGCTCCCACTCAATTTTATCTGAATGCAGGATTTCTCAATATTTTGCCAACTTCCAAAAATCCTTGATCATCTATCAAACTGAGAATTCCTATTACGAGACATGTAGCAATTACATCACTTACAAAAACTACACATTGTACCAATTACAACTTAGTTTCGACAATCTTACTACCAATTACCTGATTGGAGTAATTGCTTATATAAATCCAATAGACTTAGGTATCGCTACATAATGTAGTCCATCCCTTGAATTGTCCAACATATTTGTGACATATCGGTCCTTCAAAGTCTTCCTTTTAAGTTTCATTTCTTCTATGACTTTTTAGTCATTCATAAGATCAAGCAAACACTTTTACTTAATGAGATCATGTAACATATTACAATGCCATCTCAAATGTAACTTAAATTCAGGATTTCATGATTTTCAATCATTTCTCGTACTTGGGTCCATCACGTTTCTTTGTAGTTCCTAGGCATGTCATGTTCCATTAACATGACAATTGAATCAATAACATAATTCTGCTAATGGCAGGATATATTTTGAATCCTACTTTACTTAGTAAAAGTATTACCCAAAATATTATGATCTATATCATTGGTTTCTTCTTGAATTATAGAGTCCACCTCCTGGAACATATTCCGTTGCAACACTTTGATAATTGAAGACAAGTTCAAACACCTCGTTTGAAATTTCACTTTATTCCTATTAATGCCCTTTGTTAGAAAGACCTTTTTCTTTACAAAGTACCAAGTCAGGAAATACCAGTTTTTCCTTCTTTTTGTGTGGAATATGTATTCATAGTTTCCTAAGAGTACACTATAAAACTTTCCTTCACCATGACTTCAGTATTATTGAAATCTCTAGAAACTCAAACATGTCATAACTTTGACGTTGTTGTTTTCATGAATCTTCAGATGTTCCCTACGAGTGTTTGCAATTTCTAATGCTAATTCTAAATGATAATTCAGCCCTTAGAAGAGATCAGATCTAGACCATAAGTATCCAATATGGTATGATTACGATGTCCTAGATATATCAATAGTTTTGGTGTATCCAAACTTCATAATTTGTGAAACATATTCACAAGTCTTTATGCCGTGATTTAACTTAAATACTAAGTCATTTTGATCAAATATCCAAGACTTTGGTATTCTCATCAATTTAATATCCAACTTCATTTTGAATTGATTTGAACATTTCAAATTCGTGTCTCTCCTTGTAAAAGTCATATTTACTTGGATTAAACATGGTATCAATAGTTTTGTTGAATTCAACCATCATATGATACTCAACAAACCAATTATTCATAAATGAGTATATCATTAAACTTTGGATATTTGTTGGCATTTTATTTATAAATGTTCTAAGTTATTACCATCAAAACCAATACTAAGAATAATCCATTCATAATCAAGACGTGACCATAAAATATTTTATTCATAAGATCGTTACAACTAGATTGTTACAAGCTAATTGAATAGTCGTCTCGCTAAAAGCATGACGTACTAATAAGGTCTTCACATTCACTATGATTACAAACTTTATTCAAATCTATTAATCTAAACGATGAATGTAGAGGGAGCGTGTTTGTCAGCCATCAACAACTTGAATGTCTTCAACGTGATTATCGCCTCTTCATCAAGCTCTCATGCCTGTTGTCATAGACAGAAAACAAGTACCAATATACTTGGTAAACTGCAATAAATGTTTTCTTGAAACATTTATAACTTTTGTATATCAAATATACCTTCATAATCTTCATCTGAAGAATCATCATCGATGTATACCACCAGAGTCCTCAAGCCGAACATAAACTCATGAAAGGTGAACAATTATCCTATCATGATGTAGCCCTTGATGATGCTCTCATAGCTGGAGGGCAATGACCATAGTACTCCATATATTGCAAAATCATCCAACAACTGGTAGTCCACATCACTTGCAAGTTAGTCATATAGCCTTTGCATGACTAAGAATTGACTACGAAGGTATCCGTCCTCTCTCATTTTACATGAGAGAAACTAGTCCATCTGGTCATACTTCATGAGCCTGACTTGTGGTCTGAAGAGCATCTTCAACTCCACGATCATCTGATATGAATCAGTGTTGAAGTAACGTAGACACAACGCATTCTCCATTGAGTTGAGCATCACACACTAGACAAGGATGGAGCAATTTTCGCGAGCTTGATAATGCATAACTTCAGGCTCACTTGCTGATCCATTGGGGTGATCTTCTAGTTGCTCTTCTATCACATAGAGTAGGTCATTCAGGTTGAGGGTATCCTGAAGGCTTTCAAACCAGTCTATGAAATTTGACCCATCTACTTTGAGTTCTCCTTCTTGTAGGAAGTACCCAAATTCAAATAATTCGGCCATGATCTACAAGGATATTTGCAAAGGACTTTAGACTAAGTTCATAATATGAGTTCAACTTTGTAATTAAATTAGTAGTTGAGCTCTCACTATATTATCATCCCTAAGATAGTTTTAGCGATCACACGATCCCTTTCCACCATATCATCCCCGATCATCATGGCCTTTGATATAGCTTCCAAGGTAGATTATGCTCCGTCAATCACAACATACTTGTGACTCATGCTCGATATTTCGATCATCTTGTGTTCTGAGGCCATGTCTGTACATGTTAGGCTCTCTAACTCAACCTTATTGTATTTGCAGTGCATACATGGCTTGCACCCACCGTATGCGAATGTCGAGATGTCTAGCACCCGATCATCATGGCCTTCTTTATAACGACGAACTTTCTTGGTGGTGCACACTAATGGGAAAACACTATGGTTGGTATTTTACTAGAGATCATCTTATTAATGCTAATCTTAGATTACCTAATAATAGCACACAACAAGATGTATAAACTATCAACATCATCATGTGCAAATAAAGTGATATGATATGGTATTCTTCATGCGCCTTGATCTCCATCGAGTGCTCTAGTATGATATCCATCTTGTCACTAGTACAACATCAAGTCCACGATGCCACCAATTAGCAGTTCATCATGAAGATGACTATTACTATACTACTTACCAATATAAAGCAAACTACTTTACCTTTACTACAAATAGGACCATATCACATCATGTGCCTCCTGCAAAACAAAGTTAGACGCCTCTAACTTTTCATTTTGCAAGTTTTACATGGCTGATAGGCTTTTGAGAAGAACCGTTTCTAACTACGAACTTCCAGCCACAACATGGATCAGATAGTTGTCTCTATTACACCCTTTTTGGGGCCCTCCATTGTAAATGATATATCAACTATTTAATGAGAGACAGACAGCTGCTAGCCACCTATGCGGTACAAGCCATATGTTGAGCATGGAACCAGTCTCGCGTAAGATTACGCGTAAGGTCAGCCCAGGCCGCTTCATCAAACAATGTCGCGATATAAACAAGTACACATAAGAGGGTGACAACTGTAGGATCAATGCCCACACAATCAACATGTGTATTTGTCGTACACTATGCATAGATAGGCTCTAATTCCACTAAATGGTTCCTGTGAGAAAAAATAAAAAACATCTATGAAAGAACGCACCTATCTATGATCTATCTATGAGTAAAGCTGTAACAAAGGAGGTTTTGGTAACATACCCTTGTAGACCGAAAGTTTTTGACGTTCCAAGAGGAATGTGGATGAGGTAGTCAATATCATGGCCGACCACAAGGTCGTGAAGCTCCTTGAAAGTCACCAAGGTCCTTGCTCGACAACCCCGGTGCCAATAACGACAACACCCCCGAGGTTTCGCACACATGCGGTGTACGATGACGACTTCCAATTTCCTGGTTCCTGTTGGGAATGCGAAAGTAGATCTCTGGCTTCGAATCTCGACAAAACCTACACGTGTTGTGGCAAGGTACTCCCTTTGCACGCAGATCCCAAACATGGAGTCGTGGTCACAAGAGAGAAACAGAGAGGGAGGAAATTTCTCTAAGGAAAATGCCTCAGAGAATATCCCAATCGTCGTTGTATTTTATTCCCACCAATATAGACCCCTAATATAGGTGGAAAGGTAGGACTCCATTTCCTAAAGTCTTGGGTTGGGTCTAAAGGAAAAAAGGGAAATTAAAGGAGGAGGGAGCAGCCGACTAGGCTGCAACCGGCGACTAAGTGGGCTCGCGCGCACAGCCTAGTTGTGGCCTGGTAGCAAGGAGGCCTAGCAGTGGGGCGGTGGGGCAGCGGTGCCGGGTGGGCCTTGGTGTGGCCCACCACGCACTGGTTGCCCACACCAGAGTGGGTCAGCTGGCCGCGTCCGCTAGTACTCGCTCGCATACTCGCGTGGGCCGGTCGGGACCTACCAATAGTGATGGCTTGTTGCCTTGCTGGGCTGGCTTCCCTCTAGGCCCTTTCTTTCTAGGGATTCGGACGAATAGAGGAATTTTCTCCATAATAATTAATTTAAAATATTTATTTAATGTATATTGATTTGCAATTAACATATATAAATGCATATTATAAATCTTTATTAATTCAAAAAACCTTTCGGCTTATTTCCTTCTCCGAACTATTTTGGATCCTCTTCGGAACTTTTCAGCTATTCTCTTTTTGGAACAATTTTGAGGTTCTCTCTCATACTTTGTTGACTCCGTTCTTCCAAAATATCTACAAATATCATCATACCCTTAAGTGTGTTATCCCTACAGTTCAGGAACATCACAGACATGATCGAGACTTCTCTTGGATCAATGATCATTAGTAGGACCGGGATGTCCATAATGACCCATGTGCATTCCACAATATTTATTGTAGTTTGGACCATAAACATTGAGTCTAATTCCCTTTGTTACTTCGATACATGACTTGTCCGAAATTTGATCATCGGTATCCAATACCTTGTTCAATCTTGTTACTGATGAGTGCAATTTTACTCATTCCGTGATATTCCATCCCGGTGACCTAGTCACCTGCTGCGCAACATTTATGGATGTAATCTTACTGAGTGGGCCCAGTGCATCTTCCAGTCACACAGGTGAACGAATCCCGATCTTGATGCATAGGCCTCAACTATTCCTCTGAAATACTTAACATACATATTTATAGCCACCCAGTTACGGTCATGGCGTTTGATGCACTCAAAGTAGCCTCAGGTGATAATGATCAATATACTCTCATGGTCAAAGAAGAAGGATACTACGCTTCTAACTATTGCAATGATAAACATGTGACTTTATCGTGCTGCAGTACTTACTTTGGATAATGTCCATCACATCATTACCAATGATATGACTTCATTTTTAGTCCACATAAATGCAAACCTTAATCATTAGCTTCCCAATAAACTAGTTTAAATAGAGGCTACTAGGTACTCTGGTATGTTTAATATCGCACATGTATCCATGTTTGCACTTGACATAGTTATCGCATGATATAAGCTATTATGAACTTATTGGAATATGATAATAAACACGCTTTATTATTTGCCTCTATGGCATATCTCCTTTAGTTTGCATGCAGGGTACGTCCGGCAAGCGAACTAAACAAAAATTTCACACACGTGACTGATTTTGGTTGCGTACATCAACATCCAGATGTCCCAAGTGCCTTCCTCCTTTGCAGCCATATGGACCATTCAGTACGGATGAAGAAAATGTTCAGAAAACCTAAAAACTTAGAAAAGTTAGTTCAAAAGGTCGAGCATAGTGACTTTGACTATGGACAAGAGTTTTCACGCATCCATCACATGTTCGCAAAAATTATGAATTCAGACGTCATCACACAAGCCATGCTTTTCTACTCTACCGATGACTCAACGGACAAGAAAGGCTATCCCAAGAAGGTACTTGGCCTTTCAAGCCAAAGCCAAGTATGCTTCTTTGACATCACACCTCATGTTACTGAATTATAGGTATAATCAAGCTTATAGTATTCATTATAATCTGTCCATTATTGCCTTTTCTAGAAGCATACAAATACATTACTTTCTTGTGTTCACATTTTTATGGTTCTTTATTCTTGCCTATGCTATTGTGAGGAACTAATGTTCTTTAAAACGATGATATTGTTATTTAGAGTTTAATATTTATTTTTCATGGTAATCCATCTATGGATAATGATCTGATACCATACATTTTTCATAGATGATAGCAGCAATGATATTGATACATAAATTATTTTAGGGATCACAGAGGGATGATCATGATATCCAAATTCTGTCAGAGATCATATCTAAGTTATACATCACTTGCTCCTGTGAAGCATGTATTTTCTTGCTCAGTTATACAAGCTCAATATTATGTTTAGAATCTAAGTGTGTATGTTGTTATGCATGTTACACTATTCACCTACTTTTCTTCTCATTACTTACATCTTTCGAGGCAGCGAGTTAATTTATATCTATCATAATCCTGTTGTGTTTTGCTTTCAACAGTGACACCATGATAGTATGCAAAGCATCAAAATATCATCCACGCGAAAATAAGGATTCTTTTTCTATATTGCTTGTGACAGAATTCTTTTACCATGATATTATTATCCAGACCTACAAATTAGATGAGTTTCACACTTCTAAAATGTGATATGATGTATTTATGCTGGTAGTTGAACAATTATGCTAGAAATGGCAAATTATGGATGTATTTAAATTATTATACATATGAAACGTCTACTTTCGTACATACCCCATCCTAGATTATATTTAAATGGCAAATACATGGATTTATTTATTTTATTTACAAAACCATAACCAGTACCAAGTGGATAAAATATATATGTCTATTCTTAAAACATAGAGTGATGAATAAGAGACCGACAACTCGTCACCATTTACACTATTAGAGATGATTATGAAAAACTAGATGACATGGTAACATATAATATGTTCGTCTAAGGTGAATTTCTAATGACAAGCGACTCCTTAACTAGACCACCAATGGTAGAATAGAAATGACGGCCACATATTATCCAGGCATGTCAGTGACAGCATAGTCATGACGACCACGTGTAGTTTCTGGTTGTTACTTACTGGAGCACTTCGACGTGCATAGATTATACGGGTGCCATTGGAATGTCACTGGTTAGCCCCACCTCGTCGGCTAGAGTACTTGTAGATGGGTGAAATCAGGTTGGTCGTTAGTGCTAGCAGTTCAACTGGTGAGACCTGCCGCCGTTAGAGGTAAGGTGTTACCACTAATAGTATACCTATGACGAATGCCTCTATCATCGATGTACTTGATTCTTGACCCGTCAGTGGTAGGCATTTTCGCGGTAGTGAAATGAACCAAAATTTCATATGGTACTGCTACCTCGTTAAAAAACCTTACATCCTTAATAAGAGAAAAAAGTATAACTTGCTCTAAAAGAAAAAGGAAATTACAACAACTACAACTTATTAGTTCTGAAACAATATGCACCACATCAAGTAACTGGTTCCACTTCCACTGAAGAAGGTCAGCCGACGGCTGCATCTTCTGCACATAGGTTTCTTTCTCTTGACATCATCATTTTCATATTCTTCTATCTTGAAGCACTCCTGCACTCTAGATTTTCTTCTTCTTGGCCTAGGGACTAGATTTGCTCCAAACCTCCATTGGTTATGATTGGGTTAAACAACTATGTATAGACTCTCGTATTGTGTGTGGAGAATGAGAGGGATGAGCTCTCCTATTTATATAGCAAAAATAGAGACCGGGGACAAGTTTATATAAAGATAAAAATTGGTGGAAAATCATTGTAGATGATGGGCTCACTGTAGGAGGTTTTAATGTGTGGCCTAAAAGTTGAGAACCAAGGCATAGCAGGGTCTGAGTTGCTTGTAATCATCGCGATTTGAAAAGTTGGGGGCAATTACCGAGAGGGGTATTTCGAGTGAACGGTGGTCAAACCAAATATTTTTGAATCTTCCCCATTATGGCAGGATATTCTGTTATACTATTACATGACATGCCACTTCTTAGTCACCCTGCACGTGTCGTAGGGGCAAATCATTTTATGTACTTTCCTAACCCCTGAAACTAAATCTGATGGTGGCGGCGGTGGCGATGGACCTTTTTCTCCTTCCCTGGACACTAAATCCGGTGGCGGTCCTTTTTCTCCCTCTCTCGGCTTTTCCCACCACAGCATGTCTAAGTAGGCAAAATTGGTAGCTACGTCAGCGACTGATTCAAGTCCGTCGGGGCCAGAGTCTTGGGTGCAACACCGGAGAAGCGAAGCAGGGGTGAGGTCTTCAGCCTAGGTTAGCAAGGACGTCAGCCAGAAGTCTACTACCAAGGTATCTACGAGCAGTGGGTTAAAGAGAAAAGAAAGGCCGGTGGCGGATTGTTCGGCGGCGGTGTGGGGTTGCGGCACCCAGATCTCGAAGAAAACCACCTAGGAGAAGAGCGAGAGGTGAATTCCCCAACGGTTTCACAGTCAAAAAGAGAAGAGCGAGAGGTGAATTTTCTTATCCGTGCCTTATCTTACAAGTAGATTAGTTACTGCAAAATAGAATTGAATGAACTGAAAAGTCTCCTTTTAATCAAATTAGGCACAACTACGATACAATGGACCTATATGATTTCACAATTCATGTCCCCTAGTACACTACAAAACCATATTTGTTTGTGAGAGAGTTGTGTTCGGGCAGGATGTGCATCTGCTTGTGAATTTCAAGGAGGTTATGTCTGTTTTGCAACTGATGGATATACTTCCTGCTAGGATTCCTTGGGGATCTAGACAGAGGAAAAAATTGGTGTGGCGCAACATGCCTGATACCTATATGCAAATTGAGCACTCCAATGAGCTTTAGATGGTTTGGGAGTGTTGTGCACTTGATCGTAAGGTAAAAGTTGAAGCGATGATTGATGATATGTATGTAGATACTAGAGATCTTGCTGCTAGATCTTCTGCTCCTCGAGATTACGGGCCAACAGATACTGATGAAGCTAAGTTCAGTATACACTTAGAGGTGGATTCATACATGGAAAAACTTGATGGCGGAGTTAATAAGCCATTTTTGTCATGTATTGTGGAGATCATCGTCAATTCCAAAAACATAACTCTTGATGAAATGAGAGATATGATTGGTAAGGAAATCAGTATTAACCCTAAGTAGATGGCACGACTCTGGTGGTTGCATCATTAGAAGAAGTAATTCATAGAGGTTTTGGATACTGAACATCTGATGCAGATTATGCAATGAGAGAAGCAAACCAGGAAGCTGTTCTTCATGGCTGTCATTTCTGATGTTGTTGAACATGTTATAGTGGATGCAGAGGCCCCTATAGTGGCTGAACAGAACAAGGTGATCGATGTTGATCAGATCTGATGAGAGAAACTACTCAAGGCTTGTCATATAGACCGTAGGGTTCCCTGTCTGTATTTGTAACATAGATTGTTGTTGCATTGAAACTGTGTTTCTGTGATTATGTTTGTTGAGAGATTGCAATATAATGTTGTGTGAGCTGTGGACATTTTCGGACATATCACTCACTAACACCATTGTTGTTGTAATAATACATAAGTACATTGTAGTTGACATGATTATGTTTGTTGAGATGATGTACTATACTTGTTTCTATGATTATGTTTGTTGAGAGATTGTAATACAATGTTTTGTGAGCTGTTGAGATTTTTGGACATATCATTCATTGAAATCATCACTGAACAAGTGATGCATAAGTACCTTGTAGTTGACATGATTATGTTACTAGGTAGGAGACAGTAGTCTATTAGACGGGCTAGGATTTAGGATTAAGGGTTAAGGGGTTAGTGCTATAGTGTCACCCTAAACCATAAACCCTAATCCTATAGTGTCACATCCAGTAAACTATCATAACATGCCCAATAAGCTAAATGCACACTAGGAATCGAACTCGGGTGGCTTTTATAGAAGTCAACATCTCCAAACCACTGAGACAAACTTAAGTGTGTGGTAGATTAGATTTTGTATGTTGCTATAAGTCAAAGAAATTGGGATGGAGGAAGTACAGGTTTAATATTTGAAATTAGAATGCAGGAAGAGAAAACCTATTAGGTAGGAGACAGTAATCCAATGAAATGGCATAGTATCCATTAAACTATTGTAACATGCAAATTTAGTCAATGTTGCATCATTGACGCACTTCAGTTTTGCCACTCTTGTTTTCTCTCACTCTCTCTCTCCCTCTCACTCTCTCACTCGCTAACTCACTTGCCTCCTCTCTCTCTCTCTCTCTTCTCAACATCACCGATGCATCGCCGCCACATTCGCCATGTCATGGCACAGTCCCAATTACAACATGTGAACTAAGGATACAGTCCTATAAAACCCCATTCTTCTTTTTTCTTGTGTTGTCTGCAAAATGGTCCAGCAGTTCAGCATGTTACAAAACCTATACACAATGTTAGAAGGATCGTCAAGAAATCTTTGTTTGAAACAATCATCATTTATTGTCTTCCAAATCGCTCATCACTAGGTAAAAAAATGTAGCTTTCTTGTACTTTAAGAGGAGATGACCTACATTTTCCTAACAATTACAGAAGTGGCATTAATCATTGACAGTCCACCCTCTTTTCAGGAGGCTATGCTTGGTTTTTCACACAAATTATAAAGCACGGTATTTGTTGTGCTACGTAGAGATAAAACAAAATTTTCCTACGCGGTGATCCCAAGATAAAGCTGAGGTAGAAGGCCACGAGGATTACCACTAGACGTGCGGTTGTAGATTACTGATGAAGGCATCAGTTGAAGCAGTGCAGCCTTCACGATCCGTTCCAATCCACGATCGTCAATGTGATGATCGTGCAACACCTCTGTCGATATCTAAATGTACGAGGAGGAGTGCCGGCAATGGACTGCTAAGTCCGGTATGACGGTTGGACTGAAATGGAGCTAGGGTTTCCAACGCAGGGAATGGCCTAACTGTGCCCCTTGGCATCTGCGCCCCAGTATATATAGGGAGTGAAAGTGGGATCCACTCACTTGTGGCCCATTCACTAAAGCCTATATTAGTCACCGTGAGTCTAACTCACTGATCCAGTCCGTGTATGATTTGGGTCCAACCCAAATAGATTTCTGGTTCAGGTCCAACCCAAACTTTCTCCTGCTCTTATGTGTGTGACCCGATAGGATCATGGTGACTCGGACACGATTCGAGTCTTACTCATAACCGATCAATCAGCAGGGGATCCTAGCAGAACATGATGACTCCCAAGTACCAAAGAGTCATGACAGCATGCCTTCCAATGAGACTTGCATCCGAGTTCCTTTTGCCTAACGATATACCTTGTCAAGCTATAGGCAAATAATCGTCATCCTTCAAATAGATCAACTCTCTGTCTCGATCCGAGATAAGTGTTTCATGTAACTAACTCTTAGTCAGGCACCTCAGTTAACACTTAACTGAGTCGCGCATGACCATTCTTTCTGAATCATATCTTCCGAGAGGTCCTAGATAATATCTCTCCAGTTAGAGGGGAAAATCCCATCTTGGTTATCCACATCACGTAGCTTGATTCTCAGTCGACCCGAACTCTGCCTTTATAACTTCCCTTTGATGGAACAACAATTGACATAACCTAAGTCGGTGATCCACAACTTGAATTGTACAATAACCTCAGGTCTAAGGATTACATTGATTGAGGTATACAAATGATGACTTGTTTGTTGTATCTCAAAATGGGTCATTCCCACTCGCTAAACTCTTTAGCCAAATCCGTGTAAGTCGAAATAGCATCTCCATGCCCATGACAAGTGGAACCGAGTCATCAGCCAACTTTCACATTAGTCTAAGTTGTGTGTCCAGTATAACCTCAATGACCAAGGAAATTTTGTATGAACAACATGAATATATAGTTCCACAACTGAATCACATGTTTAATGATATACATCAGATGTGCATACAAGTACAACTTAATAACTTTATGAATACATTGGGAAATACATCATACATGATTGCCTCTAGGGCATATTCCCAACAGTCTCCCACTTGCACTAGAGTCAATTATCCGACATCACATGTCTAGGCATCTAATGCCCATAGCTCTCAGGTGCGCCTCATGCTTCGGATGTTGTTGGGGATATGCTAAATGGGTATCACCATTGCATGTCTCTAATATGGCTAACCCGGGTGGCCCACAGCTAGTAGCATAGCCCATGGCCTACTGGGTGGCCCAGTTAGATGGATCCATAAGGGAGGCCCATGCCAAATAAAGGAAGGCTACATTGAAGTCACCGACCTACTCGGATCCTTGGAGTACAAGACACGAAGACTAGTTAGTATTAGTGTAGAACTCTGTAACCTGTCCGAGAATGTCTTTCCCTGTAACCCTAGGTTCTGGTGCCTTTGTAAGCCGGACATGTGGGAGCCTTTAGGGCACAACTTACAACGATTCACAACACCCTCACACAGCGAACCAATCTATGTACCTCGGCATATTACCATTACAATGATTTATAACAAGAGTAGAGTTCTACCGCCGGTGTGGGACTTGAACATGGGTAAGTTACGTTACCTTGTACCTGCTAACTCGCCGCCTTCCCCCACCTCTCTAAACACACTTTGTGAGGACCCCTCCATGGCGTACTCGTCAACAATACCATGACAGTTGGCGCCCACTATGGGGCAAGAGGTGCTTCGAGCTCTACACCAGGCGAGGTCCAAGATCTTCGCGGGAATCGATGGCACCATAGCCATTGGGCATGTTCTCTTCTCCGGCAGCGTTCCGATCATTCCTTCAGACGAATTCTAGATCCCAGCAAACGCGAACCCCACCCACTACTCCATTGTCCCAGTCGGGGACATCCACATCTTTATCGGCAAAACCGACTCGGGTCCTAGGGCCCAGGAAGTAGGAAACTCGTCAAGGCCCACACGGACCACCTACGGGCAGGATACGTTCGCGAAAGGATCTAGCTTGGATCTCTCTTTGGAGTTTGTCGGCTCAGATCGTAAAAATTCAAGGCCCACCCAAACCGCCCCAGTGCATGATATAATGGTGGAAGGACCCCGTAGATCGGCTTGGCTTCCCCGAGCGTTCGAGATGCGGAGGTCGCACTTTGTTGGCGTCATCACCATCTTCGATCTGGCCAGATGTGTTCAGAGGGACAAATAATCCCCTCATGAATACCTCGCTAGATGGTTAAGGGTGAGAGAAACCCTAGAAGGTGACCATACTGACAAACTTGTCTACCACTTCGTGGAAGGGCTCACACCCGGAACACTCCTCCGACATACGCTTCGGAGGAGACAGGCCACCGGCTTTCTCACCCTCAATGAGATGATCGCAATTGTTAATAGTTTCCTTGACGCCAATGAGGAAGCTGAGTCCGACATCGCCGCTGCAACCAGAGGAGGCAACAACAACAACAACGACGACGACGACCCTCCACCACCCTCCTCCACCTCCGCCATCAAAAACACCAAAGCCAACTCCTACTTAGTGTTTGACGCCCTCTACGCCGACATTAACATGGATGGCGACCGCTCTGATGCTAAGAGAATCTCCACTCCGGGTCCTCAAAGCCCCCCCCAAAGGCCTATGAGAGCCGCCAGAGCCAAAAAAACATGCTCAGCTATGGCCCTCATTTCAGAATTTTTGCCGACGTGGCCCAATTATTAACCCGGCGGCCCCAGGCAAAACCCTATCTACAGGGAGACAAGTGGGGGAGCCGAAGGGGAATAAAATATTGCCCTGTCAAGCCACGTGCCCTTCGGTGGCCATGCGGCGGCCGGAAGTGGCTGCCACCGTGTTCCCGCCAGTTTCTACCCGCCATTTCTACCGCTTCCTGCCTCAGCTTCCCGCCATTTATGGCTACATAAAGGCCACGGCCGCCATTGCCATAGCTCAGATCTACATACAATGTCATCCTCCAATATCCCCACACTAACATACACCGAGGCGGAGGCGCTGTGCGCCTCCCACTACCCCTGACCGTTGGGGTACAGGTGCCCTCCGGACTAGAGGTTGAGCATCGGTGGCGTGCCGGTCCCGCCCGTCGCTCAAGATGATGCACGCCGGTTGGCCATCACCAACTACTACTATGACGAGCTCACGCCGGAGCAACAGATGACACCAACTGGGACCCCGACAATGCAACCACCTAGAACGCCTTCTTCGCGAACCATCGCGAGTGGCAGCTCGCCATGTACGAGGGGGACAATCCGCCGCCCGTCAACAACAACAAGGAGGGCCGCAGGCTGTGGTGGAGCACCCGAACCCTTGACAGCGTGATGGACCACATAATGGCGGGCGACTATCCCCACCTTCGGTACCCGCACTTCCAGCGGAAAAAGGCCGGAGGTCACGTGGTGTTCTAGGATCCTATTGCCCCGCGCGCGATGCTATGCCTTGACCGGCTGCTGGAGCCTCGGCCGGAGTCTCAGCTGGAGCCTTGGCTGGAGTGGGTGGTCCCTTCAGAATATGCCGTGGCAGCGTGCCAGCAGAGGCGTCTCGGCGACCTGGAAGAATTTCTGGGCTAGCGTGCGGCCATTCGCGCGTCGCTCAAACCGACACTTGGTGGCGAAAGGAGGAGGAGGCCTATCGTGTGTGCAGCAGAGGCGACGGTGAAGGCTGTAGCCATTGCGGGCACTGGTCCCCAAAGCAGCGATCGCTCTACGGCGATCGTCCGATGTGGCGCGGTCGTGGCCAGCCAACGCCGCCGAGACTGGAGCACACGCCGACCGACGACGAAGACGACGACTCCTACGACGATTGCGAGGACAAGTACTATAGGAGGCACGATTATGACTAATTTTCTATTTTTATTATGTAAAAAATTAGGTTTTCCCTATTTAAATATTATTTTATTAAAATATGTGTTTACTTTGGGGGAGCACGGCTGGGAAGGCGGCGCCCCCCCCCCCCCCCCCCCCCCATTTCCTATTTCGCACCGGTGGCCCCCCATACGGGCCAAAAACGGGCCGCACTAGAGCCCGTATGGGGTTACGAGTGGAGATGCTCTAACTCGGAGGAATATGACGCCTGCTATGAGGGAGACCGAAAAGAAGTTCGAGAGGGAGGAGCTTGTTGAGAAGGCTGTCACTTCCTGCCAGGTATTGGTGGCCATCGGGAACATGATAGAAGAAGACCAGCAGAACCAAGTTGCTAGTAAAGCTCCGCTAGCAGCGACAAACGCAGGATCTGCAGCAACAAAAGGCAAAAAAAACCAGCTGATCACATGGGTTTGGATAAAGCCATGTCGCCTCTGGCTATTCCCCCAAAGTAGCCACAGGAACTCACCACCGGACCAAGTGCTGCGAACACTACAAACATACCACCGCTACCATCCATGTCAGCAGCTGGAAACCCCTTGGTCACTCCAGCCGACAAGGTGATGTATGACCTGCTCCTTGTTGAGCCATTAACCGTCGCCCATATCCGGAGCGTCATGAAGCTCGACAACAAACGCGATGAGATACTCGCGGAGGCCAAGTGCATCGTGGAGCAAGGCCCCCAGCTAGACAGGGATTTGGCCAAGGCACAACAATAAATCAAGGTGGCAAGAGCAATGGATGCTGAATACAAGCAGTTGTTGTTAAAGCACAAGGCGAAGAAGGTACCAGCTCACATCGTCGTCGATCCTGGCATTCAGCGCAAGTTAGGATGGGAGGCGTCAGAACCGGCAAAAGCCACCCCATACATCGATTCAGAGGGGATGCAAGTAATGCTAACTCCACCCTCAACATGCTCGTTGCCAAGACCCTCCTCGAACAGGACGGATCGCTAGAAGTGGTGGCTCAGGTCTACGACCTTGTAGCCAAGGCTTGCAAGTAGCAGGAGAAGGCCACCTCACAAAGGCTTGAGTCCAATCCGGGTATTTGCCAGACAAGCATGCACAACCTCCGAAGGCCAATATCTCCCCGTGGTGAAGGATCCCACACAGGATCCACAGAGCAAAGGCGGACAGATGCATGCAATAGGACTGACGCCATCTCAATCTCCTCCAGCAATAGAGACAAGGCTCACCCTTGTCGCTCGCCACCTCCCTCGCGGTCCCGACATCATGATGAATCATAGCCATGCCACCGTACGAGCATGCCACCTCCTAGGTGCCCCCAGGTCGGTATCATCATACGCGACCAGGGGGAGCAGTCCCGGCATGATGTGGAGCGTAGCGACAACGAAATACACAAGAGCAGATCCCACAAGAAAGCACCACATCCGACAAGTAATCGTGACAGGCATGAGGATTTGCACGGAGGGAGCAGCAAGAAGGCCAACCCACTACCGCCACCGCCACTGTCGCCACGTAGTAGCCACCATGGCGTAGGACATGGTAGGTCCCATGGATCGCATCACAACTCTCCTCCCCATGGTAGAAAGGGGAAGCAACCGGAGTTGTACGATGCACGTTCACGACTGGACAAGATTCAAGAATCCCGAGAATGGCCATACCTGGGGCCATGATGTTTCGGACCGGTAATCCGGGTCACAACTTACCCCAAGGGTCTCTGGATTCACAAGACCATCAAGCCCTATGAAGGCACTGCCAGGCCAACCATGTTGTTGCAGGACTACATCGAAGCGATTCACATCGCTAGGGGAAACCCCAATGTCGCCATCAAGTACCTCCCTTTGATACTCACCGGCACTGTCCGACAATGTATCGACGACTTACCGGAGAAATCAATTTGCAATTGGTTGGACATGCATGAAGCGCTTACCAAGAACTTCGAGGGTACGTACAAAAGTCCCTGCACCGTCGGTGACCTACAGTGGCGTGTGTAAGAAAAGGATGAATCCTCTCATGCTTACCTATCCCGTTTGCTTGATATGAAAAATTGATGCATGGGAGTGCACGATCAAACCGCTATGGCTGCCTTCATCGACGGCCTAGAGAAGAGCACATTGCTCTGACATGCACTGAAGCACCACCAAGATAATGGCAAGCTCGACCTTGACTCGATGATTTCCATGGCTAGCAAATTTGTTGCCGCTGATGACGACGCTCGTGGATCATTGACGACCCTGTCCATCCCTACCCAAGCCAAGAAGAACAACAATAACAAGCGGAAGAATCCGCCATAAGAAAAGCAACCACCATACATGGTTGCCACGACGTTCGCTGGCAGAGGCGATGGCGGACAGCGTGGCCGTGGCCGGGAAGCTAGCCGTGGATAGCAGAGGAGTGACCCTACACCCTCAGCGCCCCACATTCCCTAGACATACAAAGAGTACCGCGATATGCCGTGTTTCGTCCACCTCGATGCAAACAGCAAGGCCACCCACACCAATCGTGAATGCAAGTTTGTCAATGGCCTCAAGGAGGACGCTGAGTCTAGCTACAAGCAAAGTTAGAAGAACAGACTCCACAGAAAAGGTAAAGGGAAGAAAAAGGAGGAAGATTCCAAGGATTCATATGACATGGATGAGGACGCAGACCCTAAACCCGCCGACAAGGGCGATGGCAAGGGCAAGGATCCTTCAAAAAGACGGCTCCAGTCTACCATACCTTCCTTGGTACTCCCACCGTCCAGGCCCAAAAAACCTCACTAAGGATACTGATGGCTACCCTCCCTCTAGTTCCCTAGTATGTTAGGTGGTCGGAGATTCCAATCACTTGGGATAGAGAAGATCACCCAGAGCTCATCCCTACAGAGAACCAGTATGCCATGGTCATCAACTCTTTGATTGAGGGTAGTGAGTTCACCAAGTGCCTCGTGGACAGTGGAAGCAGCATCAATATCATGTACCTAGATACACTGAACAAGATGAACTTGACGAAGACCCAGCTAATGAAGAGCAACACCGTGTTCCATGGCATTGTTCCTGGCCGGCAAGCTAATTCCCTTGGCTGCATCACCCTTTTGGACGCCTTTGGTGATGTCAACAATTACCGCCAAGAGTGCATAACCTTTGAAGTGGTGCCCTTCAAGAGCGTGTACCACATCATATTCGGACGCAACATCTTCCACTCCTTCCTCACCAGGCCATGCTTCATCTACAACAAGCTCAAGATACCCAAACCAAAGGGCATCATCACTGTTGCCAGAAGCTTCACAAAGGCAAGGGAGTGCGAGATGAGTGAAGCCGCCTTCGCCGAAGCGGTCTTCTATAGTGAAGAGTTCTAGGAGCCAGCGCCAGGTCGATCCCTCAGAGATGCCGGTGATGAGTGCAGATTTGCATCATGTTTTATATTATTATTTTGCATTGTAGATGTAGGATCTTGGTATTTTACGGCGCTTGCGCGCACATTTTATGTCTGTTTTCACCAGGATCAGGATAGATGATGGATCCAATGGATACAATTATTGAAGCAGTTGTACTGAGGAGAAAAGGAGTCAAAAACAATGTAAATCGCTTATTTGGAAAATATTACTAATACTAGAAGAAAACTAGAAATGAACAAAGGAGGCAGAGAGCGCAACGACTAACTATACGGCGGGAGCATTTATTCCGCCCGTATAGCTCTGGCCGTATAGTTGGCGCCGTCTCCGCCTCATCAAATAGTTTTAGCCCGTGCAATTGGTTCGAGGAGACGACATACAGAACACCCAGAAATCGCAGAAACCTCACCTCCGGAAGGCATCTGGAGGGGGAACACATCCACAAGGGATCCATCTTCACCCTGCGTAGATCCGGGAGGCTAAGCATCAATCTTCATCATCCACCACTGCATCACCACCATCTCCATCTATCCCATCTACATCTTGTCTAGATCTTGTTGCAATTCCTATACGCGTTGTGGATTTATAAAAGTACTATTCATCTATGATTGTTTCTATTAACATTGCCATGATGTTGATTGCCTCCATGTCTGAGTAGATCATTAGTTCTTGGGGAGATGGAGAAACCCTAGTATGAGATTGAAATAAGATAAAGTCTATTATGATATTCATCGCTGTGACCATGTGTTAGAATCTCTACATCTTGATGTTGAGAGAAGTCAACCTCTCAATATTTGCCTCCCGTGGGAACTTGATGGAGGGAACTACTTGTTGGTAGACAGAGGCGTGCTAGCACTTACAGTGACTATAAAGTTTTTAGCACTCCTTACGTATCAACTTGGGAAATCGAGGAAACTCATAGAACACTATTCATGCCATGGGATAGGTCCTACGTGATTACATCCCTTAATAACATAGTAATTCGATTGATGTCGATTGCTGACTGCTCTGGTTATGAGGATGATGTGAGCAGCGGTTGTTGCCTATTCGTCCACATATGGAGTTCCTCCCACACATACATAGTTGAGAATGTTCATGATGATAATCTTTATCTTAGATCTTTACAATACTAGTGGGGTATCCGCTACTCCCTGAGAACGCATTTCCCTAATGTAGTTCCAATCTCTTTTACATACGCAATACTTACTTTCTGTATTAAGTTACTTTGCTTTACTTTATTATTGCTCTTATACCCAAAACCCAAAAACACCTTTTTACACAATACTCGCATTTTATCTTGTTACTTAGAACTTTATCTAGCATTTCTATCGCAATATTTATTTCGAGGATTATTAGACTTCAGACTCCTGCTCCGTGTGGGATCGATATCTTTATTTCAAAACTAGCTACAAACAATTTGTGCACTTGCAGTCATCAAGCTATTTTCTGACGTTGTTGCTGGGGAGCTAAGCGTTGTAGGTCTTTTAGTTTTTGCTTATTTTTTTTTGTCTTGCTAAATTTTGTTTTGAGTTACAGGTTTCTACCAACATAATGGAGTTTGAGCATATGATTAGTGCTAACCCACTCAACCACTTTGCGAAGCCCTATGATATTTATAAAAGAGACAACTCCAATGAGAAGACAAGGGGGTTTGAAATAAATCCTCTACTACTTAGTATTCTACACAAGAAGCAATTTATTGGAGATGAAGAAGATCCTAATCCATATGAGCATATTGCATGTTTTAAAGATATATGTGGCACTTTTCTATTGACGGGATATACTGCTGATGATGTAAGGGTTAAACTTTTTAGTCAAACTTTGACAAAGATAGCTCTCTCATGGTATAGTTCTCTACCCCTGAAACCACTACTACTTGGGATAATTTAGACTATGAATTTCTATCAAAATATTATGCATTATCAAAATCTTTTGGAATCAGGCATCTTATAATGACTTGGAAGAATCCTTCTAATGAAGGACTAGTCAGAGCTTATATTAGACTTAAAGATTTACTACAACTGGGTCCTCATCATGATTTGCCTGAATGATATTTGTTACATATCTTTTATGGCAGTTTAATTGAACCTAATAAAATAGAACTAGACTCTTTCACGGAAGGAGCCTTTATGAATCTTCCATACCTAAAGCTTGGGCTTTACTTAATAGAATTCGTGATCATAGAGTTTCATGGAATTTTGGTCTAGGAAGTGAAGGAGGTGTAGAAATAGAGCATGATTGTATTCATGACTATAATAAAAAAGGCCATGTTAAAGAATTATCTAAAGAACTTTATCTAGATTCAGATCTTGTGTTGCAAGATGTTAAAGCTTTTACAGAACATATTAAATCTCCAAAGGAGGGTCTAGTAAAGTATGATCCACCACCCGAACCAGAGAAGAAAAGAGAAGATAAAGCAACACGTGCCTCCTTAGAGCCAATATATGAAGTGCATTTCCCTAAAACTACACAAAAGCATATTTTTGAATATGAATAGGTCAAAGCAGTACAGGAAAAGAGGGAAGAGGAAAGTGTGCCAGAAGTCACGGAACACCTGAAAGAAAACAAAGATGAAGAGGTAACCAAGGAAGCAATTATGGCTATGTACTCACACTGTAACATAGTTGAACTTGATGTAGAGACTTCCATATTGGTTGAAGGTAAAACAAAGGTAAAAGATGTGGGTAAGCCTATTCTTCCCTACATATTTAAAGAAACATATCATTACGGTTTATGTGATCTTGGCACCAAAGTTAATGTTATATCTTATGATTTCTACCTAGAAATAAAAGAAGAAATAGAACCGGCTACAATTGAAAATACTGATATAACAATTATGTTAGCCAATAAAAACCTTAGAATTCCAATGGGAATAGTTGACAATGCAATTGTCACAATTGGCAACAAAGACTTTCCTATCGATTTTGTAGTTGTTAATATGCCAGCTGACACATTTTGCCCTATTATATTTGGAAGAACCTTTTTGGGTGATATAGGTGCCTATGTTAATTTCAAGAAGGAGATTGTGACTCTTAAGCTTGGGGGAACGGAAAATAAATTCCATTTTTCCAAATTTAAAGATAGACCTCCACAAGTACAAGAAGAAGAGGAAGAGAGAACTATTGAGGAAATGGAGGCTCTTTTCTTTGGTAATCAAGAAGAAGTAATAAATGAATATCCAAATTATGAAGAAATAATTATGGAGGACAAGTCCCTAGAAGAGCAAGAAGATGAATTCGATTCGCTTCCTATTTTGGGACCTCCAACTGATGAGGCTTTTGAAGAGCCAGAAAAGAGAGGGGACGAGGAATTACCACCCCAGAGTTGAAGACTCTACCAGATAATCTCAAATATAGGTTTTTAGATGATACCAATAAATTTCCTATTATTATTAGTGCTAAACTTTCAGGAGAAGAAGAAGAAGAAGAAGAAGAAGAAGAAGAACGCATGAGGATACTTAAGGAGCATCACCAAGACTTTGGGTACTCAATGGATGACTTGAAGGGCATTAGTCCCATGATAACCGTCCATCGAATATTCATGGAAGAAGGTGCAAATCCAGTTGCAGAATTTAATAGAAGATTGAAGCCTAAAATGAAAGAAGTGGTAAGAAAATAAATTGTACGCCTACTGGACACAGGTATAATTTATCCTGTTAAAGAGAGTGATTGGGTAAGTCATGTTCATTGTTTCCCTAAGAAGGGCAGGTTTACTATTGTTTCTAATGAAAACAATGAACTAACACCTACTAGAACTATTGTTGGGCACAGGATGTGCATAGACTTCAGGAAACTAAATAAAGAAACTAGGAAAGATCACTATACATTACCATTCATAGATCAAACTTTAGAAAGGTTAGCAAACCATACTCATTTTTGTTACTTGGACGGATACTCTGGTTTGTTTCAAATAGCTGTTCATCCGGATGACCAACTTAAAACAACTTTCGTAAGTCCTTACAGTTTACATGCTTACCGATGTATGCCTTTTGATCTATGTAATGCTCTAGCTACTTTTCAACGATGTATGACTATTATTTTTACTGATTTCATACAACTTATAATGGAAGTATTTATGGATGACTTTTCTGTCTATGGAACTTCATTTACTAGTTGCTTGGATAATCTCAAGAAAGTTTTGCAGCATTGTGAAGAAACAAATTTGTTCTAAACTGGGAGAAGTTCCACTTTATGGTCAAAGAAGGTATAGTCCTTGGACACAAAGTATCAGGTAAGGGAATTGAAGTGGATAGAGCTAAGGTTGAAGGAATAGAGAGAATGCCACCACCTAGGGATATTAAAGGTATAAAAAGTTTTCTTGGTCATGTGGCTTTTTATAGAAGGTTCATTAGAAATTTCTCTAGGATATCTAAACCTTTAACTAACCTCTTGAAAAAGGGAATGAGATTTAATTTTGATGATAAGTGTCTTGAAGCCTTTGATAAACTAAAAAAATGCTTTAACTCGAGCTCCCATCATTAAACCACCTATCTTGGATACAACCTTCGACTTAATATGTGAAGCTAGCGATGATGTTGTAGGAGTAACTCTTGGACAACATATTTGTCGTAGATTTAATATTATACATCATGCTAGTAGAACTCTTAATGGTGCTCAAAAGAATTACCCGAAGGAAGAAAAGGAACTATTTGCTATATTTTTGTCTTGCAATAAATTTTGTTCTTATATAGTTGATGCAAAGGTGAGAGTTCATACGGATCGTGATGGTTTAAAAGAACTCCTTGAGAGGAAAGAACATAAGCCAAGATTGATCCATTGGATTCTTTCACTACAAGAATTTGAGTTGCAGATTATGTAGAGGCAAGAAATAAAGATGTTAGATGCAGTGTCCATGCTTGCCGAGGAAGACACTAATCTTATTGAGAGGAACTTTAGTCCTGGTGATTTTCGTTTACAGTAATTATTTGATGAACTAAAGTCAATTCCTCCAAAAGAGAAGGAGTGCTTGTTGTGGGAGGAACTTTTCATCCCCGATTAAGCAAATGGTAAGTACAAGGTAAGTGTTCTTACTCAAATAAGTGATTTATTTCACAATTTTTACTCTTGAAAATTCTATTTTCGAATTCCTTGTGTTTTTCTGAAGATTTAGAGGGCTTTTACCAACTATACGGGTAGAGCTATACGACCGAAGTGGGGGCTCCTGCCGTATAGTTGGTCGTTAAACTCTTTGTATCATTTTTATGAAAAAAAATTCGATATCTGAGCCTATACGATCGCAACTATATGACCGAAGCAAAAATTCCGGTTGTATAGTTGGTCGCTAAACTCTCAGATAATTTTGCTTTTTGGTATCTGCATCTATATGGTTGCAACTATATGACCAGAGCAAAAATTCTGGTCGTATGGTTGGTTGTTAAACTCCCAGGCGCTTTTGATTTTTGGTGTTTAAAACTATACGGTCGCAACTATATGACCGGAGCAAAAACTTCGGCCGTATAGTTGGTCGCTAAACTCTCAGACACTTTTCATGCGATCTTTCAATTCAAAAAAACATTATTGTCGGTTCTGAGTCGTGATTTAATCAACCTGGACTGGAGATATTTGGAAATATCTGTCCGGAACCAACTATACAGCCGGACATATACGGGCCACGCCCTTATAGTTGGTCGTTACGCGGCAGGTTACTTCCAAATCTGTGATTTCTTTCTCTGTTCCGTTTGGATTCTTTTCTTGAACGACAATTTGGTGTTTCTCGCGAGTTTTACCGACCTCTGACCCCTCTTATATACTGACATTGTCTCTCTCTAATCGAAATCTACAGAAACCAATCTAGCAATGCACTATCCCGCTCGAGGCCGTGGGAAACCCATGGGGATCATTGCTCCTTCCAGGGATCGCTCTGGCAGCCCGTCCATGGAGGACGATGACGAGGAGGTGGAGAGGTTTATCCCGAAGTACAAGGAGTACGTCGAGCCAAGCTACTTCAACAATGGTTCTGATGGTGATGATGACGTAGTTAACGTCTACATCTTCCGTGACATCTACGACCCACCGAAGATCAATTGGGCGGCGATGAAGAAAGCTCAACAAGAGAGAGAGAAGATCGCAAGCCACATGGAAAAGGGTGACTAGAGACGGTCAAGTTTGTCACCTCAGATCCAAGGCCGCACAAGCATAAGGAATTATCTAATATTGGTGCAGGTGCTAGCAAGGAAGGGGAGGTTCCACTCTCGAGGCCAACCGTTGGTGCTCGTATGAAGGTTAGACCTCAAGAAGAGTGGAGGTACAGTTTCCACTTCCCTGATCCATCAATTATGGATAAGGAAGAAGAAGTTGTCCCTAGGACCAAGGATCACGTGCGGGCACTAGAGATATATCAAAAGCATGAGAAACTCCATCACATCAAAGTTTGTCACAGTATCAATGAGATGGAGAAGAAGGAAGACCTCCTTCCATTGGTGACCAAGCTCACAGATAGAGTAGACACTCTGCAATCTGATATGCGCAGGTGCTATCGCCGCATAACTGCTCTAGAGGAGACCAATAAGAAGCTACGCACCGCGGTGTTACATGCCATGGCGCCACGGTGATCTACAACAATCACGGTATCAAATAATGGCAAGGGATTATTTGATCCCGCCTGGCTTGATTCCAAGCTTGGGGAGATCTTGAAGACCTTGTAATCTATCTTATAAGTTTTTATTATTATTCTTGCATTAGTTCAAACTAGAAATAAAGTTTGCATCATTAGAATTCACTTTAGGAATATTCGATCCCTTTTATGAAATTCCGAGTTTATTATTATATATGGAGCAATATTAAGATTGTGTTTGCTTTATTGATATATGAAAGGCTTGAGTATGATTTTACTTGCACTTGATGATAGCAATAGGTATCTTCCACACCATTGGTATTAATGGAACACATAAAGATAATTTGGTAAATATACTGTAAGTCTACGGTTTGATCACAAAGAAAAATTATCTATCCAATTAAGTTGAAAAATAAGGCCTTGAACAAAGGAAAATGAAAGTGCTATCTAAATAGAGTGAGGACAAGTCGTGGTAGAATCTCAAGTCATGAGAATGCTTCATATACAGTTGGAATTTGATAATTGAGATCATTGAACTTTGAATTCCTACATGAAGTGGAATATATGGCTAGCTCCTTTAGACAACACTTAAACAAAAGTGTGAGCACTTATGCAAAAGAAAAGAAGAAAAAGAGCGAATGTGCAAAGAACAAATAGGCATATACCACTATATTGTAGTATGACAAAGAGACACTTTTGAGATTTTGAATCCCAAGTGAATACGGTGATCCTAAAACACTTGGGACTACCTCGTTAACTCATTCGGTTGAACCAGATTCTTTTACATTATGTTGAGATTTATCTTTTATGAACTATTGATAACTAAGGTGTGGAAGCCGTCCAATACTATTCAGATGGTTTGAGTAAGGTACTATTCATGAACTTATTCCCCTGTATCGTACATGATAAACACATGTTGCAATTGCCTCATTTATTTTATCGACTCGGCTTCATGAATATGAGGATCACATCCATTAAGCTAATAACTTGCTCGGGACGAGCAAGAGTCTAAGCTTGGGGAAGTTGATGAGTGCATATTTGCATCGTGTTTTATATTATTATTTTGCATAGATGTAGGATCTTGGTATTTGACGGTGCTTGTGCGCATATTTTATGTTTGTTTTCACCAGGATCAGGACAGATGATGGATCCAATGGATACAATTATTAAAGCAGTTGTACTGAAGAGAAAAGGAGTAAAAAACAACGTAAATCGCTTATTTCGGAAATATTAATAATACCACCAGAAAATTAGAAGCGAACAAAGGAGGCAGATAGCGCAACGACCAACTATACGAAGGGAGCATTTATTCTGCCCGTATAGCTCCGGCCGTATAGTTGGCGCCGCCTTCGCCTCATCAATTAGTTTCACCCCATGCAATTGGTTCGATGAGATGACATACAGAACACCTAGAAATCGCAGAAACCTCACCTCCGGAAGGCATCTGGAGGAACTCATCCACAAGTGATCCATCTTCGCCCTGCGCAGATTCGGGAGGCTAAGGCATCGATCTTCATCATCCACCGCTGCATCACGGCCATCTCCATCCATACCATCTACATCTTGTTGTAATTCCTATACTTGTTGTGGATTTATACAAGTACTATTCATCTATGATTGTTTCTATTAACATTGCCATGATGTTGATTGCCTCCATGCCTGAGTAGATCATTAGTTCTTGGGGAGATGGAGAAACCCTAGTATGAGATTGAAATAACATAAAGTCTATTATGATATTTATCGATGTGACCATGTGTTAGATTCTCTATATCTTGATGTTGAGAGAAGTCGACCTGTCAATATTTGCCTCTCGTGGGGACTTGATGGAGGGAACTACTTGTTGGTAGACGGAGACGTGCTAGCACTTACAGTGACTATAAAGTTGTTAGCACTCCTTACGTATCAACTTGGGAAATCGAGAAAACTCATAGAACACTATTCATGCCATGGGATAGGTCCTACAGGATCACATCCCTTAATAGCGCAGTAATTCGATTGATGCCGATTGCTGACTGTTGTGGTTATAAGAATGATGTGAGCAGCGGTTGTTGCCTATTCGTCCACATATGGAGTTCCTCCCACACATACATAGTTGAGAATGTTCATGATGATAATATTTATCTTAGATCTTTACAATACTAGTGGTGTATCCGCTACTCCCTGAGAACGCTTTTTCAGAAAGATTTACCCTGCAGGGGTGCACAAAGAGCAACACACACACGATCAACCTCGGGAAGAACCAAATAAAAAGCAACGAGGACTCATGACAATGCATTCACAGGATTCATAAATTATTTTAGGGGGGAACCCCATTAAGCTACCCGTAATGAAGTTGGCTGGCTCCGAGACGGATCCAAGGTTTGTGCCAATGGCTATAAACGTCTGAGAACCTGAAAGTGTGACTGTGCTTGTCGATACCGCGAAAACATTCCACATTCCTAAAAAGAATAGGCGCTCCACGCGCAATCATAAATAAAGCAGTAAAGCATAGCATAAGTACATGATAGTAATAAAGCCCCAAACTAGTTTGTGTCCCCAAGAAATAAAGTGTGAATCAAGCTTAGGCGAAGGGGGATCCGTAGAGTCTCTCGTATGTGGATAGTGCGAATAGTCAAGAAACAGGAATCAAGTACTCGGGATCCTACTGGACATAAGTAAGCTTAAAGAACCAAATAGAAGATAATGCTCACCGGTGTCTCTTTCATTAGTTATCCCATTACTACTCAGATTAAGTTGTTTAGGTACCTCGTTATCCAAAGACTCGCACAAACCCTACACATGCAATTCTATGACTCGCATGGCTCAAACAACTCATATAGAATGGCTCATGGGATTGAGATACAAGCTTTGGTGGGGTTTAAAAGTAAATGTTATGCAATACTTAGGATTCAATTTAATGCAATCGTGACTCAATGATGTATGAGTAAGATAGAAGCATAGGTACTATATGTATGCAAGCATGGGGAATTGCTTGCCTAGTAGTTCAGTTGTGGAATAAGAAGGATCTGGGTAATACTCCTAAGGCTCCTAGTATTCTCCTTGCTCAGCGTCTATCTGGATAAAAACCAAACACACAATGGAGGCAATAAATACATTGCACAATTATATAAACCATATGCAACAAGCAAACAAGGTATGCCATGATGGAAAGATGCACAATTGCATGGTACTCCCTCCATCCAAAATATAAGGCGCCTAAGGACTGGTCAAAAGTCAAATATTCTTAAGTTCAATCAAATATATAGAAAAAAATATGTACATCTACATTATGGAATGGACACATTAAGAAAATATAGTTTATGATAAATCTATTGAAATTGATTTGGTATTGTAAAAATTTATATTTTTTTGTATAATCTTGATCAAACTTAAAAAAACATTGACTCTTGACTAAACCTTAGGCACAATATATTTTGGGACGCAGGGAGTACAACATAGCATGACATGAGTGTGGTGTGGAACAAGAAATAAAGCACTTTATTAATTTATTTAGGCATGTTTTACTCCCATAAACAGTTCTGATTATTTAATATTTATATGATGCATGCTTCAATTCATATCATGGAATGCATAATTATAACGGGCTCGTCACGCTGATCGATTTAGACATATTATATGTCGAATTCGGAGTTATGATTTTGAATTTATGCAATTATTAAGAAAATGGCATTTATTAGCAATTAAATTATTTCGAAATTTTAAATTGCTCAAATGAAATTATAAATAGCATAAACAGATTTGTCATGTTTTTTTATCCAAAAACATATATTATTCCATATATTTGGAATTATGAATTTAGAACAATATTTATATTATATTATATTAAAAAGGATCAAATGTCAAAGGTTTGACTAGTTAGAGTTGACTCTGGTCAAATTGGAAAATATGGTTGAATTCACAATTAAATTTGAATCATATTTCATTTTGCAAATTTTGTCAAATTCGAAATAATCAAAAAGATATGGATTTATTTGATTTATATACATTTCTAGATTTTTATTTGATTTAGAAAACATCACGGGTTTTTTCTTAGTCGGCATGGGTTTACCCTCAGACGCTGACCAGTGGGGCCGGTAGCTACGTGGCCCAATGCACGCGCGGGACAGAGTGAGGGGTGATACGTGGGACATAGAGACTTGTGTTTGATCGACCAAAACTTACAGGCTTTTTTACATAACGTCAAGAACTAATCAGTTGGAACCTGACAAAACTGAATATTGATTTGCAAAACACTTCTAGCTGAAGCCAATTTTGGATTATTTTTGCGACGAAACCACGGCGAATCTCGCGATGCCGCAAAAATGAAAAACGTAGAGGGTAGATAGATCAACAACAATGATCTAGGAAGTATCTTCGAAGGAGGGCTATAGAGACGAGAAGTCGATGAGGAACGGGGGTGCGTGGCGCGGTGACGGAACTGACAACACAAATCAACAGTTTAGCAGATATTTTTATCCATCTTCGTCGGACGATCTAGAGAGCTACAAAGCTCGGATTGAGGCGTCGTTTGTTGCAAAAGAAGGATGGCTGTTCCAAGATTACGACGGGATGAATAATTGAGCAAGATACTGACTGAGGAGGAGGGGAGGAAACGGGGGAAAAGAGGTGCTACAAGTGCGCGAAACTATCAGAAAAGGCTCAGTTTTGTTGCGAGATCGTACTGGTTTTCACGGATGATTCTGAGAGATTTAAGCAACCATTTCGAGCGCCATTTGAATCTACATGTTGCTAGGAGATTACTCTAGCGTGTTGGGTTGTAGGGTGGCACCAAGGAAGGACTAGGGTGACCGGTAGAACTCGGAGAACAGAAGGACGGCGGTGATGCTCCTGTCGCGCGTGTGGTGTCCACTCGAGCGCGCGCGGCGTGCAGCGGACGGCGACGATATCTGGCGAGCCTAGCTTGCACATGAGGTTAAAGAGGACAAGGATGGCCGGATTTGCTCACCTAGGGCCTGTTGGTAAGGTGGGTCAGCTTCGAGACGAAGAGGACGTGTCGGTGAGGAAGGAGCTGCGTGCGGTGGCCGGTGTGGACACGGTGGTGGCGGGAATGATTGCACCATCCCTGGGGCACCTCCTCCTTGCTCCGTGCATAAGATCAAAGAGATAGGTGAGGCGAAGCCCTTGATTCACCTACGTGGTCCAAGACGGCGTGGTTCGTCAGGTATGTGGGCTTGCCGAGCGGCGACACATGGTGGTGGCTTGAAGCTTTCGTGGAGAGGGGGAAATGGGAGCAGGGTAGGGTTCCTCGGAACGACGCAACGCTGTGGGGATAAGAAGAGCACGATCGCTGACGTGGATGATGGGAGAGGAAGGGCTACCTGCTCTGCTCCTCCGTTAGGCTACAGAGAAAAGGTAGCGGACAAGGAAGAAGAACAGGAGGAACGACGTCGAATGGGTATGGGTTGGGGAGAGGAAAGCTGGACCGGGAGAGGGTGTCGCGCTGCTGGGCCGGTTATGGGCTACACTGGTGGGTTGCTGCACTAGGGTAAGGCCTCTCTCCTCCTTCTCGTCTTTCCATTTTCCTTTGTTGTTTTCTTATGGATTGTTTCAAAATTCAAAACAACCTGCTATATGCAGATCATTTGAAACAGAGCAGGTCAAATAAAAATGGAGGGAAGGGGTGGTCAACTAGGAGGTGTATATTAGACTAGGATTGATTGGATTTTCCAAACAAAACATGTGAGATCAAAATAGAGGAAGGGGTGGAAGGAAGCAAGTGTGCATGGCCCATGCAACATTGAACAAAAGCTTCCTAGTTGTGAAAACAACCAGAACTTCGACCGCCATGACATAGGCCATGATTCAACAACTTCCCAAAATGATTTTGAAAACAAATATAGGAAAGCTTAAGAAAGCTTTACCACCCCACATGGTGTATAGTTGGCTCATGTCCTTATTTGAATAAAGGCGGCTCATGCTAGTGTGTGTGTCCCACTAGATATACCATGTAGCCACAATTACCTTCAAACATGATCTTGGTCCAAATAAAACCCATATGGCAAAATGGTGAGAGCACTACTCACACAGCATGCAAAGGTGGCCATGTGGGCTTCCATAGGAATATTGTGAAAACAACATATGACACATATGGGAGCATGTAGATAAGAAATGGATCCATTCCAACACATATGATCTAGATTTAAATACCAATACAAATGCAATGGCTCATATATAATTAGGATGGTGGAATATATAGATAGAGCCAAAAGAATGGTGGTGGAGTTTGAAATGATATGCCCCCATCTCAACTTGGGCATCAAGCAATATATCAAGAACCAACTATAGTATATAAAGAGGCAAATACAGTTAATAACCCATGCATATGAAGAGAAGAACCAAATAAGAGGGTTTTATGTGATGCTCAAATGCAATGTGGCATGGTGACATGAGCATGATATTGTGCAATGCAATTATGATATGAATGAAGTAGCAATATATGTACTAGGCAAGAAGCATTTGTAATTGTTAGACAATTGGGATGCTACAACTCTCCCCCACTAAACAAGAATCTCGCCCCAAGATTCCTAGGAAAAAGAAAAGGACACAAAGAGAGGCGGGTGTTCGGAATGAAAGTGATCCTCACGTTCACAAGATGATTTCTCAACAGAATAGTGTGACTATTACACCTTGCAAAACTTGCGACACTTGTTGTGATCTTGCGTTTTGCTTCTTAGAAACAAAGGACTTGAAGAACTTTGAGAATTATTGTGAGACGATCAAGATAGGATGAACATAGCTCCATTGCTCTCGAGAAACACGATAAAAGAATAGACACACTTCTTGAAAGAATTTTGAAAGGACGATATATCAAGGACCAAAACAGACACATCGTTAGGATTAAAGAGCACGGATGCATGTGAATATGATTGTTTGTTTCACCGGAAGAAAATATCAACTTTGGAGAAGTTATCAACCACTATGAGAAATAGCATTGTTTCTTCCCTTAGTTTTAAGAAATGAAGTTCAGAGAAACAATATTGCCTTCAAACAATAGAGTTCCTTGAAACCATAGAAAAGATTTTGGTTCCAGAATTCTCGGATTAGATTCTTCTTGAACCGTTAAGAACCAAAGGATCACGCAATTGAGGTGCGCGGATTTATCTTCATGATAAGGAGGTGACGCTATTAGGTGGTGGAATCTTGACGAAGAAGTTGAATGTTGAATATCTAACATTTATTGTAGAGATGATTATTGCTTCCCTTAATCGTGAGGTTATTGCGATTGATGGCATTATTGCCCACAGTTTTGGGGATCCAGGACGATTTGCAATGACCGTAAGTTTTGATAAATGTTTCTATGATATGACCAAAAACTCATCGTCTTCGTATTTTATGGTTGTTTTCATGATCTATTGCCCACAGTTTTGGGGTTTCAGGGTGATTTACAATGATCTTAAAACCTGATGCATGCTTAAGACTGTTTTTATGAGCTATTTCCCATGGATTATGGGTGTAGGGAAATAGGTAGGCTACACTAGAGTAAAATCAAAATTTTCTACTGTGTCAACCAGGAACGCTATTGTCATAGATCACGGGATTACCGCTAGACGCGCAGTTGCGGAACTCGAGGAAGCACGTCGCGATAGTGTAGATGTTCTACGTCTCCTCTTTGTCCTCGTCTCACGAGCAGCTCCCCTTTGCGCGGCTCGTCCAAGTGCTACAGCTGCAGCACCTCCGAGGTTTCCACACGTACAGAGTGGAAGGTCACACGACAGACTGCTAGGTCCGCACGTGCAAGACAGGCGTAAGAGGAGTGGCGGCTGGGTGGAATGCTCAACCCTATCCAGCTCGCCTCACTCTCTCTTATATAGGCATCCCTGGTGGGCTTCTACTTTAGCAGCCCATTAGCAGCCTAAGCCTGGTCTAATTCAGATCCAATCCTCATTAGGCTTCCAGCCCCTAAAGTGTGTGACCCTATAGGTTCATACACGTATAGACATGACACGAGTACACTTACTCCATCAATAGTTGGTAGCGGCCTCTAGCAAGACGTGCCAACTCCTAAACGCATATAAAGATTATTCGGACGAACCATCACAAGGTTGAGTACATGTCTTTCCCTTTGCCTTACGATATTTGGTCTAGCTCCAAGCTGACCTCTCTTACTCGATACTATGATTCAGAATCCCTTTACTAGGTTAACTCCTAACCATATGTAGCACGGCCATGCATTTCTGGATCTGATCACTCGAGGGGCCTAGAGATATCTCTCTCAAGTAGAGAGGGACAAATCCCATCTTGATTGACCGATGCCTTGCAGCATGTATCAGGACAAACCCAAAAGCTACCTTTATAACTACCCAGCTACGGAGTAGTGTTTGATAGCCCCAAAGTAGGTCGATCCATATCTCAAGTACATGCGACAATCTCAGGTCTGAGGACAAAACGTACATGATGTGCTGAGAGAGCTGCAAGTATTATTGCCAGTCTCAAGTTGGGTCAGTCCAACCCCATGTTCATAACATGTGTTCACATCATTGGTTTGACATCTCCATGTCTATGACTTGCGAAACATAGTCATCAACCAATCGATGTGCTAGTCTAATATTCACATGTGTCCTCACATAAACTCCGACTAGGGACAACTATCTGATAACCATACAAGTAAAGAGTTTCACAAGCAATTCACATAATTGCCAATCAATACAAGTTTCCTGATATATGGATATTCAAGAAACATTATAAAAACTCATGGATACATATGAAATACAATCATCTCCATGATTGGCTCTAGGGCATATTTCCTTCAGTCTCCCACTTGCACTAGAGTCAATCTAGGTAGTATCTAATACCTATTGCTCTTGTGTGCGCTTCATGCGCAAGCTGTGGGAGTGGCTTTATCAAGGGATCAGCAACATTTGAGTCCGTATGTATTTTGTATAACATCACACTACCATCATCAATGAACTCAATAATCAGATGGTAACGCATGCGAATACGTTTGTTCTTCTGGTGCTGTCTAGGTTCCTTGGCTTGTGCAATAGCACCATTGTTGTGACAATAAACATCCATGGGATTGGACGCGCCATGAACCACACCAAGAGCGATCAGGAAATTCCTAATCCAAACAGCTTCCTTTGCAGCCTCCGAGGCAGCAATATATTCAGCTTCTGTTGAAGAGGAGGCTATTGTATCTTGCTTGGAACTTTTCCAGCTCACAGCACCACCATTCATGACAAACACATAACCTGATTGCGATTTCGAGTCATCTAAGTCGTTAAGGTAACTCGCACATGTAACCCTTTACACTGAGTTCAACCTCACCTCCATAAACTAGGAACCCGCCACTCGCTTTACCAAGAGAAAAGGATTTGACCATTGAAGTCAGATATATCTTCCATCCTTCTTGTTTGAAGATGTCGAGCACCGGTAGAATGAAGAGGACAGAGACGATTTTGCATTTGCTTCCACCAGATCATTGAAGACTTTGCTCCATTTAGAAATATACCAAACCATCAACAAGAGGTTGTTTGATTATGTTTTTGAAAGAACACTCTGGAAACAAGGATGGAAGTAAAAGTATCAAGGGATAAAGGCCACTTCTAACTTCCATGGAATGAGTTAAATCGCATTAATCCACCAATTTAATGTACAAGGGCGATTGATAAGAGTAGTCGAATGGGGATCAGTCCATCGCGCATCCAAAGCATTACTCCAAAAAATGAATAGGAAAATTATGCAACCAACTCTCAGAAATTTAGAATGAAGATCTTGATAAGCAGAATTCATGAAGCTTAATAAGAAAACAAGGAGGTGATGCCAACACTTTGTCGAATCCAAAGTATATAAAGATGATGATGTTATCGTTGTGTCAGAAGTCCCAAGCCATTGTAAAAGATATGAAGGAAGATTACGGAGAACAACTGCAAGATTCAACAGATAAAGAAAAAGATAGCACCAACTTGAGTATAAAGATTACAAAAGATCTAAAAAGTCTTCACGGCATCCGGCAGATTGAGTATAGAAGATAAAGCTAGAGGGTTTTAAAAGGTTTCTTTACGATAAGAAGACGAAATAATTTCTCGTCCTTCTTGAGAAGATCTAAGAGAGATTTAGCCGTCTTGAGGAAGTCTTCAATAGAATAGCGATAATAACTTGCCAAACCTAGGAAAAAGATCTGGAGTTGGTTGGATTTTGAAGGATGGAATTAACAATTGACTTGATGATTCTAGAGTGGTAGCAATATCTTTAGCAGAAGGACGTGGCTGAGATAGGTGACTTCAAAAAGTCAGAACTCGTATTTTGAGAACTTTGCACAAAGGCAGTGTTCACGAAGCTTGCTATAAATAGAGGAAGATGATCTTCCATTGATATAGAATAGTGATACATCGTAAACGTATCTATAATTTTTTATGTTCCATGCTTGTTTTATATCTACTTTCTTATGTTTAGTTCACACTTGAGGTATTTTTATACATTTTCTGGAACTAACCTATTAACAAGATGCCACAGTGTCAGTTGCCTATTTTCTGTTGTTTTTGGTTTCAGAAAAGCTAGTAAGGAAATATTCTCAGAATTGGATGGGACAAAATCCAAAGTCAATATTTTACCCGAAGCAACACGGAGTCCGGAGGGGAGACAAAGTGGCGCAACAGGGCAGCCACACCTGGTGGCGGGGCAGCCTGGGGGGCGCGCCACCAGGGGTGTGGGCCCCCTGGTGCTCCACCAACCTTGCCCCTTCGCCTATAAAAGCCTCCCGGGATGAAAACCCTAAGTAACCCGATCAAAGACCCAATCAGAAATCCACGAAAGAGTCTGTAGCCACCACCATCTCCATCCCTAGATCAGGAGGATCTGAAGCTCTTCCCGGCACCCTGCTGGAGGGGAGAGATCATCCTGGAGGCCTTCTTCATCACCATGACTGCCTCCGGTGTGATGCGTGAGTAGTTCATCCTTGGACTATGGTTCCATGTAGTAGCTAGATGGTTGGTTCTCCTCCTTTGTGATATCATGTTTAGATCTTGTGAGCTCCGTTCTTGATCAAGATCATATATTTGTAATTTTACATGTTGTGTTTGCGGGGATCCGATGGATATTGAGATGCTATTTCAGATTGATTATTGATTCTATGATGTATATGTTATTTGTGATCTTGCATGCTTTCCGTTGTTAGTAACTATCTTGGTCAAGTAGATGCTTGCAACTCCAAGAGGGAGTATTTATTCTCGATAGTGGGTTCATGCCTCTAGTAATCTGGAGAAGTGACATGAATCTCTAAGGTTGTAGATGTGTTGTTGCTACTAGGGAGAAAACAGCAATCCTTTGTCCATGGGGCAATCGTATTGTTTACTTTACACACTTTGCTTAATGCAATTATCTGTTGCTTGTAACTTAATACTGGAGGGGGTTCGGATAATAACCTGAAGGTGGATTATTAGTCATAGATGCAGTTGGATTACGGTCTATGTATAATGTTGTAATGCCCAATCAAATCTCATAGGAGTCAAGATGTCTAGTATATGCATTGTATGCTTTCTCAAATCTGTCAATTGCCCCGCTGTAATTTATTCACCCAACATGCTATTTATCTTAAGGAGAATCACCTCTAGTGAACTATGGACCCTGGTCCATTCTATTACCATTGATATACCATCTACTATTTACCGTTTACTGTTTACTTTCTGCAAGCAATTACTATCTTCCACACTATATGTTTAATCCTTTGTTTTCAGCAAAACCGGTGAGATTGACAACCTCACTATAAGGTGGGACAAAGTTCTGTGGTCGTGTTGTGCAGGATTCCAAGTTGGTAGCAACACCTTGGAGTTGTTTCCTTGCTCCTACTAGTTCGATAACTTTGGTTTCATAACTAAGGGAAACTTGATACTGTGCTCATCATACCTTCCTCTTGGGGTTCCTAACGAGCTCGACGTATTGTAACTACCTCGGTGAATTACGCTCTTAGTTAATGCCTGGATGAACGAAACTGGTTAAAATAGTACGGTGAGGCCCAGGGCCACTCACGGTAGACCTTGCGGCCGTCCTAACCACTTTCAAACAACGGGACAAGAACGAGCGGCGTAATCGGCAGGCGAAGGGATCAACTACATACACAAATGAGTATGTATGCAAGCCACATACAACAGTCCTCAGAGCCATTCCATCTAAAAGAAATAGAAATATCGCAACGCCATACGGCAAGATCCAAATGTCCTAGATAGATATAATAATTTAGGATAGCTCCTCATACATCACGCATCAGAGTATCAGGCGGAAGTGGAAAACAAGATCCGAGTACGGATAAGAAGCAAATTGGCATAAGATGCCCCATAAATAAACACATCCCGCCCACAGATCACACGGATCCCCGTTCCCGGAATCTCTACACCGAATGATCGTTGCCAACATCATCTGTCTCTTCCACCCAGTATCCATCTTGCGGGTACACCTGTTCATCTGAATCAAACAATTTATCGTGCGAGACCCTAGGGGTACTCAGCAAGTCTTTATGCCACAAAATGGGACACAACCTGGGGTGACGCAATTGCAGCAAAAGATAATACCTAACAATTCTATAGAGACTCGCTAACCTTCTGCCTAACCAATGATAGACGGAAGTCCGTGAATTAAGAACAACAGTTATAACAGTATAATTAACAGATCCATGCTCCTCCTCGCTTACCAACGAGGAAGCGGACGAACATCCTCCATCATCCGTGGGCAGTTTTATTAACCATTCCATGAGTGTTGTACTATTTACTAGTCAAGTACTTAGTCAATTTAAAAGCGGTACTTTAGTTATGCTTGTCTATGATCGAGAAACTGTGCTCCAAGTCGTCCATAACCGCGGACACGGCTTTCAGAAAGATTTACCCTGCAGGGGTGCACGAATAGCAACACACACTCGATCAACCTCGGAAAAACCAAATCAAAACCCAACGAGGCTTTCACGACAAAGCAATCACAGGATTCAGAAACATTTCAGGGGGCCACCCCATTAAGCTACCCGCAATGAAGTTGGCCGGCTCCGAGATGGACCCAAGGTTTGTGTGGACGGCGGTAAACGACTGGGAACCCGAAAATATGACTGGGCTTGTCGATACAGCGTAAACGTGTCACGATCCAAAACAGTACAGGTGCTCCTCGCACAATCTTAAATAAAGCAGTAACATGGCATAAGTACAGAATAGTAATAAAGCCCCAAACTAATTGTGGCCCCAAGAAATAAGAATGAATCAAGCTCTGGCTCAGGGGGGTCCATAAGGCCTCCCGGATGTGGATAGTGCGAATAGTCAAGGAACAGGAATCAAGTACTCGGGGTCCTACAGGACACAAGTGAGCATGAAAAACCAAATAGCAGATACTGCTTCACCGGTGCCTCTTTCATTAGTTATCCCATTACTACTCAGGTTAAGTTGTTTAGTACCTCGTTATTCATCAGACACTCACATACCCTACTCATGCTTTTCTACGACTCGCATGGCTCAAACAACTCCTGTAGTAATGGCTCATGGGACCGGAACAAGCTTGGTGTGGTTTAAAAGTAAAGGCTATGTAGTACTTGGGATTCAATTTAATGCAATCGCGACTCACTGATGCAAGAATAAGATAGAGGCAATAGGTACTGTATGTATGCAAGCATGTGGTAGTGCTTGCCTGGCAGCTCAGTTGAAGCGAGAGATGGATCTGGGTAATACTCATGTGAATCCTGGTAATTCTCCTGCTGGGCGTCTATTCAAAGAAGAACCAAACAACCAAGGGCCAACATAAATAAAGTGCACAAGCATATGAATTGAAATGCAACAAGCAACCAAGCATGCCATGATGAATGATGCACCATTTACATGGCATTAAAGTAGCATGGCCAAGGTGAGGTGTGGATACAAGAAATAAAGCCTTTTATTATTTATTTGACCAAGTTTTTATTGTCATAAACAGTTCAGATTTTAAATGTCAACATGATGCATGCTTCAATTCAGAACAACGACTGCATAAATAGAACGGGCTCGTCGCGCTGATCGATTTAGACATATTATTTGTCAAATTTGGAGTTATAAAACAAAAGTTATTAATTAAATAAGGAAAAGGGCATTTTATTGTAATTTTAATCATCTCGAAATTTAAAGTGTTCAAAATATATTTTGAAGGGCATATTTGAATTCCTCACATTTTTCTGATTCCAAAACATATATTACATGTATTATTTGGAGTTGTATTTTAAAAATTATTTGAATCTGAAAAGAATTTGAATTTAAATTAATTTGAAAAAGATTTGAATAAAAACAGACTCAGGGAATTACTTTTTACACCGCAGGAAATTCTAGCCATAGTCACTGACGGGTGGGCCTGGTGCTGACTAGGCCACGCGCGCGGAAAACTCTTTTTCCACCGCGGGTCTGGCTAGCCACTGAGGCTGCGGGGTGGGGACAGCTGACGCTGGCCCACGTGACAGCGGCGAGGGAGACAGGGGCTGACAGGTGGGGCGGGGGTTGGAGCGCGGGTTGCGGCCGTAAAAAGCCGAGGGGCTTTCTGCAAACGTGCGAGCGTGGCTGACTGGTGGGGTCGCTAGGAGCGCGGGTCGCAGGAATCAAAAAGGTGGGGGGCTTTTTGAAAATTACCATGGCCCGGTTATTGTTTTTCTTCCTCTCGCGTCTGGCGAGGGAAATCGGCATGCGGCGCGAGCGGGGATTCGATCCCAGGCCGCGGGAGTGCACGCTGAGGGGGCTGACCGGTGCGGCGGGCTAGGGGAGCTGACAGGGAGGTGGACGCGAGCTAGATAAGGGGCTGTGCGGCGCGGGATATCTGCAGATGCCGGCGAGCTCTGGCGCGCGGTGGGTGTTCGACGAAACGTATGGCGGCGTTAGGGCGGTACAGCGAGGCGGACCATGTCAGGGAGGAGAGGATGCTCACCGCGGGTCGCCTGGTGTGGTTGGATTGGACGGGGGCGCGGCGGATCGTCGACGACTCAGACGCTCCGGTGGGCTAGGGTTTCGGAGGGCGGCGAGGATCTGGCGGTGCTGGGGAGCTCCTCGTCCAAGCCAGCGTGTACGGGGTGGTGCAGAGGGACGTCCACGATCCTCCAGGCCACCTCCACGACAAGCTTGCTGGCTGGAACGACGGGGATGACGATGCACTGGCGGCGGGCGGCGCCGGCTGGTGGTGGTCGGAGAGGAAGGTGGGGAAGGAGGGGGCGGCTCGGCCAGATCTCGGAGAGGCCAGAGAGGCGTGGGGAGGAAGGAAAAAGGAGGGAGAGAGGGAAGAGGGCAGCTGGGGCACGGAAAGATAAAGGTGGCCTCGGTGCCACCTTTTCTTCCTCCTCCTCCTTTTCGAGCACATGGTGAGCTGGCTGGGGCTGCAGGTGGACCAAGGCAGGGAGAGAGGACGGCAGGGAGGCTCGGCTGGAGGGGGACCCTCAGGTCAGGGAGAGAGAAGAGAGGGAAGGGTAGCTAGGCTAGGTTAGATGGGGCATGGCTCGGTTTAGGGTTAGCTAGGTTAGGGAGAGGGTTAGGGTTAGCTAGGGTGTTGCTCAGCAGGTTAGAGAGAGAGGGAGGAGGTGGTCAAGCTAGTGAGAGAGAGAGGGGGTTTTAGAGTTAGGGCTTAGTGTAATTTAGGTGTAAAGGAAAAATAAAGAGAAAACTAGGTTTGAATTTTATTAGTTATTTAAATTTGATTTAGTTGATGAGGCCAAACCAAAAGAAAAGGTGAAGCTTGATCTTGCTTGAGTTAATGTGGAGGAGGAACAAGAATGAAAGAGGAAGAGAAGAAATAGATGGGAAAAGACCACATATGATCATGCATGGAGAATTAAAAATGAGTGGAAAATGAGATGGATGAGATTATGAGGGTGGTGTAATGGTAGGAGATGATCTTCCAAAGATAGGATCCTTTAAACCCAAAGAAAAACCAAAGAAGAGAAAGGTGGTGAAGAATTGTGCATGGCCCATGCAAAATAATAATGCCATTATTTATTTTGTGAAGACAATATGAATATTATGGCATTACTCTATGCATATCCAAGAAGTGGAGACAAAACCAAGCACAAGAATTTAGAGGATTTAATCCACCCCAAACTACATGAGCTAGAATTAAAATATCAAAGAAAAAGAAAGACAAGCTCATTGTTAATGGGATGGTGGAATTATAGGGTGGTGGGAGAGAAAGGTGGTGAAATGGAAATAAAAGATATGCCCCCAACTCAACTTGGGCATTTGAACAATATATCAATAGCCAAATATAATATCAAGAAGCAAATACAATTAATAATGCATGTGAGAGAAGAACCAAAAGAAAGAGAGTTTTATATGATGCTCAAATGCAAGGTGGCATGATGACATGAGCATGATATAATTATGATGCAACAATAATATCTATGGAGTAGCCAATATCTTACTAGGACAAGTAGCATTACAATTGTTAGACAATTGGGGTGCTACAACTCTCCCCCACTAAACAGGAATCTCGCCCCGAGATTCTAGGAACAAGAAGACTCAAAGAGGGTAGGATACTTGGCACGGAGCTCATCTTCACGTTCCCAGGTTGGTTCATCAATGGAATGGTGCGACCACTGCACCTTGCAGAACTTGATGGACTTGTTGCGAGTCCTTCTTTCTGTGACTTCAAGAATTTTTGTGGGGTGTTCTTGATAAGACAGATCTTCTTGGAGATTGATGAGTTCATGGTCCACGGTCCTGCCGGGATCCTTGAAGCACTTCTTGAGTTGAGAGATGTGAAAAACATCATGGACTTTGAGTTGTTCAGGGAGCTCAAGAGCATAAGCAACTTCTCCTCTTCTTCCACGAATTTTGAAAGGACCAATGTATCTAGGAGCCAGCTTTCCTTTGATACCAAAACGGTGCGTGCCTCTCATGGGAGTGACACGAAGGTAAACGAGATCACCCGGGACATACTCCATGTCTATGTGCTTTCTGTCATAATTGCTCTTCTGGCGACTTTGAGCAATCTTCAGATTTTCAAGAATGATGTGAACTTTCTCTTCCGCTTGAGTTACAATGTCGGGGCCAAACAATATTCTTTCACCTGCGCCCGACCAACCAATCGGAGTTCTGCATTTGCGACCATAGAGAGCCTCAAATGGTGCCATCTTTAGACTTTTCTGGAAACTGTTGTTGTAAGAGAATTCAGCATAAGGAAGACATTCTTCCCACTTCATGTCGAAAGAGATAACGCAAGCACGGAGCATATCTTCTAGAATCTGATTGATCCTTTCAACTTGTCCTTGCGACTGAGGGTGGTAAGCTGTGCTGAAGTTTTGTTTTGTTCCCAAAGCATTTTGGAAACTTCCCCAGAACTTGGAAGTGAAGATGCTTCCACGGTCTGAACTGATTTCAAGAGGAACTCCATACAGAGAGACAATTCTGTTGATATAGAGCTCAGCCAACTGAATTGCAGAAATTGTTTCCTTGACTGGAAAGAAGTGAGCTACTTTGGAAAGCCTGTCATTGACAACAAAGATTGCATTGTTGCCTTTCTGCGACCTTGGAAAACCAGTGATGAAGTCCATCTCTACTTTCTCCCATTTCCATTTCGGAGGCTTCAATGGCTGTAGAAGACCGGAAGGTTTCTGATGGACAGCTTTAACTCTGCGACAAACATCACATTCCAAGACATACTTGGCACAATATCGTTTCAAACCAGGCCACCAATATTGTGTTTTCAAGTCCATGTACATCTTAGTGCTGCCAGGGTGGATAGAAAGAACAGAATCATGCGCCTCCTTGAGAACTTGCTCTCTTAAACCCGGGTAGTTCGGAACAAACATCCGGTGTTCAAAGAAAAGAGTGCCTTGGTCATCTACGTGAAAAGACTCATACTTCGGAAGTTGAATGTTGGAGATGATCTTTTTAGTGTAAGGATCCCCAAGCTGAATGGAACGGACCTTTTCTTACAAGAGAGGTGTTGCTAGAAGATTCAAAAGATAACCTTGATCCACAATTTCAAGGTTGAGCTTGCGGAATTCCTCGCACAAGAGAGGCTGTTGTTCTTCCACCATGAGGTTGTTGACATAAGCTTTTCGGCTGAGAGCATCTGCCATGACATTGGCTTTGCCCGGGGTGTAGTTGATGGTCAAATCGAAATCATTGATTGTTTCAATCCACCTCCTCTAACGAAGGTTGAGATCAGGTTGTGTGAAGATATACTTCAGACTCTTGTGATCAGAAAAGATCTCACAACGGTTGCCAAGCAAGTAATGCCTCCATACTTTCAAAGCAAAGACAACTGCTGCGAGTTCGAGGTCATGTGTAGGATAATTGATCTCATGTGTCTTCAACTGACGAGATGCGTAAGCAACAACTTGCTTTTCTTGCATAAGGACCGCACCCAATCCTTGCAATGAAGCATCACAGAAAATCTGGAAAGGCTTTGATGTATCTGGAGGAACCAAGACTGGTGTGGAAGTGAGCTTCTCTTTGAGTGTTTCAAAGCTTGCTTGACATGCAGGGGTCCAAAGGTATTTCTTGCCTTTCTTGAGGAGATCGGTAAGAGGCTTCGCAATCTTTGAGAAGTTTTGAACGAAGCGACGACAGTAACTAGCCAAGCCAAGGAAACTCCAGACTTCTTTAACATTTATGGGTGGAAGCCAGTCCATAATTGTCTTAATAGTTTCTGGGTTGACGGCAATGCCCTTGGCAGAGATGACGTGACCAAGGTAGGTGACTTGAGGCAGCCAGAATTCACACTTGGAGAACTTTGCATACAGGCGGTTCTCACGAAGCTTGTTTAGGACACATCGAAGGTGTTCTTCATGTTCTTCCTTAGACTTAGAATAGACTAGAATGTCATCCAGATAGACCACAACAAACTTATCAAGATACTCCATGAAAACCGAGTTCATAAGCCTCGAGAAGGTGGCAGGTGCGTTGGTGAGACCGAAAGACATGACCGTGTACTCATACAGGCCAAAGCGGGTGGTGAAAGCTGTTTTAGGGACATCTTCCTTGCGGATCTTGATTTGATGATAACCACTTCTCAAATCAAGCTTAGAGAATACCACAGCTCCAGCTAGCTGATCGAAGAGATCATTAATCCGTGGAAGGGGATATTTATTGTTGATTGTTTTAGCATTGAGTGCCCGATAGTCAACACAAATTCTATCAGTCTTGTCTCTCTTCTTCACATAGATGGTTGGGCTACCCCAAGAAGAAGTACTGTGCTGAATGAAACCCAACTTCTCTTGTTCATCCAACTGACGTTTGAGTTCAGCCAACTCAGCAGGACCCATTTTATAAGGCCGCTTGGAGATAGGAGCGGTACCAGGTTCAAGTTCAATGACAAACTCAACCTCACGATCCGGAGGCATACCTGGCAACTCTTCAGGAAAGACATCTGGAAACTCACAAACTACAGGAACACTCTGAATACCTTCCATAGCATCATCATTCAGAGCCGCCAAAGAATAAAGCTGAATTGCAGGAGTCAGACTTGGAGAATAGACTATATGGCCTTCAGGAATTTTCAGAGAAACCGAACGTTCAGCACAATCAATCACAGCTGCATTTGCTGTCAACCAATCCATGCCCAAGATAACATCAATATCAGAATTGCCCAGAATAATTAAGGAAGCCGGAAACGAAGAACCACCAATCTCAATTTGATTGCCATGGCTGATATGAGCAGCCCTCATGTTTGACCCAGGAGATTGTACCACAAGACGGTGCAATAAAGGAACCATATCCAGATCTTGCTCATGAGCAAACTTGTGAGAAACAAAAGAATGCGAAGCACCAGAATCAAACAAAACTCGTGCAGGAACTGAGTTAACAGGAAGCATACCCATGACAACTCCAGGTGCATGCTCAGCTTGAGCGGCGTTGACACAGTTGGCACGAGCAACCGTAGATCCCGGCTTAGTGTTGATGTTGAGAGCCCGAGGTGGAGGTGCACGAATCAAAGGAGCACTTGCCGCAGGTCTTGGAGATGGTGGTGGAAGAGCTTTGTTGTTCATTGGACAATTCTAGTGCTGATGCCCAGTGTTTCCACAAGTATAGCAAGCACCAGGTGGACGTGGAGCAACGTAGCCAGGGACTCCGCCAGGCGCTCCAGGGTAGTTGTGGTTGTAGCCCCTGGGAGCCGCAGTGAAGGAGTTTGGTGGCCTTGGTGCGTAGCTTGAAGGTCTTGGTGGAGCAGGGAGCGACTGTGGGGTGTTAGGAACCCAGACACGGCGCTTAGAAGGAGCTGTCATGGCAGAAGAGCTTGCTGTATCACGGCTGTGTTTCTTTGACTCCTCAAACACTTGCCTACTTGCTTCTTCCTGCAGAGCTGTGTGTTGAAGTTCCAGGAAAGATGCTGGCCTTGCATGAGTGATTGCATATTTGATGGAAGCATTGAGGCCTTGCCAAAACCTCTTTTGCTTCTTCTTGTCATCAGAGATCTCATCGCCACCATAACGAGACAGGTTCATGAAGTTTCTGATGTAGGTGTTGACATTGTCAGTGCCCTGTTTGAGGTTGAGAAACACTTCCTTCATCCTTTCCATGACAATTTCTGACAGATATTGCTCTTTGAAAGCAGCAGTGAACCGCTCCCAAGTAGGCTGAAACCCAGAAAGATCTGCCTTGAGGTAATTTTCCCACCAGAGAGCTGCATCTCCCTTCAGAAGGTGAGTAGCACACTTGACCCATTCTTGCTCAGGAACATCCGCAGTCATCAGCAATCTTGACACTTCACGAAGCCAATCATCCGCATCAAGTGGTTGATCAGACACTTCGAATTGACGTGGGTTGAACTTGAGAAAACTCTTGATGTCTCCTCGCTTGGGAGGTGGAGGTAGCGGAGCAAACTCATTCCTCCTCACACTTTCCTCGAAGCGCTGCTGGTTCTGCTGCATAGTGCCCAAAGCATTTGCAATACTTGCCAAAGCAGCCCCGAGTTCAGGTGGTATATCCTCCTCAGAACGGCGTGGTGGTGCCATCCTGTGATTGATATAAAACACAAGTCAGTACTATAATGGAGAATGCTAATAATCCAAAATAGTACCAAAATGGAATTAATCAAGATTAAGGAATGCAATTCACTGAGATGATATTAAAATATCAACAAAGTTCAAGGCAATTAGAAGATATTAAGCATAACACACACGACTGAACAAGGAGTGTGGTACACAACTAACAAAGAAAAAATTTCCGCAAATTTCGGCATTAAAATACCACTATATGCGCAAAACCACTTAACGAATCAAGATTAGTAACTCTACTAGTTCAATATACAAAAGCAAATGACAAAAGTAGTGGTATGGTCGCGACTCCATCCCGCACTCAAATCATTACTCCGCACATGAATCAGTAAAACACATATCCCAACAACTTCTTCTTAAGAGGAACCTAAAGATTGGTAACTACGGAAACGAATCCCCCAACAAGATAACGTCGGATACAAAGAGTAAGATAGATCGCATCGGTGTACAACGAATCAGAATAGATCGCGTCGGTTTACAAAGGCCTGTCGGTATGGAATGTACCAATAGTTGATAACCAAAGGCAGATAGTGATAACATTTGGATGCAACAGATAGACAAGGAAATCACACACACACAAACACAAACACAACCTATGGTACTACGGAACCCAGAACACGTGAACCCTAGTTTGAATTTTAGAAGAGGATTGAAAACGTTACACTTCCTTACCAGAAAAGGGTGGGTGGGTGGGTAAGAAGAAAAATGGAAGCAGTCCTACTCTCACGTTTGTTTTTCCCTAGTATACATAACTACCAAAATATTTGCTAGACAGACAACGACCATTTTGGCTGAGACCCTGAAGGGCGGGATGGCTCTGATACCAATTGTAACTACCTCGGTGAATTACGCTCTTAGTTAATGCCTAGATGAACGGAAGTGGTTAAAATAGTACGGTGGGGCCCAGGGCCACTCACGGTAGACCTTGCGGCCGTCCTAACCACTTTCAAACAACGGGACAAGAACGTGCGGCGTAATCGGCAGGCGAAGGGATCAACTACATACACAAATGAGTATGTATGCAAGCCACATACAACAGTCCTTAGAGCCATTCCATCTAAAAGAAATAGAAATATCGCAACGCCATACGGCAAGATCCAAATGTCCTAGATAGATATAATAATTTAGGATAGCTCCTCATACATCACGCATCAGAGTATCAGGCGGAAGCGGAAAACAAGATCCGAGTACGGATAAGAAGCAAATTTGCATAAGATGCCCCATAAATAAACACATCCCGCCCACAGATCACACGGATCCCCGTTCCCGGAATCTCTACACCGAATGATCGTTGCCAACATCATCTGTCTCTTCCACCCAGTATCCATCTTGCGGGTACACCTGTTCATCTGAATCAAACAATTTATCGTGTGAGACCCTAGGGGTACTCAGCAAGTCTTTATGCCACTAAAGGGGACACAACCTGGGGTGACGCAATTGCAGAAAAAGATAATACCTAACAATTCTATAGAGACTCGCTAACCTTCCGCCTAACTAATGATAGACGGAAGTCCGTGAATTAAGAACAACAGTTATAACAGTATAATTAACAGATCCATCCTCCTCCTCGCTTACCAACGAGGAAGCGGACGAACATCCTCCATCATCCGTGGGCAGTTTTATTAACCATTCCATGAGTGTTGTACTATTTACTAGTCAAGTACTTAGTCAATTTAAAAGCGGTACTTTAGTTATGCTTGTCTATGATCGAGAAACTGTGCTCCAAGTCGTCCATAACCGCGGACACGGCTTTCAGAAAGATTTACCCTGCAGGGGTGCACGAATAGCAACACACACTCGATCAACCTCGGAAAAACCAAATCAAATCCCAACGAGGCTTTCACGACAAAGCAATCACAGGATTCAGAAACATTTCAGGGGGGCACCCCATTAAGCTACCCGCAACGAAGTTGGCCGGCTCCGAGACGGACCCAAGGTTTGTGTGGACGGCGGTAAATGACTGGGAACCCGAAAATATGACTGGGCTTGTCGATACAGCGTAAACGTGTCACGATCCAAAACAGTACAGGTGCTCCTCGCACAATCTTAAATAAAGCAGTAACATGGCATAAGTACAGAATAGTAATAAAGCCCCAAACTATTTGTGGCCCCAAGAAATAAGAATGAATCAAGCTCTAGCTCAGGGGGGTCCATAAGGCCTCCCGGATGTGGATAGTGCGAATAGTCAAGGAACAGGAATCAAGTACTCGGGGTCCTACGGGACACAAGTGAGCATGAAAAACCAAATAGCAGATACTGCTCACCGGTGCCTCTTTCATTAGTTATCCCATTACTACTCAGGTTAAGTTGTTTAGTACCTCGTTATTCATCAGACACTCACATACCCTACTCATGCTTTTCTATGACTCGCATGGCTCAAACAACTCCTGTAGTAATGGCTCATGGGACCAGAACAAGCTTGGTGTGGTTTAAAAGTAAAGGCTATGCAGTACTTGGGATTCAATTTAATGCAATCGCGACTCACTGATGCAAGAATAAGATAGAGGCAATAGATATTGTATGTATGCAAGCATGTGGTAGTGCTTTCCTGGCAGCTCAGTTGAAGCGAGAGATGGATCTGGGTAATACTCCTGTGAATCCTGGTAATTCTCCTGCTGGGCGTCTATTCAAAGAAGAACCAAACAACCAAGGGCCAACATAAATAAAGTGCACAAGCATATGAATTGAAATGCAACAAGCAACCAAGCATGCCATGATGAATGATGCACCATTTACATGGCATTAAAGTAGCATGGCCAAGGTGAGGTGTGGATACAAGAAATAAAGCCTTTTATTATTTATTTGACCAAGTTTTTATTGTCATAAACAGTTCAGATTTTAAATGTCAACATGATGCATGATTCAATTCAGAACAAGGACTGCATAAATAGAACGGGCTCATCACGCTGATCGATTTAGACATATTATTTGTCAAATTTGGAGTTATAAAACAAAAGTTATTAATTAAATAAGGAAAAGGGCATTTTATTGTAATTTTAATCATCTCGAAATTTAAAGTCTTCAAAATATATTTTGAAGGGCATATTTGAATTCCTCACATTTTTCTGATTCCAAAACATATATTACATGTATTATTTGGAGTTGTATTTTAAAAATTATTTGAATCTGAAAAGAATTTGAATTTAAATTAATTTGAAAAATATTTGAATAAAAACAGACTCAGGGAATTACTTTTTACACCGCAGGAAATTCTAGCCACAGTCACTGACGGGTGGGCCTGGTGCTGACTGGGCCACGCGCGCGGAAAACTCTTTTTCCACCGCGGGTCTGGCTAGCCACTAAGGCTGCGGGGTGGGGACAGCTGACGCTGGCCCACGTGACAGCGGCGAGGGAGACAGGGGCTAACAGGTGGGGCGGGGGTTGGAGCGCGGGTTGCGGCCGTAAAAAGCCGAGGGGCTTTCTGCAAACGTGTGAGCGTGGCTGACTGGTGGGGTCGCTAGGAGCGCGGGTCGCAGAAATCAAAAAGGTGGGGGGCTTTTTGAAAATCACCATGGCCCGGTTACTATTTTTCTTCCTCTAGCGTCTGGCGAGGGAAATCGGCGCGCGGCGCAAGCAGGGATTCGATCCTGGGCCGCGGGAGTGCATGCTGAGGGGGCTGACCGGTGCGGCGGGCTAGGGGAGCTGACAGGGAGGTGGACGCGAGCTAGATAAGGGGCTGTGCGGCGCGGGATAACTGCAGATGTCGGCGAGCTCTGGCGCGCGGTGGGTGTTCGACGAAACGTACGGCGGCGTTAGGGCGGTACGGCGAGGCGGACCATGTCAGGGAGGAGAGGATGCTCACCGCGGGTCGCCTGGTGTGGTTGGATTGGACGGGGGCGCGGCGGATCGTCGATGACGCAGACGCTCCGGCGGGCTAGGGTTTCGGAGGACGGCGAGGATCTGGCGGTGCTGGGAAGCTCCTCGTCCAAGCCAGTGTGTACGGGGTGGTGCAGAGGGACGTCCACGATCCTCCAGGCCACCTCCACGACAAGCTTGCTGGCTGGAACGACGGGGACAACGATGTGCTGGCGGCGGGCGGTGTCGGCTGCTGGTGGTCGGAGAGGAAGGTGGGGAAGGAGGGGGCGGCTCGGCCAGATCTGGGAGAGGCCAGAGAGGCGTGGGGACGAAGGAAAAAGGAGGGAGAGAGGGAAGAGGGCAGCTGGGGCACGGCAAGATAAAGGTGGCCTTGGTGCCACCTTTTCTTCCTCCTCCTTTTCGAGCACATGGCGAGCTGGCTGGGGCTACAGGTGGACCAAGGCAGGGAGAGAGGACGGCAGGGAGGCTCGGCTGGAGGGGGACCCTCGGGTCAGGGAGAGAGAAGAGAGGGAGGGGTAGCTAGGCTAGGTTAGATGGGGCATGGCTCAGGTTAGGGTTAGCTAGGGTTAGGGAGAGGGTTAGGGTTAGCTAGGGTGTTGCTCAGCAGGTTAGAGAGAGAGAGGGAGGAGGTGGTCAAGCTAGTGAGAGAGAGGGGGGTTTTAGAGTTAGGGCTTAGTGTAATTTAGGTGTAAAGGAAAATAAAGAGAAAACTAGGTTTGAATTTTATTAGTTATTTAAATTTGATTTAGTTGATGAGGCCAAACCAAAAGAAAAGGTGAAGCTTGATCTTGCTTGAGTTAATGTGGAGGAGGAACAAGAATGAAAGAGGAAGAGAAGAAATAGATGGGAAAAGACCACATATGATCATGCATGGAGAATTAAAAATGAGTGGAAAATGAGATGGATGAGATTATGAGGGTGGTGTAATGGTAGGAGATGATCTTCCAAAGATAGGATCCTTTAAACCCAAAGAAAAACCAAAGAAGAGAAAGGTGGTGAAGAATTGTGCATGGCCCATGCAAAATAATAATGCCATTATTTATTTTGTGAAGACAATATGAATATTATGGCATTACTCTATGCATATCCAAGAAGTGGAGACAAAACCAAGCACAAGAATTTAGAGGATTTAATCCACCCCAAACTACATGAGCTAGAATTAAAATATCAAAGAAAAAGAAAGACAAGCTCATTGTTAATGGGATGGTGGAATTATAGGGTGGTGGGAGAGAAAGGTGGTGAAATGGAAATAAAAGATATGCCCCCAACTCAACTTGGGCATTTGAACAATATATCAATAGCCAAATATAATATCAAGAAGCAAATACAATTAATAATGCATGTGAGAGAAGAACCAAAAGAAAGAGAGTTTTATATGATGCTCAAATGCAAGGTGGCATGATGACATGAGCATGATATAATTATGATGCAACAATAATATCTATGGAGTAGCCAATATCTTACTAGGACAAGTAGCATTACAATTGTTAGACAATTGGGGTGCTACACGTATCCTGAGCCATCAAGCCTTTTTCTGGCGCCGTTGCCGGGGTGTTAAGGACGACTTCACAAGGGGAGTCTCTCATAACCAATATCTTTACTTTGTTTTTTATTTTGCTTAGCTTATTTCTCCTTTGTGTGCTTGTTTCTTTTTATCGAAAACACACAAAATTTAGTTGTAATGATTTGTTTCTTTTAATAAAAACACAAAAAAATCTATTTCAAATTGCTATTATGTCTAGTATTGCTCCAATCACTATGTCACCTGAGGAAATGATGTTTACTTTCAAACAAGGAATTGAAGATAGTTTCAAAGAAGCTTGGTCTAGAATTTCTGATTTACATGAAAAAACCGAACCTAAAATGACTCAAAACTTGTTTCTTAGCAGTTTCTACTTTTGGTCTGGCTCTTTGTTATAAATATGCTTTCGATGCTGTAGTAGGAGGAGATTTCCTCCAGTGCAATGAGGGTGAAGCTTTTAATGCCATAAAAAAGCTGGTTTCTACATATAACTTGCCTAGCAAATCTGATTCCTCCTTTATAAACATATTTGCTAGTTTAAACACTCTTGAGACCAACACAGCTAGCTTAAAAGAATGCTATAACATGCTTAGAGAACATCATGAATACGTTCCAATAAATTCTGAATCTTCAAAATGGCTTCCTACAGTAAAAGTTGTTATAAATAATGAAACTTTTTATGCTCGTTGTGATATCATGTCTAAATTATGTCTTATGCCTAAAGATATATATGAATCTTTAAATCTTTGGGGACTTTCTGAAGGAGGAGAAGAAATATCTCTTACCAATAATGCCACAATATTACCCATCGGAATAGCTGAAGGAGTGTTTATAAAGATCCTAGGGAAAGTGGTGTCTACTGATTATCTTGTTTTTGAATGTGTAGGAAAAGGACAAATTACACTTGGAAGATCCCTACTAAAACTCCTTGGAGCAATAATAGATGTGGAAAAGGGCATCATGCATTTTGCTTCTCTACCAAACAATCATACGTTCCCTAAAGATAAGAATAAAGGTAAGAAAGGTAGGGGCAAGAAATTTGGTCTTAATGCTTCTCCATTCGAAAATACTTGAATCTTGCTTCCTATGCCTAGCTGAAAGGCGTTAAAGAAAAACACTATTGGGAGATAACCCATATTTTTATTCAGTAAGTTTTTCTTTTGTTGAGTCTTGGAAGTTATTTCCTCAGTAATAACCTCTCCTTATCCTTTTTGTTTGGTTTTTGTGCCAAGAATAACCTCTAATGAGAGAGAAGTAAGACTTGGGAAAGTTGTTGTTTCGAAACAGATTTTTGTGCTTCACTGTAAAAAATCATGAAAAATCCCTGTATGATGGATTGAGCTATAATTTTTTGTGCTTCTATCCCAGGTTGTTATCTAACTTTTTTTAGTTTATCACTTTTCAATTTGAGCAACAGAAGATCTTCGAAAAAAACGTTTTTTACCTACTGGTCTGTTTTGACAGATTTGTGCCATTATTTGCATTTGCCTCTTAATCTCATTATCTTTGAGTTCTCTTTGATCACTTGAGCTTTTAGAAGGAATTGATACAGTAGCTTGTGTTTAAATGGAAGCTTTACTTGTGTTGAAACTGAACCCAAAGACTTATTATCTTGAGTACACTAATGTTGCTAATGAAGATTATGTGAAGTTTTGTATGAAGGAAATTTTAAAGTGTAGGGAAGAATAATGTGATAAGATAAAGTATAGACAAAAGCTCAAGCTTGGGGATGCCACCCGTGTCACCCCAAGAAATATTCAAGAAGTATAAGCGTCAAAGCTTGGGGATGCCCAAGGCATCCCCTTCTTCATCAATAAAAATCTCAGGTTTTCTTCCAAACACCTCATTTTTATTGTTTCATGCATAATTATGTTGTTCTTGGAGTATCTTCATTTTTGTTTTTAGTTTTATTTTGTTTGGTTTGGTTTGCTTAAATAAATTGGTTGGACCCCGCATTCATACATAGATTCAAATACGTTGATTTGTGTTGGGAAAGAGTAGGAAGTTTCATGCTTATAAGTGGTACAAAAGGAGCTTGTTTTGACTGTCGCCTAGACTTTATCATGTCATGTTTGATATTGCTTTGACTTTATGCTTAGTGATTATTGTTGTAGCATGACTTGTTACAAACAATTGAGATTTCTTAATTTGCCTTGAAAGATTCATGCATTGTTTTAGCATACAAAAGCATAATATTATGGTATTCTCCTTTGATGCTTTATTGGGTTGACTTGGTGCATACTTACACCATGTTAAGACTATGAACCAGTCACCATAGCCTCTATGATCATTTAGTTTTTGACTTGTAATATCATTTTATGCTTTAATTAATAATGTTTTGTAGCTTTACATGATTATGGCCATTATTGCTCTCTTAGTTGGTCGCTCTCAATATTTTGCTAGCCTCCACATGTACCAAGTATGAGTTCCACTCATGCATCCAACTCCAAATGAAACCAAGTTATTCCAAAGAGTACACCATGCCTACCTATTAGCATTGTTGCTATTCCAAGTATATTCATTTTTTATCTACCTTCCGAATTAAACTTGTTATGTGAAAATTAGTGATTAAAGCTCTCCCAAACTTGATGGCACACTTTACTTTCTTGCACTTAATAAACTTGAACCATTGTGTCCATCTATGTTGCGTATATGCTTGCGCTTTATAAGTTGTGGATTAGCAGAACCATGTTACCATGGGGAACGCTTTCAACATTGCACTTATTATTCAGTTGATATCATGTTCTTTTGTTTATGGATACCGGCGGTGTGAAATAAAAGGAGAGATTGTAAGCTCATGGAGTTTGTATATATGTTAGAGAAACGCCTTGGCGGCTAGCCTAAGTCATGCCTAATCATGGTGGAAACTTGCATCATAACCATAGTGAGCAATCCTTGAAGCATCCTCAATAAAAACCTATGCAAATAGCAAATAAAAAGATAGTTGAGATGCTCATTGTCTATTGCCTTGTCGTTTTGATATGGGATAGCTCATGTATCATGGGGAAAGGGGTACCCCGTTGGCGGTTCTCTATGATACACATGTACTTACAATGACAAGAACTTACTCGTGACTAAAGTTGAGTAGCATGAGGTTCGGTACTCGTAAGCAAGGGGCATGAGATTTTCAACTTATAACTTGTCAAGCATATCCTCATATTTGTGTCACTTTAAGCTTAATCACCTAAAGATGCTTATGATAGGGGCAATGAGAGCTGAAAGCTAATAAGTACCATAATTTTTGGAAGCTCTTTATGAAACTTGAAATCCCTGCTTCCCTCTATGAAGGGCCTTTTCTTTTACTTTTATGTTGAGTCTCCATCTTCTATCTTTATGCACCAATTGAGAGAGCATAGTGATCATTCTTAGTTTAATGTGCATTATCCCAAAACTTGTTGATTGATTAATAACTTTGATATTGCTTGTTCTTAAATTATTTGTATCTAGTCACCCTTATGAACTTTGAAGGTGTCCTATGCATTTATGTTTTGATATACCATGTTTTCTATATGTGAAACAAACAAATGTCTTTCAAAGCATTGTTATTCATGATCTTTTATTTGTACCTTTTCATATTACAACATAGTTGATATGTCTTACTGTTAGAACTATGTCTTTCATGTCTATGTTAGAGTACTATGATCCCAGCTATCAATGTTTTACAAATACCTTGATCAAGATTGTGATGGTGCATGTCACCTCAAAAATTATTCTTTTTTATCACTTACCTACTTGAGGACGAGTAGGAGTTAAGCTTGGGGATGCTTGATACATCGTAAACCTATCTATAATTTTTGATGTTCCATTCTTGTTTTATATCTACTTTCTTATGTTTAGTTCACACTTTGAGGTATTTTTATACATTTTCTGGAACTAACCTATTAACAAGATGCCACAGTGCCAGTTGCATGTTTTCTGCTATTTTGGGTTTCAGAAAAGCTAGTAAGGAAATATTCTCGGAATTGGATGGGACAAAAGCCAAAGTCAATATTTTACCCAAAGCAACACGGAGTCCGGAGGGGAGACAAAGTGGCGCACCAGGGCGGCCACAACTGGTGGTGGCATGGCCCGGGGGGCGCGCCACTAGGGGTGTGGGCCCCCTGGTGCTCCACCAACCTTGCCCTTCACCTATAAAAGCCTCCCGGGACGAAAACCCTAAGTAACCCGATCAAAGACCCAATCAAAAATCCACGAAAGAGTCTGTAGCCTCCACCATCTCCATCCCTAGATCGGGAGGGTCCAAATCTCTTCTTGGCACCCTACCGGAGGGGAGAAATCACCCTGGAGGCCTTCTTCATCACCATGACTTCCTCCGGTGTGATGCATGAGTAGTTCATCCTTGGACTATGGGTCCAAGTAGTAGCTAGATGGTTGGTTCTCCTCCTTTGTGCTATCATGTTTAGATCTTGTGAGCTCCGTTCATGATCAAGATCATCTATTTGTAATCTTACATGTTGTGTTTGCGGGGATCCGATGGATATTGAGATGTTATTTCAGATTCATTATTGATTCTATCATGTCTATGTTATTTGTGATCTTGCATGCTTTCCGTTGTTAGTAACTATCTTGGCCAATTAGATGCTTGCAACTCCAAGAGGGAGTATTTATGCTCGATAGTGGGTTCATGCCTCTAGTAATCTGGGGAAGTGACATGAATCTGTAAGGTTGTAGATGTGTTGTTGCTACTAGGGAGAAAACAACAATCCATTGTCCATGGGGCAATCGTATTGTTTACTTTACACACTTTTCTTAATGCAATTATCTGTTGCTTGCAACTTAATACTGGAGGGGGTTCGGATGATAACCTGAAGGTGGATTATTAGTCATAGATGCAGTTGGATTACGGTCTATGTATAATGTTGCAATGCCCAATCAAATCTCATAGGAGTCAAGATGTCTAGTATATGCATTGTATGCTTTCTCAAATCTGTCAATTGCCCCGCTGTAATTTGTTCACCCAACATGCTATTTATCTTAAGGAGAGTCACCTCTAGTGAACTATGGACCCTGGTCCATTCTTTACCATTGATATACCATATACTATTTATCGTTTACTGTTTACTTTCTGCAAGCAATTACTATCTTCCACACTATACGTTTAATCCTTTGTTTTCAGCAAAACCGGTGAGATTGACAACCTCACTATAAGTTGGGGCAAAGTTTTGTGGTTGTGTTGTGTAGGATTACAAGTTGGTAGCAAGACCTTGGAGGTGTTTCCTTGCTCCTACTAGTTCGATAACCTTGGTTTCATAACTGAGTCAAACTTGTTGTTGTGCTCATCATACCTTCCTCTTGGGTTTCCCAATGAGCTCGACGTCTCCTGAGCCATCAAATAGACAAGCATATCATCAAGATATACCACCATGAATTTAACGAGATATTCCAAGAATACCAAGTTCAAGGGGGGAGAGGACGAACAAATGCTCAAAACACTTTCTGAGCTCAACACTCTTTGAAAGATCAAACATTAAGAGCAAGGATTTGTGTTGGAAGAGATGCATTGGTAGAATAGATTATACGGTCCTTTGGATGAGAATAGATCACCGGTTAGAAAGATAAAGAGATCTTGGATAAAGAATCAATGATAACTCATACATTTAAGCAGAGCTATTGGAGATGAAAGGATGAGATTCTCTTGTATCCAAGAGAACCTGCGCAGATATGGAGTTCAAAAGAGGTATAAAGCATAATCATCAGATGAAAATCCATTATAGTGCCTTAAGAAACCTCTAGATTGCCAAATATACTTGAATATGATGTAGATATGATCACGGTATAACTCAAAATCACAAGAGATAACCGCCATCATTTGGAGGATTAGATTTATAGTATTGACCATATTCCACTCATGATAAGTGTTATATAGCTATACCAAGATCCAGATTAGAATCGCAAGCATCAGATCGACACATGTTATGTATTTAGCCCAAAAGAATTTGAAGATGAAGTAAAAACTCTAGAATGAAGCGCCGGTAGCAAAAGATCGAGTTAACATGGACATGCTGATGAAGAAGGTGAATATTGTATCACACACTACTGAAAAGGAGTGTGGAAACACAGATGTATCAAAGAAAAAATCCACATTTTTTGGCATTAAAATGCCAACTAGATGCGAAAAACAACTTAACAGATAGATATTAGCAACTCCACATTCTGTGAAAGCATGTAGGAAGGAAGAACACCCTTAACAAGATTGCATCGGTTAACAAAGAGTAAGACAGATCGCATCGGTTTACAAAGAGTTGGATAGATCACGTCGGTGTACACATAAGCCTGTCGGTATGAGATGTACCAACAGTTGATAACCGAAGGAAGATTGTGACAACAATGTCGGGTGCAACTGATCAACAAAGGATTAACACACACATTCTATGGTACTACGGAAACCCCAAACATGTGAACCTAGTTTGAATTTTTTAGATGAGAATTGATAAACGTTACACTTACTTACCATAAAAGGGTGGGTGGGTGGGTAAGAAGAAAAACGGAAGTGGTCCTACTCTCACGTTTAGTTTTTTCCCTAATATACATAACTACCAAAAATATTTTCTAGACTGACAACGACCATCTTGGTGAGACCCTAAAGGGCGAAATGACTCTAATACCAATTGTAATACCTTGGACCCTATGCTCTAAGCTCAAGCCTGGATGAACAAAAAGTGGACAGGATGTACTACCGTGGGGCCGCGCAGCCACACACAGTAGGCCCACCTCGTGGAGCAGGGCACAGTACCGGCCAACCATCCCACCCACTTTTTAGAACATCGGGACTAGAGCGAGTGGCGTAGTCGACATGTAAAGTGATCAAAAATATACAAAGGTGAGTATGTATGTCAGCGACATACAAAAGACATCAGAGCCACACCATCTAAAAACTGAATAAATAGAAATATTCAACACCATACGGCAAGATCCAAATATCCTAGATAGATATAATAGTTTACGATACATCCTCATACATCACGCAACAGAGTATCAAGCGGAAGCAGAAAACATGACCCAACTATGGATAAGAAGTAAATTGGCATAAGATGCCCTGAAAATAAGCACATCCCGCCCACAGATCGCGTGCAACTCCATCCCCGGAATCTCTACACCTGATAGTCATTGCCACCATCATCAGTCTCTTCGACCTAGTAGCCTTCCTGGGAGTATATATACATGTCCATCTGAACCAAATATTTATCGTGTGAGACCCTAGGGGTACTCAGCAAGTCATAATGCATCTAAAAGGTAAAACTTAGGGTGACGCAATTGAAGTGAAAGATAATAGCTAAACAGTTCTATAGAGACACGCTACACATTCGCCCAACTAGAGATGGTCGGACGCTCGTTAATTAGTAACAATAGTTATTTAAGCAACATAAATTAATATCGCTCGCCCTCCTTCTCGCTTACCGACGAGAAGGTAGAAGAACATCCCATCCGTTGGCAATTTTATTAACCATTCCATAGGTGTGCCCTATTTACTATTCATGTCTTAGTCAAATTAACGGTGATACTTTAGTTATGCTTTTCTATGATCGAAAAACTGTGCTCCAAGTCATCCATAACCACGGACACGGCTTTCAGAAAGATTTACCTTGCAGGGGTGCACAAATAGCAACACATACGATCAACCTCGGGAAGAACCAAATAAAAGCAACAAGGTCTCACGACAATATATTCACAGGATTCATAAATTATTTCAGGGGGGCACCCCATTAAGCTACCCGCAACAAAGTTGGCTAGCTCCGAGATAGACCCAAGGTTTGTGCCAATGCCTGTAAACGACTAGGAACCCGAAAGTGTGACTAGGCCTGTCAATACCGTGAAAACATTCCACATTCCTAAACAGTACATGTGCTCCATGCGTAATTGTAAATAAAGCAGTAAAGCATGGCATAAGTATAGGATAGTAATAAAGCCTCAAACTAATTTGTGGCCCCAAGAAATAAAGTGCGAATCAAGCTCAGGCGAAGGGGGATCCGTAGAGTCTCCCAGATGTGGATAGTGTGAATAGTCAAGGAATGGGAATCAAGTACTCGGGGTCCTACGGGACACAAGTGAGCTTAAAGAACCAAATAGCAGATAATGCTCACTCGTGCCTCTTTCATTAGTTATCCTATTACTACTCAGATTAAGTTGTTTAGGTACCTCGTTATCCAAATAATCGCACAAAGCCTACACATACAATTCTACGACTCACATGGCTCAAACAACTCCTACAGTAATGGCTCATGGGATTGGGGTACAATCTTCGATTGGGTTTAAAAGTAAAGGTTGTACAATACCTGGGATTTAATTTAATGCAATCGTGACTCAATGATGCAAGAGTAAGATAGAAGCATAGGTACTATATGTATTCAACCATGGAGAACTGCTTGCCTAGTAGTTCAGTTGCAGAATAAGAAGGAACCGGGTAATACTCCTGAGGCTCCTGGTATTCTCCTTGCTCAGTGTCTATCCGAATAAAAATCGAACACAAGGGTTGAAATAAATACATTGCACAACAAGCAAACAAGGTATGCTATAATGCAATGATGCATAATTGCATAGTACAACATAGCATGGCCTAGGTGAGGTGTGGAACAAGAAATAAAGCACTTTATTAATTTATTTAGGCATGTTTTACTCCCATAAACAGTTCTGATTATTTAATATTTGTATGATGATTGCTTCAATTCCTATCATGTAATGCATAATCGGAACGAACTTGTCGCGCTGATCGATTTAGACATATTATATGTCAAATTCGGAGTTATGGTTTTGAAGTTATGCAATTATTAAGAAAATGGCATTTATTAGCAATTAAATTATTCTGAAATTTTAAATTGCTCAAATGATATTATAAATAGCATAAGAAGATTCCTCATGTTTTTCTAATCCAAAATATATATTATTCCATATATTTGGAATTATGAATTTAAATCAAATTATATTAAATATGGATCAAATGTCAAAGGTTTGACTTGTTAGAGTTGACTCTCGTCAAACTTGAAAATATGGTTGAATTCATAATTAACATTGAAAAATATTTTGTTATGGAAATTTTGTCAAATTCGAAATATTTAAAAATATATGAATTAATTTGATTTATATACATTTAAAGATTTTTATTTGATTTAGAAAATATCATAGGGTTTTTATTACTCGGCATGGGTTTACCCTCATACGCTGACCAGTGGGGCCGGCGGCTATGTGGCCCACTGCACGTACGGGAAAGAGCGGTGGGTGACACATGGGACGCGGGGACTTGTGTTTGATCGACCAAAACTTACAGTTTTTTTTTGCAAAACGTCAAGAACTGATCGGTTGGAACATGACGAAACTGAATATCGATTTTCAAAACACTGCTATATGAAGCCAACTTTGGATGATTTTTGCGACGAAACCGCGGCGAATCTCGCGACGCCGCAAAAACAAAAAATGAAGAGGGTAGATAGATCTACAAAAATGGTTTAGGAAGTATCTTTAGAGGAGGGCTACATAGACGGGAAGTCGACGAGGAACAGGGGTGCACGACACGGTGACGGAATTGACGACACAAACTGAAACTCTGATAGTTTAGCAGATATTTTTATCCAACTTTGCCAGACGATCTCGATAGCTATGAAGCTCGGATTGAGGCGCCATTTGTTGCAAAAGAATGATGGGTATTCCAAGATTACGGCAGGATAATAACTGAGCAAGATACTGACTGAGGAGGAGGGGAGGAACCGGGGAAAAAGAGGTGCTACGAGTGCGTGAAACTGTCGGAAAAGGCTCAGTTTCGTTGCGAGATCAGACTGGTTTTCACAGATGATTTTGAGAGATTTAAGCAACCGTTTCGAGTGTCATTTGAATCTACGTGTTGCTGGGATATTCCTCTACGTGTTGGGTTGCAGGGTGGTGCTAGGGAAGTACCAGGGTGACCGGTAGAACTCGGGGAACAAAAGGACGGTGGTGATGCTCCTGTCGCGCGTGTGGTGTCCGTTTGAGTGCGTGCGCGGCGTGCGGCGGACGACGACGATCTATGGCGGGCCTAGGTTGCACATGAGGTTAAATAGGACAAGGATGGCTGGATTTTCTCACCTAGGGCCTATTGGTGAGGTGGGTCAGCTCCGAGACGAAGAGGACACGTCGGTGAGGAAGGAGCTGCGCGCGGTGGCCGGCGCGGACACGGTGGTGGCGGGGATGATTGCATCGTCCCTGGGGAACCTCCTCCTTGTTCCGTGCATAATATCGAAGAGATAGGCGAGGCGAAGCCCTTGATTGATCCAGCTACGCGGTCCGAGATAGCATGGTTCGTCGAGGCTGTGGGCTTGCCGAGTGGCGACATATGGTGGCGACTTGAAGCTTTCGTGGAGAGGGGAAAAGGGAGGCGGGTAGGGTTCTAGGGAACGACGTGGTACTGAGAACGGCCACTGACGCGGATGATGGGAGAGGAAGGCAACCGGCTCCTCCGTTAGGCTACAAAGAAAAGGTAGCGGACGGGGAAGAAGAACATGAGGAACAGCGTCGAAGGGGTATGGGCTGGGGAGAGGAAAGCTGGGCCGAGAGAGGGTGTCACGCGGCTGGGCCGGTTCTGGGCTACACTGGTGGGCTGCTACGCCAGGGTAAGGCCTCTCTCCTCCTTCTCATCTTTCCATTTTCTTTTAGTGCTTTCTTATGGATTGTTTCAAAATTCAAAACAACCTGCTATATGCAGACCATTCGAAACAGATTAGGTCAAACAAAAATGGAGGGAAGGGGTGGTCAACTAGGAGGTGAAGATTAGACTAGGATTGATTAGATTTTCCAAACAAAACATGTGAGATCAAAAGAGAGGAAGGGGGTGGAATGAAGCAAGTGTGCATGGCCCATGCAACATTGAACAAAAGCTTCCTAGTTGTGAAAACAACCAGAATTTTGACCACCATTACATAGGCCATGATTCAACAACTTCCCAAAATGAGTTTGAAATCAAATATAGCAAAGCTTAAGAAAGCTTTACCACCCCACATGGTGTATACTTGGCTCATGTCCTTATTTGAATAAAGGCGGCTAATGCTAGTGTGTGTGTCCCACTAGATATACCATGTAGCCACAATTACCTTCAAACATGATCTTGGTCCAAATAAAACCCATATGGCAAAATGGAGAGAGCACTACTCACATAGCATGCAAAGCTGTCCATGTGGGCTTCCATAGGAATATTGTGAAATCAACATATGACACATATGGGAACATGTAGATTAGAAATGGATCCATTCCAACACATATGAGCTAGATTTAAATACCAATACAAATGCAATGGCTCATATATAATTAGGATGGTAGAATATATAGATAGATCCAAAAGAATGGTGGTGGAGTTTAAAAATATATGCCCCATCTCAACTTGGGCATCAAGCAATATATCAAGAACCAACTATAGTATATAAAGAGGCAAATACAGTTAATAACCCATGCATATGAAGATAAGAACCAAATAAGAGGGTTTTATATGATGCTCAAATTCAATGTGGCATGGTGACATGAGCATGATATTATGCAATGCAATTATGATATGTATGAAGTAGCAATATATAGACTAGGCAAGTAGCATTGCAATTGTTAGACAATTGGGATGCTACAAAATCCGCCATCAAGACCAAGAAGGTGGAGCTTGTTAAAGTAGATTCCTCTAAGACCACCTCCATTGGGATGGACCTGGATCCTAAATAGGAAGGCGCGCTCGTCGAGTTCCATCGGGAGAATAGGGGCATCTTCGCCTAGCAACCTGCTGACATGAAGGGTGTACCTAGGGAACTTGATGAGCACAGCCTAAACATCGATCCTAAAACAAAACATGTGAAACAACCTCTACAATGCTTCGGTGATGCAAGACAACGGGCTATAGGCAGAGAGATAGCTCGGTTACTTAAGGCTAGTTTTATCCGAGAAGTTATTCACACCTAATGGGTAGAAAATCCTATACTTGTCCCCAAAAAGGGAACCAGAGAATTAAGAATAAGCGTTGATTACACCGGCTTGAACAAAACATGCCCAAAGGATCCGTTTGCTTTGCCTCGCATTGACCAAGTCATTGACTCGACGGCTGGCTCGGAACTTCTGTGTTTTCTCGATGCATACTCAGGATACCACCAAATCAAGATGCGAAAGTCGGACCAATTGGCCACTTCGTTCATCACACCTTATGGCACATACTACTGTAACATCCCAAAACTTTAATCCAAGGTTATTAAGATCCAAATCATCAAAATTAGGGTTAATAAAAACTTTTCCATTTTAAAATTATTAAAGCATTCATATGTGTGTGCATTTAAATAGGAGTTGTTTTAAACTGCCATGATTAAGTGATCCATTGCTTGTAAAATGATTCCTAGGTGAAATAAACATCATCTAGATCATCCCCAAACAAATCCCAAAGAAAAACAAATCAAAATGAATAAAAGAAGTGAATGGTCATTCTTGCCATTTTAATCAACATACCTACTTTGGCTATTCCTAGTACTCAAATCCTAACAGAAACAATTATGGATCTTTGCACCCCTTGCTAGTACACATAATGATGTACCAAGGCCCACTTTGTGATCTGCTAAAAACATTCAAACCCTAAATTTAAATGGCAGTTGAAAATTGAATCTATTTCATATGGGAAGATCCCACTATTTCAAAAACCATTCAAATGAGCTCAAAATTCAAAACCCAAGCACCCACAGAGTCTCAAGCTTAGTACTAGCACACCCACCAAAAATCTTTTCAAAATTCAAAAATAAACTTCTTGTGGCCATTTCCACAAACACATGACAGGGAGAGTTTACACTCTAAACATAGCTCACTATTTTGTACAGGGTTTTGCTCCCATTTAATCTCCATTTAATCCCTTTGTCTCCCTTTGATCAAACCAGGCCAGTAGCACCCCATCCCCTACCCCTAGTGGCAATGCCATGCCATGCCGAGCACATGCTTGCCGGCCGACCATGCCATCGCCGCAGCAGACCACCCCTCTCCCTCTCACCATGTCTACTAGCTAGCTCACACCTCACCGCCACCCTCTGTCCCCTTCCCAAGTGCAGCCGAGCCGTGGACCACCGCCAATGCGCCGCGACCAGTGCGTCTGCACCATGCTGAGCACGCGCCAGAGCGCCGTGCCCGACACGCGTGTACACGCTGCCCCTCGACCGCAGCCCGCGTCCACCGCTCTGCCACGACCCAGGGAACACGCCAGACATGCCCGTTCGCCGCCCATTGCACGACAGCCACCGCTCGTCGTGGAGACCGCCGCCTCTGCCGCTCAGAGCGTGTGCACCGCCCGACCGCATACCACCGCCTCTAGTCTCGCATTTACCCCATAGAGCACCGCAAGGAGACCAGCCACTATCCCCTACCTCGAGCCACGCCGCTAGCGCGCTGTGCAGCCCTCGCCGGAGCTTCCCGCCCATGCCTTTTGGTCGCATCATCGAGCTATAAAAGGAGGGCACCCTAGCCATTTTCTGCACACCACTCACCTCCCCTCACCTCACTGGACCTTCCCCACTTCTCCCCAGAGCCACTCGAGCTCGCAGTTGCCGGAATTGCACCGGAGCTGGCCGCCTTTGGAGGAGAAGGGCCCCGCTGATTGCGACCACCCCCGGAGCTGCCTCGACCACCCCTAAGCTCGCCGTCGTCTACAAGTCCGTATGCCCGCCTCGCCGTCATCACTGGAGCCCTGGTACGCCCCCTAAGCACCCCCACCGAGCCGCTAGGGTTAGAGTTCGCCGGTGAAAGGTCCGTCGTCGATGACGAGCCCCAGTCGTTGATCCCCGTTCTAATCTAACGGTCCACATCGCCTCGTACCGCTTCGCGCGTTATGAGCCTCTGACCGGTGGACCCCCTGTCAGTTGTGTCCCGTGCCACGTAGTGCCACTAGGCCGACCCGTTAGCGTTCCCGCGCGACCCATTTAGTTTGAATTAGGATTTTTCTATTTTAGTTTAAACTTAGTTCTGACCCTAGTTGAAATTCAATTCAGAGAGATTTACAAATCCAAATGGAGTGATTCAAATTTCGTTAGAAATCTACTGAAAAGATCTACCTAAGCCCGTTGGATTTAATTCAATTAGAGTTAGAGATCTCTCCTAGTAAAAATAATAAGAATGAAGCATTTGCACCTTGCAACATTTTTATAAAATCAACCATGTTAGCTTTTGAGTTGATTCCAACTCTCAAAAATCACATTTCACCATACCTATCTAAATAGGTAATAATATTAAGGTTTACATACAATTACTTTGGACTAGTACCAAAATAATGCTATATAGGCATTTCTAGTCACTTTAAATCATTAAATAATGAACTTAAACCAAAATAATTGTGATCCAACCTTTAAATCACATTCCCACATGTTAGAGTATGTGGTGAGGACATGTGTCCACAAGATCCCATATTTTAAGTGGTGAATATTAAATCTTAGTTAATTTTTCAATGAGTAGAAATTACTTTTCTAAAATAAAAAGGATGAAACTATTGAATAAAACTTGTGATGCTTGTGATGATAATAGATCATCAAATGTGTGCCTTAGAGTGCTAATTAGACTAGTTAAGTATTGTTTGGTGATTGTGTACTCCGTGTGTATTTATAGACGATAGTACCGACCAAGCTTTCGAAGAGGAGGAGTTCTACCAAGAGGAGGAGGAAGAAAACTTCAACCACTGCACCAACCAAGGCAAGCTATTGTTAGCAAGCTAGAATTAAGCTAGATGACTTGAGCAAAGATGCTTTAGGCATGCTTTGGTTCCACTACCTTGACTAGTATTTACCCTAAGTATTACTTGCAAGCTTTACTTCCTTTACTTTACACAAAGTCCTTTACTTGTTTTGAAGGTAGCATAAAGAGTATAAAACTTGACCTAGTTAGATAAACTTTAGATGTCATTCTATGGCATGAGATTGATCACATCTTTCCACCTTAGTGAACACTCTTAACTTAGTAGTTTAGAGTAGATAAAAACTTGAGTCACTTTAGATGGGAATACTTGGTGAAAATGAATTATAAAAACCTTAGAATGATGAGTCCTTCTATTGAGATGTTTTGACATGTGTTGAGAAACACAAAGGGTTTATGATGGTGAAAATGTTGAGGCATGAGCCTTAACCCTTTTATAAAACTGATGGTTGGATTCGGATGCGATACCTTTCCAAATTTACCGTACAACCACACTACCTGAATTGGGTAAGGCTTAGCCAGAAGTTTATATGCATTAGTATTAGTTCCCTCGCGGGAGAGGTTTGAGCTGAGGCTACCTCTCAGTGTTGTCCACCTATGCAGTGCCCAAGATGACAGATGGTCATGGTTGGGAGGCCATGCTCATAGGAGAGGTGCTTATACTAGGGTGTGTAAAGGAAAGGTTATGTTTGATTATCTGCATACTAAGTATGATGATTCAGTGTTATCCCTGATAGATGTATCGAATCTTGTAGTGAAAGTGTACCGCCTCTGCAGAGTGTCAAACTATTCGAATAGCCGTGTCCGCGGTTATGGATAGTTGGAATGGCCATACTATTTCGTTGTCAGATGTTTTCCAAAATAGCTTATGAAATGAATGATGGATCTTGACTTGACCACAACAGGGTTGTGTTTATAACAATAGCTTCCCAACTTAAGTGATTCTAGAACTTTATCTTATCTTTCTTTGCTTCTGAACTCAACTTAGGTTTCAAACTTAACTTTATAATTAAACATAGAGTTAGCACTTTAACTTAGAACTATACTACTTGCTAGTGGTAGTTGGCGAGTACTTAAAGAGTACTCATGGCTTTTGTCCCTGGCTATTCTCATGGCCAGACTATGAAGGTGACTACCAAGATGATGGCCAGCAGGACAGCTATGATAACTAGGACTATCTGCCTTCGTCAGCATTGCCTGTGCCCCTGAAGATGGACCCCACCGCTACGCTTATCTTTTATTCCGCTGCTTGTTGTATTAAGACTGGATCATGAGATCCTTATTTGTGTAAAACCTTATGTATGGTTTGTAATGGATGATGTACTGTGATATCCAATCTGTTATGTCTCGCAAAAATGGTAATCCTGGGATTGCGATGATGACATAACAGGCATCTGGGATTAAAAATCCGGGTGTTGACAACTGCTATGTCACAATGCCCTTTGGGTTGAAAAACACTGGTGCTACCTACTAGCGGACGATGCAGCATTGCCTACACGACCAAATAGGTTGCAACATACACGCTTATGTGGACGACATTGCGGTGATGTCAAATAAATCAAACAATCTCATCGCCGACTTATAGGAAACCTTTGACAATCTTCGAAAGTACAACTTGACGCTTAACCCTAAGAAGTGTGTGTTCGGGGTGTCATCCAGCAAATTGTTGGGCTTCATCGTTTCACATCATGGAATTGAGGTCAACCCGGAGAAGATCAAGGCCATCCTTGACATCAAACGCCCGACATGCTTGAAGGACATACAGAGGCTCACATGATGCATCACAACAGTAAGCCGGTTCATAAGCCAACTTGGAGAGAAGGCCATGCCACTCTACAAGTTTCTCAAGAAGGCGGCCAAATTCATATAGACGGACGAGGCAGATGCAACACTTCAGGAGTTGAAGAGGATACTCTCCTCCACAGCAATACTCGCAACACCGGTGTCAATGGAACCTATGTTAATATACATGGCGGCAACTGATGTCTTCAAGTGCACAGATCGTTTGTAGCTAGTTTCGAAGTATATATATCGATCCCACAGGGAGCCCAAAGGTAAGTGTTTATGAGTGAAGTCTCTGTCACACTCAAAGTTGTCACAGGTCTTCGAGTGAATTGACTGCAAGTGTGGAAATAAGAATGAAATTTGGATTAAACTAGATGTATTTAAATAAAACTAAAATGTAAACTTCAGGAATAAAAGCATAAAAGTAAAGAACGATTCGATTGTTTGTGGTTTTCTGCAGATGACAAAAAAAGGCGCGGGGAGATACAGTTCATGGTGATAGTGACCGTGCTAGGTGGATGAATGATAAGTGTAAAAATTATAATCTTATAAATATATGTGTAGGCGAGCAACCCATAATTAGTTGGATCTCCTCTTGGTAGATTTCACCCCAACTTCAATAATCCTACTAGCTTGTTACCAAAACCATGGCCGGTCACTAGACGATTAAGATCCTTCAGGTTGCTTAGCAATTAAGCTCCTTGGATCGGACTAATGCAATAAGCATAGTGGTTCCTTGTTATCCTCGAGTCAACTAGTTTTCCATTGATATCCCCGTGTCACTCAGGGGTCACTGGTCTGCTAGCGAACAAGATCCTATATATGTAGAACAAAGCATCATGATGTTTGGGCGCTTAATTGGACAACAAGCATTAGGCATCCCATAGTTAGTCAAGCACACATAATATAGTAATTAAAATCAATCACAAACTAATGAAAAATATATGGAGGCACATCACTCTCACCAATTCCTTACATCTCCCACACCCAAGGAACTTACTCACACATGAGAGAAGAAAGCATCATCGATATAATTAAATAAAGGGAGTTCTTCTTGATATTACCATGGAGATCCACAATAAGAATAGAAAAGTAATCCAACACAATTCAAGATAGGGAGAAACAATCTCAAATCTAATCTTGCAAGGTGAAGATATATCTCTCTCAAGTACAAGCAATGGCTACGAGGATGTGATGGCTAGGAGATCAAAGGTCGTGGAGCGAGATGAAGAACGGCTTCTCCTCCTTCTCTTGTTATAAGATCAAAGGTCGTGGAGCGAGATGAAGAACGGCTTCTCCTCCTACGAGGGTGTGATGAAGAACGGCTTCTCCTCCTTCTCCTGAATATTGTGTTTCTCTTGTTAAAACCTTCTATTGACATTCAGAACCTGAAACACACATTAAAAACCAAGTTTTCTTTGCTACCAAAGTATTAGCATTAGGTACAGCTAGAAAACAATCAAATCCACGAGAAAACCATCAATAAAAACCATCAAAAATGTGTCGAATGTCACAACTATCAACTCCCCCAAGCTTAAATGTTGCTCGCCCTTGAGTGACAAGGAAATAAGGAAGAATAGCAGAGATTCGAGACTGAAATAAAGGAACTTACAAGCTCGAATTGGTGTCAAATTCTTTTCTTCACAATTCCTGCAATCTTAAGCATGAGCATACAAGTATTCACAAGATTGCACTGAGTCCACTTCCTAACCACGTATGCTCGAGCAAGTGTCAAAAGTTTAGCTAGGAAAGTGAAACAAATTTTTTTGGTGTCTCTCTTTGTTGAGAGATGAAAAAAAATTGCTCTTGTTTCTTTAATCAATTAAGAGTACTCAAGTTGGCACCAAAAACATTCAATTTAAGAACAACTCGTCTATTCCCATGTCAAAATTTCAAGGCTCTCAAAGCACCTTTTTCCTTTCCTTTTTTTTCAAAAACTTCAGCTCTTTCATAGAGAAATCATGCCATTGTTTTTAACATGTTAATTGGGATTGTGTTGTGCACTCGTGATGATGCCAATAAACAATTGTTGAGCAATAGTGGGTCATAGGAGTACTACAACTTCAATTGGAACGTGGAACCATGAGGAGACTAAAATTTTACCCATCATAGCATCGATGCTACAGACGTTTACATAACTCAATAGCTGAAATCAAGTGGTTTCCCACATTTAGATCGTTCATTGGCCATTAGAGTTAATAGTTCCCCATAGAGCATGATAGTGTTGTAATGACACGCGTAAAGCAATATCTTACGGTAATTATTAGAAAAAATAGTGGCATAATCTCTACTACTTCGGAACATCCATTTTATCAGACAATTTCATTCAAGGGTGCTATCGAGTCTATTTACATTAAGCTCAAATGGGATGGAGTAGTTCTAAAATCAAATCCTTTGGGCTAAACATGGACCCAAGTCATATTTTGGATGCTTTTTCTTGTCATAAAAATGTAGGGAATATTTGTAACCAAGTTCATTGCTCATTGTTTTAAAGCCAAAAAGGAGACACTGGCAAATTAATAGAATTGATAGGATAGCAAGCTAAGCGGGGAGTGACTCTAGTCCAAGCGAGTAAATAATTGTAGGATCAATTTAAAGTTGTAGAAAAGGTGATGAAAGGAATGTGATACCTTGATACATTGCAAATGTATCTATAATTTTTGATGTTCCATGCCTGGTTTTATCTACTTTCTTATGTTTTGTCCACACTTTGGAGTACTTTTCATATGATTTCTTGGACTAACCTATTAATAAGAGCCATAGTGCTAGTTGCCTGTTTTCTGCTGTTTTTGGTTCCAGGAAAGTCAGAAAATGAATATTCTCGGAATTGGACGGGACAAAAGCCAAAGTTCCTATTTTCCCGGAAGACTCATGGAACCAGAAGGAGAGTCGGAGAGGGACCACAGGATGGCCACACCCCCCCAGGCACGGGTACCCCCAGGCCGCGCCAGGGCATGGTGTGGGCCCCCTGGCGGGCCACAAACCTTGCCTCCTTTGCCTATAAGAGCCTCCCGATACCAAAACTCTAGATCGTCAATCAGAAATCCACAAAAAGTTCCGTAGCACCGCCGCCACTGAAGGGGAGATTCGGGGGACAGAAAGTCTCTGTTCCGGCACCCTGCCGGGACGGGGAAGTGCCCCCGGAGCCATCTCCATCGATCTTCACCATCATCTCCATCACCATTGCTAATTCCCATGATGAGGAGGGAGTAGTTCTCTCTCGAGGCTACGGGTTCTACCGGTAGCTATGTGTTCATCTCTCTCTCTCTATGCATGGTCATATTGTGATCATGATCTTGTAATCTATATATCTACCTTGCTACTCAAGTGCTTTAATAGATCTCTGCTCTCCCCATGTGTGTGAAAGTGACAGCGTGCGCACCATGGTGACACTTAGGCTAGAGATTACAATTACTTGTTATGAGTTATATTTGGAGTTGGATGTTTTTATGAAATTGTGGTGTTTGTTGGAACCATCTAGAGCTCAAGGTGATAGTGTGGGGTTTTCTAGATGGGAAAGATGAACTTTGAGGTGTGCTGTTATAGCCCTACCGTTGAGTAGAGTGTCCAACCGGAGAGTAGTTCAGCGTAGTATCATAAAGAAGAATATATTTATATGAGTGTTCACTAGTGAAAGTATGATCCCTAGGCCTTTCTAAGCATTGAAACTTCGTTTGCTACTAGATCTGTTACATGTTTGCTTGCTTCTATCTTTATTTCAGTTTGCCTTTAGTCTTTTCCACGTCATCAAGCTATTTTATATCACCATTACCACTTATAATTATCTATACCACTTGTATTTCACTATCTCTTCGCCGAACTAGTGCACCTATACACCTAACAAGTGTATTGGGTGTGTTGGGGACATAAGAGGCTTCTTGTATCTTGATTGTAGGGTTGCTTGAGAGGGGATACCTTTGGCCACTTTCTCCCTGAGTTCGATAAACCTTGGGTGATCCACTTAAGGGAAAACTTGCTGCTGTTCTACAAACCTCTGCACTTGGAGGCCCAACAACTGTCTACAAGAATACAAGTGCGCAGAAATCAAGCTATTTTCTAGCGCCGTTGTCGGGGAGGTAAGATAAAAGGTATTCACACCGGAGGATTAAAAAAGAAGAACCTCCCACAGCAAACGCCTATTTTCTGGTGCCGTTGCTGGGGAGGTAAGGTAAAAGGTATTCACACCGGAGGATTAAAGAAGAAGAACCTCCGACGACAAACGCCTATTTTCTGGCGCCGTTGCCGGGGAGGTAAGGTAAAAGGTACTCACATCCTCCGGTGTAAGTGCTCAAAGTTATTTCCTTTAGATTCTGCAATTTTTTCTTTTTGTTTCTTGTTTTCACTAGTTAGGCTTAATGGAAAACAACAACAAAATTAGAGAGCTTTATAGTATTTATCTTGAGTTAGGACATGAAGTGTTTGAAGAGAAAATTAAAAAACCTATGGAACTTTATTTGCATGCTAATAACAATGTTGTTAGTATGAATTCTTTGGACACCATTATTGTTAATGCTATGGAAAAGTCTAAGCTTGGGGAAGCTAGTTTTTATGAAAATGATCTTTTTAGTTCCCCAGCTTTGGAAGATAGCTATTATATTGCTTATGATGATACCAAACCTCCAATATATGATGATTACAATGATGAATATGATATTTTCAGTCCACCTACTATTGAGAAGAAAATTAATTATGATTACAATATGCCTCCTATATTTGATTATTATGGTGATGAGAATAATAATGATAGCTATTTTGTTGAATTTGCTCCCACTACAATTAATAAGAATGACTATGTTTATGTGGGGAGTATTAATTCTTTTATGCATGTGGCTCATGATAAGAATGTTTTATGTGATATTCATATTGTTAATTTTATTCATGATGCTACTGAAAGTTATTATGAGAGAGGGAAACATGGTTTTATGCATCTCAATAATATTAAGTTTCCCCTCTTTATGTTGAAAGTCTTGAAGTTGCACTTGTTTTGCTTTACTATGCTTGTTGCTTTGTGCTTTCATGACTTGTTTCTTTACAAGATTCCTATGCATAGGAAGTGGGTTAGACTTAAATGTGCTTTGAATTTGCTCCTTGATGCTCTCTTTTACTTCAATTCATATTTCTTATGTGAGCATCCTCTAAAACTATCATGCCTAACTTAAAGGCGTTAAACAAAAGTACTTATTGGGAGGTAACCCAAAAGTTTTAGATGAGCCTTGGAAGTTATTACTTCTGTAATAACCGCTCCTTATCCTTTTTATTTGCTTTTTGTGCCAAGAGTAACCTCTAATGAGAGAGAAATAATGATTGGAAAAGTTGCTTTCCCAAAACAGATTGCTATGCTTCACCGTAATAATTCGTGTAAAATATCTGTACGTTCTTTTGAGGCATGAATTTTTGTGCTTCTGCCTCAGGTTGTTATATAACTTTCGTTAGTTCAACACTTTTCGATTTGAGCAACAGAAGGTCTTCGAAAAAATTCGTATTTACCTGCTGGTCTGTTTTAACAGATTTCTGCCATTATTTGCATTTGCTTCTTGTTGGTTCCTTTTTGAGTTCTTTTGGAGAATTGAGCTTTTTGAGGGAAGTGCTACAGTAGCTAGTGGTTTAATGAAAGTTTTATTGGTGTTAGAACTGAACCTAAAGACTTATTATCTTGAGTGCACTAATGTTGCTAATAAAGATTGTGTGAAGTTTTGTATGAAGGAAAAATTTCAGGTGTATGGAAGGAATGAGTAATGAGATGAAGGATGGACTAAAGCGCAAGCTTGGGGATTCCACGCGTGTAACCCCAAGAAATATCCAAGAAGTACAAGCGTCATAGCTTGGGGATGCCCAAGGCATCCCCTCTTCATCAATAAAAATCCCAGGTTTCTTCCAAACGCTTCATTTTTATTGTTTCATGCACAGTTGTGTTGTTCTTGGAGCGTCTTCTTTTTCATTTTCGTTTTGGTTTTTCATTTGCTTGGGTTGCTTAGTTTGATGAATAAAGTGGTTGGACCCCCTCTTTCATACATTGGTTTTCAAATAGTTTGGTTTGGATTGGAAAAGAGTAGGAAAGTTCATGCTTAAGTGGTAAAGAGAGTTTGTTTTTGACTGTGGCCTATGATTTGTCATGCCATGCTTGATATTGTTTTGGCTTTATGCTTAGTATTATTTGTTGTAGCATGACTTGTTATAAACAATTGAGATTGCTTAATGTGCCTTGGATGAATCATGCGTTGTTTTAGCATATTAAAGCATAGTATAGTGGTATTCTCCTTTGATGCTTTATTTGCGTTGACTTGGCGCATGCTCACACCATGTTATGACTATCCAAGTCACCATAAGCCTTTATGATCCTTTAGTTTTCAACTTGTAGTATCACTTTATGCTTTGATCAATGATGTTTTGTCGCTCTGCATTATTATGGCCATTATTGCTCTCTTAGTTTGTCGCTCCCAGTCTTTTGCTAGCCTCCACAACCAAGTATGAGTTCCACTCATGCATCCAACTCCCTAAACCAAGTTATTCCAAAGAGTCCACCATACCTACCTACTATCTTGTGCTATTCCAAGTATATTCATGCTTTTGTTTACCTTCCAAATTAAACTTGTTATGAGAAAACTAGTGATTAAAGCTCTCACGAACTTGATGGCACACTTTACTTTTCTTGCCCTTAATAAACTTGAACCATTGTGTCGTCTATGTTGTATATGCTTGCACTTATTTGTTGGGAATTAGCAGAACCATGCTGTCATGGGGAATGCTTTCAACATTGCACTGGTACTTTGTACCTAGTTGATATCATGCTCTTTTGTCTATGGATGTTGTCGGTGTGAAATGAAAGGGGAGCTTGTAAGTCCATGGAGTTATGTATATGTGTTAGAGAAACGCCTAGGCCGCTGGTCTAATCCATGCTGACATGGTGGAAACCTGCAGCATAACCATAATGAGCTGTCTATGAAGCATTCTTCTTATAAAAAAGAGAGTCCTATATTGAGGGGAAAAAGAGAAAAGAGAAAAAAAGATTATGAAAAGAGGAAAGGGAGAAAAAGCACCATATTCCCATGGTAAATAAGAAGATTGCTGAGATGCTCGTTGTCTGCTTGCCTTGTCATTTTGATATGGGGATTCTTCCGTATCATCGGGCAAGGGGTACCCCGTTGGCGGTTCTCTATGATACACATGTACTTACGATGACAAGAACTTATTGATGACTAAACTTGAGTAGCATGAGGAGTGGCCCTCGTATTCAAGGGACATGAGATTTCTAACTTATACTTTGTCAAGCATATACTCCATAGTTTGTTTACTTTAACCTTAATCACTTCAAGATGCTTATGATAGGGGCAATGAGAGATGAAAGCTATAAGTACCATAATTTTTGGAAGCTCTTTATGAAACTTGAATCTCTGCTTCCTTCTATGAAGGCCTTTCTTCCACCATTATATTGAGTCTCCACCTTCTATCTTTATGCACCTACTTTGAGAGCATAGTGGCCATTCTTAGTTCTATGTGCATTGTCCCAAGACTTGTTGATTGATGCATACCTTGATATTGCTTGTTTTGAACTATTTGTATCTAGTCACTCTTATGAACTTTGAAGGTGCCCTATGCATTTATATTTGCTACTCTATGAGGGACAAGCTGAATACCACTATGCTATGTTTTCTTTATGTTAAACAAACAAACGTCTTGCAAAGCATTGTTATTCATGAATCTTTTGTGTGTGCCTTTTCATGTTGTAACATAGTTGCTTTGTCTTATTGTTAGAACTTTATCTTTCATGTTATGATTGAAGTACTATGATCCCAGCTTTGAATATTTTACAAATACTTTGATCAAGTCTTTGATGGTGCATGTCACCACAAAAATAATTCTTTCTTTTTATCACTTACCTACTCGAGGACGAGAAGGAGTTAAGCTTGGGGATGTTGATACATTGCAAATGTATCTATAATTTTTGATGTTCCATGCTTGGTTTTATCTACTTTCTTATGTTTTGTCCACACTTTGGAGTACTTTTCATATGATTTCTTGGACTAACCTATTAACAAGAGCCAAAGTGCCAGTTGCCTGGTTTCTGCTGTTTTTGGTTCTAGGAAAGTTAGAAAATGAATATTATCGGAATTGGACGGGACAAAAGCCAAAGTTCCTATTTCCCGGAAGACTCACGGAGCCAGAAGGAGAGTCAGAGAGGGGCCACAGGGTGGCCACCCCCCAGGCACGGGTACCCCCAGGCCGCGCCAAGGCATGGTGTGGGCCCCCTGGCTGGCCACCGACCTTGCCTCCTTCGCCTATAAGATCCTCCCGATACCAAAACCCTAGATCGTCAATCAGAAATCCACGAAAAGTTCCTCAGCGCCGCCGTCACCGAAGGGGAGATTCGGGGGACAAAAAGTCTCTGTTCCGGCACCCTGCCGGGACGGGGAAGTGCCCCCGGAGCCATCTCCATCGATCTGCACCGCCATCTCCATCACCATTGCTGATTCCCATGATGAGGAGGGAGTAGTTCTCTCTCGAGGCTAAGGGTTCTACCGGTAGTTGTGTGTTCATCTCTCTCTCTATGCATGGTCATATTATGATCATGAGCTTGTAATCTATAGATCTACCTTGCTACTCAAGTGCTTTAATAGATCTCTGCTCTCCCCATGTGTGTGAAAGTGACAGCGTGCGCACAATGGTGGCACTTAGGCTAGAGATTACAATTACTTGTTATGAATTATATTTGGAGTTGGATGTTTTTATGAAATTGCGGTGTTTGTTGGAACCATCTAGAGCTCAAGGTGACAGTGTGGGGTTTTCTAGATGGGAAAGATGAACTTTGAGGTGTGCTGTTATAGCCCTACCGTTGATTAGATTGTCCAACCGGAGAGTAGTTCCGCGTAGTATCATAAAGAAGAATATATTTATATGAGATTGTTCACTAGTGAAAGTATGATCCCTAGGCCTTTCTAAGCATTGAAACTTCGTTTGCTACTAGATCTGTTACATGTTTGCTTGCTTCTATCTTTATTTCAGTTTGCCTTTCGTCTTTTCCACGTCATCAAGCTATTTTATATCACCATTACCACTTATAATTATCTATACCACTTGTATTTCACTATCTCTTCGCCGAACTAGTGCACCTATACACATGAAAAGTGTATTGGGTGTGTTGGGGACACAAGAGACTTCTTGTATCTTGATTGCAGGGTTGCTTGAGAGGGGATACCTTTGACCACTTCCTCCCTGAGTTCGATAAACCTTGGGTGATCCACTTAAGGGAAAACTTGCTGCTATTCTACAAACCTCTACACTTGGAGGCCCAACAACTGTCTACAAGAATAGAAGTGTGTAGACATCATACCTCCTCTTGCTTGATTTGTTGTCGTACTTGAGTCGATCCCCCTCTATATTTCCCTATTGCCAAGTCACCTGAAATTGAGCAATCTCCGAGAGAAACAAAGAAACGAATTTGCAATAAAAGTTACAACTATTTTTTTGTATTTTTGGTTTAGGAATGCAAACTTAAAGTAAACATGAAATTTTGAAGAAGTAAAATAAATCAAAAGATGAAATAAAAATGTGAATGGAAGGTTTGGAGGTTTTCAAACCTCCCCCGAGCTTAGGCTATTGCCAGGCTCAGTTGTTGCTGTCATTCGGCGGCTGGTGCGGATACTGATGGTAGTAGTTGGGGAAGTTGTTCATGAAGTGACTGAAGTTTTGATTTAAGGCACTCACATCTTCATTCACTCCTTGTAGAGTGTGGTCAATCTCCCCAACGCGCTGGTTGAGCTACTGAAATTCTTGATAGGGGACATAGTTGAACCCCTACTACAGCTGATTGGGCCATGGGTCCCAGGATCCCCCTGCTGCTACTAATGTCCCTCCCAAGCAGGGTTGTATTCCTGCTCCTGCTCATCCTCATCCTGCTGCTCTCCTTCTTCATCTTCCTCTTGATCAGGCTGGAGTTCAGCCATGATCTCCACCACTTGATCCTTGGTGAGGATCCAGTTGTCCTTCTCCACTATTATGAAGGCTGGTGGATAGGGCAACAGAACCTTCTCAACCTATGCATCACCAAGATGACCAAACTGATATGCTCAGAGTCTCTTGTTAGCTCGGTAAACACCGAGGAAACCACAAGCAGTCAAATATTTGACATCCATAAGTTTGGAGCCATCAAAAGGTTGCATCATAGGTAATATGATGTTTAATGCATGGGCAAGGTGGGTTACCAATCCACCAATGTGAATGTCACCTTTCGTCTTGTTTCTCTGGTAACAAAAGTGTTGGATGAGTAGAGCCCCGGGATTGGGGCTTTGTGGTGCATTGGGGAAGAGTGCATTGGTGATCATTGCCATGTCTGCATTGGCCATGGAACCGGTATCTCCTCTTCCCAGCAGTGTATTGGCGAGGAATAAGGCATAGTAGCGAATTGTTGGGTTCTGAATGGTGGACATCTTCTTCTGGTAGAAGTCCCTGCTACTGTTAACAGAAACAACCTCCCAAGTTTCTCCACTTGCGACGCTATATAGATTAGTAACAGTTGACTCCCCATCATGAGGGAAGCCAAAAGCATCACCAAATTGTTCAAAAGTTATTTCATAATGTTGTTGGTTCATGGTGAAGCTTATCGTGCACGCATTACCTTTCTCCCTATGGTCATCGTAGAAGGAGGCAAGGAACTCATAGGTGAGCTCGACGTAGGTATTGTGGCTTGTATAGGCGAGTAGTGCAAGCCTTGAATTTGCACACATGAGGTTGAAGTCCGCCCTCAACCCTACCGCGGCGAGAAAGCTATCATCGACCCAACGTGTGGGCATCATCCTCCTTGATGAAACTATGGCCACCTTGGGGTTGAGCTTGGCCCGGTGCCCCGAACTTTCGCCACGATGGTGCTTGCTCTTGCAAAAAATGCTACCAATTTTGTTCATCTTGATGCACTAAAAAATTTCACCATGAAACTTTAGGCATATAGTTTCTACATGATATACGAACAATTATACATGGAAAAATTTAATCCTAACATGAGAAATCATCAAGATAAACAAAATAAGCTTGAGTTCATCCACTAGATCAATGTGAGAGTTTCATCCATGGAAATCTGAAAATAAAGCATGGATAGGGAGAGAAACATACCGATATGTTGATTCTCCCACTCAAACGAACGAAATCCACGAAGAATCAAGAGTTCTAGGTGGGTTTCGAGAGGTTTGGAGAGAGAATATGAGAGAAAAGTGAGGAGGGAGAAGAAACCTAGCCACCCCGACACGATTAAGAGGTCGCGCCGAACTATACGGCCACAACTATACGGGCAGGATATGTTGTTCCCGCCGTATAGTTGCGGCGGCACCGCCAATTAGGGTTTCTTTACGCCAAAACATAGCTATACGGGTGCAACTATACAGCCGGATCATAATGGTCCCGCCGTATAGTTGGTCATCAAAATGTTTGTGTCCTCGAGATAAATTTTCTTGGACAGGCCTCAATAACTATAGGCCAAACTATACGGCCGGAATTTTTATTCCCGACATATAGTTGTTCGTCAAACCATCAGTACCTTTGAGAAGAAATTCGACGAAGGCATCGATATCTATAAAACTGGAACTATACGGCCAGAATTTTTATTCTCGGCGTATAGTTGGTCGTTAAATCCTCTGTGCCTACGAAAGAAAATTAGTTAATGGCAAAGATATCTATATGGCCAAACTATACATCCAGAATTTTTATTCCCGCCGTATAATTGGTCGTTAAACCTTTAGTACTCATCAAAAAAATCTATTTCTTCGAGAATACCTTCTTATCCTAAAACTTGGCGAAACACCTTGTTTTTGACAGTAAAAATTGTCGAACAAAAACAACATGTATAGAGCAGGATTTCTAGTACTACCTAACTTCTTCTCCTCAACTGGAGGTTCACTTTTTGATCTGGACAAAAAATGATTAAGCTTGTTTTTGTAGATAAAACTCAAACTTTTATTTTTATACTTATTCTATGCTTGTTCAATTGATCTTTCTACTACTTTTTGACAGCTGCATCTTCACGGGCGTGCCTCCCGCAAGAATGTCTGTGAAAAAGTTGTAAGAATGCGATGAACATTTTATTCTTTAGTTTATTTTATTAATGTGATGGGTTGACTCCCGTTAAGCATTTTATTAAGAATGGTTGAATAACTCAACCCCTTCTCTGTTCTCGAATTCTTACCTTGGGTTGCCCCTTATTAAAGGCACTTACCACATGAACTCGTTTTGCCGGTGGAATATATCTTTCTCCTGCTTCTAGCTTCTTTGGAAAATACCGGATGATTTCAGCATCATAAACATTGAAGCTTATTTTTCCCTCTACATAATCAACTGATGCTCCTGCATTACTAAGGAAAGGCCTTCCAAGTATTATGGATAATTTTTCATCCTCTGGCATTTCAAGAATAATAAAATCAGTAGGAACAACATGCCCATCTATTGTAAGTAGAACATCCTCAATCATACCAATGGGTTGTTTAGTGGACTTGTCAGCCATCTGTAAAGTGATAGTAGTAGGGGAATACTCCCCTAATCCTAACCTTTTATAGAGGGAATATGGCATCACACTAACTCCTGCACCTAAATCACACAAGGCATTGTGAATATCAGTTTTGCCAATTGAGCATGAAATAGTTGGTATTCCGGGATCTCCCGATTTATACAATAGCTTCCCATTAGCAGGATAACTAGTTACCATGGCAATGGTTTCAGTTATTTCTTTCTTTCTATTAAGAATATCAAGGAGGAATTTAGAATAGGTGGGAACTTTTATTGTATCCGCAAATGGAATTTCTAGATGAAGATCACCAAGTGCCTTTTTGAAAGAATCATAGATTACCTGATCCGGTGCTTTCTTTTTTGATCTAGATAAGGAAGCTTTTGCTCACCTTTCTTATTCTTGTGTTTTACATTTTGTGGGGGATCAGGCTCTTTTGTCGCTTTCTTTTGTTGTTGCTTATCGCTTTTCTTCTTTTCTACTACAACAACTTCATCTTCATTGTGTGTCTCTTTTTCTTCTCTTGGATCAACCGCCTCTGCATCAGAGTCATGATGGTCATCATGTGCATCATTTTGGTCCTCCTTGGTTTGATCCTGTGTTTCTTGAGTAGTTTCATCTTGAGGATCCACTAGTGTATCATCTTCTTGGCTTCCTTTGAGCAAGGTTTTTTCTTTTCACTCTTTCTTAGCTTCATATTATGGTGGTCCTAATGGTCTTGTAACAACTGCACCTCTTCTTGTAACAACATTAGTAGAAATAGGAATATCTATATCATCTCGAAGAAAAATTTGATAACCAGATGCTATTTGTTCACATTGGGTTTCAATCATACTTAAATACTTGTGAAATAATTTTATTTTTTAGCCAATCTCATCATAATTTTCTGTGAGTTCTACCAAAATCGTTTTATGTTTTTGAAAATGCTTATGCAGGTTATTATGAGATTTTGCTTGTCGATGTTTTAATTCTTGAAAAACTTTTCTAGATTCATCTTATTCAGTAAAAACTTGTAGCGAGTCTACTTTCTTTTCCTTAACAAGTTCAGAAGGTATACCTTTTTATTTCATCGTTTTGCATAATTCATGCATAAGATCAAGATTTATACCAAGCATCCCTTTTTCCACCTTGGTGTCAAAATCAGGATTGTATATAGAAACATTCTTATCCCTAGTAGACATCAATTCCAAACATGCTTTAATAGTTAAAGTAGTAATCGATACTCCTATTGATAAGTCAAGCAACTCTCTGCTTTGAGTATTAAGACCATGGTAAAATAAATGGCAAATAGTTGATTCAGAATAGCCATGATTAGGAATTCTATTAATCATTCCAAAGAATCTATCCCAGGCTTGTGGGTAGTTTTCTCCCACGTTCTGAATAAAGTTGCCTATATTCTTTCTAGTTTCAGTTACCTTTTTAAAAGGATTAAACCTGTTTATGAATTTGAAAATACAGTTTTCCCAACATTTAATGTAATGACGAGGGAGAGAATATAACCAGTCTAGAGCTTTACCTTTAAGAGACCAACAAAAAAAATTAGACGAGAGAAGTCTCTTGGCAAACCTTTTGGTCCAAGTGTTGTCATCAAATCGGCAAACTCTCTAATATGTCTTCCTGGGTCTTCATCTTCCCTTTCACTGAAAGCTTTTTCCTGTAAAGTTTTAATAATTCCACCATCAAATCAATATTATCTAACTCCAGGGTTAGGAAATTCTATTGGTTGTTTAAGGAAATCAAAGTTTGGAGAACTATATTCTCTGAGAGTTTTCTCAGGTTTCTTGGGAGTTGTCCTGTAAATGGACATGATTTCCATAAAATCACTCAGGTTTTCAACTTCAACCTTGTATGATCTTTAAAAAATCAATAATTTCTTCGCGCCTTTGAATAGGCATGCGCTCAAAATAATCTGGTAAATAGGTACTACCAGAACGTGTAGACCCTTTGTCTCCTAGGGAGACCATTTTGTAGTAGTAACACCTGAAATGTCAAGAGACAAACACTTAGCGCTTAGCTCCCCGGCAACAGTGCTAGAAAATAGTTTGATGGCTGCAAGTGCGCAGATCGTTTGTAGCTAGTTTCAAAGTATAAATATTGATCCCACAGGGAGCCCAAAGGTAAGTGTTTATGAGTGAAGTCTCTATCACACTCAAAGTTGTCATAGTCCTTCGAGTGAATTGACTGTAACTGTGGAAATAAGAATGAAATTTGGATTAAACTAGATGTATTTAAATAAAATTAAAATTTAAACTTCAGGAATAAAAAGCATAAAAGTAAAGAACGATTTGATTTTTGTGGTTTTCTGCAGATGACAAAGAAGGCGCGGGGAGATATAGTTCATGGCGATAGTGACTATGCCAGGTGGATGAATGATAAGTGTAACAATTATAATATTATAAATATATGTGTAGGAGAGCAACCCATAATTAGCCGGAACTCCTCTTGGTAGATTTCATCCCAACTTCAATAATCCTACTAGCCTGTTACCAAAACCATGGTTAGTCACTAGACGATTAAGATCCTTCGGGTTGCTTAGCAATTAAGCTCCTTGGATCGTACTAATGCAACAAGCACAGTGGTTTCTCGTTATCCTCGAGTCAACTAGTTTTCCATTGATATCCCCGTGTCACTCGAGGGTCGTCGGTCTGCTAGCGAACAAGATCCTATCTATGTAGAACAAAGCATCATGTTGTCTGGGCCCTTAATTGGACAACAAGCATTAGGCATGCCACAGATAGTCAAGCACACATAATATAGTAATTAAAATCAATCACAAACTAATGAAAAATATATGGAGGCACATCACATCTCACCAATCCCTTACATCTCCCACGCCCAAGGAACTTACTCACACATGAGATAAGAAAGCATCATCGATATAATTAAATAATGGGAGTTCTTGATATTACCGTGGAGATCCACAATAAGAATAGAAAAGTAATCCAACACAATTCAAGATAGGAAGAAACAATCTCAAACCCTAATCTTGCAAGGTGAAGATCTCTCTCTCAAGTACAAGTAATGGCTATGAGGGTGTGATGGCTAGGAGGTCGAATATCGCGGAACGAGATGAAGAACGTCTTCTCCTCCTTCTCCTGATATCTTATTTCTCCTTTCTGGATGGGATGGCGGCCGTTGTGTTATGATTTTGCGCCTAGCCTCTTCACGGAAGTTGTCCCTTTTGACAAGACAGAGGTGGCGGCAGCTATACACCCAGAAAATATTACTGCTGTATAGTTGCTCGTTAAAGCTTCTGTATGCCTCCGTCGATTGCTTCCAAAAAGAAAATTACTTGTTTTCGCCTGAATATTGTATTTCTCTTGTTAAAACCTTCTGTTGACATTCAGAACCCGAAACACACATTAAAAAACCAAGTTTTCTTTGCTATCGAAGTATTAGTGTTAGGTAAAGCTAGAAAATGATCAAATCCAGGAGAAAACCATCAATAAAAACCATAAAAAATGTGTCAAATCTCACAGCTATCAGTAACCAACCGGGTCATCAACATCGTCGTCGTGGTGGAGCGCAAGGAGCCAACGCACGAGCACGGAGTTCAGCGACCAGTATACTACATAAGCGAGGTCTTGACATAATCCAAGCAGCGCTACCCGCACTACCAGAAGTTAGCTTATGAAGTTTTCCTTGCTTCGCGGAAGCTAGGGCATTACTTCTAGGAGCACCCCGTCACAGTGGTGAGCAAGGCTCCACTGTGCGACATCATCAACAACAGCGACATGACAGGAAGGGTGGCAAAGTGGGGCATTGAACTCACTGCCTTTGAAATCACCTACAACAGACGCGAAGCTATCAAATTTCAAGCATTGGCGGATTTTATTGCACATTGGACAGAACTGCCTGAAGACACTCATGTACCAAAGCCAGAGTATTGGGTCATGCACTTTGACATATCCAAGTTGCTCAATGGCTCGGGGGCTGGTGTATTATTACAATCGCCAACAGGAGAGAAGTTACAGTACGTCCTACAAATCCACTTCAACGCTACCAACAACATGGCGGAGTATGAGGCCCTCATTCACTGACTTTGTGTAGCCAAGGATATTGGCATCAAGCGCATAGTTTGTTATGAAGATTCCGACTTGTTTGCCCAGCAGGTAGCTGGCACCTGGAATGCGCGGAACCCTATGATGGCACCATATCGAGACGAAGTAGACTAGATAGCTAAGTGCTTCAATGGCTACGGAGTCAAGTACGTCAAAAGGGAGGACAATGAAGCGGCAGATCTACTATCTAAGCTTGGATCAGCTCGTAGACCAATTCCGCTAGGCGTTTTGCTGGAGCATTTGCAGACCCCATCCTTGAAAGGAGCAGACCCCGACAACCAGGATAGAGTGGACTTATTTGTTAATGCAGTAACAATGACCTCTCCGGCTTGGACGAAATCGTTCATGGACTATCTTCAAGATGGGACACTACCCGCTGACGAAGTCAAAAGCCGGCAGATAGTATGCAGATCAAAGGGATACGTTATCATTGACGACCAGCTATACAAAAGAAGTACCACGGGAGTTTTTCTATGGTGCGTCTCCTAGCAGCAAGGTATGGATATCCTTAGAGAGATACATATTGGAGATTGCGGGCATCATGCCGCTCCCCGATCGCTGGTGCCAAAAGCCTTCCGGCAAGGATTCTACTGGTTGACCTCCAAGGAAGACATCGATAATCTGGTATGAACCTATATTGGGTGCCAGTACTATGCATGGCAACCACATGTTCCAGCCAAAGAATTGCGACCAATACCAATTACTTGGCCATTTGCAGTGTGGGGGCTTGACATGGTTGGCCCTTTGCAAACAACACCTTGTGGATTTACACATCTACTAGTAGCAGTTGATAAATTCACAAAATGGATTGAAACTAAACCCATTAGAAAGCTCGATGGGGCAACAACCCTAAAATTTGTCCAGGATTTAGTGGTGAGATTCGGTCTCCCACATAGCATCATCACCGACAATGGCAGAAACTTGTCTCTCGGAGAAGTTGAGGACTATTGTCATGAAAAAGGCATTCGCCTTGACCTAGCATTTATGGCACATCCGCAGTCAATTGGCAAGTTGACAGAACCAATGGACTTATAATGCAGGAATCAAGCCACGCTTAGAGGCACCACTACATAGAGCAGTTGGAGCCTGGGAAGAGGAATTGCTATCTGTATTGTGGAGTTTATGAACAAAACCCAACAAATCTATCGGCTTGACCCCTTTCTTCATGGTTTATGGAGCAGAAGTTGTCCTACCATCCGACATCCTCCACGATGCACCAAGAGTCGCTGCCTATGATGAAGATGACGCTGAAGAATCCAGACGCTTATCTATGGACCTACTCGAGGACGAGCATGTGCTGGCATGCCAGAGATCCGCCATCTATCAACTGAAGCTGCATGGCTACCATAGTCGCAGAGTTATGCATCGCTCATTTAAAGAAGGGGATCTGGTGCTTAAACTCAAGCAGGAAAAATCACACAAACTATCCCCTCCTTGGGAAGGACCGTTCGGCATAAGCAAAACATTGCTCAATGGTTCCTATTACCTCATCGATATTCGCGAGTTGAAAGATAAGCCAAAGAAGCGCAAGCGCAAGCAACATGGCTCCGATGATGATTTCCCGGAGACAGATCGGCCATGGAACATAGCACAACTACGTCCCTTTTACACTTATCACATTTATATTATGTAATAAGTATCTTATATGATCGATGAAATAAAGCATTTGCTTCACTCATATTTTTTGAGTCTTTTACCTCCTTTAGTGGTTCAATTTTGGATCATATAAACCATTTATATGCAAGTTTGCTTTTGCACTTGTGAAAATTCTGCCTATGGGCATTAGCTTATGTTTTCTGGTCTACACGTTTTCTGATGTTTTTATGTGGGTTTCGGAGTAGCGAATTTTCGTCACTCAAAGCCAGCGATTTTTCTCTTAAGTTCTTGACGGTGCTATTAAGCATCATCACATGAGAGCATGGTTCTGTGCTGCAGGTCTTCCGTCTCACGAAAGGTCAAGCATATGAACTAGAATAATGGATAAGCCAGCACTTGCTTAAAAAAATATACATGTTGGATCTAGCTAAGTAGAAGGAGGCTTGTAACCAAGTTTTCTGCCTTAAATTACATAAGTTTTTCCGCATATACATTGCAGAGATACATTTAATACAACAATGTTTTTATGGCTGTGCGACAGGAGACTTCGCCATTACATCATCAGCAGCAGGAGAGCCAAGCCTAGAAAGTTCATCAAACTCGGAGGAGCGTGGTCTAGACTCTGAAGATGTCGGCTCATCGTCCATCTCTTTGGCACACACATAGACGTCCATCTTGGTCAACTTGGAAACCTTGGTGCCGTAGCCGGTGAGGGAGTTCCATATAGCATCGCTATCGATCTCGTTCCCTTCCTCATCAAACTTCGGCATGCCGAAGGTTATCAAATTCATGCCGGCATTGTCATAGTGTGCCTTGACCAAAGACAAGGCCATCCTTGCACCAGCCTGGACGCAAGAAGCTTTCTAGCTCTTGACTTTCTCGGGGGCTCGGCGCAGGATTTCCGAGTACTTGGCCATAGAGTCTGCTGCCTTGATGGTGATGTCCAGGGGCTGGGTTATCTCCTTGGCTTGAGTGATGGTAGTGTTGATGAAGTTGTCAGCAAGAATCATGCATTCCTTTGGATCCGGAGCACCTTCACCCATATTGGTCAAGCCAATGGGAGTTGTGTTTTCGTTAGAGACAAAGGTCATGAGTATAAACAATACAAGTGAACAACTTACAGAATTGAAAAAAGTCGGAGGAAAGTTACCAAAGATGCTCGTCTCAGCTTGACTGCAAGTCTCCGCCAAGACTCCATGCTCCTTATAAAGCTTCTTCTACATCTCAAGGTTCCGAGTGTTCTGCTCTTTGGCAGCTTGGTTCTGTTCCTTGAGTTGTTCAATATCCTTTTCAGGCACTGAATCTCGGTGTCGGGTGATTCTTGCATCACCCTCATTGCCTCTTCATGGCCCTTGACGGCATCAGCCAAGTCTTTCTTCAAAATTTTGTTTTCATCATCGCGATCCTAGATATGCTTGGATTGCTCAACGATGCTCTTAGCCTTGGCGATGGTCTCTGTAAGACGGAATAAAGATAACATTATGAGAATTCAGATGCAATGTTTCCAAACGAAAAATTGGGAGATGTCAGAGAAATATAGACGCTTGCTATTTTTGATATGTTCCTTCAGAAAGGCTATTTTATCCTTTTCAATGTCTAGCACTTCCTGCAGCTTGGAATACTTCTTGTTGGCAGCTTGCCTCCGGGCATTCTCATTCTGCAAAGAGATATAGTGCTTAGTTTCTCTAGAGCATCTAGCCGGAAATTCTCAGTTTCAACTAAACGCTCGGGGGCTACAGTACCGGATTTTAAAATCATGTGTGTTCTCGCTTAGAGTATCTAGTCAGAATTATTCTAACCAGAAACTCTGGGGTTACACTATCAAGTTCTACACTTAGTTCTTTGGAGCACTTAGGCCAAAAACTATTAGTTTTCTGCCTAAGAGCTCGGGGGGCTATAGTGGGATATATTACAAAGTAAAAGGGTAAAGTTCAGAGACTTACAATGGCAATAACCTTCAGATTGTTGGCCAAGTGAGTGTATGCATTATGGAAAGTCTGGGCATTGTTATATACAACATTTGCCTGCTTGATAAGATCATCCAAACTCAAAGTCGGAGGAGTGAGAGGCAGAGGAGTCGTAGAAGTCGGAGGCATGGATGAAGCCCTGGTTGCCTCCTGCATAATTATAGTAGTTGATGGCGCAGAGGCTCCCGCCTTATCTGTTGTTGTTGTTGCTTCTTCTTCTTCCTCCGCTAGCTGCTTCCCTTTCTTAGTGGCATCCTTAGCTAGAGCTTGAGCCACTTTGGAGGAAATGCTCTCTTATGTCGCCTGGCCACCAGGAACAACGTCCATGCTGGCAGAACCTGAGACATCCGGAGTCGAATTAATGTCTATCTCCATGGCGGAGGTCTCAGGGATGATAGGGGACAAGGCTCCGGTGGAGCCTGTTGCAGGTCTGGCGATAGGAGTCAGGGGAGCAGCAGCGGGAGATGACTTGGAGAACATATCGTGAATATTCTTGGAACCTCCAACATCTTTGGAGGTCCGCCTAAAACCAACACCGGATTTCTTCCTGAAACATGCACAATATAAGTACACGAATTGAATAGGTGCAAAGCAAAATAAAGCCAGAGAATGAATATACTTACACTATGGCAGACGCCTTAGCCAAGGGGATGATGGTGGATTTCTTATTATCCGCCTCTAAGGAGATAGTGGTTTTTTAGAGACTCCACTCTCCGTTTTCTTCTTCTTGCCCTCGGCAGCAGCTTTAGAGGTGGAGCTCTTCCGCTTTTGCGCTACCAGAGTTGGATGATCCTTGGGAGCATCGTCATCAGACACAATGTGAATATCTTTTAGCTTTGGGTCATAGACCTAGGAGGCCATTTGATTCACCGCCAAGGTCGCCAGCTGATAGATCAAACATCGAGTCAAATGAGTAATGCATTCAATATGGAAGACCTTAGAGTATATATAATGAGCAACAAAGGAAGCACATTTACCTCTAGGCACTTGCTGCCTTTAAACATGTCAAAGGTGATCTTGAAGCCATGTGTCCTATCTTTTACTTTGATGATGTCCTTTAGCCGGAGCTTGATGGAGTCATTGGAGAAGTTGTCCTGCGAAATCCGCATAGGATCTTTTCTGTTCTTGGAGTACTTATGCATCAGCTCAGCGTGGTGCTGCGGATGTTGGATCCACCTCGTGAACCAGCACATGGCTAGGTCCAAGCTTGTCATCCCCCCGTCTACTCGATCTACCTTACGGAACAAGAGGCCTCGTCGTCAGATGGGAGAGGGCCTTGGGATCTCCATGTGGGGGCCTCGGCGGCGGCTCCATCGACAAAGTCAGGATATGAGTCTTGGCGGCCGGCCAAAGAGATATCTGGGCCGTAGAAGTATGTTTGTTGCCAATTCTTGCAAGAGTCATGGCCGACGATGTCGGGGAATCGCCGGTGAGGCAGACCTTAAAACTAATCGTTCCGCAAATCTGCAACTCGTCCTTGGATTCTACGGACTCTCTCTTGACAGTGAAAAAGTAGATGAACAGATCTAACATAGGCTTAATTCCTAGTATCCTTCGCACAAAGATATAAAATTGTTGAGTACGAGGATGCTATTGAGAGAGAGGTTGTGGGGAAGTACCCGGAAGTGTCAAAGGATCTCAAGGAAGAGGTCGGAGACTGGTAAGCTAACGCTATGCACCAGCTGAGACTTGAGGTAGACCTTCTCTTAGGCTTGGGGAGAAGGGACCACCTCGCCGGTCGGTGCTGGTCGCCAGGCCAAGCCCTCCGTCGTAGGAAGATAACCTTCTGCGATGATTTCTTGAAGCTGCTCAGCGGAGAGGTTAGAGCCCCTCCACACTCACTTGTGGGAGTCAGCGTCTTCTTCTACAGCGTCAGGCGCCACCCGTTTCTGGTCACCACCGGTGGATTCCACCACGACGGAGATCGGGATCACCACCCCTTTTGGTGGGACGGAGACACCCCGCGAGGGCTCAACCGTAGCCTCGAGGACCGCCATTGTTGAGGGTGTGCTGCTGTTGGAGGCCATTGCGAAGGTGGATGAAAATTTGGAGGGAGAAAAGAATATGGCTAGGGTTTTCTGCTAGAGAGCTCGAATGCTCATGCGGCGAGAGGAAGAATATGACAAAGGGAAGAACACGGGTAAAAGAAAATGTCTAGCCATAGTAAATATTTATAGACCCTAGCGTCAAGATTCATGCAAGGAAATCTAACGGATATAGCATTGACAACATGTGGATGAATGTGCGTGGTAATTTCACCATGTCCCCTGATTTGCCACTTAAAGTTTCGGATTTTGCACACGTTAAAATACCTAATGATTAATTCACTACTATATGTGAGTTTTGAGGTAGCGTAGGTTGTAGCTTATGTCATCCTTCTGACCGTTGTTGTGGAAGCGTCACGTCTGAAGATTCCATGGAAGGTGGAAACTATCCGACTCTAGAAGAAAGGACTTGAAGAATATCTAGCTTACACGATGAAGACGAAGAGGATTACAGGGTTCTTTGGGAGACCTTCGGGATATTGCTTGACGAATTGCTGGCATCACTTAGATGGAGCATTCAAGATTGAAAGGAAAGGCGGTGCAAGATCTCAAAGTCCCTCGGGGGCTACTGTTGGGGATATGCTAAATGGGTATCACCATTGCATGTCTCTAATCCGGCTAACCCGGGTGGCCCACAACTGGTAGCACGACCCACGCCCTGTTGGGCGGCCTAGTTAGATGGATCCAGAAGGGAGGCCCATGCCGAATAAAGGAAGGACGTTGAAATCATCGACCTACTCGAAGCCTTGGAGTATAAGACATGAAGACTAGTTAGTATTAGCGTAGAACTCTATAACCTGTTTGGCAAGGTCTTTTGCTGTAGCCCTTGGTTATGGTGCCTTTATAAGCCAGACCTATGGGAGCCTTTAGCGCATAATGTACAATGATTCACAACACCCTCGCACAACGAACCAATCTCTATAACTCGGCGTATTTCCATTATAGTGATTTATAGCGCGGGGTAGAGTTCCGCCACCGTTGTGGGACTTGAACCTGGGTAAGCTATGTTACCTCGTACCCGCTAACTCGCCGCCTTCCCCCACCTCTCTAAACACGCTCTGTGAGGACCCCCTCCATGGCGTACTCGTCGGCAATACCACGACAGATGTGGTAGCGGCTTTCTCAATGGATCCGCAATGTTTACATCCGTGTGTACCTTGCATAACTTGATATCACCTTGATCGACAAATTGCTGAATCAGGTGGTAACGCATGAGTATATGTTTGTTCTTCTGGTGTTGACAAGGGTTTAACTCATCAATGCCCATTATTATGGACTTAGGTTTAAGGAATTGAGGAGCACTAGAGATCTCGATCGGCTAGCAAACAAGCACACAGGGAGACTCGAAGATTTGCCCAGGTTCAGGCCTCGTAGAGGACCCTACTCCTGCTTGTCTGCTCTTGATTGATGATTATCCGAAGGATTACAATGTCGCTGATGGCGGTGTATGCGCAGATTAGATCTGGCGTATGTGATATGTTTTGCGGTGTCTAGATCTATTATGGGAGAGGTGGAGAAGTTATGTCGTGTCCTCCTCGTTGGACCCTCCTAGCCTTTATATATGGGGATGCTAGGTCTCAGGTACCAATACGAGTTGGTTACAAGTTAGACTAGAACTCTACACTTGAGCTTTCCTTGTCTTGCGCGCTTTGAGTTGATGTCCATATGGGCTTCATATCAGTCGAACCGTCATGGGCGTCATGGACCTAGGCAGGTCGTCGAGTGGGCCTTCCGTCGGGCCGCACCAGGTAGGCCAATAGTAGGTGTCCGTAGGGCATACCTATGTCAATAGCCCCCGAGTGTCCATCCGAATCGTAGATTCGGGTGGAGACTTAGTTGATCTTGAATCTTGCATTAGGATGTCGGAGTTGACAATTATGTCGAGTGCGAAGTACTTTACCCGGAAGTTCATCAGGTTAGTCGAATTTATAGTAGTTCATAGGGATGATGGTAAACATGCCTATTGCGCTCGATGGATCGGGACCAGTTAATTGCTCTAGGGCAAAAACAACACTACCTACTCAAACTCGAGTCCCCGGACTCGAATCTGGAAATTGCTGGCGTAGTTCGACTCATATCGCGGCGGCCTTACTGAGCCGAACTCCAGTTTTAATGCATATGTACCCAACGTGTCTGTTGGGATTTTCTTCATATCGTAGATATGGTATATATCTGGTAGAGCGCAGCGGATGCGTTTGCCAGGCCATCAGATTAGATCTGTAGGTCTTATCTTTGTGTTGTAGACATAGAATCCGAATTTTTATCACCGCGGAGGTGTTTCGGGTGGCCAAGGAGACGTTGTCTCTGACCTTGACATTTGAATCTAGTGGGGCGGAGTCGCCAATGAGTGCGATTGCTGTAAGCGAGTCGACATTGTGGACACAGTCGACACAATGGACAATACTATAAATCTTTTGTTTTCTATAGGATGCGGGACCAGCGCTCCCTATGGGAGTAGCCCCCGAGTGTCTGTTCGAGTCGTAGACTCAAGTAGAGACTTGTAGTCATCGGTTGCGTAGACACAACAATCCGGAAGTGCTTCAGATGATATTGCAAGTGCCATCAATGTCGGCGCTTTTTCGAATCCGCGACTAGCGCTCCCTATGGGAGTAGCCCCCGATTCCTTAGTCGAATCGTGGATTCGAGTGAGGATTCGGAGCATGCCACTCGAAGATCTTGTATATGCGCATTTAGCGCTCCAGTTTGGAGTAGCCCCCGAGTGTCTGGTGGAGTCGTAGACTCGGGCGGAGACTCGAGTCTTGTATCTTACAGTGGTAGTCGAAAATCATGCGAGGAGAAACCACTGACCCGGAAGTGCATTGAGTTAGCATCTCACGCATAAGGAGCTTGGATAGACGATGTAGTTGGAGTCGACGTAGTGGAGTCATGCGGTGTTTAGTCGGGTGAGTCAACGATGCGGATGGAGTCAACGCAGTCACTTCTGTCGGGTGCGCGGCCAACGTCGCGTGTGTGTAGCATCAAGCAATGCAACCATCCGAGGAGAGACTCGACTCGGGTCTTAAGTGTATGTCATAGCCAGTTGTTTTGTCGACTCCTATTGGAGAACCCGATAGAATAGCTCGACGAAGTCGATATCCTTGTAAGCTGCATAAAACATGAAGAATTGTGAAGTACTTGTATCTTGTAAGAATAGTTGCATGTTGGATTGTAAAGTAAGATTCTGGTGCCAATCGAGTCGACACTTTTGCACTGTATGCTAGGCCTTTTCATTAGCCTGATTACCCTTAGTCTCAGTACCTTGCCGAGGTACTCAGAGTTCAAGGATTCGACGATCAGGCAAAATCAGCTACTCGGGCTGTCGTGTATAAGGTGCTCCAGTGCGTGTAATCGATGGTACATTAGGTTACTCGAAGAGGGCGCATCCCCCGAGTATTTCGAGTGTGAGTTAAAAAAGAAACAACTCTAATTAGAGGGAAAACTTAGCTTTATTGGTAGTTTCCGTGGACGAAGTCGATGCAATCGCGGACGTAGTTGACACGACAGCGGGTCGCGTGGCGGAGTAGAAGACACAATAGGTCGGTGAAGTCGAAGACCACAACACGTCGCCGCAGCCGAAGACCGCAACAAGTCTCGTGATGGAGTCGAAGACTCAGTAGGTCGGCGGAGTAGAAGACCGCAGTGAGTCACCATATCCAAAGGTGGTAATGGGCCTCGCGGCGGAGTTGGCGGAGCCCCCAAGTGTAGATTCGATGTGGTCAATGTAGTCGAAGCGGCATCCGAGAGCCGGTGCGACGGACCAGGGTCGACGCGGTAGCAGGTCACCAAAAACCGATGGTGGCAACGGTTTTCCACAACCGAAGATTGTAGCGGGTCGCTGGAGCAACGAGCCCCAAGTCGCTGAAGCAGAAGGCCGCAACGGATCGCTGGAGTCGAAGATCGCGGCGGGTCACCAAAGCTGAGGGAGCCCCCTAGTTGCCAGAGCCGAAGACCGCAGCGGCGGGTTGCCGGAGTCGAAGACACAGCGGGCCAGCGCAACCGAAGACCATAGCGGGTCGCCGGAGCCGAGGAAGCCCCTGAGTAGCCGGAGTCGAAGACCGCAACGGCGGGTCGTCAGAGTCGAAAACCACGGCGGGTCGCCGGAGCCCCCGAATCGCCTTAATCAAGACCGCAGCGAGTCACACGACGGAGTTGGCGCAGCCCCCGAATCGCTGGATCCGAAAACTGCAGTGGGTCGTTGGATACGAAGAAGGCAACGGGTCGCACGACGGAGTTGAAGACTCGGCAGGTCGGTGGAGTCTAAGAACGCAGCGGGTCGCCGCAGCCGAGGGAGTTCCTGAGTCGCCTGAGCCGAACTGGTCGCCAAAACCGAAGATTCTAGCGGTTCGCGTGGCGGAGCCCCAGGCATAGAGTTGATATAGCGAGCATGTCAACGAGGCGGACGCGAGGTTGACGGAGTCATGCGGCGGAACCGGAGTTAACACGGCACCGGGTCGCCGACGAAAGGAGTCAACACAGTGGCGAGTGGTGCAGCGGTCGAGTGGTCCATGTGGCGAACCCGACGCAGCCCTGTGCGTAGAATTTGACGTAGTCGGACGAAGTCGACGCGTTGGATATAGCCATGTGATCCGCACTCCATTTATCGTTGTTTTGTACTGATGTTTTTCCGATAATTGTGATGGACTAATATGATACATACGTACTCGTGCAAAGAGCCAGGATAGCTTGCCGATTGATCTTTTTAATTTCTTTGAAGTGGTCGGTGAACATACATGAAGTCTCTTGCTAGAAAAGGTCTCTTGTCTTGGACTTTTATCCATGCTGCCGATTTGACTTTTTGTCACGGTGGTTTTCTTTAAATGAGGTACTTTGAATTTTCCTCATGGATGTGGATTCACGATTCGAGTTGGAGGCAAAAACACGTGTTTGCTTTTGCCCGATCCAAACTGTTGCACCTTGGTTTTTTCTTTCTTCGGTTGCTTTGCTTGCCGGTCTCCATGCTGGGCATGGGAGACGTGTTGTCACTCGATACGGTGGCTGGAGAACGGATCCTCTAATTAATAACTAGTGAAACATTAGTCATTTTCCTTGGGATTGGTAGATTTCTAGTTGCTCGGCTGATTTCAGACGGAAAGAATAGTAGGCTCGGTCCGGCCCAGCTCCCATCATGACTCGAAAAATCATCCGCAGATACGCAAGGCGTGTATACCCGTGATGAACACAACTTTTAATTCCCGGTGTAAATTATTATTGATCCGCTTATCCAACTTAGGACCGGATTATGACAACGAAGCTTGCCAACGCTGTCGACAATAAACGTCTAGGAGATCTGATTTTCCCGGTCTGGTGCGACGATGAAGCCGTCGCCTATTGTTGATGAAGATGTCGAGCGCTCCAAAGTGCGTGATCAGACCAGAGGTGGTCTAGCCGACGACAGCGATGGTCGAGTGATCCCTCCTGTACGAAGACGCATAGGAGCCGAAGAAGATATGGCCTCTCGTGGATGATTGAATCGTAGATTGTAGGTGATGAGGCCGTCGATATCGCAAGCCGAAGAAGATATGGCCTCTCGTGGATGATTGAATCGTAGATTGTAGGTGATGAGGCCGTCGATATCGCAACATCAGCGTACCCGATCCCCACGGTCGGCGCCAATTGACGAGGGTTTAACTTATCAATGCCCATTGTTATGGACTTAGGTTCGAGGAATTAAGGAGTACTGGAGATCTCGATCGGCTAGAAAATAAGCACACATGGAGACTCGAAGATTTACCCAGGTTCAGGCCTCGTAGAGGACCCTACTCCTGCTTGTCTGCTCTTGATTGATGATGATCCAAATGATTACATGTCGTCGATGGCGGTGTATGCGCAGATTAGATCTGGCGTATATGCTAGGTTTTGCGGTATCTAGATCTATTGTGGGAGAGGTGGAGAAGTTATGGCATGTCCTCCTCGTTGGACCCTCCTAGCCTTTATATATGGGGAGGCTAGGTCTCAGATACCAATACGAGTTAGTTACAAGTTAGACTAGAACTCTACACTTGAGCTTTTCTTGTCTCGCGCGCTTCGAGTTGATGTCCATATGGGCTTCATATCAGTCAAACCGTCATGGGCGTCATGGACCTAGGCAGGTCATCGAGTGGGCCTTCCGTCGGGCCGCACCAGGTAGGCTAATAGTAGGTGTCCGTAGGGCATACCTATGTCATGTGTTGTCTAGGTTTCTTGGCTTGTGAAATAGCATCATTATTGTCACAATACACGTCCAAAGGATTGGACAAGCCCTGAACCACACCAATATCCATGAGCAAGTTCCTCATCCAAACAGCTTCCTTTGTTGCCTCCGAGGCGGCAATATATTCAGCTTCTGTCGTAGACACAGACACGGTTTCTTGCTTGGAACTCTTCTAGCTCACAACCCCTCCATTTATAACAAACATATATCCGGACTGCAAACGAGAATCATCTGAGTCGGTAAGATAACTCACATCCATGAAACCTCTTACACTGAGTTCATCCTCACCTCCATAAACCAGGAACATATCCTTAGTCCTTCTCAAGTACTTAAGGATATTTTTAGCTGCTGCCTAGTGGATTTCTCTAGAGCCAGCCTGGTATCTGCTCACAACACTTAGAGCATAGGAAACATCAGGCCTTGTACAAATCATAGCATACATGATAGATCTGACTACTAAAGCATACGAAATCTCACTCATCTGACTTCACTCATCAGTTGTCAAAGGACACCGAGTCTTGCTAAGTTTTACACCATGGCACATCAGTAAGAACCCCTTCTTAGACGATTCCATGTTAAACTTCTTCAACACTTTGTCCAAATATGTACTCCGACTCAATCCAATGAGCCACCTTGATCTATCTCTATAGATCCAGATTCCTAGAATGTAAGTCGTCTCACCCAAGTCATTCATCAAAAAACTCTTTTCCAATGATTCATTAGTTTCCTGCAACATATGGTCATCATTTCCAATCAGTAATATGTCATCCACATATAAGACCAGAAAATTTACTTTGCTCCTGCTAAATTTCTTGTATAAACAAGAATCATGATCACTCTTGATAAAGCCAAACGATTTGACTACCTCATCAAAGTGAATGTTCCAACTTCGGGATGCTTGCTTCAACCCATAAATGGATTTCTGAAGTTTGCATACCTTGTCGGCTTTAGCCAGATCAACAAAAACCCCGGGCTATATCATATACACGTCCTCAGTAAAATTTCCATTAAGGAAAGCCGTCTTAACATCCTTCTTCCATATCTCATAGTCGAAATAGGCTGTTATAGCCAACAATATCCGAACTGACTTAAGCATCACCACGGGTGAGAAAGTCTCATCGTAGTCAACTCCTTGAACCTGTCGAAACCCCTTCATGACAAGCCGTGCTTTATAGACAGAAACATTTCCATCCATATTAGTTTTCTTCTTAAAGACCCATTTGCACTCGACAGGTCTTGCATCGTCTGGCAGATCAACCAAGTTCCAAACTCGATTTTCATCCATGGACTTTAACTTGGATCTCATGTCTCCAACCCATGATTCAGAATTGGACCCCACCACTGCTTCCGAATAAGTTGTTGGCTCATCACTGTCTAACAGTAACACATCACGAACACTTCGCAATCTGGACGAGCTTCGTAGTGTCGGTGCTGCTACCGGCTCAGCTACCACGACCAGCTCAACCTGCAAGGCTTTAGCCGACTCGCTACTTGTCGGTTCCTCTCGAATTTCTTTGAGATGCACTATGCTCCCACTGACTCCCTGACTGAGAAACTCTTTATCAAGGAAGACACCGTTCTGAGCGACAAACACTTTTCCCTCTTCTCGGTTGTAGAAGTAGTAACCCAAGGTTTCCCTCGGATACCCTACGAAAATACACTTATCCGACTTGGTTGTGAGATTATCCGATTGAAGTCGCTTGACAAATGCTTCACAACCCCAGATCTTAAGAAAAGACAAACTTGGCTTCTTGCCAGTCCACATCTCATGCGGTGTCTTCTCTACTGACTTTGATGGTACTTTGTTTAGTGTGAACGCTGCAGTTTCTACACAATAACCCCAAAATGATAAAGGCATATCTGTCTGACTCATCATTGATCGTACCATCTCTAACAAGGTCCGATTCCACCTTTCCGACACACCGTTTCTCTACGGTGTTCCCGATAGAGTGAGCTTAGGAACTATTCCACAACTCTTCAGATGGTCATCAAACTCATGGCTCATGTACTCACCTCCTCGGTCCGACCGAAGAAACTTTATTTTCTTGCTGAGTTGATTATGTACCTAATTCTAGAATTCCTTAAACTTTTCAAAGGCTTCCGATTTATCTTTCATCAAGTACATATATCCATACATACTCAAATCATCAGTGAAGGTAATGAAGTACTCATAACCACCTTTGGTTGTTGTTCTCATCGGGCCACATACATCACTATGTAGTAGTCCCAATAAGTCAGACGCCCTTTCACAACTCTTTGCAAAAGGTGTCTTGGTCATTTTGCCGAGTAGGCAAGATTCACATGTCTCGAATGACTCCAAGTCGAACGAAGTTAGGAGTCCATCATCATGGAGCTTCTTCATGCATTTCTGACTTATATGACCAAGCCGACAGTGCCAAAAGTAAGTCATATTTAGATCATTTGGTTTCAACCTTTTCACATTTATGTTATATACCGACTCACCATCAAGATCCAAAATAAATAACCCGTCTTGGATGGGTGCAAAGTGGTGAAACATATCATTCAAATACAAAGAACAACCATTATTCTTAATATTTGACTCATAGCCTTGTCTTATCAAACATGGGGTATAAATGATGTTTCGACTAAGCATCGGAACATAATAACAATTATTCAGCTCCATTAAGAATCCCGGAGGTAAATGAAGTTGCATCGTGTTGACTCCCAACGCAGCGACTCTCGCCTTGTTGCTGACTCTATCAACCTCGCCTCTTGCCACGCTCCTAGTTCTTACTAGTCCCTGCAACGAGTTGCATATGTGAATAACTGATCCAGTATCATATATCTAAGAACTATTAGGTGCATCAGCAAGATAGATGTCTATAACATTGCAAACAAGTGTACCTAAGCCGGAAGTCACACCTCCACTCTTGGCTTTATCAGCCAGATACTTACTGCAATTCCTCTTACAGTGTCCATCCGCCTTGCAGTAGAGGCAAGTGATCTGGCTGAAGGAGATGGCTTAGTCCTTGAGGAAGCGCTTTGGACCTAGTCTTGAGCCTTTCCTCCCGACTTTGCCTTCTTCTTATTCCAAGAACTTTTCTTGAACTTAGCCTTATTCTGCACCATCAACACTTGACTGGCACCTTTCTTGAGATCCGCCTCTACCTGCTTGAGAATCCCATGTAATTCAGTGAGCCTCTTATCCATACCATGCATATGGTAGTTCGATATTAACTAACCATATGCACTAGGAAGAGAGTTCAAAATTATATCCTTAGTGAACTCTTCACTAATGGGGTAGCCTAACCTTTCTAGAGACTACACGTAACCAACCAGTTTGATCACATGCGGACTCATCGAATCGTTGTATTTTAGCTTGCATCCCAAGAAATCCCGAGAGACGTGATACCTCAGTCTTTGCTTGAGCTTGGAACACATTTTTGATGCTTTCGATCATATCGTAGGCCTCAACATTCTCGAACTGCTGCTGTAAATCCGATTCCATGTGAGCAAGCATAAGACAGCTAATTTCCGTGGAATCATCACAAGTCCTACGGTAGGCATTGGTGGCAGCGATAGTCGCATTCTCATTTAGCTCATATGGAAGTGGGTTGTTTAGGACATGGTCCCTCTTTTCTTGTTTGAGAACAATTCTCAGATTACGATACCAGTTGGTGAAATTAGTTCTATTAAGCTTATCTTTCTTTAGGATAGTTCTCAACACAAAATTGGATATCTGAGGGAGACTGCTAGGTGCCATGGATCTACAACAAAAACATATGCAAAACACTTAAGACGTGTATCCATAAAAGAGCAAAGCATATTAAATATTTTAATACTTATGCTCCCACTCGAACAAACACCCCTCCGATGGTTACTAAGTGATTCAGGATCCTAAATAAGCAAGCCGACTAGTGAGCTTTAGCATCACCGCTAGTCGTTAAGTGATAGGTAGACAACTCCTTGTCAATCGCATCTCATATGACTCCTATTAGTCGGGTGGCATCACATGCCCCGGCTTCCGTACGACTTTTCTTCGAGTCCCACAACCGTTGTGATAGACCCGTCTAAATTACCGAGTGCTGCCGCTATAAGAGTCTGACTCGAACCCACCTAGTCGAAAAGAATTGATAGGACCTCGATTTTATGAGCCCACTACCAAAATGTCCGACTTGTGATGGTGGCACTAGCAGGGAAACCAAATAGACCTTCTTTGAGGATTTAAATTCTACCAACTATCTAATTGAGGTAAACAAAGACATAACAATAACACAAAATAAAGAAATTATAATGTGAAATGGTATGATTCTCTTCATGGTGATCTCCATCTCCACAAAGCTTGTAATTCGACTCGTGCCAACTCTTGTCATGTGCCGACTTACTACATGTAGCCGACTTGTACATCGACTTGCATGCCATCCGGATCCTCCAAACAACTACATTAGCTAGTAAAGTAAATTACATAGAGAACCCGACACGCATGTCGTAATACAATAAAATGACAACACCGACTGACAAAACCGTGATTCGCAAATCACGTATTGATTACACACATCACATGCACATAAGCCATACCATTCACAAAATTATCCTGAAAAAAACAAGTTATGCATAGATACGATATCTACCAGCATTGTGAAACTCGCAACGACATCTAGGGCGCTATGACAGGGCAAAGCTGGCGGTCCTGCTAGCCGGATAGCAGGCAGGGATCTAAGGGGCAGCGCCCCTCATGGGTGCGGGAAATGCCCAACATTTTTTTCGAAAACGCAGATATCATATGCATTCCGACGATGGATTTATTCATCGGATAAAACAATTTTACCCAAATCTGATCCATACTCGGATTCGATCAAACTCCTTTGATCTTGGATCACCGCATCTGGATTTATGTGTCATAGTATACCCCGATGCCGACTGGTAGGGTTATGTCATTTCACGACCTCAGCAATATTATCATGGAAACCAGATCATCCATTCACCCGAGTGCGATTGATCCAATCAATCTTGCACAAAACCGATCTATCTCGCAGATCAACCACCAAAACAACAAATAAATCCAATCTAATGCCAACCACATATCACATATGCACGATCTCGAGCCTAAAACCAGAAGCTATCACTCTGATACCATTGTTGTGCCACGTAGGTATAAAATAAAAAAATTCTATGTAGTGATCCCAAGATCTAGCTAAGATAGAAGGCCACGAGGATTACCATTAGACGCGTGGTTGCGGATTACTGATGAAGCGCGTCAATTGAAGCAATGCAGCCCTCACGATCCATTCTAATCCACGATTGTCGATGTGATGATCATGCAACACCTCTATTGATATCCACACGTACTAGGAGGAGCATCGACGGTGGACTGCTAGGTTCGGTACAACGGCTGGACTGAAATGGAGCTAGGGTTTCCAACGCATGGAATGACCTAACCGTGCCCCTTGGGCATCTGTGCCCCAGTATATGTAGGGAGTAAAAGTGGGCTCCACTTACTTGTAGCCCATTGACTAAAACATATATTAGTCATTGTGAGTCCAACTCACTGATCTAGCCCGTGTCTGATTCGGGTACAACCCAAACAGATTTCCAGTTCAGGTCCAACCCAAACTTGCTCCTGCTCTTAAGTGTGTGACCCGACAGGCTCATGGTGACTCGGACATGATTCGAGTCTTACTCGTAACCGATCATTTGACATCGGCTCCTAGTAGAACATGTTGACTCTCAAGTACCAAAGAGTCATGACGGCATACCTTCTAATGCGACTTACATTTGAGTCCCTTTTGCCTCACGATATACCTTGTCAAGCTATAGGAGAATAATCGTTATCCTTCAAATAGCCCAACTCTCTTCCTCGACTTGAGATAAGTGATTCATACGACTAACTCTTAATTGGACACCTCAATTAACACTTAACCGAGTCGTGTGTGGCTATGATTATATCTTCCGAAAGGTCTCCAAGAATATCTCTCCAACCGGAGGGGCAAAATTCCATCTTGGTTATCCACATCACGCAGCTTGATTCTCAGTCGACCCGAACTCTGCCTTTATAACCGCCTTTAACGAAACAATGTTTCACAGAACCTAAGTCGGTGTTCCACAACTCGGATTGTGCAGTAACCTCATGTCTAAGGATTACATTGATTAAGACATACAAAATGACGACTTGTTCGTTGTATCTCAATATGGGTCAGTTTGACTCGCTAAACTCTTTAGCCAAATCCGTGTAAGTCAAAATAGCATCACCGTGCCCATGACAAGTGGAACCGAGTCATCAGCCAACTTTCACATTAGTCTAAGTTATGTGTCTAGCACAACCCCAATGACCGAGGAAATTTAGTATGAACAACATGAATATATAGTTTCACAACTGAATCACATATTCAATGATATACATCAGATGTTCATACAAGGACAACTTAATAACTTTATGAATACATTGGAAAATACATCATACATGATTGCCTCTGGGACATATTCCCAACAGTATTCACTACAAATGCATTAGCCACACATACTAAAAATTCATTAGCCATACATACTATGGTAATTCAAACTATTACATATGTTTAATCCAGACTAACTACCTGCTCTACTCTCAAGTCAACAATCTTTAAGACTCACTAAACCTCTGTCTTCACTCTAGTGAAATCAGAAAAACCAGCTTGTCCACGCCTAGTTCCCCTATTAAAACTGTGTGCGCCATTGTGAAACTGTGGTGATCATGTGCCATCGATCCTTCTAGGACAACACTGCAAATGACAAGGACACTTTCTGACCTCCTCGTCGAGGTCCTGAATGCCATGTACCAATTTCAGAACCTCCTCTAGATGGATGATGACCGGGTGCTTCCAGCTAAGTTGTCATCTTGTCCTGCTTGGAATCTCCACCTCGTACATCTTAGGAACGGTGTGTAGATCTTTCAGCCACACCTTTACCTCAGTGATCTATCTATTGCTTGGTGGCATAATCTCCACCAGCTCGCCGCTAAGGCTACTGACGACCTGCTTGAGGGCCTCCGGCTCCCAAGCATCCAAAGGGAGGTCGTCAAAGCCAAGTTTGGAGAAGAAACAAAGCTACCCCAAGCAATCATCCCACCCATAGGCACGATGCCAACGCGTGAATCTCATTTTCTCCCCACAACACTTTGACGGGACAACGTTTGACAGAATGTTGAAAAACACTTGAAAGAACGAGAAGAATGCATAACACGCTCGGTGTCTAAGCTATGCTCAAATTGGACGAAGAAATCGAATGGTGGCGTGCATACCTCAATCTTGACCACATTTCGTCTATCCCAAAACGCAACCTGAAAGCCAACAACAAGTATGCTCGTGACACGACGGGACGGGACAGATGCCCAACACAGTGGCCATGAGAGCGTGGTCGTCGAACTCCTCTGCCAGTGCTACCATGCCTGGGGTGTGAGAAAACATGCAACCACCCTGGCCGGTTGTTGGTCCGGATTGTCCGACAGGACGCGCTCCGTCGTGCGAGAAGGAATAACCAGATGCGAGAGTCTAGGCTGGGGACGTGAACCTCCGATACGGCGACTACAAACGGCGTTTGTGAGCTTCGATTAGGAGCATGAGAGGTTGACTTGACATGATGGGGATACCAGGAGAGCAATTGCGAGCTCCGATCCGGAGACGAGCAACCGAAGCTGAGCAAGATTATGGGGAGGAGATCAGGGGAGAAGAGCAGAGCAGAGAAGAAGATTTGGTCCACGCAGGATAAACTAGTCCACGACCGCAAAAGATAATGGGGAATATTGATAGGGCAGATAAAAAAGAGTTGACCTAACAGGGGTACTTGAGTTAAACCATGTTTAACCTTTTTTGCCTGGTTCAATCGATCGTTTGCCTATTAGATTTGTACTAGTGGAATGCCCGTGCGTTGCCACGGCTACTTGCCGTATGCCTAGTTACACGTTTAAACAAAGCAAGTATTTAAGAACATCTCAAAAAATAACCACATAGTATCTAATTTTTTTTAAAGTTTACTTCACATAGTTTAACGTAATGCATATAAAATGCAAGGAGCGGAAAATCATCACTTATTCACTAAGCCATCCTCCCTTGACATGCCTGAGGTATCCTCGTATAACTTCAGGAATGTTGTCCTCAACTTCATTTGCATGACTCTTGAGTATATGTATCAAAAAGTTCTTCCTCAACTCATAGCCATCCTACACAAGCAATTTACGTTGTTAACATGGAGTTTTTTCATGAAAATATAATAACCGTGAACATAGAATACTCATAGTGTAAACTGGATGAACAAATCTTTTACCATCCCATGAGAACATAAAACTAAAAACTAAGTAACCCGACAAATTCTTGAAAATAAATAGATCATTGTTATGTTGGTCATTAGGACCATAATAATTTGCTTGTAATGATAACCAAATAAAATCACCTGTCGGGGCTTGCTTGTTGGTATTAGAATACTATGAGGGTATTTATGTGGCCAAAAATATATATCAGAATTCCAACCAGGTTGCGGAATTTCAAGAGCTTCATTTAGATAGAATAAGCACCTCTGTAATTTTAGTTGATACCTCTTTTCCGACAGAGGTTCAGTGAAGTGAAATGGATCGTATGGGCACCTAGAGGGGGGATGAATAGGTGCTACGCCAATTTTTAATTCTTTTTCAGTTTTAGGCTTAGCACAAAGGTAAATTCTCTAGATAAACTAATGTGTGGAATTTCCCTATATGCAAACCTATCTACTAGCGAGTAAAGAGCGAGTGGAAGAGGAACGAGTGAACCAAAGTGAAGCACGCGGAGACACAGGATTTGTTTGACCGCAGTTCCTTCCTTGTTAAGGGAAGTACGTCTGCGTTGGAGGGGTGGGCGGTACTAAGACCACCACGCCACAAAAGGCTTCACCCTGTTCTCCGATGGATCTCGCTACAACAGGCCTGATCCACCTTCCACTATAGGTACCCTTCGAGGCGGGCACCGGCGCCTTTACACAACTAGCGGGGCAACAACTCCACAACAACTTGGAGGCTCCTGAAATGACAACAAGCTGCCACAAGAACAAAGTTGTCAAATACAATAACAAGATCTAGGTATTAACAAGAATACTAGATCAGGGATTTCTCCAAGTGAATGGAGAGGAGTTGAAGCGCTTGATTCTTGATGTTGATGATGAACTTCTCCTCCTTCAATTCCACCAAAGATCAAGACCTTCGGGTGGTTGAAGTGGGAGATCGAGATTTAGAGCTCTTGCACAAGGTCTGGTCAAATTCGAGTGAATCAAGAGTTCTGGACGTTGGGGAAGAAGGGGTACTTATACCCCCTTCCAAAAACCAACCGTTGCACACTTTGGGGGCCGGATTATCCGGCCCAAGTGAGGGTCGGATTATCCGGCCTGGGGAAAACACCGCCCTAGACTCGGAATATCCGGCAAATAATCCGCCCCCTCACAGTGAGACGCGCCGAGCTTGCCCTTGATCAACTTCTGGGGGCCGGATTATCCGGTCCTATGCGAAGGCCGGATTATCTGGCCTGGGGAAGAAAAACTGCCCCAGTTCAGATTTTCCGGGAGAAAATCCGACCGGATACTGAGCGACGTGCCTTGGCTCCTTTTGCTCGAAAACTGGGGGCCGGATTATCCGGCCCTTGCGAAACCCAGATTATCCGGCCTAGGGAGGAAAAACCGTCCCAGTTCGGATTTTCCGGGAGAAAATCCGACTGGACATAGAGCGACGCGCCTTGGCTTCCTTGAGAGATGAGGTAGGCCGGATTATCCGGCCCTTGGAGGGGCGGATTATCCGGCCCCCCCTCAAAACTTCCTGCACACTTAGCACACATGAAAAGTCTCCATAGTATTGTTATCTAACACGCAAAACAAAGGAAAACATGAAATGTTCTTTCAATCTCCCCTTTTTTGGTGTTAGATGACAATAACAGGATTTGCAGGAGAAAGACACAAGACAAACAGAGATAACTATGAATGGGACTCCCCCTCAATGTGTGCATAATAGAGTTTTGCATTGGAATACAAATGCACACAGATAGGTGAATCTATTCCATAGACATAAGGGCAAAAGCACATACCACCGAAGTAGAGAATAGGCATCCTTGACAAAAATCACAATTATTATTGGATAACCATTATAAGTGCGCGCCTTCCATGATACACCTCCAGCAGTAGGATATGAATAGATATCACCATGAGCATAATCCATGATATGAAGTCCATAGCTATCATCCAGATAACCATATAAAGTATCAACCACAAATCACAAACCATGAATTTAAAAGTTCAACGCTAAATGGGCATAAGCAAGAAATAACGAATAAAAAAGTGCAAGCGCTTATGCCCGACCCATGCAAATCCACAGACAACCTAATAGAACTACTTCTCCCCCTTTGGCATCGAGACACTAAAAAGGGAGAAGAGCGATGCTAGCGCCCCATGGGATCACTCATCATAGTCCTCGTCCTCGTCCTCGTCTGCATGCTCTTCCTCATCCTCATCTTCAAGCTCCTCAGTGTCACCTTCCTCATCATCAGCATCAGCAGCAGGCGTAGAGGGGAACAAGTGACGCTCCAGCTCACCATAGTTCAGCCCGGAGGAAGAGTTCCACCGAGCATACGGAGTGGGAGGTGTAGGAGCCGGAGGAGCACCCAAAGCACCAGACACGTGGTGGAGAATGAGCTGCTGGGAGTGAGCCAACTCATGGCGCTGCCTGTATGCCTCGTACTGACCCTTGCGCGTGTCCACGCCCATGCAGAGAATGTGACGCTGGAACCAATTTAGCTGCTTGATCTCACGGGACACGGGAGGCACTGGGGGCCTGCGAGCATCCCTCATGAGGCCCTCAGGAGCAGAGGAGGGGTGAGTAGTCTTCCGAACCTTGTTGTATATCTTCTTGGCCTTGTGCACTGAGTTAATGTGAAACTCCTCGGCAGGAAGCAGGTGGCGGATGAGCATCATAATGTAGGGCGCATAGGGAATGGACAGACGGTTGAACATAGCATCACACAGCTCATGGTAGATGAAGTCCATGACATCCAGCCTGTACTGCACTGACTCGTCCTCGCAGGAGGCAACCTCATGAGAAAATTGAAGTAGCTGAACAAGGTGACCACAGATGTTGTCATTGTTGCCCCCACTCGGTGTAATAGAGCCACAAAAGAGACCCACCAAAGCAGCATAGATGGGAGCAAGACCAGCCACAGTACCGACAATTCCATTGTCCACAGTGCACGGAGAGAGAGCAGCATCCTTGTTGGGCTTCAACTGAGTGATGATGCGGTGGCCACTGGCTCTATCCCTGCTGCGGAAGGAGTACCCCAGAACCTCAGCAAACACGTGAAAATCAGCAGTCATTGGCCTATCATGAGCCATCCACTTCATGGTGCGACGCTCATCCCCACAAATCACCAAGGTGGAGAAGAACTGCTTCACCACCTCAGAGTCAAAGGAGCACTAGAGAGACATGAGATGGTGCAGCCCCATCCTCTCAGCCACATACATCGCATCCACAAGACGCGCCTTCTCCAAGGCATCAGCAAGTACCAGAGGGTGCATAGGCCTAATGTTCAGCCTGGCATAGATGTCTTCATAAATCCCCTTCTGTTCGGCACACCAAAAGCGGGTATCCCCCATCTCAACATCACGAGGCAACTCAGCAAACAAGTCACGGTGACGGATGGCGGAAAAGGAGACTGCATCCAAAGCCCTGTAGTTGATCTTGGGCTCCTTGCCCTTCCTCTTGGACACCCCCTTCCTAGTCCTCTTGGATTGTTCAGCCATTCGCCTCTCTTCGTTCTTCCTTCTCCTCAATTCAACTTCGTCCACTAGGTTACCTTGATCGTCGTCCCGAAAGTACTTGGCGCGAGGATGGCGCTTGTAGGTCTTGGAAACACCGGAACCACCTGTGAGGAGAATAAGGGCGATAGCAAGGGGATAAGCATACACACAAGTCCAGGAGAGAGCATGGAAAAAGTAGTCAAAACGTTCATAGGACAAAACTACTCAATGCATACACATAGTGAAACTGAAGCGGAATTGAATCTGTCAGGCTGGATTATCCGGCCTAGCCAGGGGCGGATAATCCGGCCCTGGCAGAAATTTTCAATTTCACCAAGAATGCATGCAAAAAAAGTAGATCGGGCCTAGAAACTGTAAGACTACGAGTTCTATGCGAAAACACATCCTTCTAGACAACGTTCCACCCAACAAGATACACATCTAGCCAAAGATGGGGAGAGAGAGAGTTACCATCACTCATTGGAGGAAGAACACGGAGGAGAAGGTACCCGGAGGCGCGGAGAAGAAGATCCGGGGAGGCCCGGAAAATCCGGTGGCCGGAGAGGCTCCAGGGAGGGTGAGGGGTGGCAGGCGGCGGCTGGGGAGAAGGAGAGGGCTGGGGGGAAGTGCTGCTCGATATGAGCCCTTCCCCCGAGCCCTGCCCTTTAAGATCGAATCCGCCAGGGCCGGATTATCCGGCTAATTTGGGCCAGATTATCCGGCCTAAATTCTGGGATTCTGTTATACACAGAACCAGGCCCGCGCGTCCCCAAACAACACCCCCACAAGGTGTACAAGGGACTTGTGTGCAAGAATGGATGGTTTAGGGGTAGGGAAGGCTTAGGATTAAGAAAGACAAACTGAGATGGTACTAGACACTCAAAAATTGCAAAATCCAAATCAAATAAAAGCCAAGATTGAGTGTGATTCCCATAAGAACATGAGAAAGCAAATAACATCCAAAAAGATCCAATTCTCCACAAGGGAGAGGGCGTGGCCGAAGCCACCTTGTTGGAGTGTATGGTGTGACACCGCGAAGATATATCTTGGGTTCACGACCAATACTCATCAATAAGCTCACATATCACAACATGATATTAAGAGAAATTATATAACTTGCTATTGGCATTATGGGGGGAGGGTTAGCCCAATGATTTAGGACCACACTCCCCCTATATCCATGCCCACACCTAGACCAAACAAGGATTGAGATGTACGAGTGAGTGCATGGGTAATCAAGACAAACTCCCGGAATCAATGATATTTAGCTCATTCCTCAAATAGCAGAATCTTGCTTCATCAAGTGGCTTTGTAAAAATATCCGCCAGTTGGTTCTTCGTGCTCACAAAAGATAGATCAATATCGCCTCGAGCAATATGGTCATGAATAAAATGATTCCGAATCTCAATATGCTTCGTCCTTGTGTGCTGAACTGGATTGTACGCAATTTTGATAGCACTTTCATTATCACATAAAAGAGGCACTTTGTCACAATTGACACCGTATTCCTTTAAAGTTTGCCCATCCACAATAATTGAGTACAAGCATTGGCAGCAGCAACATATTCAGCTTCGGCGGTGTAGAGAGATATACAATTCTGCTTCTTGGAGGACCAACATACAAGAGATCTTCCCAAGAATTGATAAGCTCCAGAAGTGGATTTCCGATCATCCTTATCACCAGCCCAATCTGAGTCAGTATAACCACATAAAGAGAAATTGGAGCCCTTGGGATACCAGAGACCAAAGTTGGGGGAATGAACCAAATATCGAAAGATCCTCTTGACCGCCACTAAGTGGCTTTCTTTAGGAGTTGCTTGATACCTTGCACACACTCCCACACTCAACACAATATCGGGTCTAGATGCGCAGAGGTAAAGAAGAGAGCCGATCATGGACCGGTATACCTCTTGGTCCACATCTTTACCGTGAGGGTTGAGTTCGAGATGACACTTTGTTTGCATCGGAGTAGCGACACCATTTAGATCCGTCATCTTGAATCTCTTGAGCATGTCTTGGATGTACTTTGCTTGATTAATAAAGGTTCCTTCTCTAAGTTGCTTGATCTCGAATCCAAGAAAGAACCGTAATTCCCCCATCATAGACATCTCAAACCTGTCAGTCATAAGCTTTGAAAATTCATCGTTAAAAGCTTTGTTAGTAGAACCAAAAATGATATCGTCTACATATAGTTGGCATACGAAGAGCTCCCCCTTAACCTTCTTAGTAAAAAGAGTGGGGTCGATTTGCCCAACTTCGAAGCCACGATCTAACAAAAGCTCTTTAAGGTGCTCATACCACGCACGTGGGGCTTGTTTAAGGCCATAGAGTGCCTTATCGAGTTTGTAGACATGGTTCGGGAAGTTAGGATCCTCAAACCTCGGGGGTTGCTTTACGTATACCAACTCATGTAGAGGACCGTTAAGGAAGGCACTCTTGACGTCCATTTGCTGCAACTTAAAATTGTTATGAGCAGCATAAGCAAGTAGGATACGGATGGACTCAAGGCGAGCCACAGGAGCATAGGTCTCGCCAAAGTCGATGCCCTCAACTTGGGAGTAACCTTGTGCCACAAGTCTTGCCTTGTTTCTCACAACAATGCCATTCTCATCTTGCTTGTTCTTGAAAATCCACTTGGTGTCGATAACATTGCGGCACTCTTTAGGTTTCTCCACTAGTTTCCAGACTTTGTTGCGCTCGAAATTATTCAATTATTCATGCATAGCAACAACCCAGTCTGGGTCTTCAAGAGCTTCAAAGACCTTCTTAGGTTCCACCATGGAGATATGAGCTTGATGCTCACCAAAACTAGCCAATTCTCTTCTTGTAGACACCCTTCGTCGAAGATCACCAACAACCTTGTCAAGAGTGTGACCCCTCAACTCAAGGTTACGATCAGCCCGAGCCTTGCGACGAAGTTCAATAAGTTTGTTGTCTCTTGGTGGAGGAGATTCATCACTTGAGTCTTCATTGGAAGCATTTTCTCCGCCTTGATCAGTAGCTGGAACATCAGTAGCAGGTGGTGGAGACGCATGCCCTTGAGGTGAATCCGTAGCCATAACAGGAGGCTGCAGAACTGGAGAGTCAGGGCCGTATAATCCGGCCGATGGAGAGGCCAGATAATCTGGCCTGGGGGGGTACTTGCAGCAGCTTCATCAGGAAGCCTAGGACTTGCTTGAGCTGGCGAGGAGCCAGATAATCCGGGGTCAGCCAGAAAATCCGGCATGGAGCTTGTAATGAAATCTTCACCACCAGGAGCTGCATGGTCAGCTGGAGCGGGGTGGCCGGATAATCCGGTATCCACCGGAAAATCCGGCCTAGAGCTTTCTGAAGCAACTTGACCTTCAGCAGTTGATGGAGATGGTGTAGAAGTTGCCCTCGTGGTTGGAGCATGTTGCGTATGTGTAGATGAGGGCTCTATATGAGTAGAGCATTGTCCTTCCCGGTGTGCCACAAGGGGTTCCTCAATGGGGCGGAAGAATCCCACGCCCATTCTTCTTATGGCATCTTGGGGTATTTCAACATCTGCATCACAAACACCAACTTGCTCCGCACGGGAACCGTCATTTTCCTCGAACACCACACTACAAGATTCTACAACAGTTCCGGAGAGCTTATTGTAGACTCTATAAGTGTGGGATTCGGCACCATAACCAACAAAAATACCTTCTAGAGCCTTAGATTCAAACTTAATAAACGAACTCCTTTAATAAGAAAGAAAACTTACACCCGAATACCCGAAAGTATGAGATGTTTGGCTTGTTACCGGTAAGTGTTTCATACGGAGTCTTGTCCAAAATCTTGCGGAGGTATAAACGGTTGGATGAATGACAAGCAGTAGAGATTGCTTCAGCCTAGAAATTATATGGAGATTTGAATTCGGCCAACATTGATCTTGCCATGTCCTTTAGAGTTCGATTCTTCCTCTCGGCTACACCATTTTGTTGAGGGGTGTACGCAGCGGAATATTGATGTCTTATCCCCTCTTCACTTAGGAACTCATTTAAGGTGTAGTTCTTGAACTCCGAGCCGTTATCACTCCTTATAGCCAGAATGGGGACGTTGTGTTGACGTTGAACCTCGTTGGCGAAGTTGATGATAGTTTGTTGAGTTTCACTCTTCAACTTGAAGAAATAAACCCAAGTGTATCTTGAGTAATCATCAACAATCACTAGACAATACTTCTTCCCACCGAGGCTTACATGAGATGGAGGTCCGAAAAGGTCCACATGAAGGAGCTCCAAAATCCTTTTTGAAGAGATAATAGTTTTCCTTCGATGAGGAGAATCATGCATTTTCCCTTCAACACACGCCCTGCAAACACGATCTTTGGCAAAAGAGACATTTTCTTTTAGTCCAAGAATGTGGCCACCCTTGTGGAGACTTTGCAAAGTTCTCATATTGACGTGGGCTAGTCGGTGATGCCATAGCCAACCCGTGTCAGCCTTTCCGAAAAGACACATCGGACCTGTAGTGGTTTTCCCCGAAAAGTCCACCACGTCCAGGTCGTTTTCGACATATCCCACGAAAGCGACTTTTAGAGACTTGCTCCATAAGAGTACCACTAAATCAGCATCAATGTAAACTGCAAAGCCCATCTTACCAAGGGCACGAACTGAAAGTAAGTTATACCCGAGGGTCTCAACAAGCATAACGTCCACGAGAGAGATATCGTGAGCCACCACAACTTTGCCGAGACCCAATACCTCAGATTTTGACTTGTCACCATAGGAGACGGTAATGTGATCAAGGTTTGGCCGCATCTCCGTGATGATCTCCTTGCTTCCGGTCATATGACTCATACAACCGCTATCGAGTACCCATTTAGAACCACCGGAAGCATAGCCCTGCAAGAAAATTACTTCTTGGTTTTAGGTACCGATTTTTCAATGGGTCCTCTCATGTTAGTAACAAGGGTCTTTGGAACCCAAATAGACCAAGGAGTAACAATCATAAGGCCCTACATAACTAGCATAAACATCACCATAACAATCACAATATAGTTCAAAGTTAGGATTGTTGATCCCTGCAAAACCATCATGATTAGTCTTGTTATAGGTAATGTTGCTAGTCTTCGATTGAGCAGTCTTGTTCTTCTTCTTCTTGTTGTTTTTCTTGCTCTTTATCTTGGGTATGTAACCAAGGCCTTCTTTACTGTTGTTTGTCCTTTGCCTGCTCAATATCTCATCAATAACCCCTTTACCTTTGTGTTGAGAACTCCTTGCAAGATCTTCTTTTCCAAAGGATGAAGAGGAGGTACTTGGCACATCATACCGTTTCAATTGAGTTTGGAGCTGGTCATGAGACTCATTTAGAGTAGAATGATCACTCTTCAATGCCTTGTGAGCACTTTCAAGATCATCAAACTTCTCCAAAAGTCTAGCATGGACAGCCCCAAAATCAATCTTTTCTTTCTTTAGTTTCTTTACCTTGGCAAGAGCATGGTCACGTTCTTTAATGAGCTGAGCTACAACTTCTTCTTGTGACTCCTCTAGGGATTCGAGTCTTTCTTCCAAAGAAACTCGAGTTTCCTCTTCCTCTTCCAAGGCATTCTTCAAAGAGGCTATCTCCAAGGCATCTTCTCTTCAATTCTGCCCTTTCTTCAAGGAGATCTTCGGCTTGAGCAAGTTGACTCATAAGAGCATCAAAATGGAGTTTGTGCTCACCTTGTAGGTTAGTGAAAAAAGTATCCAAGGCAATAACTTCTTCTTTCATTTCAAGACTGTCATGATCATCCATATCCAAAATTATGTTAGTCTTAGGAAATGAGGAGTTAGAAGTTGATACCTCGGATCCTCTTGCCATTAGACAAGTGGCGTTGTTGTTGATGGTGTTCTCGTTCAGCGAGTCGAAGTGAGAGGAGGGAGTCGATGTGGTGGCTATAGCAGCCACTTCGCGGGAACTATCATCATCCTCTTCATCTTCACTTGCGGAGGAGTATTCCTCTTGAGCTACAAGGACCATCTTGGGTTGCTTCTTGAAAGGGCCATTCTTCTTAGCAAACGACTTCTTCTTTGGAGCTTTGGATTTCTCTTTGAGAATGAGCCTGCCACCATTGTCTTCTCTATTTTGATAAGGACACTCGGCTACAAAGTGCAGTCTATCTCCACAGTTGAAGCAAGTTCTCAATCTTGGGCCACTTTCTCTTCTTCCATTTGACCCATTCTTGCGCTCAAGTTCAGACTTGGCTTTGGCAGGGTCCTTCCAAAAGTTCCTTGCATAGAATGCCATGTACTCACCATGAGCACGTTTGACCTCATCGGGGCAGTCCATGGATACCCTCTCAAAAACTCCTTCATCGTCCTCTTGCTCAACAACATTGGCTTTGAGAGCCACATTGACACCCTTTTGCATTCCAATGGCCCGAGCACGGGCATCTTCAGCATTCTTTGCCGCCACTTTGAATGACGCCATTTCTTGCATGACTTCATTGGATGTCATTTGATGATAGTTGTGTCTACCTTGCAAGCTCTTCAAATCTGTCGGTTCGAAAGGTATTAAGGCACTCACATACTTTTTTTTATCCATGCATCATCAATGCGAGTGGCCCCATGCTTCCGAAATGTTGTTGCGATGCCCTTGAGTCTTCTATACATGTCCTCATGGTTTTCACCATCCAACATGTAGAATCCCTCAGCTTCGTTACTAAGGGCATCATACCGGTTTCTTCTCATGGTTTCATTTCCAACAAAAAGGTCCATAAGAGCATCCCACGCCTCTTTAGCTGTGTTGAGATGTTCAATGTGTGGCATGTCCTTGGGACCCACACCCAGCTGTATCATGTGGAGAGCAGTGGAATTCAACTGGCTATCCACAACTTCCCTTCTTGTTAGATTGGTTTGATCTCCAATATGAAGACCTTCTTCAATAATCCTCACAATTCAATAGAGGAGTTGCAAACATGAGATTTCATTAGAAATTGCCATTGGTTAAAAGAAGATGCAGTGAGCTCGGGTGGATCACCCCTATTGTTTATATGAGGATGAGGGATAGGGGGGTCGGAGGAATATACGTGGCGAACCTCACTATATTCCTCCTTACCACTTCCCTTTTTGGAGGTGGAGCCATTTAGTTTTTCACCTTCCACATCATCATCCTTGGATCCGGTGTTACCCTTTTCCTTAGATGATGGTGTGGGAGCATCAGAGGAGGATGGAGATGGGGCTATGGATGATGTAAGGCGAGCAATCATTTGATTCATCTCCTCCATCTTGGCCTAAAAGGATTTCAACAAGGTTGTTTCCAACGACTTGAGATCATCCATTGTGACCTTATCCACAGCCTCATTTCCATTATCCCTGGTACCCATACTACTCTTAGGCGATTAAGCCCGAATTAAGAGCCGGGGCTCTGATACCAATTGAAATGGATCGTATGGGCACCTAGGGGGGGTGAATAGGTGCTACACCAATTTTTAATTCTTTTTCAGTTTTAGGCTTAGCACAAAGGTAAATTCTCTAGATAAACTAATGTGTGGAATTTCCCTATATGCAAACCTATCTACTAGCGAGTAAAGAGCGAGTGGAAGAGGAACGAGTGAACCGAAGTGAAGCACGTGGAGACACAAGATTTGTTTGACCACAGTTCCTTCCTTGTTAAGGGAAGTACGTCTGCGTTGGAGGGGTGGGCGGTACTAAGACCACCACGCCACAAAAGGCCTCACCCTGTTCTCCGATGGATCTCGCCACAACAGGCCTGATCCACCTTCCACTATAGGTACCCTTCGAGGCGGGCACCGGCGCCTTTACACAACTAGCGGGGCAACAACTCCACAACAACTTGGAGGCTCCCGAAATGACAACAAGCTGCCACAAGAACAAAGTTGTCAAATACAATAACAAGATCTAGGTATTAACAAGAATACTAGATCAGGGATTTCTCCAAGTGAATGGAGAGGAGTTGAAGCGCTTGATTCTTGATGTTGATGATGAACTTCTCCTCCTTCAATTCCACCAAAGATCAAGACCTTCGGGTGGTTGAAGTGGGAGATCGAGATTTAGAGCTCTTGCACAAGGTCTGGTCAAATTCGAGTGAATCAAGAGTTCTGGACGTTGGGGAAGAAGGGGTACTTATACCCCCTTCCAAAAACCAACCGTTGCACACTTTGGGGGCCGGATTATCCGGCCCAAGTGAGGGCCGGATTATCCGACCTGGGGAAAACACCGCCCTAGACTCGGAATATCCGGTCCTATGCGAAGGCTGGATTATCCAGCCTGAGGAAGAAAAACCGCCCCAGTTCGGATTTTTCGGGAGAAAATCCGACCGGATACCGAGCGACGCGCCTTGGCTCCTTTTGCTCGAAAACTGGGGGCCAGATTATCCGGCCCTTGCGAAACCCGGATTATCCGGCCTGGGGAGGAAAAACCGTCCCAGTTCGGATTTTCCGGGAGAAAATCCGACTAGACACAGAGCGACGCGCCTTGGCTTCCTTGAGAGATGAGGTAGGCCGGATTATCCGGCCCTTGGAGGGGCGGATTATCCGCCCCCCTCAAAACTTCTTGCACACTTAGCACACATGAGAAATCTCCATAGTATTGTTATCTAACACGCAAAACAAAGGAAAACATGAAATGTTCTTTCAATTTGCTTGTAATGATAACCAAATAAAATCACCTGTCGGGGCTTGCTTGTTGGTATTAGAATACTATGAGGGTATTTATGTGGCCAAAAATATATATCAGAATTCCAACCAGGTTGCGGAATTTCAAGAGCTTCATTTAGATAGAATGAGCACCTCTGTAATTTTAGTTGATACCTCTTTTTCGACTGAGGTTCAGTGAAGGGGTCTAAAATGGATACACGATGTTCATGTTTGTCGATGGTGAATAGGATGAAGTCATCAAAGGATGCATGTGGCAACAAATTCTGCAAGTGGTGATTAATAAACACATAAATCATATCAAGAATGGACAAGGGACCTAGCTTACCATGTTGCACGATGAGATATTATTGTCTATTCTAGGCCAGCTACGAAACAAGGTTGCCAACGCCTTAAAATCTGGCTTTTCACGCCATTTTGGATGTCGTGTACCATCGATTAGCGCCCGACTGAGACAAAAAAGGTTTAGAACAATCACAACTATAATAGCTACGGATCACCATGCTGGCTACTGTATTGATCTGAACCGGGGTGAGGGGACTGTATTTTGAGGCGAGGGAATGAAGAAACGGGCCGATATATGTAGGGTAAAATTTTTGATGGTGGGAAGCTTTTTTTCTTTGAAATATTTGGTGTGGTTGTCGCTAACAAAACTTATCTACTTAGCCAGGATCAATGCATGCACGATTATAGTCTAGATAATTAGTCAATTTAGTTTGGCTACGATTTGCATGCAAATCAAACGTGGCAATGGTTGGGGACCTGAACCATATCCAAACTGAACCCAGTTGACAAACTTATGAAAACCAAACCAAACTAAACCACCGAATTGTGTACTGAGATCCAAACCAAACCAAACTAACATGATATCTCCACCTAAACCAAACTGAATTGAGCGCAAGAACCGTGGTTTCAGGTATTAGTTTGGAATCAGTTACCCATCGGTCCTCAAACCTTGCCTAATCAACTTCCTCTTGTCAAACAACACGAGCTCTCCTAGTTAAGCACCGCTCTCGTCTAGCACGTGCACCCACTCCGTATACACCCAGTGGCAGGTGCAGCGGCGCCGCGCGCTGGACCGCCCTCCTGCAGTCCAGTGGTTTGGAATCAGTTACCCATCGGTCCTCAAACGTTGCCTAATCAACTTCCTCTTGTCAAAAAACACGAGCTCTCCTAGTTAAGCACCTCTCTCGTCTAGCACGTGCACCCACTCCGTATACACCCAGTGGCAGGTGCGGGGGCGCCGCACGCCGGACCGCCCTCCTACGGTCCACCAGCTCCACCAGCCTGGCACTGTTAGGTTCAATCGGGTCGCCGACCTAACACCATAGTTCCTAAATCACGTGCGTGGCTCGGCGACGTTTCACGGTGGTGTGCTCATCGGGTACGCCCGCCCAATGGCGCCCGTGGTGCCAGAGGTCAGCGCCGACAGGCTCGACCTCGCCATCGCCACCGCGCAGATGAATGCGTTCAGCAGGTGGAGCGCCAAAGATGGCACCATGGTTTCCAGCGCGCTTAGGCCGTGGGCACACAACAACTCTGATGAGGGAAAACCAAGGCAAGGACGAGACTGCGACAACGCTCCTGCTGGCGGCGACGACACTCCTATAGTCGGGACACGACGCTATCAATGTGCACCCGCACGGCGGCAGACAGGGCGTTCATGGATTCATGCAGCACATCTTCAGCTGTGAGACGCTCGAGGAGTATGCCTCCACGATGGCTGTGACGCCGCCGACCGGCACAAGGACCTGGTCGTCGACAACACTGGGCATGTCTTGGAGAGCCTCAGCCTACCGCTAGCTTGTCCTCATCAGCGAGGAAGACAATATCTGTAAACCCCGTCCACTCCTGGGCCCGGGGGGTGTCACTCCTGGCAGCTTAATAGGATATCTAGACTGGCCCCACAGACCAACACTAGTCTTTTCTGTGCACTTTGTCCTCACTCGTGCGCACCCGGTACCCACTTCCCGGTCGGTCACCCATCCTAGAATTACTCTAGGTCAATCACGCTTAACCTTAGAGTTCTTTTTGAATGAGCTTCCGGAAAAGAAGTTGCAACTTGTTGATATGGATATCCTATCAATCCTATTAAGCCATGTGCCTGGATCTCACATACACCCACCCTTTAGAAGATCGATGCCCTCATCGATCAAGCACACCCCAGGAACGTTCCCTCTTGGCACGCGTCTGTGCGTCCAGTGCTGGCATATGTGCCATGTCGTGTCCACTCCGGGCCACACGCGCCATGTTCCACATGTCCCGCCACTAACCCGCACACACCCGTTTAACCGCGAGGTCGGCTCTGATACCACTTGTAACACCCCGTCCACTCTTGGGCCCGGGGGGTGTCACTCCTAAAAGTTTAATAGGATATCTAGACTGGTCCCACAGACCAACACTAGGCTTTTTTGCGTACTTTGTCCTCACTCGTACGCACCCGGTACCCACTTCCCGGTCGGTCACCCATCCTAAAATTGCTCTAGCCAAGCACGCTTAACCTTAGAGTTCTTTTCGAATGAGCTTTCGGAAAAGAAGTTGCAACTTGTTGATATGGGTATCCTATCAATCCTATTAAGCCATGTGCCTGGATCTCACAATATCACTACCGTATAGCTGTCATCGAGGTGTGGACAGGGAGCCATGAACACTTAAAAACAACAACGGCTATAGTCGCAGAGGAGCATACAGATCGGACCTACGAACTACAAATGTGTGAAGTATTTCTGTTAGTTTGTTGAGACACGGGAGTTTTACGTGTGACGTATTTCTATTAGCTGTCGAGACAAACAAGGATGTTTGTTTTAGGTAACCCAGTTATGCACGTGATAGAAGAGAGATAAGAGGAGAGGTGATCGATGTGGAGTGGCATTTGATTTATAATTTTTGCATGTGTGATTCACCACGCTTTTGAAATTAATAGTAAAGATTCACCCCCATTTGGCTCCTCTAGAAAATTGGCGAAGCTACTATAACCCTCCGCGAGATTACAACCAACTTGAACCCCGCTATGCCTTGGTCTCTCAACTTTCGGGCCGCAAAGTAATAAGCTCTCACTGGAGGCCTTTTTGAGTTTTATAAAAAGTGCCAAATACTTTTGAAAAATATATACGTGTAGCCCATAATATAAATTACAAGTCTGTAAATTTTCAATGAAACATATCTTGTATTTCGAACGCAGAACAAATATGATAAATTTGGGGAAAATGAGGCCAATTCAAAAATGCATGTTCACACCCAAATCTAATAAATTCTCAATTTTGCTAAGGGTAGAATACAAAGTATTTTCTCATAATTTTTTACATGCTCGTATTATAAATTATTACCTACATTTCAGTATTTTTTTAAATTTTTCGAAGCATTAGATTTGAACTTTTCAAAAATTAGCACTTGTAATGAACTTTTGCATGGCTTCAAATTGATCCTTCTTAAAAATTAGCCTTTATTATTAGCTCCAGGCCCGTGGCCTAGACACGGCCCAGCGTGGCACGGACCGACACAGCCCGTTAAGACATGTGCAGTGCTGGGCTCCTGGCAGGCTATAGGCCCGCCTGCCACAGGCCGGCACGGCCCGTTCGTCAGGTTTTCTGCAAAGCCGAGGTGAACAGTTAACGTGGTGGGACACGTAAAAAGCGGTGGAGATGTTTCTCGCTAAGGCCACGTGCTCCGGACCTTTCCCTCAGCGCTACTGCTGTCGGTCATATCTTCACTGCGATCCTGTTTTAACCAGCTTTGGAAAGCATCGAATCCTCGTCATTAGCATTCGCTAGTGCTGCCGCCGATTCCCATCCTTCCTTCCAGACTTTTTCTGTGCTCCGATCCCCCACCCACCTCCACCTCCTACACCCCAAACCGCATCGCATCTCGCTTCGTTGGCCGAGAGCACCGCGATGGTGGGGAACGACTGGATCAACAGCTACCTGGAGGCCATCCTCGACGCGGGCGGCACCGCGGGGGACATCTCGGCCGCCTCTGTGGCCGGAGGCGAGGATGGGCCGAGCACTGGTCGGGGCACCGCCGGGGAGAAGCGGGACAAGTCGTCGCTCATGCTCCGAGAGCGCGGCCGGTTCAACCCCGCGCGCTACTTCGTCGAGGAGGTCATCTCCGGCTTCGACGAGACGGATCTCTACAAGACCTGGGTCCGCGTAAGCGTCGCCGCCGCTCCTCATCTTTTCGATAATTGCTCCAGTTATCGGTGGTGGCTCTCATGACATTTTGAGGTTGTTTCTGGTGATTTATTCTGGACTTTTTTGTTTTGTTTTGTTAAGACTTCGGCGATGAGGAGCCCGCAAGAGAGGAATACGCGGCTGGAGAACATGTCCTGGAGGATCTGGAACCTCGCCAGGAAGAAGAAGCAGGTATGTGATGCATGTACCGGTGAAGTAAAATTGTTGCCAATGCCTCCATTTGCTTGGACTGTTGCATGCTCGCTGCTTAATTTTACCCTTCAATTTCCGCGCTTAGTTCTTTTGGGCTAATTGTCAGTACTCAAGTTACACTTGACTGTTGGGGAGTTCACTGCTGTTGGCAAACTAGTGCGCGTCATGTTAGTATTTGTTGCATGCAGGGAATACTTAAATCCTACTTGCAAGGCGGAACTAGGAAAAAATAACCTGTCCGCACAACTTTAACACACACTTAGGAAACATATGCAATTTTGAAGCGACAAAAAATACTAAATAGAAAATAGTATTGTTCTCGGCAACTCTTATATGGATAATCCGGCATAGCGATGGTGCTCTTATTTTAGCACTTCATTACAAGTATCTAATTTTTTTTTCTAAATAGTAAGAGCATCTCCAAGAGCCTTCCTATATATATACCCCCATTGCTAAAATCTGCCTTTTTAGAAATCCTAGCTACCCTCCTGATCTCCACATGCCATTGAGTGGATCACTAAATTTTCTAGGGATGCTCTTGGAGCCATTATTATTTTTGAATTGCTAAACCTTCTCTTTCCTCTTCCTGTACCCAGTTTCAGCGATCCAAAATATACCAATGCTCTTGGAGAGGCTCAAGTACATGAGAATTCAAAAAACAAAACCTAAATTAAAACCCTGCCATGGTACCTATATAATTTTGGTTGGGTTTTGCCAACAAAAACTACTCTGAACACTTCTCATTCCTCAAATATACATGAACATGAACACATGTTTCCACCAACATTTCAGTTGCACGTCATGTTATCTGATCATTTCCCTTCTTGATTTGTGTAAATACAGATTGAAGGTGAGGAAGCCTCCCGTTTATCGAAGAAACGTCTTGAGCGTGAGAAGGCTCGTCGAGATGCTGCTGCTGATTTGTCTGAGGACCTATCTGAGGGAGAAAAAGGAGAAACCATTAATGAATCATCTGTTCACGATGAGAGCGCAAGGGGACGAATGCCAAGGATAGGTTCAACTGATGCTATTGAGGTGTGGGCAAATCAGCACAAAGATAAAAAACTCTACATAGTGCTAATAAGGTATGAATCTATGCATGTTTTCTTTTAGACGGTTCAGTTATACCGGCTTCAAATAAAGAGACCTGCAATTTTTTGTGAAGTAGGTATAACGATCACCAGTGACGTTCCAATGCATTATGACTGTTTGAAACCTGATTACCTTAACTGATTTGGTCCAACCATCGTTGAGCTCTGATACAGATGATTAATCAAAATCAGGGTTAAAAATTTCTCTGATTGGACCCTATCGGTTGTCCGATTCGGTAGCAGACAGTGAAAATATGGAGGAAGAACAAATGAGTATCAACGTATCATTTCCCTAAACACCTTGCTACCGCATCTCCATGGACGCCCTACTAAGTTGAGGAATGACGCAAGCATCTCCGTCGCCATTGCTTGTTGCCATGGTGTCACAAGCTGGAGCAGTCGAGGATGATAGGGTTGGGGGGGGGGGGGGGGGGGAGCTATGTGAAGGTAGGGTTGATCCTGGAGATGCTTGTGCTGCTTTAGGAATGCGTAAGTGGCTTTGCACGTGGGCTAGCTGCTAATTGAGCTGGGTCGGCTTCACCTGTGCCATTCATTTAGTTTTCTTTTCTTCTATATTATTTCCGTGCGTTGGGGATTTTCTATGTGTGTGCGTGGACCCAAACGACGTCAGTTTATCGTTGTAACTTTTTTTAACAAACCTTTTCTTTACATTTCATAGCTGATAGCTTGGTGCCAAAACTTACATTTCACTCCTTAATAATCCATGATACTGAAGTACTGACCCCTCCCCTAATTGCTCCTATGCTCTATATATGCGATACCCTAGGCTCAGTATCCACTTGGCGCCCTCTTCAGACATACGTTGGTTGTTGGATGCATATTCACTTAGGCTTTCTTCCTGGATTCACCCATCAGACTTAACATAGAGGTTTGACGTTCCAACAGGTAATGTATGTTAGTGCAACCTTCTTTAAATTAAACTAACAGCGTTAGACCAGCCCACCACCAGTACACGTGTGGCATGTGCCCTATCACATCCATGCTGAGACCAGTTCTGCCCACCTACTCTGAAGGGTAATGTCATCATCAACATATCGTGGACTTGGTAAATGCACAGAACCGCTCTGCTGTACAGCCACCTTGTATTTGTTTAGGTAGGTATGTCCACCTAGGGTGCCACTGATCAGGGTATGGGTAACCCAATTGATATCCACAAGACCATACACCAAAATTTCGCCCAGTTACCCATATCTGTGAAAGCGCAGGAAATATCTCGTGGATAGTCCCATTCTGGTGACGTGCAATAAACTTCCCGTTTTTAAGGGTGTTGATGCACGTCGCCCCTACAATCTTGTTGTGTCCATGCGCCAGGTTCTGCCAATGCACACGGAGGGTGATATGAGGTTGATATTCTAAACAGTAATTATGGAACTTCTAAGAAATCTTCATGTTGAAGCTTGTTGAGGTTTACACATATACATATGCCCACTGCACACATAAGTAGCTTCTCTTGAATCATCTACCACAATTTTAGTCAATTTTGTGAAAATTTTACAATGTGAACACTGGCTGAAATTCCCAGTACTTCACTTCTTAGAGCAATGGAAAATTTGGAAATTTTCTAACTTCATTTTTCATGGGATGTTTATGATAATTAAATATTACTCCCTCCGTTTCAAAATATAAGATGTTTTAGCTTTATGAATGAAGTGTATCTAGACCCCCTTTTAGTGTGTAGGTTCATCAAGGTTTGGAGTGAACCTACACACTAAAAAGGTCTAGATACACTTCTTTCACAAAGTTAAAACATCTTATATTTTGAAACGGAAGGAGTAGCTTTACTCTTTCAAGTGACTAAGTGAGTATCCCAATCATACGTGGTCTGTATGGATTTGGCCTGTATCGTTCGTAGCCACAATTTGCCAGGCCTAAGTTTGGCAAGTGTGGCTGCCATGAAAGTGTGTCTGCCATAAGTGTGGCTGAAAAATTGGACGCCACAAAGTGTGGCAAAAGTTGGCAAAAAATTAACTCTATGGCAGGTGGACCATACGAACAATAAAGTGTGGCAAGAACCAAACATATGCCAAATTGCCGAACTTTGGCTGGGAACCAAACACTAAATCTTGCACTTGTGCACGTCCGTTTTCCACTACCTGGAACTCATCCCCCATGCACCTTGTTGAATTGTGCTTGCACTTGCTCAGTCATTTTCCTTCATGTATGTCATAACTATCGCAGTCATACTTCCTTTTCATCTGTTCTCTTCTTTTAGATAAAGGGCGCTTTTATTAGACACAAACAGCTTACAACAAGATGATACAAACTATAAAGTCCACACCGGGCCTCTGCATGGCTAGGATGCACACAGCCGAAAAGCAAAAAAAGAAGAAAAGGAAAAAACCAAAGACCCCGCCAAAGCAAGCAGAGACTCGCAACAGCAACAGCACCACCAGTGTGGACGACACCTCGACTCCGAGAAAGCTTCTCCAAAACGATGCCTTGTAGAAGGAAATGGCGCAGAAACACCGTCATCGTCTGGGCTGACTAGCATGGTCAGATCCTGGGTTTTCACCCTGGAGGAGGTTCCAACTCCAGACAATGCCTTCAACAAGGGGATGACTCTGGAGCCACCATTGCCAGATAGGCAGATACCACCATGAAGGTCATACCTAGGGTTTTCACCCTGGATACTGAGACACAGAACTACAAGATCATTGACAACAAGGAAGTCGGATAATCACCACCACCTGGCAGGGACCGTTGCTAAAGCTGCAAAAATCTGTTTACTAGGCACACATACATCTTCACCCCATCTCTCTTGGTCCATGTCACCATCAGAATGTTGCAGACCTCACTCAATGAGCATGTAGGTCCTCTAATCCTCGATTCACCTTTACAAGTCCACCTCTGACCGTCCCATGGAGGCCACGCCTCAGCGTGTAGGTCATACGAAGAACGGCGGTCGCAGGCCGAGCCCAACCACTCTGGAGGCCACGCCTCAGCGTGTCGTCAAGCTGCGCCACCATGGAGGACTGGAGTAGCCCCATCACGTCAGGGCCGAGTCTCCCTCGCCGCCGCCGAAAGCACCGCTGCGAGGCAAAGGGATCCCGCCATCTGCCATCTTCCGGTGGCTGAGGGGCGGGGCGGCGGATCTAGATCTGGTGGGGGTCGGGAGAGGGGGGATCTTGAACAGTTTTCTGTAGTGTTAGCATAAAGCAATAACCTAGATACCTAATTGATTGCTTGCAATTTTTACTTTAATTAACTATAAACTGTAGATTTGTTAATTAACTAAATACGTGATTATGCTTTTATAAGCCTAATGGACCAAGGTGTGTAATTTTTTGACCTACATGTAGATTGTATACACAAAATCGAGCATATCTTTTCACTTTTTGTGGTGGACATTGTTTACATGGATGCTTTTATTTTGACATTTTCTGTTTTTATGCAGTATTCATGGTCTATTACGTGGTGAGAATATGGAGCTTGGGCGTGATTCAGATACAGGCGGCCAGGTACTTATGTGTCTCCCTAATTTTCATGTTTGCAGCCTCGACTTCATACCTGTGCCTAATTATTACTTTCCTGGTAATATGCTTGTTCTTTATCTCTTTGCTAGTTTGCTATATACTCCCTCTGTACCGAATTATAATACGTTCTGGCCTCCTGAAATGGTCTTCACTGCCGATCTTATAATTCGGTGGAGGTAGGACTTACAGGTTGGAATATATGGATGCTTGAGTTGAACTAACTGGTTCCATAACCTGCAGGTCAAATATGTTGTAGAGCTTGCTAGGGCATTAGGTGAAACACCTGGAGTATATAGAGTTGATCTGCTGACAAGGCAGATTTCTGCACCTGATGTTGACTGGAGTTACGGGGAACCTACAGAGATGCTGAGTCCAAGAAACTCTGAGAACCTTGGGGATGACATGGGTGAAAGCAGTGGTGCTTATATTGTCAGGATACCATTTGGACCAAGAGAAAAGTATATACCTAAAGAGCAGCTCTGGCCCCACATCCAGGAATTTGTTGATGGTGCACTTGTCCATATCATGCAGATGTCCAAGGTTCTTGGTGACCAAGTTGGTAGTGGACAACCAATATGGCCTGTTGTTATCCATGGACACTATGCTGATGCAGGCGATTCTGCTGCTCTATTATCTGGGGCACTCAATGTCCCAATGGTATTCACAGGTCATTCTCTTGGCAGAGACAAATTAGAGCAACTTTTGAAACAAGGACGTCAAACCAGGGACGAAGTAAATGCAACATACAAGATAATGCGTCGGATTGAAGCTGAGGAACTTTGTCTTGACGCATCTGAAATTGTAATTACAAGCACCAGGCAAGAAATAGAAAAACAATGGGGATTATATAATGGATTTGATGTAACTATGGCGAGGAAACTTAGAGCAAGAATAAAGCGTGGTGTCAGCTGCTATGGTCGTTACATGCCTCGTATGATTGTGAGTCCTCCATCTACATGAATTCTTTCCTGTTCTAATGCATCTCATTACCTCACTATATTTTATGCTTAATGCTATACGTTATTAACAGGCGATTCCTCCTGGCATGGAGTTCAGCCATATTGTGCCTCATGATGTTGACCTGGATGGTGATGAAGCAAATGAAGTTGGCTCAGGCTCACCGGATCCACCTATCTGGGCGGATGTGCGTTCTTCTTTTTTATCCCTCCTAAAGATATGCAGGAATAATTGTTGATACGCCACTGAGATCACATGCTATATTTTACTTTACTGTTCTGTTTGAAACAATTTCAGATAATGCGTTTCTTCTCGAACCCTCGTAAGCCCATGATTCTCGCTCTTGCGCGGCCAGATCCTAAGAAGAACATCACTACACTGGTCAAGGCATTTGGTGAACACCCTGGATTGAGAAATTTAGCAAACCTTGTATGTGCCAGTCCTGTGTAGTTTCTCTTGTTATTTTTGTGCTGTTTATCTGGCTGTTTAGTTTGTAATAATCTTCTCCTGTCACGAACTATCGCTGCCTGTTCTCAATCTTCATAACTATTATTTATCTGCAGACACTGATCATGGGTAACCGTGATGTTATTGATGAAATGTCAAGCACAAATGGAGCTGTTTTGACATCAGTACTCAAGTTAATTGACAAATATGATCTATATGGCCAAGTGGCATACCCCAAGCACCATAAGCAATCCGAAGTTCCAGATATTTATCGTTTGGCAGCAAGAACAAAGGTAACTAAGTATATCTTCATAGTTTGAAATATTTCGGTAGGATTTCTACCATAACTGTGCTAGTGGATTCTCTGACATGGATCATAATTAAGTGATCATGCTACGGCTTTGCTGGTAGATTTGGTTTAACTACCTATCAGTATTAATTATCTCATGCATATATTGTGTCCTTTTTAATGGCTTTTGGCCCAGTGGCGGAGCTAGGATTATGGGCAGGTGATGTCTAAATTCCAAAATAAGTGATAAATGAGACTAGTGATGTCATTATCTAGTACTCTTGGGGTCAAAACTAGTGTTTTCGTAGCTATATCATGGTGTTTGTCAGATTATTATGATGTCAGTTGACATCATTATACACCATGCAGCTCCGCCACTGTTTTGGCGTTTTGACTTGTATTTTTGCTTGGCTGACCTACAGCAACAAACTGACTGTGCTGCTTGTTTATGTCTTACTCCCATTATCATACATAAATACATGCTCATTTCGGTTCCTGTTGTTTTCAGGGGGTGTTTATCAATTGTGCTTATATTGAACCATTTGGACTCACCTTGATCGAGGTAACTTCTTCGACATTTCACTTGGTTCTTACTTTATGTGTGGACTAATAATGTTTATGCAATCTTTACACTTTCTAACCTGTCAGGCTGCTGCTTATGGTCTACCGATGGTTGCTACCCAAAATGGTGGGCCTGTCGACATACACCGGGTACTGCCCCGCTATCTTGATTTACATCTGCACTGAAATTTCTGGCGCTCTGGTGAATACCTGTACCCTTGTTTTGGTTTCTTTATTCAGGTTCTCGACAATGGTATTCTTGTTGATCCCCACAACCAAAACGATATAGCTGAGGCGCTTTATAAGCTTGTTTCTGATAAGCACTTGTGGGCACAATGCCGTCAGAATGGTCTGGATAATATCCATCGATTTTCTTGGCCTGAACATTGCAAGAACTATTTGTCACGGGTTGGCACACTGAAGCCTAGACATCCACGATGGCAAAGGAGCTGTGATGCTAATGAAGTTTCTGAAATAGATTCACCTGGCGACTCTTTGAGGGATGTTCATGATATCTCTCTTAACTTGAAGCTTTCCTTGGACAGTGAAAAATCAGGCACCAAGATAAATATTGAAGGGAATTCCACCAATGCTAGAAGAAACCTTGAGGATGCTGTACAGAAATTTTCAAATGCTGTTAATGCTGGCACAAAGGACGAGTCTGGTGAGAATGCTGAGGCCACCATAGGCTCCAATAAATGGCCATCTTTGCGGTGGAGAAAACACATTGTTGTTATTGCTGTAGATTCTGTGCAAAATGCTGACTTGGTTCAGATTATCAAAAACCTTTTTGAGGCTTCAAGCAAAGAGAAGTCATCTGGTGCTGTTGGTTTTGTATTGTCAACATCTCAAGCAGTATCAGAGATACTTCCTTTGTTAACATCTGGGGGCATACAAACTACTGATTTTGATGCCTTCATATGCAGCAGTGGCAGTGATCTCTGTTATCCATCTTCAAGTTCGGAAGACATGCTTAGCCCTACCGAGCTTCCATTCATGATTGATCTCGATTATCACTCTCAGATTGAATATCGTTGGGGAGGGGAAGGTTTAAGGAAGACACTAATTCGTTGGGCAGCAGAAAAGAACAGTGAGAGTGGACAAGAAGTAGTTGTTGAAGATGAAGAATGTTCATCCACTTACTGCATTTCATTTAAAGTGAAGAATACCGAGGCTGTATGTTTCATCCTCTTTCTTTATTCCCTCTTCATCTACTTTTTCACTGATTTTTTCGACCTTCTCTACAATTCTTGGTGGTCTTATTTTGTTTCAACTTTCAACTGTTGTAGGTCCCTCCTGTGAAGGATCTTAGAAAAACAATGAGAATTCAAGCACTGCGCTGTCATGTATTGTACAGCCATGATGGTAGCAAGTTGAATCTTATACCTGTTCTAGCATCACGATCCCAAGCACTAAGGTTTGACTATTCTTATATCTGTTCTTTTGTTTCATGAGCATAGCCTTCAATCTTCAGTTGAGTAAATGTTATACTGTTATACTCTATCTGCCACTAGAAGCTGTTATAGGATGCTTGCAGTTCTGATCATCAGCTTGTACAAAGTATACTATTTTGTGAGCTTACAAACTACTATAGATTGATCACATGAATTTAATTTGGTACCACAGTACAAAACTTATCTTTGAAGTTTTCTATGGCAACAGCGTAAATCAATGATCAAAACAGCGGTCCAAGTAGAGAATTTGTACATTGATATCTTAAGTGACTTATATTACTCTTATATACTGGAATCCAGCTTGGGGATGTTGAAATGCTGTTATTTTGACCGTCACCTAATAAATGCAGTTATGTGTAAGTTAGTAATGTACCATACAAAATATTTTTTTTCTTCATTGTAAGAGGTATGGATTGTTAGAAAAATTTAACACCTGAGGTCCCAGTACAAATATAAGAGAAGTAAGATGTATGTAGAAATTCTACTAGCTTTCCATTTCACTTCAAATCATCTCAGCAGCTTTGATGGTTCTTCCATCAGATATTCAGAATTTCAAATCAAAGCTTACCTAACAAAGTTATCTGCCCAAGGCGAGAATACTTTCGGTAGCTGTGAGATTTAGGCCTTTTGTCCCAGTACAAATATAAGAAAAGTAAGATGTATGTAGAAATTCTACTAGCTTTCCATTTCACTTCAAATCATCTCAGCAGCTTTGATGGTTCTTCCGTCAGATATTCAGAATTTCAAATCAAAGCTTACCTAACAAAGTTATCTGCCCAAGGCGAGAATACTTTAGGTAGCTCTGAGATTTAGGCCTTTTCTAGTTTGTTTTTTCGTTTCCTTTCCTCTAGGGTCGTCTGACACGCTGTTGTCTTCTTTTGCTTGCCTAATGTGCTTTCCTGCTTAATGAGAAAATATGATGGGCTCTTCCACGTAGACTAAAAAATATTTAAGGTTCACTGCATTTTCAGACAAATCTACCAAATTGGCAGTGACAGAAGTCATGAGTTATTTTTCTTATAGTATGTTTGTTCATTTATGTGCAGGTACTTATATATAAGATGGGGGGTAGAGCTGTCAAACATGACGGTGGTGGTTGGTGAAAGTGGTGATACAGATTATGAAGGGCTACTAGGAGGCGTGCACAAGACCATCATACTCAAAGGCTCATTTAATGCTTCTCCAAACCAGCTTCATGCTGCCAGAAGCTATTCACTGGAGGATGTTGTATCGTTTGACAAACCAGGAATTGCTTCAGTCGAGGGATATCTCCCAGATAGCTTAAAATCTGCTCTACAGCAATTCGGTGTGCTGAAGGACTAAAATGACGAACTTGTCATCAGCAGAGCAGTTAAGTAGGTATGTTGAGGCACTCTTTGTGAATATTGAATGTTACATCCAGTGAACTTAACAGCCAACTGAATATTCAAATTGCATGGTTGGAGATCTGCATATCAAGAGTAAGGTTGTCTTTCAGTTTGGCCTTTTAGTTTATCTTATCATTATTTTGAAATTGAAACTAAACAATAACAATACAGCAACAGTATATCGTTGATCCAACTAACTTGCCCTTTTGCTGTGGTTTCCTTGTTTCTTATGCCACAGATTTCATCGAATGCTTAATTCCTTGCATAAAACTACAATGATTTATTTAACTGATATGTGCATAAAAGAAAACTAGTAATAAACGCAACAAATTATATTTAGGCAAGATAACTCTCTTGAAATTTGAAATTTCACATGAAATGCGTAGTCCCTATTCGTGACACATGATTTTTTTTAAATGTTAGATTTCATGAATAACATGCCTTCATGTATCCAAATTTCACAAGAAAATTACATATTGCACACTTTTCCAATGTAAGATTGTGCCCCAAACAGTTACAATCTCTTGACATGAGCCATTTTAAAAATATTTTTAGAAAAGTAATTTAGACCATGAGGATATGGAAAGAAAGTGATAGACAACTTACCTTTACAATGATTGTGTATTAGCCAAAGCTAGTTCTCTACCTGAATCGTCAAACTAACCACTACTCCCACACCTTCATTCATATCATAGAACATTTGTTTATATCCTGTCCTCGTATTGTTAACTATTATAATCTTCCTCCACCAATATGTTTGAGAATTGGTTGAATGGAGTTGACACTATCTAAGGCTAGAATTTGCATTGGTATTTCTGTCTTATGTTGGTCTATTTGGAGATGCAGGAATGATGTAATATTTAACAGGTCAAGATCTTTTTTTTTTGCAGGTTATCCATATGGTTGCTCATTGGGTGCAGCTATGGGCTTTTCTTCTACCGGAGGACCAACGCGATGCTATGGCTACTGGATGCAGCCGTCTCCTAATGGTCGCTCAGGCTATCTTCAGCCAGAGTGGCTGGCAACATACAAGATGCCTAGTGATCATATGCTTTTTTATTTTTCGCTGATTCTTGTTTCAATTTTAAGCGATCCTTGATTTGTAATAACCTTTGAATGATGAACTTTTAATAAAGGTTGTATGCATCAACCGATGCCAAAGGCCAGGGTTTTATTCCCCTTTCCGAAAAGGACACCTCTACGGTGAAATGAATCCATTGGAAGATTTAGTTGCATATGAAAATGGAGTGCCATATTAATTAGTAATCAACAATCAGACTAGTCACAAATAATAGAAAATTATAATGTAGTCAACTTGCTATTTGTGTTCAATTTTTTTGTTTGCTGATATGTGCTGTGACTAGGTTCATACCGAAACTCAAACTCATTGATGCTCAAGAGAGGTGAGTCAAAGGCGTCAAAGGCTGTAACTTGTACTTCTTTTTGTGATTGCATGCTATTCCAGTTCACATTTATGTGCAGAGGATATTATTCATCATGATGCATCACCATATGAATTTAATGTTACTAATTATGAATCTGATTTAGCTTGGCAGTATTTTTGCACTGATCTCGTAAAAGTAAAACCACTATACTAATTTTAGGATGTTGATCATAATAACAATAATGTTTTTGCTATTAGATACTATAATATTTTGATGTTTCCAAGGCTGTTGTCTTGATTGGTAATCTAAATTCCCTCTGTACTTGGTTTTTTTTTAACAAAATAGACAATTTTGGCTCATCTATATACCAATACCTAATCTATACCTAATAAAAAAAGAAAAGACGTTTCTCATCGTTCCTATACTATTTTTGGATGGTTTTGTCCTCCCATTAAAGCACATTATGGCCTTACCGCGCTAGCGATGGTGCACGCAAGGATGACAATGGGACCTTGAAACCTACAAACCCAACGGTTACCCACCTTAAATGGGACGGGTTTCTTAAATGGGACGGGTTTGGTAAAAAAAAACCACGGGACTGCTTTACGGTAAAAGATTAGACCCGTTGGGTCTAGCGGGTGCTGGTCTGGAGGTGTCAAACCACGGGTGCTGGTCTGGAGGTGTCAAACCCAGACCCGCAGAACCAACTAACCTAACTAACCAACACTAATCCTAACCCAACGTCTAACTACTCCATGGCCCACGTACCTAAAACTAACTACTCTATCGCCCACGCACATAGCAACAGCCCACAAGACACAACACACACACGCGACTAGGCCTACACGCACGCGACTAAGCGACACACGCAAGACGCACGACTCGTTCTCCTCTCCTGCCTCCGCGCTTGTGCCGCCACATCTCTTGCTGCGCCGCCCGCCGCGCTTCCTTATTGCGCCGCCCGTCGGCAGGGCACCGTTGTCGCCTTCAGAGTTTGCCCAGCCCCTAGATCCTGCCCTCTTCTCTGCCTTCCGCCCTCCCCTATTGCGCCGCCGCCGTCCAAGTCATGGAGAACGAAGCAGGGAGTAGCTCCGGTGACCGCTGATGACTGCAAGTACACGGATCGTTTGTAGCTAGTTTCGAAATAAAGATATCGATCCCACAGGGAGTAGTAGGCAAAAGACTAAAATGCTTTTAACTACAACTAAACGAAGTACTTAAGAAATAACTTTAAGATGCAAGATAAATAGAGTTGTTTTTGGGTTTTTGGTTGAACAAGGTAATTTAAAGTAAAGAAAAACTTAATACAGAAAGTAAGAATTGCGTGTGTAATAGAACTTTGGAACTATAATAGAGAAAATGCGTTCTCAGGGAGAGTGGATACACCGCTAGCAATTTAGACTAAGTAATCGAGAGTATTATAACGAATATTCTCATAGTGTGTATGTATGTGGGAGGAGCTCCATATAGTTGGTCGTTGGGCTCTCTGCATCCCTTGTTCACTTCTAGTTTTCTTCTGTTATTATTAATATTTCCCAAATAAGCGATTTACGTTGTTTTTGACTCATTTTCTCTATAGTACAACTACTTCAATAATTGTATCCGTTGGATCCATCATCTGTCCTGATCCTAGTGAAAACAGACATAAAATATGCGCGCGAGCGCCGTAAAATACCAAGATCCTACATCTACAATGCAAAATAATAATGTAAAACATGATGTAATTATCCACTCATCAACTTCCCCAAGCTTAGACTCTTGCTCGTCCTGAGCAAGTTTTTAGCTTAATGGATGTGATCCTCGTATTCATGGAGCTGAGTCGATAAAATAAATGAGGCAATTGCAGCATGTGTTTATCATGTACGATACAGGGGAATAAGTTCATGAATAATACCTTACTCGAACCATCTGAATAGTATTGGAAGGCTTCCACACCTTAGTTATCAATAGTTTATAAAAGATGAATCTCAACATAATGTAAAATAATCTGGTTCAACAGAATGAGTTAACGAGGTAGTCACAAGTGTTTTAGGATCAACGTATTCACTTGGGATTCAAAATCTCAAAAGTGTCTCTTTGTCATACTACAATACAATGGTATATGCATATTTGCCCTTTGCACATTCACTCTTTTTCTTCTTTCTTTTTATTTTCTTTTGCATATATGCTCACACTTTTGTTTTAAGTGTTGTGCAAAAGGAGCTAGCCATATACTCCACCTTATGTAGGAATTCAAAGTTCAACGGTCTCAATTATCAAATTCCAACTGTATATGAAACATTCTTATGACTTGGAGATTCTACCTCGACTTGTTCTCACTCTATTTGGATAGCATTTTCATTTTCCTTTCTTCAAGGTTTCTCTTTTAACTTAATTGAATAGATAATTTTTCTTTCTGAATCAAACCGTAGACTTACAGCATATTGACTAAATTATCTTTATGTGTTCCATTAATACCAATGGTGTGGAATACTCCTATTGCTATCATCAAGTGCAAGTAAAATCATACTCAAGCCATTCATATATCAATAAAGCAAACGCAAACTCAATATTGCTCCATATATAATAATAAACTCGGAATTTCATAAAAGGGATCAACTATTTCTGAAGGGAATTCTAATGATGCAAACTTTATTTCTAGTTTGAACTAATGCAAGAATAATAAAACTTATAAGATAGATTACAAGGTATTAAAGATCTCCCCAAGCTTGGAATCAAGCCAGGCGGGATCAATTAACTCCTCGGTGGTACCTATTCCTCCTCTTGGGTAGATAGAGTGTCGCCTTCTTCTTTTATGTTGCCTGCTTTAACTATGATTTCAAAGTGAATGCTGAGCTTGGCCATGTTGTATTGGAGCTTCAACATTTTTCTCTTGAGGAATTTCTTCTCATCTGTTAACTCAAAGACAGTTTTAATCAGGAAACCAACTCTACCATCGATTGCATTGACCTTCCTCTCAAGGTCTTTGCTCATCATCCAGTAGGAGTCAATCCCTTCTCCAATTGTTTAAATGCATGCTTTAGAAGCCTTTTCTAACTCACAAATCTTATCATGAATCTCATATTGCCGCACCTTCTTAGGTTTAAGAGGTGATGGACCAAGAGGAGGTTTATAATAGGATCCTATGTTGTAACGATAAGGATTAGGGAGGCACTCATCCTTGTTCCTTCCCCGCTCAGCTTGTCTCATCATACCCATCCTCTGTGGGAACAGGTCCTCCCAATTTGGGAGAGGCTTGATCTCCAGGCCGTATGATGACGACGATCCTTTAGGTTCTGCTTCCTCGATCCTCTTCACGGGCTTCTCTTATTTCTTCTTCCAGTTTTGGTTGACGTGGAAAGGCTGCATGGCTTCGCTGCACGGATGTTGTTAAAGGGGCCTGTATAGGGATGACGAAGATCTTTCGAGGCTGGAGGCTGTAGCTCTGCGAAAACTAATGAAAAAGGTTAGATGTGATCAGCTTTAAAAGGAGGGGTCAAAAACCCTAGCTGCCTTGCGTAATGAGCAACTATACGGGCGCATCCCGTATAGTTCCCACAGTATAGTTGTGAACCGACTATAGATTAGATCTACTGCGGTGACCCAGCATACCACTGCATGATGTAGTACACTATAGTCGTTGACATAACACCAATGAAACACCTTTCACTAGTATTACATCCCTCAGAGTGGTACAACAGAAACACAGCAGGTCCAAGACATGACTATAGATTACAACTCGACTCTTTACAAAAGATCCAGAGAACACTCTAGGTTAAATAGAGAGAAAGAAACTTCTTACAAATAAGAACCAGAACTAATAACTCAGAACTATCTAGTAACTAAGACTAGTATCTAAAGTATTTGGCTTGCCATTGCTGCTATTGCAATGCTCTACAGAAATAGGTTTTATGGATAGATAATCTACTTCTATCTAAACCGACACTTTATCTTCACTTCAAATGATGTATATGTTGACTTTATTGAAGAACTTGAGTTGTCGATGATGGTTTCTTGAGCAGAAATTGATGTTGACGTCGTCTTCAATGGCTTAGAACCTAGCAAGGGTTAAGAAGGTACGGTTGAGTACGAGCGTACTTAGCAAGTTCACTAAAAAGGAGTGTATGATGCACTATCTCTATAGCCACAGACCATAGGTCGTAGGCAATGCAGGTTTTCGTAAACATTTCTTCAAAGGTTGCTTTTATTCTGAAAACTATGTCCGACAGCCTTCACAGGTTGACCAAAACTTCATGGAGTTCCTTTCCTGCCGCGTTCGTAGCTCCTTCTCGGAACAGGGAGTAACATGTCACAATTCTTACACTCTGCAGAGGTACGCCACTTTTCCCATAAGAGACCTTAGCCTTGTTGCACAACCAAGTCATGAGCTTGTCCACACTTCCTTGGTATGGGGCCTAGTCTAAGATCCAAGCCAGTACTGCCCTCTCCGCGACCCCATATGTCTGCACGATCCTCCGGGGCTGACTACACCTCTGGTAAGCCTCCAACTAGGGCAAGCTATAACCATGGGGAGTTCCCGAAGATTCTATGAGCTGGTGATGCCCCTGGAGGTTCGTATATACCTCCGGAAGCCACTCATAAATAATCTAGACACCAAAATCGTGGGGCCTAAGGGTGCCCACCCATATGTTGGATCCACACCGGGAATCCCAACGTCACGATAAGGTCATCTTGCCTCCATATGAAAGGGAGAAGATACAACTGACTTTCCCGTCCCATTCCAAGTCTTATGGGGAATGTTCGTTTGCGGTACCAAACTTGGTGGGTGAGCGTACCGCGGTACCCGAGTTGTCATCAATCGCGCGAAGGGGCCATAGTAGATTCGCCAATTGTCCAGAAGGGCCAAATGGGGGTGAATACAAATCTAACGGCCAAACGGTCGTTTGAACCAGACAAAAAACGATTGAACTCAAATACCGCCGTTAGGTCAAATCTTCTTGTCCCGCCATGTCAGTATTCCCCGTTATCTTTTGCGGTCGTGGACTAGCTTACCCCTGCGTGGACCAGATCCCTGAGTGGACCAGATCTATTTCTTTGCTCTGCTCTGGTCTTCTCCCCTGCTCCCCTCCCCATAACATTTGCTCAGCTCTGGCTGCTCGTCTCAGATCGGAGCTCGCACTTGCTCTAATTTGCGTCCCCGTCATGTCTGGTCAACCTCCCACGCCTCTAATCGAAGCTCGCAGCCGTCGCCGTTGCATCGTCCGCTGTATCGGAGCTTCGTGTCCCTGGACTAATATCTCGCCTCTGGCTAGTCCTTCTCGCACGGCGGAGCGCGTCCCGTCAGGCGATCCAGGCCGGCGACCGTCCTCGGGAAGTTGCGTGCTGCCACGCACCCCAGGCATGGTAGCCCTAGCACAACAGTTCGACGACCACGCTCTCATGGCCACCATGCTGGGCGTCCGTCCCGCCGTGTCGCCGGCAGAGTTGCTGTCGGCTTTCAGGTCTCGTTTTTGGGATCAGACGAAATGAGGTCAACATTGAGGTATGCGCCCCACCATTAGATTTTTTTCGTCCGGTTCGAGCACAACTCAGACACCGAGCGCGTTCTGCATTCTTCCCATTCTTTCGAGTGCTGCGGGGGAGAAAATGAGCTTCATGCATTGGCATCGCGCCTGTGGGTGGGACGATCGCTTGGGGCAGCTTCGTTTCTTCTCCAAACTCGGCTTTGACGGCCTCCCATTGGATGCTTGGGAGCCGGAGGCCCTCAAGCAGGTCGTCAGTAGCCTTGGCGGCAAGCTGGTGGAAATCGTGCCACCGAGTGACAGATGGGTCATCGAGGTAAAGGCGTGGCTGAAAGATCCTGACGCTGTTCCTAAGATGTACGAGGTGCAGATTCCAAGCAGGGCAGGGCGACAACTTTGTTGGAAGCACCCGATCATCATCCACCTAGAGGAGGTTCTGGAATCGGTACATGGCATTCATGGCCCCGAAGAGGCTGCCAGAAAGCGTCCTCGTCGCCTGCAGTGTTGGCCTGGAAGGATCGATGGCACAGGACCACCACCGTTTCGCGACGGTGCACACAGTTTTGGTGGGGGGACCGGGCTTGGACGAGCTGGTGGTTCTAATTTCCCTCGAGTGAAGACAGAGCTCTAGTGAATTACCGTGGTATGTGTGGCTAATGAATTTGTAGTATGGAGAGCGTAGCAAGAAGTTAGCATCGACAAAAAATGTGTAATAGTTTGAATCGATGTAATACGTGTGTGTAATAGTTTGAAGTAGTATGTGTGTGTAATAGTTTGAATCGATGTAGTATGTGTGGGTAATGAATTTGATGTAGTGTGTGTGTAATAGTTTGAATCGATGTAGTTGAACACCGTGCTTTATAATTTCTGTGAATAATCAAGGACAACCTCATGAAAAGAGGGTGGTCTGGCAATGAGCAATGCATTATGTGGATGCCAGGAAAATGTAGTCCATCTCCTCTTCAATTACAAGGTAGCTACATTTGTAACACGTTGAATTGCAGGACCATTTTGCAGGCAACACAAGACAAAGGAAAAATGGTTTACAACACAGACAGCAGACGCAAAATCTGTAGTCTGAGATAAAAAAGATGCCAGTTAACTGGAATGAACCACGGCTAGTAATTGAAGGAAATAGATACTTGATAGTATTTTCTTATAATAGTAGTACTTCTATACAAAAGGGTCTTATACCTGCACAAAAGTAGGCTAAACTTCCTACTAGTTTATAGAACAATTCGTCAGCATTTCATCTACAAAAGCCATTCTTCAGTCTGAACTTAACTATTCTACACTGAAGAAACTACAGATCTCCACTAGAAAAGTTGGCTGGCCAATTGCCTTGAGAGGACATAAGTTCTTTGATCATTACCCAAACTGATCTATTGCCTTCCCGCCAAACTACAAGAAATCTGCATCGTTCATGCACGAGCGATTTGCGTGCGCTAGTCCCGGTTTAGTTGGACCATTTGTGCCACCACAACGATTTCTTCGAAACTGAAATTCGACATCTCCTTCTCGGGATCGTAGGTCCGTGTGAACTCGAACCTGAATTCCGGGGCTGAGCTGATGCCCGCCGCCGGCTCCGGCTGTCGAACAATCCAGCATGCTGAGTGTAGACGCTTGGTCGCCACCACGGTACGACCTTCGACGGTGCGTAGGATGGAGCGTATTTGTCGCAGACGGCGTGCTCCCAGCCTCCCCCACTGAGGTAAGGTAGTCCACGCCGAAGCGTGGACGCGAGAGTTCCTAGACCTTGGCGCGGCCCTATTCGAGGGTGTGTACCCTCGGCGGTGGCATGCTCTCATGAACGATTTGATACGTACCTTGTTCCCACTGCCTAGAGCATGCCATAATGCCGCCGTGCGATTTCTCCACATCGCTCTCTTGGCCCTGCTTGCGGCATCTGGCGCCGATGACGGCGTAGTCGCTGCCGCGGCCGATTCGGCACATTCGGGGAAATCATCCGCCTGGCAGGGCAATGGGAGACTGGCCTTGAAGTAGAGCTTCATGGCCTGCCTTAGAGGGGCTAAATACCCCAGTTTCAACGGCTGTCGCGGCGGCGGTGGCGGCTTAGGCGGGGCCATGTTACCCTAGTTGGTGCGGCGCGGAGGAGCTGCGCAAGGTGAACTGTGGTTAGTCGGAGAAGGGGAGTGAAAGACTAACAGTAGGTTTGGACTACGGGCACGCGTGAAAATAACCATTTCCCATTTCCTTAGAGGGTAATAATTCGACACTCGTTGCATTAACAGCTCAATCTTTATTTCCCTTCTCAGCATAAGAGTGCGAACGTATTAAAAAGATCGGTCGTGGCTATCCACCTCATCAGGCAATGTACCAGGACATGTAGGAGACGGGACTGGGTTTCATTTTAGAAATGTTGACGACTGTGCCCTTATGTTTATACGATATTATTTATATGCCACCATGTACCGTCGAGTGTAGTAACACCATCAGAAACAGGGGATAACGACGTGACGTGTTTTCTTTTTTAAAGGGCATCAGAAACAGGGGATGCCGACGTGGCATGTTTTTTGACTAGCGGGCCCGCCCCCTCCACCTTCGACGGCGCGCATCCCAGGTTCGAGGGGTGGTGTGATGGCTCAATGCATGGCGCCTAGAAAAGTGCTGGTGCATGGTTGATGTAGAGCTCGTTGGGAACCCCAAGAGGAAGGTATGATGAGCATAGCAGCAAGTTTCCCTCAGTTATGAAACCAAGGTTTAATCGAACCAGTAGGAGCAAGGAAACACCCCAAAGGTGTTGCTAGCTGAGCCTTGGCAGGGCGCACTACCGGTGCTAGTAGCAACGTGGAGACCTGCACAACACAACCACATAACTTTGTCCCCAACTTGCGATGAGGTTGTCAATCTCACCGTGTTTTGCAGAAAACAAAGGATTAAACGTATCGAATGGAAAGAAGTAATAGTTTGTAGAAAGTAAACACAAAACAGTAAAAGATTGTAGATTGAATGTAAAAGACAAGGACCGGGATCCATAGTTCACTCGAGGTGGCTCTCCTTAAGATAGATAACATGGTGGGTGAACAAATTACAGCGGGGCAATTGACAAACATCGAGAAAGCAATACATGCATATACTAATCATCTTGACTCCTTTGAGACTTGATTGGGCATTACAACATTATACATAGACCGCCATCCAACTGCATCTATGACTAATAATCCACCTTCAGGTTATCATCCGACCCCCCTCCAGTATTAAGTTATAAGCAACAGATTATTGCTTTACGAACCGCGTGTAAAGTAAACAGTACGATTGTTCTATGAACAAAGGATTGTTGTTTTCTCCCTAGTAGCAACATCACATCTAGTACCTTAGAGATTTCTGTCACTTCCCCAGATTACCAGAGGCATGAACCCACTATCGAGCATAAATACTAACTCTTGGAGTTGCTAGCATCTACTTGGCCAAGATAGCTACTAACAACGGAAAGCATGCAAGATCACAAATAACAAAGACATGATAGAATCAATAATCAATCTGAAATAGCATCTCGATATCCATCAGATCCCCGCAAACACAACATGCAGAATTACAAATAGATGATCTTGATCATGAACAGAGCTCACAAGATCTAGACATGAAAGCACAAAGGAGGATAACCAGCCATCTAGCTACTACATGGATCTGTAGTCCAAGGATGAACTACTCACGCATCACACCGGAGGCTTGCATGGTGATGAAGAAGGCCTCCAGGGTGAATTCCCCTCTCCGGCAGGGTGCTGGGAAGAGTTTCAGATCCCTCTCGATCTAGGAATGGAGATGATGGCGGCTACACACTCTTTTGTGGATGTTTGATCGGGTCCTTAGGGTTTACGTCCCGAGGGCATCTTATAGTCGGAAGGGGAGGCCGAGGGGGTGCTTGGGCTGGCCACACCACCCCCTAGTGCGGGCCAAGCCTGGTCGCGCAGCCACGTGGTGTGGCCGGCCTCCGGCCCTTCCCCGTCTCGTATTCTGGCACTTGATGACTTCCAGAAAAATATGCACTTTGGCTTTTGTCCCGTCCAATTCCGAGAATATTCATTTTCTGACTTTCCTGGAACCAAAAACAACAGAAAATAGGCAGCTGGCACTGTGGCTCTTGTTAATAGGTTAGTCCAAGAAATCATATGAAAAGTACTCCAGAGTTGGAACAAAAGACAAGAAAGTGGATAAAACCAAGCATAGAACATCAAAAATTATAGATACATTTGCAATGTATCATGGTGCCGCCCACCAACACATTATTGTGCAATTTTCCATGTGGAACCTGAATTCCGGCGCTGAGCTGATGCCCATGTCGAACACAGAGAATTCTGATGGAAGCTACTAAAAATAAATACTTTGAATTCTGAACGTACTAATTTAAATACATTACAATTTTGTCTAAAAGTTAATACGCATACTTCTCATCAAAATAATATAAATACAATACAAATTTCTACTTTGAAAAATAGACCTGAAAATGCTAGCAAATAACCTATGATGAATATAGGATTCATTCTCCCCTATATATTTCATCGTCGTCGGCTCCCGCGTGGTGCAGCACACATTCAGAGAACTCTCTCCGTCTGCAATGTGCTGCAGTATCTCGTCCAGAGGGTAAGGCCTCGGTGTATGTTCCAGACTTAAGCCATACGTCATTGTTGGTTCCTCTTCCCAGGCTTGAACCTCATGATCGTACAGTCTAATATAATTCCTGTAGTATATGCAACCGGGTTTGACTGTGGGGTGTAACCTGGTGTCAATGGAGATAGACCGATTGTAATCAATAGAGGGCACGACTTCCAATGTCACCGACAACCTCGAGAGAGCGGTTCTCTGTGTCCACCCGGTACAACACCGCTTGCCCTTTGGCGAAATACCCGTTCAACAAAAGAAGCAGATCACCATCTGACTCCACAAGGTAAAATTTGTAAGTTCCACATACCTATTCAAAGACTGGGGCCGAAATTATTTTGGCCATCGTGACAGTGCTCGCGCGCTGCTCTAACTTGATGTTGGTCGACAAGATGTCTCCATTCTCAAGTAGTGCATATTATTCCCCTCGGAATGTCATCATGCAGTCCAGAAGCATAGCAGGAGGCGGCAAATACAATCCTTCTCCAAATGATTCATTGATTTGCCCCGTTGGGGTGCTCTCATCGGCCCATGCAATACGATCTGGATAATTAGTGCAAATGAACACCATCGTCGGGGATTTTGTCACGACGACAGATTGTAGAGGATCAGATGGTATGTGTGCTTGAAACTCAGTGTTAGACTTATGAGAGATTGGGTTCAGAAGCCGAATCTGGTACGACTCCACCCTCTGAGCAAGCACGATGACGCCACGAGAAACACCAACGAAGTAGAATCTTTTGGAAGAAGAGGGCATCAGTTAGCACTAACATGTTTACAATGGAAAACACAAATAAATATCGGGTGTGAATGTGAACCTGCGATGGACGTCCATTAGATTTGTCCTGAAGCAACGACCAGTGGCGAGGTTGAGGAAGGTGAAGTCACCAACATCTGGAAGTGTGTGATCTATCATGATCTAGTTGTTGAGATGGAATTCGGGCACCCTTAAAGTGTGGCGCCAATCGGTGCAGACTTCCCGACAAGCAGCATAGGTGTCAATGTACTCCTCTTTCTCCAGCAAAAAGTCAACGATCTTGCGAAGTGGGTCGGCCGGGAGATCGGCCTAGTTCCTCTTCATCCAGCTACTGGCCATGGCTTATGTGCGGGAATGTTTAGATCGAGGAAGAAAGAAGAACTACCACTGCGAGGAGAAGAAGAAGAGGATAACAGACGAGGGAGATGAAGCGGAACTGCCACTACGAGGAGACAAGGAGACGGGGGGGGGGAGAAGTGGAACTGCCAATTCAAGTTTGGATCAACATGCTTTTTTCGGAAGTAGCGCGTGAACCAGCCATGCACTGCATGCAAGTTTTGATCAAACAGACTGACATGTGGGACCTGCTAAAAACTCTCGTGAAGTGATCCCCGTGCATAGTGCGCTGACAGGTGGCATGTTTTCTGATAGGCGGGCCCGCCTCCTCCACCTTCGACGGCGCTCGTCCCAGGTTCAAGGGCTGGTGCTGCCCACCAACACATTATTGTGCAATTTTCCATGCTTTGTCGCAACCAGCTCTGCTCCGTTCCTCTCCTCTGCTCCTGCCACCGCCACTCCACTCAGTCGTGTACCGCTCTCGTTGTCCCCTTGGGCCGTCGTCCTCACGCCCTCCCCTCCCTGCCATCCCCTCACGTCCCCTCCCCTCCCTGCCCTGTCTCCTTGCCGCCGCCCACCGCCCAGGCGTGTCTGGAAACGAAAACCAAGAGTCGACCATTGGGTTAGGGGCCCAACGATGCTAGTGATCCGGACCCTGCTCGGAGATGGATCCTGCGAGGCTTGAGAGCACGGATATGGGTCCTGCGCGTCTGGAGAGCACGAAATCTCCTTCAAGTCTGGAGAGCACAGAGGACAACGAAGCGGGGGGGGGGGGATAGGAAGCGGGATGCAGAGCTTTGGAGGTATGGATCCCGGAGAAGGTGTCTTGCATCCACATTGAAGGGTAAGAACTATGATTCCTTATCTTCATACCCCAATTAGCGTTTCTAGTCCCGTGGTGATGGCAAGGATATGTGTTGGTAACCGCATGACGTCCGTACAGCTTGTCCTTGAGCATGATGCTTTGTCAAGCGAGCATGAAGGCACTGAAACGTGTGGCGGTGCGGATGATGATGAGAAAGCATATCCAGACATGGCTGCTGACCCTGATAGGATGGAAAGTAGGGAATATTTGGTTGATTTGAACTTTGAGCCTGACTATGAGACTGATGAGGAAGAGGAATGTGAAGATGTGGAAATGGGATGTAGATACGACGACAAAGACGTGGACAGGCCAGTGATACACTTTGACAGGGACAATCCTATATTGATGAGGGGACTGTCTTTGATAATGTGGAGGACAGCAGATATGCAGTTGCAACCTATGCAATCAGAGTTGGGTTCGAATTTATCATTGAAAAGAGCGACCAAAAGAGATTTAGGGTGCACTGTAGGGAAAGTAATGTGTGTAAATGGAGATTACATGCATCTCCAATGCGGGGTGGACACCCATTTCAGGTTGTAATAGCTACATTTAGTTTCAGTCTTTCGCATATTTATTCTGTTGATAACTAGCTCTGAATTATTTGGATTCTTATCGAATGCGGATCAAAGTAAACACGAAGAAACACAACTGCCCTAATAATTCTTTAAGTGGTAAAATTAGACCAGCGACTACCAAGTGGATTGCTGCTACTGTACTTGACTAGGTGAGGCAGGATCATAACATTGGATCTGCTGACCTCAGAGCAAAGATTAGCAAAAAGTTTAACGTTCTGATTCCTTACCATAGAGTCTTTGATGGGAAGGAGATGGCTCTAGACTTCATTCAAGGCAAGTGGAATGACAATTTTCATATGTTGTGTAGTTTCAAAGCTCAGGTAGAGAAAACATCACCTGGTAGTGTTGTTGACATCGATTACGAGGTTGTGAAAGGGAGAGAAAAGGTCTCGAGGGGGGTCAGGTATAAGCAGGCAGATAAGATATGCTTCAGGAGATGTTTTGTCTGCCTGAAGGCATGCTTGAAGGGGTTCCTAGACGGTTGCATGCCATACTTGGCAATAGGCGCAACTTCTTTAACAGGGAAGTTCAGGGGACATGTTGCTTCTGCTTGTGCTTTGGGACGCGCATAATTGGCTTCTACCCGTAGCTTATGCTGTTCTTGAGGGTGAATCAAATGAAAGCTGGACATGGTTCATGCAGAGACTACGTGAAGTAATTGGTCACCCTGAAGGCTTGGTGATACACATCGGTGCATCCGAGGGTCTTGAGAATGCTGTTGATGCTGTGTTTCCTGGGGTTGAGCATAGGGAATGCTTGTGGCACCTCGGTACTAACTTCACGAAGAAGTTCAAAGGAAAGATCTTTGAAGACGACTTGTGGAGATCAGCATACACATACACCCCAAGCACGCATGCTACTTACTTGCAGAACATGTATGTAGTGCCAAAGGTGAAAAAAATACCTTGAAGAACATCACACCAAGCTATGGGCCAGAAGCAAGTTTGGTGAGTTAAGCAAGGTGGATTTGTATGCAATAATTTGGCAGAGAGTTTCAATGATAAGATTTTGGGCATGAAGACACTTGGAATTGTTATTTTGTTGGATGCAATAAGATAGTGCATAATGGTGAAGATAGATTTAAGGCAAAGAATTTGTGCAAGGAATTTTTTAGGCCATAAAATAGTTCCAAAGGTGTTTATGTTACTGAATGCAAGAACCAGGGCAATGAGAACGATAAAGATGAGGGTGGTCAGAAGTTCCAGAACATTGGCTGAGGTTTATGCAGAATACAAGCGTGGAAGTGAACGGAGGTACACTGTAGACATTGGAAACAAGACTTGTTCATGCAGGCAGTGGAAGATTACTGGTTTGCCATGTCACCATGCAATTTACTTCATCTTAAAGCTTAGAGGTAACGGAGCTGAAATAGAGAACTATGTCGACAACTATTCTCCGTGGACAAGTTTGCTGCAACTTATGCAGAAAACGTACCACCTATGGCCGATGAAAATGATTTGGAGATTGTCGATCCAGGATTCAAACTTCAAGCACTAGTTCTTAGGAGGCCACCTGGGAGGCCTAGAATGCTAAGGATCGAAGCCTCCACCGATAAAGGTCCAAGGCTGGGAGCTAGGAAAAAGGAAATGCGGACGTTGTGGCGGATTCGGCCATATCAAGAGGTTGTGCAAAAACCCAGTTACACATGCTATTGTCCCTGTTCACACCCCTGTGGCAGAAAATGAGGCTTCTCAGCCAGAACTGGCAAAAGAGCAGCACGAAGACGGTGATGAGCACTCGGAGGAAAATGTACGTAAGCAGCCAATTTATGAAGAAGTGGAGGTGCCGGCGAGAAAAAGGTGTGAAAAGAAACAAAAGGGTAAGCGGAACGGGGAGGAAAGGGCAAATAATGGAGGTGTATTAGAATATGAAGAAGTTGAAGGGGTGATTGAGGATGTTCTTGAGGATCTTTCGGCTATCTGTAGGAGAAATAATAAATCCCTGCCAATTTCATCTTGTACGATTCTCCGGATGAAAGGTAAGCTTAAAAATTGTTTTATTTGCCATTTTATCATTTTTTATCCTCATCAACTGATGCTTAATGTAGCATGGGCTAGCATACTAATAAGAGGAGCAGAAAGATGCGGGCATAGTAACGTCATATGTTGAATTATATCATTGAAACTAAACTAGCCGTGTCGTCTTTATTTATATCTGGCGCGTGCAACGTGTCTGTGATGGGGTCATGTGGACCAGATTACATTTGTTTAAATATTATTACATTAATTTTTTACCTGCGTTTGGACGCGGCTACTAGTTCCCATCTCCCTTGCATTCCCATCTCCTCTGGCGCACTCCAGAATTATGGCTGTGCCATCAAGTAGCAGAGTCAGCGTATCCCATCAGGTGTGAACGCAATGATTTTGTTTGTTCAGAATTTGACGACTTTTGATTAGTTTGAAAGACAGAGAAACCTAAAACATGTATCTAGACATGTTTTGGGTATAGACACATTTATTAAATATCTAAAAAAACTAAGTCAGTTATATCTGGACAGGAGTAGTACACTATTACAACACGCTCGATCCCTTCTCCTCTGGCGCACTCCAAATTACGGTTGTGCCATCAAGTGCTGGGAGCAGAGTCAGCGTATTGTCCCATTAGATATGCCAGGGAATGCGCGAACTTTATTTTCAGGATTGGACGAGTTTCGATCGACTAGTTTCAAAGACAAAGACAACTAAAACATGGCCAACATATATAGATTATGACGATAATCGAACCATGACTCAAGTGACCCAGATCCAAAGAGCGCATTAAGATACCGTACATAGATTTAATTTATGACGCTCCCGCAGTCTCCATCATTGACGACGTTGTCCGCATCACCGCCAGCCTCCTCCGCGTCGGAATCGATGCCGACGTTCCCGCAGCGTTCCTCCTCCTCATGGATTCTTCGCAGCGCGATGCATCGATAACGGTGGAGGTCGTACGCCCAGGCACTGCCGAGAACCGCTGCCTCCCTTTGGGCTGCGCAAATCCGGGGTGGATCTCCCGCCAGTGGGCTCCGCACAGCTCAATCAACACATCCCGCCTCCTTCTTGAATAGCTTTGCCAGTACGCGCTTGTACGCGAGTACTGCGCCATTTCCCTCTTCCGCTCCGGCAGCTGGCGGCGGCGCTCCTCGACCTGCCTCGCAACGCGTTGTCGCGCAAGAGCGGCGCGACAGGAACCCCGACGTAGCTGAGCTCGAAGCCGTCGGAAGCCTCGCGAGCGGCGCGCTAGTATGTCGT